>OY728158.1:866083309-867333309 GCA_963277665.1 Viscum album
TTCATAACTAAGGGTTTTTCAACAAAATAAATTTATTAACATATTTTTAAAGTAAGTAAATATTTATATCCATTCAATATAGATTAAAACTAATATTATCTCAAATGAAATAAGTATACAAATTTCCTAGAGTCTAGAAACCATAGAAAACTTTTCTCTATAATCTATTCCATCTTCTATATTATAACACATAATAACTAGTCATTCCCTATAGTATAAAATATCACCATTATCATCACATTTATTCCATGACACCCATTTTTTTACTATAATTTAAAAATAATTTGGAAGCTCAACCAAGGTCCAATCCATGTTATATTAAATCTAATTGATCTCTTCATGCACTGAAGTTATCCATATTTAATCACTTAGGAATTAATTATCTGAATTAGGCTCATGTTGAGAAAAGAATTAATGATTAGAAAATTAATTTTTTATGGAATTTATGGTTTTAAAAACTTATATTACATCACCAATGATGTCCTTAGTTGGATGGTTCCTTTAGACATTCTGATGACAAAATAAAATGTAATAGGATGAAAATTTAGTATATGATTAATAAAATAACTCATATTTTTATAATGATTATTTTATAATATTTAATTATTATATTTCATATAAATTCTACCACAAAAATATATTACATTTTAGGTAATAATAACAATTATTATAGCTACGAATAGTATATAGATACAAAAAACTAAAAAATAGTTAGTACGCTATAGTATACTCTATAGGGTTAAAATATTATAGGAAGATTAAAACTTTCATGAAAAATATTAAATTAAAACACATTGAAAATAAAATATAAATTATCAAAGGAATTATAAAAATCCATTGTGAATTAAGTAGTAATTATTGAGGTTTTGTGTCATAAATATAGTATGTAATCTTAAATGTGACCATTAGGACATGAACATTACATTTCTTTTACATGACTGTTGGTAAATATGATTGTTGTTTAATAATACCATTGGGAATTATGACCATTAGATATATTGTTACCATCATATATAGTGTTTATAAAAATTAATGAAAATTGATAATTTAGGTAGAAGGGAGAAATGATATCCTTCACTAGTAGGATCAATCCTTTTGAATCTCATTTATCTAAACATGGGAGGGAGGTAAATTCATTGGGGTTCCATTTTTTCAAACCCCATTAAAATATACAATGATGATTCTTGAACTAATTATACAATTAGAGATGTTCATCTTAGTGGAGACCACAGCGAGGTAAATGTCAGTCAAACTACCTCACAAAACTACAACCATCACACACATTACCCTTAGGGAATATGGTGATGTAATAAGGGGTTATATAACTAGAATATAGTAAAACTAAAGTGTAAATTAATTTGTATAAATTAAATATTTTTTTCATTAATATTTTTTTTAATTAATAAAATATGCATGAATATAAGATGAATTTGATAAGTACATTTCTTGATACTAATAATACAAAATTATATTTTTTGGAAAATATATACAATTTTATAATAAATTCATGTATTCAATATAAAATGTATATTAAATAATTTTATCTTATAAAAACAATTTACTTAAATAAAAATGATAATATAATTTTATAATGCCCTAGGAAAATTTCATTAAGTCTAAAGAATTATTAAGTTATAATGAATTTTATTTTTCAAAAAAAAATATTTAAAATTTATTATTATCATAATTAAGAAATTATTTTGATAAAATAAATATTATATTTGAAGTCATCACATAGAAATTATGTTAGGGTGAATTTTAGATAATATTATAAAATGCTTTATATTTCTGTGAATAGTAGAAAAATAGTTTTCTAGTTTATGTATGTTTTACTAGTTCATACATATGTAATAAGGTTATTTAAACTAATAAAACATTTTACATAACATAAAAAGATTATTTTATTATTATTTTTTATTTTAATTTATATAAATAAATTTTAAAACATTCAAAAACTTTTAAAAGTCTTAAAAGAAAATTAGTATTTTAAAAACTATATTTTGTTGAAAATTTACATTTCCATGGAAGAAATAATAATCAAAAAAATTGGTTTTAATAAAACATAATAATTTAGAACATTACTTAAATGTATAAAACCCGGAGATAAAACCATTGGTATTACAATTATTTCTAGTTTTTTGTAACCTAGAAATCAAAGACCAATGTTTAAGAATTTATGAAATAATACCTCATCTTTTATTATAAATAATCACCCATACCCTCGTTCATCTCCACTCAAAATATGTTATGTTCAAAATTTTTCTCATTTTCCCTCTATAAATCTCATACAAGGTGTCTCTATGGTCCAACAGTTTCTATCTCCAAACTTCAGAATATTGGTTCCCACGGTAAGGAACTCTCCACTTTTTCTTTTTCATTTAAGTACCACATTTGTGGAATGTGTTGTAATTGATAAATTACATTATATTCATGATGTTTTTATTATCCCAATACTATCAAAATAGTATTTTATCAATGGTATTGTCAAGAACTAGCCCACTAGGTACCTCCAGGCCCACAAAAGTCTGAGTTGTAACTATTACAAGCCAACCACCATATGGCAGGGGCTGGTGACAAGCATTGAATGGAATAACTAATATAAGACACTTTTCCATAATATTCCTATTTAAACTAACCCAAAAATAATTATGTATAACTGAAGAGTAATAATATGAAAATATACTAAGATCTATATTTCTAACCATGCATGAAACAATCCTCTTGGGAATACAAAAGAGTGTGACTATGAAATCCAAAAAGTAAAGGGGAAAAATATATGCCATACAGAAAACACGTACCGACCAAAAAATAAATGGTAATGTATATTTAGAGAAATCCCATGTCCAAATCTCCAATCCATGCCCACCATACATTGTCAAATGCACCAGGGTATCTTTATGACCGTATAAAATATGCATCAACCTTTCTGTCATCTAAATAAGATATGACATCTATGGGAACAACCCATGTAGGGGTGAGTATATGGATACCGAGTATGACACCCCAAAAAATGTGGGGTAATAGGAAACATGATATAAGTAGACATCTTAACCTATAGAAATAGAGAAATGAAATCCAATAACATAGATATACATTCTCCTAAAAGAAACCCACATGAGAGAGATAAGGGATCTCCAACACATATCCCATACTAGGAAAATTCTATACCTATATTTATAATGGTCTATAAATGATTTCCAACACACATACGAATTCCTGATGTAGTATCTTGGTTGATTCACACCTCAACACAGTGTTGCAAAGATGAGGGGTCAAAATCTCATAATAGAGGACCCATGCCCAAGTACAATAGAAAGGTTCACTTAAATTTGTAGACTCCCCATGCCCTCACTATGTTTCCCAATAACAACCCAAGTACTTATAAAAATAATTTATTTTCATTCTATAATTATATCTTCATATTCATTATAAATGTATAATGAAATAAGTGGTATTTATAGAAATTACGTAAATTATAATGATGGAATAGTAACTTGAACTTAGGAATAGTGAATTTGATAATATAATAGTACCCTCACCTATAAGACTATAAATAATATTCATGTATCTTAAAAAGCGAAAATATTATACATTTATATCATAGAATAAGTAAATAAATGTTTTCAAAGTGATAAATTAAGTGTCGGTCTTTTGTGAAACATAAATGTTTATTTATATTCTTATAATTAATATAATTTCATGAAATAAAATATATTTTCCAAAAAGTGATTCCTAAATTAATATTTTATTGTCTAATGATTATAAGATAATTTTATGATATCTTAATTAATTTTTTAATGTGTTAAAAAATGAGTTATAGTTTTAAAATTGGTAGTTTTTGAATAATTTATAAATTTAATTAGAAATTATATTTAACATATTTAAAATATTAATTTTATAAATTTAGGTTCATTTTTGAATTATATACATTGAAAAATGATTGGGGATAATTTTTTTTATTTTTCTGAAATAGTTGAATTTCTAGTGAATAGTAAAATACGACAATTTAAAATATACATACATTATAAGTAAAATAAACTATTCCTTCAGTTGTCACTAATTTAAGAACCATAATATCGAATTTAACAACATTTTTTTAATATATTTAGTAATTATTCTTAAATTATTCATAGTCATGATCCAAAATAATAAAATAGTGAATAAAATAATCAAAAAAATATAAATCTCCTATGGTATAAATACCACCACTCACCACCTCTTCCCCTCATAAATCAAATCCATGTATCATATTTAATTTATACCCAATTACCTTCCCAAGCCTATTCTCCACTACCAATAAATTATGGTATCACCAAAATGCCAAGTCCATGGGCTTTCAGAAGGTTTATAATGAGGATAATTCAAGAGGTAAAATCCTCTTCCATTTTATTTTATTTTATTTTCAATTATTTTTCCTTTCATATAATATCTTCACCCCTTATCAAATTGGAATGAAAAAAATATTATATTATATTATATTTATTTTTTTATCATGTTTGTGGTTAAAATCATCATCAAACAATTATTCCCCTAATTTTTATTCTAAAAATGAGAACATCATCTCTGATGTATTGATTTACCGCCATCATGGTCGATATAATTTTATATTTTATTATCACATTCAAGGATAGTCATAAAAAAAAATTTATTGTAAATAAATATTTTTGAATATGTATTATAAGTTAATTAATTTTTTGGAACAAATATATAATCATTATATAGAATAAAATGATATATGCTTTTGATGATCATAAAAACAACCAAATAAATTAAATCATTTTAAATGATTTCTTATCAAATGATTAATCTTCATATCAGAAAACAAAAAATATATATGGTGTCATTTAAAATAATTTGAACATATTAAAACCATTTCATTCAACTTTTGGATATTTTCTTCCATTCAATACGAATAATAATAATAAACCCACCATGAAAACTATAAAATAAATGCACCTGAAACATTGAAAATAACAAAACATTATTAATAAATGGATGAAAATATGTAATAAGAATATCATATAAGTAATTATAAATATATATATATATATATGTTTTTTTCATATATTAATAACACTCATTAGACCATTATAAATTAGTTTTGATCGTATTTGAAGTATGATGAACCCGATGTGGAGGAATTTGTAATCTAATTTTAATTCTTTGGGTCAATCTTCTACTTAATTGATTATGTGGTTCAAAGATTATTTGTGAAATTAATTTTTATTATATTATGTATTATTGTACTTATTTATAGTGTATACACATATTCTATTCTTTTTTATCAATTATCAATTCAAATATATGATATTTGTAAGGGTCATTTCATTAAAAAACATCTTTTAAATTTCAATTTTTACAAAATTAAAAAAAAATATTTTTATAAAAATATTCGTGTTTTATGATTATTTTATAGTTCTTGGGAAATTTTCATGATTAATGGTAGGACCTATTTCTCTTTACAAATAATTCGGTATATTTATATTGGAGTTCGGGAGTATGGTTACTCCAAGTGTAATTGTGATTGGTACACCATAAGGTGGACGTGAGTGTTACAATGTAAGGTAGCCTTGAGGGTTACCTTGTAAGGTATCCACTAGGGTTACAAAAAATATGGTAACCACAAGGGTTAAAATATTTATTAAGAAATTTTTTATGTTACCTTTATTATATTATTTATGTTATCCATGTTTTATGGAAATCCAACTTATTCACAATGTAACTATATGATACTTATTTGGTGATAAGCATGACTTTGTTAAAATGATTTGATATGATTATAATTATTCAAACACTAAGGGTTTCTCTACTTTTTTTATGTCCCTTATTGTGATTTTGATTCTCAAAACATGTTTTCAGATGTTTTTCACATGGATTAAGGATGGTTAATAGAAAAGAAAATGTTATGATGAATTTTGTGAAGAATTTTCATGTAATAATTTTTTTTAAAAAACATTTTCATTATAGAAGAAATAGATATTGTTTTAGTATTTCCCACTTTTTATGGTTTTAGGTTGATATTTTTGAATTATGTTAAACGTTTCTAGAATAATAACCTCGAAATATTTTTGGGAATGTAATGAAGTTAATTCTAAAAGAGTATACTAAATTATGTATTGTTTATGGTCAAGACCTTATAGTTGGTATCATATCATTAATTATATAACTTTAGGGGTTATTATGATATTAATATAATACTATATATGATTTTCACCGTATATTTATGTTAAAATTATATAAAATTAGAATATATCAATGTTTCTTCATCTATGATATGTCTTTTCAGAGTGGTTTTCTACAGAAGAAATAGGAATGTTGATGTAGGAGGGTACCAAGAGGATAATATCTTTTTGAATCCTCAACCTAGAATGGTGGTAATTGGAACCTAAGAGTTTGTAATAGTAATTTATCTATTTAAGAAAGTAATAAATTGTGGTGAAAGCCATCCATGAAAACAACCATAAAAACCACAAAGGAACATTATGAGAGAGTAACATTTTATGACGAAATTGCCTCTTTATTTCAATGGATCTACTCACACATTGGTGGATTAAGGGTGGATTAAATCCCTTCCATGGATATTAAATGTTATGGGGTATTCATATAATCAAAATTTTAGTATTTCCATTTTTTGTTTTGAAGGTGAATTTTATCATTGGTTTTCAATGGTCAAGAATATTAAGGATAATGATGATAATGATGAATTGGAATATGATAAAATTAAAAAACAATTCCTGGATAAATATTTTCCAAATGTGGTAAGACATAGGATGGAAATTAAATTAGATAAATTCAAAAAAAGGATTATGATTCAGTGGTTGTGTATGAATAAAACATCTCCCAATTATTATGGTACTCTCCAAGTCTTATTCAAGATCTTGATACCAAAATCAGTCATTTTTACCTTGGATTGAATCCAAGATATCAAAGGGAATTGGCCTCCAGTGAATCTAAAATTTATGAAAAACATGTTTGGTATGATAAAAGGGTATAAATTGTGTTTTCTGATGAGAACATGTACTTTAAAGAAATAATAATTAGTGTTCTATATGGAACACAACGTGTAAAATTTTTTTAAATAAATATATAGGTAAGAAGGTACAGTTTCCAGTTTGTGAAAAGTGTGGTAAAAAGAACCCTAGGAAATTCCATAACACAATTTGGATGGGAATTCTATGTGTTATTTTTTGGGAATATGTCCTGAGATTGTAATGAAAATGATCTTAAAATTTATTCTAATAAGAAAACTATAAATTTTTTTAAATGTGGTGAGATGGATCATTATGAAAATACATTCCCAAAGAAATGTTTGAATGATGGAAAGTTACCAAATTGTAAGTAGAAAGGTGTAGTGAGATCCTTTGAATCTAAGTTAACTAATTTCACGGCATCAAATGAATTGGTATCAGGTAATTTGTTTGTTTACAAATATTTTTCCAATGACTTGTTTGATACGAGGTATACACATTCCTTTATTTCTGGGAAATTTTATGTCAAATTATAAATTTCACCTAAAGAAATCAGACCATTACATATCACTAAAACACTACGGGGAAATATTACCACAAAAATGAATTTTAATAATCTTCATGTTATTTTTCTGTTGATATACATTACCGATAAACCTTGTTTGTTTGACCTTAGTAGAGTTTGATGTTATTTTTCCTATGAATTTTATTTTTGTTTATCATGATAACATTGATTTTAGAGCTAAAAATGTTTTTTATATACAGTTTTAGTTTTTATGCAAGAATGAACTCATACAATTGATAACATGTTAGTAATATGAGAAAATATTTAAATATGTAAATGAAATTTATCTTGCTCATATTGGTTAGAATATGGGAACTGTTCAAATCAATCATATTTTAGTAGTAAAAGAATACCTGTATGTTATTAAAATGAATTTCCAAGTGTTATACATGATGTGGAAGTATAATTTACTATTGACATGGTTCTTAATGCTAATCCAATTTGAAAACCCAATTATTGAATGGATCAAGATGAAGTTCTTGAATTGAAAATTAATTTGAAGAAGTTTCTTGATAAAGGCTTCATTTCTCCCAACACCTCACCATGGGGTGCTCTTGTATTGTTTATTAAAATGAAATGTGGTTGTATGATACTTTTCATTGATTATATATCTTTTAATAACAATACTATTAATAAGAAGTATCTATTTCCTCATATCGATGACTTTTTTGATCAACTTCTAGGATATCATTATTTTTCAAGAGTGACTTGTGATCTAAGTACCATCAGCAAAAGCTGAAGGAGTATGGCATGACAAAAATAAAATTCAATATTATAAATAGTCATTATTAGTTTTTTATGCCATTTAGATTGATAAATTCCCGTAAGTTATACACAGATCTTATGAATAGAATATTTCTTAATACTTGGATATGTTTTTGTTGTTTTTATTATTGATTTTCTAGTGTTTTCAAGAAGTTGTGAGGATCATTAAAAACAATTTAGGATTATCTTGAAAACTCACAAAGAAAAAAAATTATAATTACAATTTAGAATATTTGATTTTTTTGAAGCAACAGATTTATTTTATTGGGAACATTATAAATAAGGATGGAATAATATTTGATCCCACCAAAACATAAGTTGTTTATGAGTTTTCAAGAGAAATAAATATTACAGATAAGTATATTTTTCTAGTTTAGAATATTGTTACAAATGGTTTGTTAAAAACATTACATGGTTGTCTATACTGATAAATAAGTGAACACTAAAATGTGTTAAATTTATTTTTATAGATGAATGTGATGTTTTTTTCTAGAACTGAAGAAGGGATTGGTGAATACTCCAATTTTGGCCCTGACTTCCAGAAATGGTGGTTATTTCATCTACTATTATGATTCATTGAAGGGACTTGGTTTTGTTCTGATAAAGAATGATTAGGTTGTTGCTTATTTTTGAAGACAAATGAAACATTGTGAATAAAATTCTCCCACAGATGATTTAGAATTAGTAGTTGGGTTTTCTCTTAGAAAATTTGGAGGCATCATTTGTATGGAGAAAAATGTTTAATAAATAATTACTATTAAAATATGAAATATATATTCACTCATAAATAATTAAACATGATAAATAGAAGAAGACATTGACTGATAAACGTTTATGATTCCATGATAAATTACCATTTTGGAAAATCAAACAATGTGACATATGCCTTTAGTTGAAAACAACATGCATTATTAACCATGTAACATTTTGAACAAGAACCAGAAATTCATGATTGGATGGAGTTTTTCATTGAAGTTGTTAGTGTAGGAAATTAGTTAATTTTGTATTAGGTTTGAATTCATTCTTCTCTCTTAGATAGAATTAATAATTTGCATAAAAAAATATGAGTTATAGATAAATGAATAATTAGTTAATGAATGTATGTTTACTAAATTTAATAATGATAAATATTATGTTTTGATATTTTGAAAGAGATTATGTGTTCCTTATGAATCCCTTTTGAAGAAATAATTTGTATGTTAAGATCATAGTTCTCTATTTTCAGTTTATCATGGCTTCCCTAAGACGTATAGATACATTTAGGGGTATTACTTGTTGGTATGGGATGAAAAATGATATTTCTGA
The DNA here is from genome assembly GCA_963277665.1 of Viscum album. Taxonomy (NCBI): domain Eukaryota; kingdom Viridiplantae; phylum Streptophyta; class Magnoliopsida; order Santalales; family Viscaceae; genus Viscum; species Viscum album. The sequence goes on from OY728158.1 coordinate 866,092,913, forward strand.
TTTTTTAATGAAATTTTTGACTTTTCAACATGATATATAAGACAAACAACTTCCAAAGGTGATGATTTAACCTTTTCCAATGCTAGAGTGGAAATAGAAAGATATTTCTATGCCTATCATGGTGGGACTTATAATTACTTCTTGATTTAACAATTCGATTTGGGTTATTATTAACTGGATGACTAAATATTTAAATTTACGTCCCTTTAAAGTTACTATGTATTTGGGATTGTCTTTCTTGAATGTACCTCAAATATATTTTCAGGTTTCCTGAAGTTCATATATCCTTTATATCTGACCATTATCCTATGTTCACTTCTAAATATTTTAAATGCCTCCAAAATTCATTGGGAACAGAGTTAAATTTCATCTCCTATTTTCATCCACAATTTTATGGATAGAACGTGTAAAAAATTCAATCAATGGAGTACATGCTTAGATCTTTATCATTGGATTTACAAGGAATTTGGGATCATCATATTTCTTTGGATGAGTTTTATGATAAAAATTGTTTCCATTCCAGTATACATATGAAACATTTTGAGGAATTATATCGAATGGAGTGTCAAACACCAGTCCTGTGGGATGAATTCAGGGAAAGGAAAATACTGGAACCAGAATTAGTAGATAAAGTGGATGAGAAAGTGAAGATGATATAGTAACACACAAGGACATATCAGAGTAGGCAAAAAACAATGATGATAATAGGAGGAAATACATTTATTTTGAGGCAGTTTATCATGTTTTCCTTATAATATCACCTTGGAAAAGTGTTATTCAGTTTGGTAAGAAAGGAAAGATAAGTCAATTGTTTATTGGACCTTATGAAATCCTAGATAAACTTGGACAAGTCTCCAACCAATTATAGTTACCTCAAATATTATCTCAGGTACACAATTTGTTTTTTCATCTTTTGATGTTGAGAAAGTATGTTCTAGATTCATCTTATGTTTTGAGCCATGAATTACTTCAGTTAAAAGGGAAATTTTTTTGTAGATAAACCTATTTAGATTAATAATTATAGAGAAAAATTATTAGGTTGTAATGCAATTCACCTAGTTAATGTTTAGGGGAGAAATCAGAAGTTTGAATAAGCTACATGGATATCAAAAATAGCTTTGAGATAAAGGTATCCTCTCTTATTTTATAAGTAAATAGAAATTGCGAGGAAAAAATTTCTCAAGGATGGGTATAATGTAAAAACCAAGGTACTTATAAATAACTTATATTTATTATGGAATTAAATAGTTAAATGCATTATAAATGTATAATAAAATAAGTGGAATTTATACAAATTAAGGAATTTATAATGATTGAATAGTAACTGGAGCATAAGAATAGTAATATGTCAAATAGAATAGTAACCTCACCTATGAAACTATAAATAAAATTCATGTATCATAAAAGAGAAAATATCATATATTTATATCATGGAATTAGTACATAAATGTTCTGATTGTGATCAATTATGTGTTGGTATTTTTAGAAAACATAAATGATTATTTATAATATTATAATTAATAAAATTATTTAAAAAAATATTTTTTGAAAATATATTCTTAAATTAATATTTTATTTTCTTATGATTATAATATTGTTTTAAGATACCATAATTAATTCTTCAATGTGTTAAAAACATAGTTATAGTTTTAAAATTGGTAATTTTCAATTAAATTGTGATTTTAATTAAAAATTAAACTTATCGTATTTAGAAAGGTTTATTAATAAAATGGATTCCAATTTTTTAATTCTAAATTTTGAAAAATATTTAGGGTAAATTTTTGATATTTTTTCTGAAAAATTTGAATATTTTATTAATATTAAAATATAGTAATTTACAGTATATATACATTCTAAGTTAAATACACTATTACTTGAGTCATCACTAATTTAAGGAACATAATCTTGGAATTTACATCATTATTTTAATATATTTATTTATAATTCACAACAAATTCAAAGTCTTTATCTAAAATAATATACTAATGAATAAAATAATAAAAAATATCCATCTCCCCCAATATAAATACCACCCCTCACTACCACTTCTCCTCACACCTCAATGCCTTATTGATTATTTAATTTATACCCATTTCCTATACAATTCATCTTCTTCAAGTCCAATACCTATTGGTCTCACAAAATGGATGAAACCAAGGGCATTAGAAAGGTTCTCAATGAAAACAATTCAAGAGGTAGATTCCTCTTTCATTTTTCTTCTTTTTAATTATTTTTTTTCCTATACTATCTTAACATACCCTTATCCAAGTGGAATTAAAAATATATTATATTACATATAATTTAATTTTATCATCTTTATGAATAAATTAACAATCAAAATTCTTCTTAGCTATATTTTATTCAATAAATGATAACATTTCCTATGTTGTATCGATATACCGCCATTATGGACGATATAATTTTTTTCTTCATTAGCATCATCAAGTATTGTAATAAAACAATTATTAATGTTAAATCATATTTTATTATACATATTATATTTTATTTAGTGTTCTTGAACCAATATATAAACATGATATTGAATAAAATGATATAAGTTCGTAATAATTATAAAAACCGCCAAAATAAATTACAATATTTTCATTAATTATTTATCTAATGAGTAATACTCATATAGAAAATATATATGGTATCATTTTAAATTATGGAAACATATTAACATGATTTCATTCCACTTCTATAGTTTTTCTTCCATATTATAATAAAATTCATAATGAACCTACAATGGAAACAAGGAAATAAATGCATCTAAATGAATAAAAATAACTAAAAATTGTCAATAAAGTGGTGGAAAGATGTTATAAGAATATCATATAAGTAATTATAAATATGAATATTTGTATGTAATATATCTATAACACTATTTAAACCAATATAAATTTGGTTTTAACATTTTTTATATAAGACGAACCTGGGGTAAGGGAATTATGAACTCAATGTCCATTCTTTTTGATAACATTATACTTAATTGATTACGTGGTACTAAGAATATCTGTGAAATTAATTTTGATTATATTATATTTTATAATATTTATTTATAGTTTATACCCATATTACATTCATTTTATCGATTCTCTAATCAAATATTTTGTATTTGTATGGGACATTTATTTAAAAATCCTCTTTAAAATGTTTTTTTTTACCAAATTTAAAAGAAATTTTTTATGCAAGTTTTCATGTTTTATGATTATGTTCTATTTCATGGTAATTATAACATTGAGGGTAAGGACCTAATATCCCTCTAATTCATTGGCTATGTGTATGTGGTAGGTCAACCATATGGTTACTCAATGTGTAATTGTGATGGATACAACATACGGTAGCTGTGAGGGTTACATTATAATGGTTCCTTGATGATTACATTGCAAGGTATCCATGAGAGTAACAAATCTTATGGAATCCATGAATATTAAAATATTAAGAAACTAATTCCCCATTTTACCTTTATAGTATTATATATGTTTTCTATTTCTTATGAAAATCTCATATTTTCACAAAGTAACTATATGATACTTATTGGGTGAGAAGTATGTCTTTGTGAAAATGATTTCATATGATTATAAGAATTCCTAGAAAAATGGTTTATCTCCTTCTTTTTATTTCCCTTACAGAGTTTTTTGTTCATCCCTTATTTCAAAATGTTTTTCGTAGGCCTTAAGGGTGGGTAAAAGAAAAGAAGAAGACATGAGGAACATTTTGAAGACTTTTCATTAAAATATTTCATGTTTTTGTTAAAATAATATTGTATTATGGAAGAAATGGATATAGTTTTAGGTGTACTCACATTGAATACTTGTGGGTTGATTTTTATGATTTATTTATTAATTTTATAATACACCAATCAAAAATTTCGTTTGGAATGTAAGGATGTGAATTCTATTATAATTTAATACATTATGTAATGTTTAAGGTTGGGATATTATATTACATCTTAATAGATAGAGGAAATATTCCCTGACTATGTAAGAGGGATCCACTTAATAGGATAAGGGCTCATGCCTTGATTCTATAAAAAGGTTTCACTTAGTGGATTGTGTACTTATTGCTTGACTTCAGAAGAGTGTTTCACTTAGTAGAAGTAGGACCTGGTCTATGACTCTACAGGATGGTTCCCCCTAATAAATATATAGATAACCTAGTTCCTAGTCTGTCTGGGGGTACTACTCTCTGATTATCCTTTCTAATCACTACCATCGTTGAGTGTCACCTAATGAATCTTCATATTAAAAAACTGTAGCATCATATTTGAAAAAACACTACAAAGGATTCCATTCATTTTTTGTCAAAAAACACTCAGGATAAGATACTCATGTAACAAAATATGAATCTAAATAAAAGATATATGAGAAGTAGATGTTTCATAAAAATGATAGTACAAGGAATATAAATCATTCCAAATGGTATGTGTCCCACTCCTATCCCTATTTGGGTTCTCTCCATCACATATCCCTATATGAATTTAGTAGAACATAGTATATAGTTCTTTCACATGGAGTATCTAGGCCACCCGAGGCCAATTCATGTTCTCCTTTGTCATGTGCATTTAAACATTCCATGTTCCAGTACATGGCATGTGTTTGGTCATCCTCATATTTTTTCCACATAGATTACACTCTGAGCCTCCAACACTAAGCCACATTGTGTTTGGTGGTCCCACATATCATGTAATGGTGAACACACCTAGAAACCCAAGACTTTGTTTTTGGTTCAATACATGCCATGTGTTCTTTAGACTACACAACAGGTAGTTGGGTATTCCCAAAAATATTGATCAATTAAAAATATTCCAAAACTGCCACTTATTCTGAAAACTATGTCATTTGAACATACATAATCAGTGTAAACCTTCTCTAATAAATTATTTCATCCCTTTGGTGATCGGGAATCCAATTTTGTTCATTTTTCAGGAATCTATCATCGCCCCGCACACCTACCGTACAAATTCAATCTCATTCCCAGATCCCAAATACATTATAAACACCGCCCACATCCCTCAATAATCTCAATACATGCACATGTTTTATATATGTTTTTCCCACATGAAACAACCACGAATTTGGGAGCATGATCACACTCAAACCTATTTGGAAATGTTGAACAATGGCCCCATAGGCCAAAAATTAAAAATATTTAAGAATTGTTGGGGGTAAAGAAAATTACCAAGGTCAAAACATTAATAGGTCAAGATTTATTACATAATGAATATATACTGGGAATATCTAGGGTGAGAAATATGTAATAAACAGAATTAATAAAAAATTTAATTCAATCAAACAAGCTTATAAAAGGGTTGATTATTCAAATATTAATTAATGTTCATAAAAAATTCTTTATAATTTTATTCAGAGGGTAGGAATCCACAATTGAAAAGTTATACCTCAATATTAGATTGATCATTGGAGAATAATGTTCACATCAACAATGGGGGATGATTTACTACATTGGTTTATCCTTGATTCACCAAGATCTGGATACTCATCATCGTCTGATATCAATCCACCAATGAAGAATGATTGCTTCCTCTCCTCAATCATCCCAAGGTTTTGTGGCTTATCCTAGAAATTCACAATAATGTTATGTTTATATAGGAAACTAGTTCATATCATTTATTAAATTAAATTAGTTAATTAATTACTTAATCCATTGAATGTTCCCAACAATGTCTCCTTTATTCGAACATCGGTCACCACCCATATTTAGCTCATGCCTAGGGTAAAAGTCACAATCCTAATTCAACCATAGAATGATACTTCCTTTTAGATTCTCTATTTATTATATATCCAATTATTTCTAAAAACATGTGTGCGAGTGATATAAAATATATCGAATATTTTTATAAAATTATTTTTGGGCTCACCGAGCCTCGAAATCATGCACCATCTTAATGAATGTCTTTGAAAAAATTTATATATATATTTCAATTTCTTAAAAGGAAACAATAAGGTCTCTACAAAATTCCCCGAATCAATCATTTTATCATAGAAATGAAAAAATTAAATAATAAATGGGGATAGTGAGCCTGCATGTGTCTCTTCCACACTCATTAGCTCTCCTGTATGCTCCCATACTACGAAAACACACAAACCAATAGAATGTTTTTTCCACACCAGATCCTCTCCTTCCAATCCTTGATCACCATAGGGTAATCCATAGTGGAGGATCCATAATCGATGTCTAGCTCGCCACAGTCAATAACTTGCAAGTGATCATGCACATAACTCCACATTTGTGGCATGTGGAATACATTATGCACCCGCTCCAACAGTGGGGGTAAGGCATGGAGATAGGAAAACAAGAAAATTGCTCTATAAATCTCGAATGTTCTGATAAACCTCAAGGATAACATCTATCCTGGGTCAAATACATACAATCGTCTTTAGTGGGAGAATCCAAGGAAAACATGGTCCCCATTCATGTACTCAAATATATTACGATGAAGATATTTAAATGATTTATTCCAACTCTATGATATTCTCATCTACTCATGGGTCACCCGGTCCTTCTTTGTTGTTACATGCACCATCAATGGATCAACAGGTTATTCCACACTAATCCTATTCCAATATAAGGGTGAACTGTAGGGTATCCCATACATGAACTTGAATAGTTACACCATGAATTGGTGCATGTTAATATTATAGTGGTAGATATTTTTTCAAGAAACTCCACAAAGGGTAAGAGATTATCCTAGATCATACCAAAGTCTAACACAGAAGCTCTCAACATATCCTATAGCACAATGAAATTGTGTATATTCTGGATATTTTTATTGGGGTGAAATGTTTCACTCATCCACATGTAGGTCCCAATGTGTCCTTAAGGCCACTTCTTACCCTTGACATGAACCACAAATCGCATTCTGTGATAATAATTGAAGGAACCACATGAAGTAAGATGATCACCCGCACATACAAATTCCCGAAATGCTCCACCAAACACTAATCCCTAATAGTAAGTAAGTGCTGCAAATTCATAATTTATTCAACTACCACCTAGATATTTTCATGGACTCTTTCTATGAATGGAAATATTATCACAAAATCTATGGATATGAAACCCTATTGAAACTTTGGTATTTGAGGAGTATTTAACAAACATTATAAAACATGGTGCTAACCAATTACCTGTAGGCTTGTGAGGTGCAATAAAATGAACTCATCCACGCCCCACCTCATACCATCCTAGAAAAACTAGTATTTAATGACATGATACATATTCCACACATAGGGATGTTCATACAAGTGAAGAATTGTGAAACTATCTCATCACCTCATATTGAATCGTGTTGGGACCACTTCCCATCCCTAGAAATGGAGATGTAATTCCCTCATTCAAAAAAAACATCTGGTTAATCTTATGAGGATATATAGTCATGTATGATCTCATAGTAGAGGCCTCCAAACTAAGCCTCTCTCACATTCCAGGGAAGTTGAGGATCCAAAACCATCACCTAAAGAAATGTTTCACCCTCCTACTTTACCATGGTAAAATAAAATAAAACTGACTACTAATATTCCTCCTCTACCATATGAGTTTGTATTTCTTGCTAAGGGAATATTCCACCATGTTTTCCTTCTTGGGAGTATAGACTATCCCAAATTTATAGTCTTGTAGTATCCCTAACCAGTACCTCTGCCTCAAGTTTAGGTCTCTCTATGTGAAGACAAAACTAAGACTCATATGGTGTGAGTAAATAATAAAACTCTCTCCTAGAAGATATTGCATCCATATCCTCATAATGAAAACTACTTCTGCCAACTCCAAGTCATGGGTCAATTTGTTATAGTCATGGGGTATCCACTTCCTTGACCTATATGTTATCACAACCTAAAATTGGAACAACACAATGTCGATCCCAGGTCTAGAGGCCTTGAAATATACTGTGTACTTCAAGTCCACTTATAGTAGTCTCAAAACATGATTACTTGTTAGCCTCAACATCAACACCTAAAATTTTTTCAGGAACTATTTATTCTAGGAAACTGGATACCATTTCCCCATCAAGTTATTCAAAGGGGAAGTAATCCAAGAGATTTATTCCTAAAATATCATGTAGTACCCTTCCAATATAAGTAAACTATTCACCTATAACATGTTCCTGGAAAGATCCCAAGTAATAAATGTATCAATATTCATTCTATCCATAGATAATCCATTATCATAGATTAAGTTCCCTAGAAAGTGAATCTCATGGATCTAGAACTGGCACATAATGAGATTACAATAATGTTGGTGCTCCCGAAACATGTATAGGACCCTCCTCAAGTTCTCTTCATGTTCCTCCTCTGATTTAGTGTAGATGAGAATATCATAAATGAAGAAAACCTAAAAAATTCCAAGAATAGATGGAAGATCTAGTTCGTCAGTACCATAAACATAGTGGTGGAATTAGTCACTCTAAAAGGCATAACGAGGAACTCATAGTGTCCATAGTGACATCAGAATGACACCTTCTAAATATCATTCTTTTGAACTCTGAACTAGTGGTATCCGAACCAAAGATCAATATTTGAGAAGTTTATCAGGCCAAGAACTAATCAAAGAGGTCGTTAATCTTCTCCAAGTTGATTTTTTTATTTATCCTAGCCCGGAAGAAGGCGATGACAATCCACAAAAATCCATAAACACTCATCCATATTTTTCATGAACAATACCAGATCTACCATGGGTGATACACTAGATCTGATAAATCTCTTCCCTCAAAGATCATCCAACTTTTACATTAGCATGAAGAGATCGATAGGGGCATCTGATATTTTATATAACATATCAAAGATGTCCTAGAGTAAAATTCAATACAAAACTCCATCTCTTGCCTAAAAGGTAGTTCTGAAACGTCCTCAAATAACAAATCTGTATAATCCACCATGAATGAACGAACCTAGATGCCTAAGAATCATCATTCACTAAGGGATAAACTCTCAATTGGATAGATAATGTGTTATAGATTACTTCTCACAAGACCTTATCACTTTGTCATGATATCTCTCTTAGACAAAATATAGAACCTCATCAAATATGTCAGAAGGCATATGAATTATCTAAGATGGAATCTGATCTAGGCTCAGACAATGAAAATCTAATTCATACCAAATATGACAACATAATTTCTTATTGTGTAAACTAATAGGTCCCATGAGAAAATATCACTACCAAGTGATATCTCACATAGCTTGTAAATAATGATATCGATGAATTATTCATCTTAGGAACCTCAGGGAAATGATACTAGGTAAATTTTCAATTGGGGTCCCAAGATCTCATACTAGGATTAAAGAGATGAATTAATGACTTGAACCTATGTCTACTAGTATAGAATAAAGACTAGAATAAGAGTATTTCATACCTCTAAACTTCTTTTAAGATGATGGGTCATATGCCTCTATATCTAACAACTTCCCATGACCCTGACCACCATCTCCTTGAGCCTAAAGTGGCCACATTGTGGTGGTGGTTGAAGAAGATCATAGGATAATACACCACCCACATATTCCCCTCTTATATCCCCACCATCTCCACTACCAACACCTCCTCTATAAGGGACTCCTGCCCATGATTTTTTGATCCATGATCACATAGATACTCTTTCTGTGAAAGTCCATCTGCTATCCACATGCCCTCTAAAGCATGTTGAGTTAAGAAATTGTGTTCCATGGGACCTAAAGCTTAACATGCATAGAACCACCAATCTTTGGGATTTATTATTCTATTGTGTGGTACCTATTTGGCATGACAACATTATTGATTCAATTATTGGAATGATATTTTACTCTATGATCCTATCAATAAAAGCCTGTTAGTTTTTGCTAAAAATGCACCCCTATAACACCCACTTCAATATCAAATTGCATGGATTCATTCTGATAAGAAGATCTCTATCATCAGTGCCCTCTCTAATACTCTAGTATACATGGGAATGTAGAGGGGTACCACACTGGCATGAATGCCTCTGTGGTGTCATGGATCAATCATCCATGTCCAAAAGTATCCAATTGAATCATGTCGAGGGAGTACCATGTAAGGTTAGTGAACCTCATGTAGTACACAAAATCCATAATCCCTCTATGTTGTACCTCCAAAAGCATCATAATCCAAACTGAGTGCAGTCATGTGGGGAAATACTCCTCACGAACCAGATATTGGAAGTCGGCCTATGAGAATCTTGACTCATCATACATCTTTGAGACTAGACTCCATTAGCATCTCGTTGATCTATGGAAATACTAGATATAAGTGAAACCAACTAATCCTTCTGTTTTTTGAAATGTTTGAAAACACAGATCGCCAACTCTAGCTGGTCCTTCACTTCATGGGGATCTATCTCACCGTGGAAACTCATCGTCCTCTAGCGTTGGGACTCACAAAGCATGATAGGACTGCATGCATCCTCAACCAAAGCTACATGTATAATATACTACCTGATTGGTAGCGGTTATAATACCTTCCCATCTTGATGAATGATCTTGCATGATGGCCATTGAACTAAGGCATCATCACTCATCAGATTATTTTTAAAAATTTGAAATTGTAACATAGATGGAATTATTTGAGGAGGCATTCTAATAGTAAACAATATGTACCATGGTCAGATAAGAAAATATATATGGGGAGATAACACATGAAGTAAATTCAAAATATAAAATCATATATTATTCGTGTAGAAAAGTTCCATGTAACCAATGTGTTAGTATGCTGCATGCACAAGAAGATAGTGAGTGTCCTGGTGAATGTGTACATCGGCCGCCACACCAGCACTGGGTTCCTAGGCCAGAAATCCAATCTCGAGCCACTTTTACACAGTTTACCTGAATAACCTACCACATTCTCATAATGTGATAATTCTAAACTTCATTACAATGAATGAACCATCTTTGATTCCAGTATTTCACTTCCTGACCTATTGGGGACCTTTTGGTCACAAAAAGGTTGAGCCACAACTACCCCAAGCCTGCCTTCATAGGCCAAGGGCTGGAGACAAGTGTCAACATGCATAACTATCATGGGATGCCATTTCCTAATGTACCTATACACATTCACCAAACCATATCCATGAATAATTTTAGAGGAATAAAAATAAAATATAGTAACTTATAGAGTAATAATCATGCATGAAACAATACTATAGGGAATTCAAAATAGTGTGATAGTGAAATCCAAAAAAGTGAAGAGTAAAAATAATTTCCCAATCCGAAATGATCTCCCATCTTGAAAATAACTATGTAATTATATACTGAAAGAGCTTGGCTCTAGATATACAATCCATGACCACCATACACGGTCAAATCCACCCAGGTATCACTATGATATTCTTGAAATCAACGTTTACTAATACAATATCTTTATATGACATGACAAGTTCATGAAGATCCAATGAAGATGTGATCATATACATATCTAGTAATACACCCTAAAAAATACACACGAAGAAATTGGAGAAATGATAGAAGTACATAGCTCAACCCATAGAAAGAAAGAAATAAAATACAATAATAGATATATGAATGACCATAAAAGAAACTGAAACAATAGAGAAAGGGGATCTCAATCACACATCTTGTCCAAGGAAAATAGTCTCCTAATACTTCCATTGGTCTATCAATGATTTCAAACATCTTGTGTGTCTATTCTAAGAAGTATCCATGTTGAGCCACACCTCACCACTTTCATGTATTTTCAAGGGAACATAATCTCATGATAGAGGACCCATACCCTGGTAAAATAGAGGGTTTCAACTCAATAGGAGGAGGACTTGTTCCCTAACTCCACATTAGGGTGTCACTCAATAGATAGAGGACCCATTCACTGACTCCACATGAAGGTTTCACTCAGTAGGTAGAGGAACATTTCCCTAAAGTCACATGAGTGTGTCACTTAGTTGATAGGGGACCCATTACCTAATCTATTGGAGGGTTTCACTATGTATATAGAGGACCCATTCCTTGACTCTACACAAGGGTATCACTCCGTAGATAGATAGTGGACCAATGATCTAGTCTATTAGGGGAACCACTCTCTGATGATCAATCCCAATCACTGTCATCATCATGTGTTTCCTCAAGATGCATAATTTCTAGAACATCTCACATCATATCTCAAAATCCACTATAAAGTCTACCATCACATTTTATTCAAAAAACACTTAGGATTGGAAACTTTTGATTCAAAATCAAGGTCCTACCAAATAAGAAATTAGATGTGGATGTTTCTGAATAAACTATGTGTGCGACATGAAAGGGGATTTATATGGAATTTGGCCCCACTCATATGTCTAGTTGTTTCCTCACTAGCAAAAACGTAACTAGCCATGTAGTAGTACGTAATGTGTAGTTCTGTAACATGGAGTGTCTCAGACACCTGAAATTAGGTCATGTTCTCCTTGGTTGGGCCCGTGTACACTGGCCATGAAGTAGTACATAGAATATTCCTAGTTATTTCCTTGTCTATGTGATCATAGAGTACACATCATGCCACCATCACAGAGTCACGTAGTTTGTGGGGTTCTTATATTGCATTTGATATTTAACTCACCTGTAAACCATAGCCAGCATAGCTATGTTTCTAGAAGTTTTTTGTTCATTGGACTACACAGAGTGTAGTTAGGTTTTTCCCAGAAATATAGATCTATTATGTGATTTCCCAATCGTCTATTTTTCTTTAAATCACACCATCTAACCACCCATAATCAATGAATATCTTCCCTGGTAGATGATTTCATTCCCTCTGTTAATAAAAATCAAATCTATATCCTTAAAAATGATGTTTTTATGCCTTGTATGCCTCCCATAACACTGTAACCTCGATCCCAAATCCCTTATTCTTGGGAAACAACACTCGCATACTAAAATATTACCAATCAATCCTCAATTTTCTAATTCATTCATTGTACTTGAATCTGAAAGGAATCCATGGGTCTTATCATGATTGAACCTATATAAAAATGCCAAATTATGTCCTTGTAGGTAAATGGTGAAGATTTGATAAAAATAATTAGGGTAAAAGAATGATAACTATATCATCCAGGTTGTTGTAGTAGTATTATTAACTGGAGGGCCCTTTGGGCCTAGAAATTGGCTTACATGCCCTTGGGCCTTCGAGCTCTGTAATTGGTCTCCCTCTACCTTGAAAAAGAGGGGTCTTTATTTTTTCTTAATAATAAAATGAGGCTTCGACCCTAATTTTTTTTTAAAAATAACGAGTAATGAAAATAAGAATGAATTGGATATAAGAGGAATTATTTTTATTTTTATACTTTAAAGGCGTTTTATCTTATTAAAAATAATTAATTGTAATTAATTAATGATTTTAATGAAATATATATACTATATATTAAATAAAATATATTTCATATCCATCCATTAGTTTTTTTAGGAATATGATAAAACAAACTGAATTTCATATATAAAAGAGTCTATATTTTCATAAAGGCAATTTTAGAGCCTTTTAATTAAAAACACATTTTCAATATGGATTTTGATACTTTAATTGAATTAATATGTAACAATAAACTTCATATTTGTAATAAAAAATAAATAATTAGTCTAGGGTTAAATTTTTATATTTTTATGACCGGTTTCATTAATTTAATAAATTGTTAAAAATATTACATTTTAGTTCAAAACTATTTTTCCATATTATATAATAATAAGAATAAATTATGTTTTAGATTATTTTTAAAGTATAATTAGACAAAATATTTATAAATTAATTCTGTTTATGTCATTTAAAAAAATTTCACATTGAAATTTATTAAAAAACAAAGAAATATTTCAAATGTTTTTACTTAAAAAATCTGCATTGTCGTCCCGCTTAAGATACTAAATATAAATCAATTTATGCCACCTCGATCATTAGAATTTATAAAAATGGATTCCATATTTTCCATCATCATAATTTATAATTTCTCATATTACCAATTTTGTTTTTTAATAAAATTATTATTTATTTAAATTAAAATTAATTCAAATTAATAAAGAAAAATTATGTGTAATAAAGGACTAAACCTTTAACTTAGGGCCCAAATGACCTATAAATTTTTCAAAATACTATTTTATTGTAATAATTCATAAATTAACCTTCCATTATTTATTTTTTTATGACGTTTTTTAGGTAATAACATTTGTACACCTAACTTGTTTCCAAAAATTCCAAGTGGGTCCTTTTAATTCCATACAAATGTTTACAAACTCTCCATACTGGAACATCTCAAACCACTTAGTTTAAGAAAATATATGGCCATATAGATACCATATATCCCGCCCCTAAACCTTTAATCCCCCCTTTGGGCATAAATCCTACCAATTAATCCTTTTCGTTCAAACCAAAAGTGTTCACCCAATTAAGAGGCAACATCACTACTGGAAATAATGGCATTTGCGAGGGGGCATTTGCGTCGGGATCCCGTCGCTAATAGGTTTTTGCGACGGGGGTCCGTCGCAAATAGCCCGTTGCGGAAAACGGCGTCGCAACAACAATTATTTGCGACGGGCCCGTCGCTAAAATTATTAGTTGCGACGACGATCCTCCCCGTCGCAAATATTAGTCCGTATATTTGTAAAAACTTTTTAAAATAGTAATTGCGACGGGCCCGTTGCAAATACTATTTTAAAAAAAATTAAAAAAAATTAATAAATTATTTTAATTAATATAATAATAATACTATTTCCGACGGGCATAGTATCCCGTTGCAAATACTATAAAAAAATAAAAAAAATAATTATTAATAAATTATTTTAATTATTATAATAATAATCCAATTATAATTCAAAAATAAAAAAATATTAATAAATAATTTTAATTAATATAATAATATAATTATAATTCACAAATAATAATAATAAATTATAAATAAATTATTTTAATTAATATAATAATAATAGAATTATAATTCAAAAATAAAAAATAATAAAATATTAATAAAATATTTTTATTATTATAATAATAGAATTATAATTCGCAAATAATAATAATAAATTATTAATAAATTATTTTAATTAATATAATAATATTAGAATTATAATTCACAAATAAAAAATAATAAAATATTAATAAATGATTTTAATTAATATAATAATATTAGAATTATAATTAATAAATAAAAAAAATATTAATAAGTTATTTTAATTAATATAAAAATAATAGAATTATTTTACATTCAAATATTTAAATAATTCAAATATTACAAAAAAATATAATTAAATTATAATATTAAAAAATTTTAATATATATATATATATATATAATTTAATATTATAAAATATAAATAATATTATTATTCATAATAATATTGTTATTTCAAAATATAATATTATTAATAATTTATAATGAGACAGAAACTACGAATAGAAAAAAAATTCATATTTTGATTTAACAAACTTTATAACATAAAAACAAACTCTAATATGAAAGAGGGGGAGAGGGGGAGGGGGGATCTGTAGATGCTGGTGGAGGAAACTCCATCCCTAAAACATGAGTGAGTCGGCGCATGTACTCCATCTGCTCCTGCTGCTGCTGCTGCCACCGACTCATCTGCTCCTCGTACAGCTGCTGCTGGCATCGATGCTCCTCCTCATGCTGCTGTTGAAGCTGACACATCTGCTCCTGCTCCTGTCGGAGACTATCTATCAGTGCAGTCTGAGATCGCAACTGATCCTCATACTGTGTAGCAGAAGAAGATGCACGAGCTCCTCTCGAGCTAGACGCCAACATCGCAGCACTTCCATAATAATCGCCTGGAGTCAGTCGAGAGCTGATACCAACTACCTGACCCTTCTCGAAGGCATACTGGGTGGCCTGCATCCATGCCGCCTCATCAAACTGACGGCCAATGGTCTCATCTGATGACTCGGCCTGACTCTCAGGCCGGGTCTGTGACGCTGCGACCTCATATGACTCCTATAGTTGAAATTTAAAATTAATATTGTGAATATATTATATGCAGTTAATTTTTAAACTTGAAAAAAATAATACTGACCACGATGTGATGCTGACGATCACCTCTGAGCTCCCCAGTAGCAGGATCACTATATATCCTCTGATATACGTCGTACTCTGTAATATCGGGGTGCTCGACAGCCTATAAGAATAAAAAATAAACTCTCAATATTTATAGTTATATAAAATATTTATAAATAATGTACGTACCAGATGCTGTCTATGAGTACTAAAAATACGACTCCTAGCTCGATGAGTCACCTCCTCTCTCCCCCGATTCTGCCTCCCCACCGATGATCTCCTCTAAAAAGAATCACTCAACCAGTGCTCACATAATCCATCCCATACGTGGGATGAAATATACTCTGGTCGGTGTGCTCTATATGACTCATCAAAATCTAACACTCCTGCTTTCTTCATGGCATATTTTCTTAAATTGTGCAATAACTGACGAAAGCGATCACGCATGGCAACCTCCCATGCCTCCTGGATGGCGTCACGCATGGTATCCTCGTTCGGATACCATAAACACTACAAATAAATCAAAATATCAAGTTAAAAATGAAATAATTTTGAAAATAAAAATTATTTATTTACATACGTACCAACCAATGGCCGAACATGGCCTGCTGCACATCAATGGGAATCTGCTCCCATGTAGTCCAAGGATGAGAGAAATGGTTGCGCAAAATAGCGCTACCCTATCCGACTACTATATGCGGAAAACTGTAAAAATAATGAACATTTATTATGTGAATAGATTAATGAAATCTTAGTCAAATCCACAGGTTATCACACAGGTTATCACACCTCCGTGTGCGTGGATCAAACCCAAGACGTGGATATCACTCGGGGATGGTGTCAGGAATCATCAATTGTGCAAGACTGTGCCCCCTACACGTACTCCCTAAAACGCCTGCGGGCTGAGGGTCATCTGCCAGCAACTCATCAGCATCGAAAGGCAGGTCAGTATTTGCCAACTCACGAAATGCGTCATCGTCCATCTGAAACAGAAAATTTTAATGTTGTTAGCAAATAATTGATAATTAATATTATATATACATATATATTAGTTATGATTGTATATAACTACCATGGAATTCTGTTAGTTTTCGTCTTCATCATCATCTTCATATATGTCAATGTCATCTTCATATTCCTCCTCAACATCATTGATATCCATTCGAGTTCCAGTTGCTTCATCTCTTACCATTTCAAATTCATATGTGACATCATTAACATCATCATCATCACCGACTCTTAAATGTGGGGTGTCTTCATCGATACTTATGTCTCTTTGTAAAAAATATTGATTTTGAGTACTCTCTTGAAAAACATCAATTATTTTCACATCAGTGAATGCACATTCACTTTGACTAAACTGATTGTCTCGAATTTTGATTTTTATTATACTCCACCAATCAGTCAAGTCTCTTGATGTAGCACAGTACTTTGCGTCATAAACTTGATGTGCCTGTCGAGCCAATAAGAATGGTTCATTTACTACGAGAACACTTTTACATTTAATATCATTGATTCCATGAGTCGGATGATCACGCATGCCTCTCTCTGTATCCAACCACCGACATTTGAACATGGTTATGTAATGTTGTCCAAGATAATGGAGTTCAATGATTTCATCAAGTATGCCATAGAAGTCAACTTCATTTTCTCGATGATGAGACCCTCTCAAGGTAACTCCACTATTCATTGTTTTTTTGATTCCCTATATGCATGTGTGTAGAATCAAAATCCATTCACCACATATGCATTATAAGTTTTAACAATTTTGGAAGGTGGGTTACTCAATATACACAGCCGTTTGTCAATTTTATCAGCATGTCGAGAAACCTGAATTTTTTTCAAATAATTAACAATATAGTAAACTATACATTGAATGAGTTTCTAAAAGATAAAGAATTTATGTTACCAGTTTTTGAAACCACTGAGAGAAATTTTTCTGTCGGCGTTCTTCGAGAGCAGCTGCTGTAATTTTTGGAATTTGTTTCTTGATATGATTATCATACAACCTATAAAAAACAAAGTTATTTACTGTAACATAAATGATAGAATAAGTGATATGAACACTTATAGTACAACTAATGTCATTTCTTCACAGTTGAGCAGAACATACGTATGAGCTCTGTGATGTTCATCATCCGAAAGCCGGCGTTCATAAACTCCAACAAAACCAAGATCTGGCTAGTTGAGAACAGATAATTGATTATCGATTTTATCAATATTCCCCCCGTTCTGTCCCATTCGGTTGTGTTTTGACGGATACTCAGATTCAAAATAATGAGAGCAGAAAAAAGATATTTCTTCTTGGAAATAAGCTTCTGCAATAGATCTTTCAACAGATGCTTTGTTGCGTACTTTTCTTTTCAATTTTTTCATGCATATTTCAAATGTACCGAAAAAAATGAGACATGTCTTTTATGGAATCCCAAATAACAGAATTTAACAGACCTCTTAATCCAATGGGTAGAAGTCTTTCCATTAAACATGACAATCATGACTTTTTAATATAGTAATATGACCATTCTTTACACATCTACCCAAATTGGAAGCACAGCCATCTGGAAGACTCAAATATGAAATCCACTGAAAAAAATAATAAATGGTTTTCTTTAGACAGTGTATATGCTGCTTTTGGTTTTAGTAACCTTTATTTTCTGACATTCTCAAACAGTTCCAGTTCTGGACGCCTGCAAATTTGGGAAAGATCTAAACGTTCATTTACATTGTTTTTGCTCTTTCCTTGCGTATACAAAACTGTATGAAACAAATTATCAAAACAGTTCTTCTAAATATGCATGACATCTAACATGTGGCGGACCAACAAATCAGACCAATATGGAAAATCCCAAAATATGCTATGTTTAATCCAATTGTGTTCTTTCCTAAAACCAGAAATTTTCTGTTGGTTTATTGTAGGACCAATAGTGATGGGAGGTAATGAAAATACAACTGATTTTAACTCCGAACCTAATAGAATTTTTGGTGGTCCTACCCTTTCAACTGTTCCTTATCTAAAATTATATATGTTTCTACAAAAAGGATGATCAGCTGGAAGAAATCTACAATGACAGTCAAAATAACAAGGTTGCTTTCCATAAAGGGGCAAAAATGCTTTGTTCTCTCCCATACAGTAAGGACATGTTTTCTGAACATGTGTACTCCAGCCAGATAACATCCCATAAGCCAGGAAGTCACTAATTGTCCACATCAATGCTGATCTCAATATGAAATTCGGTTTCGTAGCAACATCATATGTACTGACACCAGTACTCCACAATAAACTTAATTCATCAATCAATGGTTTCAAATAAAAATCAATATTCTTCTTCGGATGTCCTGGAATTAGTAAAGTTAAAAAGATATATGGATCCTTTATCAACATCCATGGAGGTAAATTGTACGGAGTTAAAAAAACAGCCCAACATGAATATTGACTACCATAAGATCCGAACGGACAGAAACCATCAGTAGAAAGGCCCAGTAGAACACTTCTAGCTTCTAAAGCAAAGGATGGATTCACTCTATCAAAATGTTTCCATGAATCACCATCGGCTAGATGATTCATGCTTTTATCGGTTGAAATATTCACTATATGCGCTGACATCATTGTCGATGTATTCTTAGACATGAATAAACGTTGAAGTCTGGATGTAAGCGGAAAATATCTCAACTGTTTTACAGGAATCAAACCGGACTTCCCATGTTGCCCTTCTTTATATCTAAGTTTCCCACATGTGGGACAACTATCCAACGACTCATTTTCCCCAGAAAATAAAATTCAGTCATTTGAACATGCATGAATCTTCTGACAAGTAAGTCCCAAATTTCTAACCAGCCTCTTACTCTCATAGTAATTTGTAGGAAAAACATTTCCTTCGGGTAACAGTGTTTTAACCAAAGAAAATATCTAGTCAAAACAGGTGTTTGACATTCCATTATCTGATTTGATAGCCATAAATTTTGCAACTACTTCTAATTTTCTCATCTTGCCGCCATGATATAATGCATCCTCAACAGACCTCAACAGCTCATAAAATTCAGATGGTGCCAACTCAGGATTTGAAGCTATATCAGCCGGAGTTTCTATATGTTGAATAGATGAACCTGCAACATCATGTACTAAATCTTGAAACCGGGATGGATCTGGAATCAAGTTGGTATCACCTACTCTGGAACTGTGTTCACCGTGTTGATACCAAAAAACATAATCTGGTTAAAAACCAAAATGCAAGAGATGTCCCCCCACTTTTTCAAACGTGTCAAATGTTCTCAATGCACATTTTCTACAAGTGCATTTTATTTTTCCTTCTGAAACAAATTCTGGATTTGATTCCGCAAATGATAAAAAATTCTCAATACCCTCTATATATACTGGATTTAAACCAGAACTGTTTGGATTTCTACGTTGATTTATCCATATCCGGTAATCTAATAATGACTGTTGATGACCTCGTTGTTCCATATTTTTCTATAAAATATAAAAGCATTATTGGTTTTTAATAATTTGTTAGAAAAAACACCCAAGCAAGGATAATTATAGAGTTTACATCAGACACGACTGACGCAAACTTTTTATTGAGATAGACCTAAAAATTGACCCTTTAAGAATTGAATATGTTGAGAATAAAGCAAAACCTGTTACAAATATTGATAATTTTAATATTATATAAATTTTTTATTATTTTAATAATACTAATATTATTTTTTCATAAATATTAATTATATAATAATAACATTATTACATTAATAGAATATTTTAATATTAATATTAAAATAATATAATTTTCTATATTATATAAAATTCTCCTTTCATCTACGTGTTTAACATTCCGTCTCCACATGTAATATTTGCATTCACTTTCACCCCTCCATTGGTGAGTAGGTTGATAATTTTGAAAAATAATGCAAATATTACATATAGAGATAGAAAACACACAAATAAAAGGAGAATTATATATAATATAGAAAATAATATTATTTTAATATTAATAATAAAATATACTAATAATGTAATAATGTTAGTATTCCTAATTATTGGTAATTATTCCTAATTATTGGTAATTATTACTAATTATTGGTAATTATTCCTAATTTTTGGTAATTATTGGTAATTATTTGTAATTATTGGTAATTATTAGTAATTATTGCTAATTATTCATAATTAGTGGTAATTATTCTTAATTATTGGTAATTATTATAAATTATTGGTAATTATTTTTAATTATTGGTAATTATTCCTAATTATTGGTAATTATTGGTAATTATTTGTAATTATTGGTAATTATTCCAAATTATTGGTAATTATTCCTAATTATTGGTAATTATTCCTAATTATTAGTAATTATTCCTAATTACTGGTAATTATTCCTAATTATTGGTAGTTATTCCTAATTATTGGTAATTATTCCTAATTATTAGTAATTATTCCTAATTATTGGTAAATATTCCTAACTATTAGTAATTATTGACAAGTATTGGGAATTATTAGTAATATTGACAATATTGGCAATTATTGGTAATTATTACTAATTATTACTAATTATTACTAATTATTCCTAGTATTTGTAATTATTCCCAATTATTAGGAATTATTACTAATTATTAGTAATTATTACTAATTATTGGTAATTATTACTAATTATTAGTAATTATTGGTAATTATTGGTAATTATTGGTAATTATTACTAATTATTTGTAATTATGGGAAATTATTACTAATTATTGAAATTATTACTAATTATTAATAATTATTACTAATTATTACTAATTATTACAAATTATTACTAATTATTACTAATTATTACTAATTATAAATAATTATTATTAATTATTGGAAATTATTAGTAATTATTACTAGTTATTGGTAATTATTGTTAATTATTACTAATTTTTGGTAATTATTACTAATTATTACTAATTATTACTAATTATTAATAATTATTTTTAATTATTACTAATTATTACTAATTATTATTAATTATTTGTAATTATTGGTAATTATTGGTAATTATTACTAACTATTGGTATTTATTACTAATTATTACTAATTATTACTAATTATTACAAATTATTACTAATTATTACTAATTATTGGTAATTACTTGTAATTATTAATAATTATTTCTAATTATTGGTAATTATGACTAATTATTGGTAATTATTACTAATTACTGGTAATTATTGGTAATTATTGGTAATTATTACCAATTATTAGTAATTATTGGTAATTATTGGTAATTATTACTAATTATTAGTAATTATTACGAATTATTAGTAATTATTGGTAATTATTGGAAGTTATTACTAATTATTACAAATTATTACTAATTATTATGAATTATTATGAATTATTCCTAATTATTGGTAATTATTCCTAATTATTACGAATTATTACTAATTATTGGTAATTATTACTAATTATTGGTAATTATTGGTAATTATTGGTAATTATTGGTAATTATTGGTAATTGTTGGTAATTATTGGTAATTATTGGTAATTATTAATAATTATTACTAATTATTTCTAATTATTACTAATTATTACTAATTATTACAAATTATTCCTAATTATTGTTAATTATTCCAAATTATTACGAATTATTACTAATTATTGGTAATTATTGGTAATTATTGGTAATTATTACTAATTATTGGTAATTATTTGTAATTATTTCTAATTAATGGTAGTTATCAGTAATTATTTCTAATTATTACAAATTATTGGCAATTATTACTAATTATTGGTAATTATTGGTAATTATTACTAATTATTGGTAATTATTGGTAATTATTACTAATTATTACTAATTATCACTAATTATTCCTAATTATTACTAATTATTACTAATTATTACTAATTATTACTAATTATTACTAATTATTACTAAATATTACTAATTATTACTAATAATACTAATTATTGGTAATTATTACTTATTATTGATAATTATTACTAATTATTACTAATTATTGCTAATTATTGGTAATTATTGGTAATTATTGGTAATTATTACTAAGTATTACTAATTATTGGTAATTATTACTAATTATTACTAAATATTGGTAATTATTATTAATTATTACTAATTATTGGAAATTATTTCTACTTATTTCTAATTATTGTTAATTATTACTAATTATTACTAATTATTGGTAATTAGTGATAATTATTACTAAGTATTACTAATTATTTGTAATTATTGGTTATTATTACTAATTAGGGATAATTATTGGTAATTATTACCAATTATTGGTAATTATTACTAATTATTGCTAATTATTGGTAATTATTACGAATTATTACTAATTATTGGTAATTATTGGTAATTATTACTAATTATTGGTAATTATAGGTAATTATTACTAATTATTACTATTTCTTGCTAATTATTGGTTTTTATTACTAATTATTGGTAATTACTACTAATTATTGGAAATTATTACTAATTATTGATAATTATTACTAATTATTGGTAATCATTACGAATTATTGGTAATCATTACGAATTAATACTAATTATTGGTAATTATTCCTAATTATTGATAATTATTACTAATTATTGGTAATTATTCCTAATTATTGGTAATTATTCCTAATTATTGGTAATTATTCCTAATTATTGGTATTTTTCCTAATTATTGGTAATTATTCCTAATTATTGGTAATTATTCCTAATTATTGGTAATTATTCTTAATTATTGGTAATTATTCTTAAATAGTGGTAATTATTCATAATTATTGGTAAATATTGACAATTATTTGCAATTATTGGTAAATATTGGTAATTATTGGAAAAAAAATATTGACAAATATTGACAAATATTGGCAATTATTGAATATTTGGAATTATTAGTAATTATTACTAATTATTAGTAATTGTTACTAATTATTGGTAATTATTATAAATTATTACTAATTAATGTTAATTATTTCTAACTATTATTAATTAATTCAATTTAATTATAATTTTTCATAATTACTGCTAATTAATTGTAATTACATCTAACTATTTTAAATTAATTAGTGTTTAATTGTCTCTAATTACTTTTAATTATTAATACTTATTCATATTTATTTCTAATTCGAAATCAAAAAAAAATCTAAAAATTTAAACTAAATAAATATAATAAATAAAATAAATATTAAATTAAAATTCAGATAAAAACCTTAAACTTGATGTCAATGTCGAGCCGATGTAATTGTAGAACACCACCAACTGAATCCTCGAAGTCGGAAAAAAAAATTTACAACTGAAAGTCGTAAAAGATTCAGAATGGAAAAATTTGAACGGTTGAGAGTTGAGAGTGGGAAAATTGTAATGGTTGGCAGTATTTATAGGTTAGGTTAATTGCGACGGGACCCGTCGCAAATAACCCTGGCTGCATTTAATTATGGCCGGCATTAAAACAGTTATTTGCGATGGGCCCCGTCGCAAATAGTCTTTAACCACCGCTGTTTATTTGCAACGGGGATAGAACCCCGTTGCAAATAACCCTGACCACATTTAATTATGGGTGGCATTAAAACCGGTTATTTGCGACAGGACCCGTCGCAAATAACCCCTGCCGTCGGGGTATTTGCGACGGGGATAGAACCCCGTTGCAAATAAACTTCGCGCGGTTTCGCCCGCATTTCGCGCCAAACTATTTGCGACGGGTAAAAAAACATGTCGCATATAACGGATTATTTGCGACGGGAATAGTTGCTCGTCGCAAATACTCCTTTGCGAAAGGTGTTTGCGACGGGAATAATTCCCGTCGCAAATACCCCGTCGCTATTAACCATTTTTCACATAGTGCGTCTTCTCTGAAGTTTTTTAAATTTTACTTCCATTATCCACCCCCTCAAAAATATTTATTACATTATTATGTAACAAAACAAGTATCCTAAATATGAAATTATATTGTTGTGTAAAGGGTTCTACCTAAACATACACACACTTCTATCTAATGGGTAACGAACATATTTTTTCTGTGTATGGAGAACTACTGTAACACGAATCGATGATTGCTTATTTTCCCATTACCACCTCTCATGGTATCCATTATGATGTAAACTCTATTTATATATGATATATATATGATATATATTATTTATTTATAGTTTTTTAATCCTTTTATTACACATACCTTTAATACATTTCATTTTACATTAATACGATAACATCTTTTCCGGAAGTGTCGACTACCATCCTTTCAAACCAATGAGATTCGTTCACACTAAACATGGAACATAAAAAGTATGGATTTAATTAAATATATGTGACATGAAAATACAATATATTATATTCATGAAATAATTAGAAATATGAAAATATACTATATATATATAAATCATTTTCTGTGTTACCCTTTCACACAAATAAAAAGTGATAATTTCGTTTTTGGATGTGTGGACTATCGGCTCCTACACACAATGTGATTCCTTTTAGTTAACAAGAATTATATATAGAAGTATATATGATTAAATAACATAGTAATTAGAATATTATTATAATTATAGAAATATATGTAGTTACTTACCGTCAGTATAAAATGATCATGGAAAAATTTGAATGTTACTAATGTATACGTACAACCTACCTTCTCCATGATTGTAACATTGGTTCATTTTTCATAACCATGTTCACTAATTGAGCATAAACGTATAATTGATTTATTAATATTATAATTACATAGTGATTATTATTTTTTAAATGTTACGTAATGAACCCTTTGACCATAGATGACCTACCAAATTCATTTTTGACACAAAAAACTTAATTTGGTCAAAACACCTGATGTAAAGATAATTGTTTAAATAGTTTCATACAATATAGTAAAAAGAGAAATAAAATTAATTAAAATCATAAAAAAGTTTCACAAGAAAGCATAAAATTAAAATAATTTTATTATAGATTATTTTAAAGGATTTTCACCCAAATGGAAACTCTAGGTAAGGGATTGTCATCTCACTTCTTACATCAAAGAGATAAATGTCATGTTCACCACTTACGTATATTATGTGGTGTATCTACTTCCCATTTTTGTATATTATATCATTAATTACATTACCTTAATGGTATTTAAGGCCTTAATTTAACATTATTCATGTAAGAGGTTTTTTAATTAAAATGTTTTAAGGTGGTATGAGATACTTTGTAATGTTTAAATATTATTTCCCTATACTATAACTTAATGATCATTCAATGGTATCTTCATTTGAAAAAATTATATTACCACTATTTAATAAATCATTTAATTTTCCTCTCCTCCGGTAATTCATAAATTTTTCATGTATTAGTACTATTTTTCCACTCTTTGGTACTCAAAGTGTTTTAATAAAGTTTTTAAGAAAAACCTAACTTCATTTATTTCTTTAATTGGAAAACCTATTTTTTCGAAACCCTATTTTTATAAAAATGTATTCAAAAATGATTTATTAATGATTTGGTAATGTAATTTTTACCCTTATTTTTTACTAATTCTTTTAAAGTAATATTCTCCTCTCATTCCTAAAAATGTATTTTTTTAAAAAAATTACCATGAAAAAGGAATGTTCATTTACATCACATGGAAAGTATGAATTTTATCACCATATTTTCATTAATTATTCCTTTTTCGTGTCTAAAAGGTTAATTTTTAAATAATTTTTTTTAAAAGTTTTCTTAATATAATTTTTTTCATAATTGTTTTTAAATCAAAAGGCTTTTTTATTCGAGTATTTTTATGACATTTTTCTAATATTTTTATAGTATATCTATTCATCATCAACAACAACCCCTTTATTTTACTCCACATGGGATATGTTGTGTCTATAACATCCTTAGTATTACTATATATGGTATATTATTGATTTTTCCAGGGAAAGTATTCACATTCAGTCCTTGATTTATTTGTTAGTCCCCATGAAATATTCAATCTCCTAAGAACATCGAACATTGATTTTTCTTAATGTATCTGTTTCATTTATCATAGATATTACTATTTCTGTAACTGTATAACATTTAAAATATGGGGACTACCTTGATTGTTATTTTATTATTTGGGGAAATATTTATAATTGATAATTCAGTATTTTTTCCATACAGATATTTGGTAAGGCTTATTATTTATTTTGATTATTCGATATGAGGAATGTTATGGATTGACAATGTTTGGTGGAGACCGAACATTATATATCTCCTCAATGCATCTATAGGTTCTTATGAGACAAATAAGTAGTGAAAATTAAATTGGTTGTCCATCTTTATTTAAATCGTCTAGTGAATGATCATGACAGTATAGGTTTTCATGAACCGTGTACATGACATCCATTATAAAAGAATTACCTAAATTTTTTTAGTTATTATTCATCCATGATATTTTTCATTGATATATCTAGGGATATATTTTATTTATCAAATGGAATTTGTTTCAGTTTCTTAATTTTACATGTTTACAATTCCTTATCTAGTTATTTGAATGGCATGAGTTTCAAGTTATTATGTTTACATATTTTTTATGAAGTTCCTTCTCAATATATTGATTATATGTCATGTTTTTGTAGTTATTTACCATTTTATACCAATTATTTAATTGATTCAGTATTGGTTCTGCTATACTTTACACTTAATGGGAATTTGACCTCATCATTATTATGTTTCTTTCACTAGAAATCCAAGGATCATACTATAAAAGATATGCATCAATTTACTATTTGGAATAAAGTTATCATTAATATTTTTTATGAAGAAAGAAGAATTTTTGTTGTTATAATTAGTTTCTTCATTCATAATATAAGAATTATTTATATATCTAGCTAGTTTAGAAAGAGTATTAACTCTCATTCCATCATGATTTGATTCCTTATAATCATGCCAATGTAAATAGTTGCAGACAATGACACTTGGTTATCTAGGGTTGGGTAACTACAGTTTGTATTAGAGGAAGTTTAGTAGAATCCTTCAGAACTATATTTAGGAAAAATTTTATTAGAGAAAAAAACGCTATGGTAGAATTTGAGGGTAAGTATATAATAAAATACTTCTATTTTAGAAAATTATAGATTATGTGGGACTTCCTAGAAAAACATACCTATCTGGATACTACAAGTGGGTTTGGTTCTAGCAAAGATGTTTCTAGGGGTAATAACTATGAAAAGGTGTTGTGAGACAAACTCAGTGTCATTTGGAACATGAAAATGGACCTTACAACACACTTGGTTTGACACTATCAGGGGTTATGCTTATGGTAATTCAAATTATCTTTACAACCCACTATGAAGGATTTGAATATATAATGAAAATGAATATATTAGTTTAAACCTACGGTATTTTATATTGGAAATGAGTATTCAAGATTAAGAAATCATATAAATGATATTATGGGTAAACCCTATACCAAGGGAGGATCTATGTGGAAAATAAATTGATGAAGTATTTATTTATTGAGGTTGTATGGAAAACCACTTTTATAAGGATATTTAGTGATTAACCTTATTTGAAGAATGTCCATTATATTTGTATTATAAATTATATTAATTTGGTTTAAAAAAAGAACAAATTGTACGTCTTGTGAGAACCAATAAAATATGGCATGGCTGTGGGTCTTGAGCCCATGACCAATGGAAAATAATTAGTTCACACCAACTAGTGACCTACACAATGTATTGGTTAATTTTTTATTGTTTTTAGTTAAAAAATTTGATGAATAAATGTTAATAATGAACCAGTAGTATCACTTATGAAGATTATGTATTAATATATTGACCATATTTGTTTTGGAAGATAATTAAAGACAAATAGTTATACTTATCACTATATTTTAGGTTTTACAATCATTTAAAAGTATATTTTATGTCATCAGGAATAAATAAATCATTATTGGTAATTAATTTCTGAGAGAAAAGGGTTCAATTAGAATTTGATCAAAGTAGAACACAAATTTAGGATTATTCACATAAAATTTAAACCTATCTAGTATGAATATTTTTTTATATTCAAGGTCAAGAAAAAGAGTTACCCAGCATCAAGAAAATGACTGCGAAATAAAATATTGTACTAATACATTAATTTTTGTTGAACTTATTGTAACACCCCAGGTAAATAAAGAATATGACCATTTTATATTTACCCATATTTGTGAATAAAATATTAATATTACTTTAAAGGGAACGCTATGCTTGATGGCTTACCCAATACGCAACAATGAGTTCCATTAAAATCTTACGTTGCACTCTAATAATAAAATAATTTTATTTTAAATGGTAGTTAACACCTAGCCGTTGAAATGACGGGAATGAACAGAACTGACTAAAAAAATTATTATATATTTTTGTCAAATATTTTTACTTTTTTCAATAAATTTTAGAGGATTAAAAATGAAAATGAATCCAATTTTAAGCATAAATCTCTTAATATTCTTTAAAATGTCAATTAACCACCTTTTGATGGAAAC
The DNA here is from genome assembly GCA_963277665.1 of Viscum album. Taxonomy (NCBI): domain Eukaryota; kingdom Viridiplantae; phylum Streptophyta; class Magnoliopsida; order Santalales; family Viscaceae; genus Viscum; species Viscum album. The sequence continues at coordinate 866,122,301 of OY728158.1, forward strand.
CCCTTTTTAAATATACTTTTGACAATTTTATATGTTTTATTTGACAAAATAAAATTCTTCTTTAGAATCGGGACATCAAAATTTACTTTGTGTAAATTTTTGGTATTTTTCCAATAAAACTAATTTTTTAATGAATAGTGAAAAATGTTGTATTTTAATTCAAAACCTCTTTTAAATGTAATTTATTTAAATGATTAGATTATATTTTTAATTATTTTTAAAGTGAAATTAGAATATATTTTTACCATTTAATCCAATGTTGGTTATTGAAATTAATATCACATTGACATTGAACATAAACGAGTGTCAATCTTTGGATATATATTATTTCTTAAAATCACGCTATTTGATTTGACAATGAGATTTAATTAGAAAATTAATTAATGCAACTTATATGTTCTGAATTTGGTAAAATATACATCATTTTTGAATTCAGAATATAAAATATAGCTTAGGGTGAATTTTTGGTATTTTTATGAAAAACCTTAATTTTTGATGAATAGTGAAACCACAAAGTGGTAGTTACCAAAACTGATTTTTCATTTGAATGGAACTTTAACACTTTTGTGATTCGAATTTCAAAAATAAAATTTAAATTATTTTTATTATTAAGTAAAATTTGGTTCAATGGGATGAAAATAATTTTTGATGAAAAGTAACTTTTAAGTTTTATTAATCGCGATTAATGGTAATCAGTGTGATTTAAGGTAAAAATGATATTATAATAAAACGAAAATAACATGACACATGTCCTAAACCTATTGTATGAGTCATGGCCAACCAAGAAAATCCATTAGTATATTTTTGGGACCCCATGGAGCCACTTGGGTAAGAAAATGACATTAATGCCTTTTATTTAAAGTAAAAGTAAAAATGACACAAACATGTATTGTTACAATAAAACAATTTTTACATGGGGTTATACAAGTCAAATGTTTGACTATAAATATTCATTGGAAAGAAAAAACTATTTCCTACATCATAGTTTTTTTTATATTTTTTACTCATTAAATAAATTAAATTATTTATGACATCATGATGATGCAGTGATTACCTCATTATTTAACGATTTAAATAAAATGAAAACATAATGTAAAATCTAAGACCTACACATGTCAAAAACCTATCGTATGGGTGGATTTCGAACCCTTATCACCTTATCCTCGAAATATATCAATGTGGGACCTTTAAATCCGAAACTCATTTGAAAATAATGTAACATTTCTTGATATTCCAAGAGTGCCCCTCCTCTCCTATTATAAAAGGCCCCCACCTCTACCACCTTACCCACACCTCTCAAGCCTTTGGCTCGGCCAAGCTCTAATCATTTTGTCTCTCCACATCCCTATATTCATCCTAGAAGCCTTACCTTAGGCAGGAATCTCTTCAAAAAACACTTTTAGTTCAAACCAAAAGGAGTTACCCAATTTTAAAATGGTTATAGAACGATCGAGTCAAGTCGGACCCGAGGTAAGGGATCCTACCTCTCTCTTTCTTTTTAAGTACTCTCTTTTATGTCATTTCTTTTAATCTCCTCTTTGTTATTTTGGGGAACATTCTTTTATATTCCTCATGATGTAAATTTTATGTTAATATGATGAGAGACCCTCTTTGATCTCATCAATCTATTTTTGGATGTTTTAAGTGGCGCCGTTAGGCTGCCGAGTTTTTGTAAGGGATTTTTTCGTCTCACTTTTATTCCCATGAGATTTATGATACATTTTCCACCATTTCCTTTGATTGGTATATTTACTGCCCATTATTCTACTCTTTGTGTAATATACTTTCAATTATGAGTATTTACATCAATGTTGTATTGTCGTTCTTTCATGGGGTGAATGTTTCGAAAGATACCCAAGTCGGTAAGGGAACTTTTCACGCTCCACTTTTTAAAAGACATCATTTGTTGGGACTTTCAATTTACATATTTTAATGTTGGGATATGTTCTTATATATCTTTATTGATGTAAATGTTATGTCCATGTGATGATATACCCTTTTTATCTCTCATCAACTCATTTTCTGAAGTTTGAGGTGACGCCATTAAGCTCTCGAATTTTTGCAAGGGAACTTCTTAACCCAATTTTGATTCTTTGGGATAAACTTTTAATCCTTGAATATGTCTTTCTATGAATATGTGTGAATGAAATATGATTGTTTTACACTTAATATCCACTTATATTTGGTGTATTTGTTTGTCAGACATAATTATGCAATTGATTTATCCTTAATCCAAGGATACAGTGTTTGTAAGGGACTTCGTATCAATATCCATTCATTGAGGAATATTTTGTTTTATACACATCTTTCTTTTATATGGTGTATAAAACCCTTTGACTTTTATGCTTATTCAAATGGAATATTTTTTTATATGAAGTGTTTTACTAAACGACAAAAGGATTGTTTTTTTGTCGTACGTATGCGGTGACAAAGACTTCTCTGCCACCGTGACCATTATTTGAGTTTCGGCTTCCTCTACAAGCCATAAATTTTTTTTTTGAATTAAAAATAAATACCATGTTTTACTTTTCTTTTATTTTGGTATTGAAAATGGTTTTCATAATGTTTTATATCAATGTGTTGTATTGATATCTTGTGATTGAAAAGTGGAAATGATATGTTTCTTTTATGCATGTTTTATGTGATACGCTTATGTTATGGTTCTTGGGAATTGTAATGAAGACTGGTGGTTTCGTGATAAACTAAGGGAGGGTGAGCCTGATATAGCTCTCCAACGCATTGGGTATGGAAGTCGGCCGTATGGATATTCCATTATATATATATGGAAGTCGACCATATTGTTATTCAATTTATGTTTGTTTATGTCCCAAGTTACCTTTATCTATTATGTGTTCTTTTATGGGTTTTATGGTAATATTTTGGTTACAAAAGGGTAAGTAATGGTCTTTTTTTCAGTGAAGAGTTTTTACTACTTCATAAAGGTGAAAATTATTACATTGGTAAAGTATTCATGGTTTACTTGTTGTTTTGAAAAACTAACAGTTTCCTTCTTTTTGTATCCTTTATTGGGATATTTACGCTCATCCCAAGTTTTTTAAATTTTTTCCATAGGACTTAAAGATGAATAGGGTCAAGGATGGGATCAAGAAAATACATTCTATCTAAAACATGGAACTAGACATGTTTCTTTTTAAGTGTTTTATATTTATTTTATGGAAAATTAGTAGAAGTGTCTACTATATAATCTTCTCAGATGTAATATTTATGACCTAATTCTCTAAAACTACATACCTGAAAAGATCCTCTATGTGAATTATTTGTTTAATTCATGATTATGTAATGTTTAAGGTTGGGGCCTTATAGTTGGTATCAGAGGTCGGTTTAGATAACTTTAGAGGTTAGGGTATTCTCTAAGAATAAGTGACATTACCATAATGGGTAGGATTTCAGAATGAGTCCTAGTTTTAGATAAAGTGAATGAGTAAGTATATATTTGTGTCTATCTTCCTCATTAGTACGTGATGGTTTTGTTGATATACTCACACTGACCTTTTTGGTTTTAGTAAATGGCTGGATCTAGCAGGCACCAAAGTAACAGTGGATGTGAAGGTAACTGTGACAGTTTTCTGAGTGAGAAAGTGAATGATATGGGAGTTGTAATGAGAACTCTTGTGTTTATCCTCAACCAACTATCTGGAGTCATTATTGACCATCTAAACCTTGGTTATTTCTAAAAGGAATCATATATGCGAGAAACAAATCCCTAGGGAACTACAGGTAATAATCATAAAGGTAAGTGTGTTCAAAAACCAATGTGTCAATGATGTGGATAGAAACACCTGGGAAAATGTTTCAAAGGGACATAAATATTCTATTGATATGGAAATGAAGGTCATAAACCAAGAAACTTCCATGGAAAAAGGAAGCATCCAGTTGACTCAAGGAAAGGGAAAGAAGTTCTTTCTGAGGGATCAATTGAATGTTTTAAATGTGATGTGCATGGTCATTATGAAAACACATGTCCTATGAAGAAGTTTTGGGAATGGGATCACCAAGATCATACAAATATTCGTTTACCAATACCTAATTCCATTTCGATTGAGGATGAAGAAACTGACAATGACCAATCAACGATATGGATTATTTCTTAACTTTTGTTTTCCTATTTTGGAATCTTAGGATATGATTCATGATTATTTTTGTAGGGAAGAATTATTTTAGAATAAGTTGGAATGGAATGGCTAATGGATCATGAAGAATGTTTAATGAGTTAGAAGTCAACATATAAGGGATTCAAGAGTTATGTTGAAATTCTTAAGAGTATTAAGTCTATTTTGATGATGGGGTTGCATTAGAAGACTTTTTTATAGTATGTGTAACCCTGATGTTTGATATATAAAAATTTTATTGAAGGAAAAGTTATCTGTTCTTTTGTGGACATATTTATAAAGAAGCATTTGGGTTTATATGATCCTTACTTTTGAGGTAATTATGGGTAACTATATGTTATGATGGAAAGTGAAAGGCATGAGATAAAATTAAGGTTAAATTATGTTATGGTTATTCTTCATGATTTTATCTCTTTTTGGGGAATGATTTGAGAATTATATATTTTGGAAAAAGGACAACATGCAGACCATGTGACAACCCTTCGCGTCGGATAAAACTGGGGGAATTGAACCCACAACCAAAGTGCGACTGGTATTTATCACCTACCACCGGACTACGTGAAGTCCCTGGTTAGTTTGACTAAGTATTTTTAGTTAGATGATTTTATGAATTAAGAGTAAGTTGATTTTGGGTTATCTATGGAAATTATTAACCTATCATGGAGGATATGTGATTAGGTTAATTACTTTTCAATACGAGAATTTAAGAGCAACTGATGTTGTTTGGAGATAAATGTTATGATTTAACTTGGAAGACTATGTGATTAAATCCTTCAAATATTTGGGTTTCAATCTTAGTTTGGTTTACTTTTGTTCTTCATTGAACTTTGGGTCTTGTTGGACAAATTTTCGAGATTAAGAATAGATTTCCTTTTTATAAAGGATTATCCTTTTTGGGAATTATCTGATCTCATACTAACCTTTTTGGTTTTAGTTTTGGTTAAGGTCTAAAGACTTGGGAAGTATACAGTTCTCTTTTGTGGATTTGGTGATTCTCTAGAAGTTGATTATAGCTCTATTAATGTAAACAAGTCATCCTAAATACTCATCTTTTGGAGAAAATATGAGTTCGTGTAAGAAATCTAGTAAAAGTTGAAAGTCAACATGATAATTAATTATGTTTCCTTATGTTTTAGTTAAGTTCAAAAATAAATTCCTCAATGAAAAGTAACTAAAAAAATGTGTTCCGATAACTTTTCCTACAGGGGAATCCAATATCGTTTAACTCATCAAAAGTTTGTGATTTTCTAGCGATTAACTTTCTCCTAAACATGTTTTCTATCACACTCCCTCAGAACATGACCCTTGGATTTTTCTCCCATATCCATGTTTTCATACATGGAATCCTAGTATGGGTTAACTCGGGTGACCTCTGTACTTCCCTTTCTTTCTTTTAAAGTGATAGTTTAATTTACTCCTTTTCCGATGTGGGGCTTTCAATGAAGTTTCCAAGCCCAATTTTAAAATTGCGAGGATGCAATTTCCAAAAGTGGGGAAGGATGTAACACCCTAGATAAATAAAGAATATGAAATTTTTATATTTATCCATATTTTTGAATAAAATATTAATATTACTTTCAAGGGAACTCTATACTTGATGGCTTACCCAATATACAACAACGAGTTCCTTTGAAATCTTACGTTGCACTCTAATAATAAAATATTTTTATTTTAAATGGTAGTTAACACCTAGCCGTTTTAATGATAGGAATGAACAGAACTAACTACAAAATCATTATATATGTTTGTCAAATATTTTTACTTTTTACAACAAATGTTAGAGGATTAAAAATGCAAATGAATCCAATTTTAAGCATAAATCTTCTAATATACTTTAAAAGGTCGATTAACCGCATTTTGATGGAAACCCATTTTTAAATATACTTTTGACGATTTTATATGTTTTATTTGATAAAATAAAATTCTTCTTTAGAATCGGGACATCAAAATTTACTTTGTGTAAATTTTTTGGTATTTTTCTGATAAAGTTCATTTTTTAATTAATAGTGAAAAATGTTGTATTTTAATTAAAAACCTCTTTTTAGTCTAATTTATTTAAATGATTATATTATCTTTTGAATTATTTTTCAAGGGAAATTAGAATATATTTTTACCATTTAATCCAATGGTGGTCATTGAAATTAATATCACTTTGAGATTGGACATAAACGAGTGTCAATCTTCTGATAGATATTGTTTCTTAAAAACACGCTATTTGAATTGACAGCGGTATTTAATTATAAAATTATCTAATGCAACTTATATGTTATGAATTTTTTAAAATAGACATCATTTTTGAATTCAGAATATCAAATATAGCTTAAGGTGATTTTTTGGTATTTTTCTGAAAAAACATAATTTTTGATGAATAGTGAAACCACAAAGTGGTAGTTACAATAAATGATTTTTCATTTAAATGGAACTTTACCACTTCTATGATTTGAATTTAAAAAATCCAATTTAAATTATTTTTATTATTAAGTATGATTTGGTTCAATGGGATGAAAATAATTTTTGATGAAAAGTAACTTTTAAGTTTTATTAATTGTGATTAAGGGTAATCAGTGTCATTTAAGGTAAAAATGATATTATAATAAAATGAAAATATCCTGAAACTTGTCCTAACTCTATTGGATGAGTCATGGCCGACCAATAAAACCCATGGGTCGATTTTTGGGACCCCATGGAGCCACTTGGGTAAGATAATGATATTAATGCCTTTTATTTAAAGTAAAAGTAAAAATGACACAAACATGTATTGTTTTAAGAAAACAATTTTTACATGGGGTTATACAAGTAAGATTTTTGACTATAAATAGTAATTAGAAAGATAAAATAATTTCCTACATCATAGTATTTTTTTATAATTTTTAGTCATTAAATAAATTAAATTATTTATGACATCATGATGATTCAGCGATTACCTCATTATTTAAAATTTAAATAAAATGAAAAGATAATGAAAAATCTAAGACCTACACATGTCAAAAACCTATTGTATGGGTTGATTTCGAACCCTTATCACCTTATCCTCGAAATATATCAATGTGGGACTTTTAAAATCGGAAACTTATTTGAAAATAATGTAACCTTTCTTTACATACCAAGAGTGCCCCTCCACTCCTCTTATAAAAGACCCCCCACCTCTACCACCTTACCCACACCTCTCAAGCCTTTGGATCGGCCAAGCTCTGATCATTTTGTCTCTCCAAATCCCTCTTTTCATCCTAAAAGACTTACCTTAGGCATTAAGCTCTTCAAAAAACCCTTTCGGTTCAAACCAAAGGGAGTTACGTGATTTTTAAAAGGTTAAAGAATGATCGAGTCAAGTCGGACGCGAGGTAAGGGATCCTACCTATCTCTTTCTTTTTATGTACTCTCTTTTATGTCATTTCTTTTACGATCCTCTTTGTTATGTTGTGGGATGTTATTTTATATTCCTATTGCTGTACATTTTATGTTAATATGTTGAGAGACCCAATTTGATCTCATAAATCCATTTTTGGATGTTTTAAGTGGCGCCATTTGGCTGCCGAGTTTTCGTAGGGGATTTTTTTATCTCACTTTTATTCCCGTGAGATTTATGCTACATTTTCCACCATTTCATTTGTGTGGTATATGTACTTCCCATTATACTAATCTTTGTGTAATATACATTCGTTTATGAGTATTTACATTAATTTTGTATTGTCCTTCTTTCATGGGGCGAATCTTTTGAAAGATACCCAAGTCGTTAAGGGAACGTTTCACCCTCCTCTTTTTAAAAGACTTCATTTCATGGGTCTTTTAATTTACTTATTTTAATGTTGGGATATGTTCTTCTATATCATTATTGATGTAAATTTTATGTCCAAGTGATGATATACCCTTTTTATCTCTCATTAACTCATTTTCTAAAGTTTGAGGTGATGTCATTAGGCTGTCGAATTTTTGCAAGGGAACTTCTTAACCCAATTTTGATTCTTTGGGATAAACTTGTACTCCTTGAATAATTCATTCTATGAATATGTGTGAATGTCCTCTGATTGTTTTACACTTAATATCCACTTATATTTGGTGTATTCATTTGTCAGACATAATTATGTAATTAATTTATCCTTAATCCAAGGATACTGTCTTTGTAAGGGACTTCATCTGAATCTCTATTCATTGAGGCATATTTTGTTTTATTCACAACTTTCCTTTATACGGTGTATAAATCCCTGTGACTTTTACTCTTATTCAAAAGGAATATTTTTTTATATGAAGCGTTTTACTAAATGAAAAAAGGAATGTTTTTTTGTCGTATGTATGCGGCGACAACGACTTCTCCGCCGTCGTGACCATTATTTGAGTTTCAGCTTCCTCTACAAGCCATAACCATTTTTGAATGAAAACTAAATACCGTGTTTTACTTTTATTTTATTTTGGTATTGAAAATGGTTTTCATAATGTTTTTATATCAATGTGTTGTATTGATATCTTGTGATTGAAAAGTGGAAATTTTATGTTTCCTTTATGCATGTTTTATGTGATACAATTATGTTATGGTTCTTGGACATTGTTATGAATACAGGTGGTTCCGTGATAAACTAAGGGAGGGTGAGCCCGATATAGCTCTCCAATGCATTGGATATGGAAGTCGGCCGTATGGATATTCCATTAAGTATGTGTGGAAGTCGAACGTATAGTTATTCTATTTAAGTAGGTTTATGTCCCAAGTTACTTTTATATGTTATGTGTTCCTTATATGGGTTTTATGGTAATATTTTGGTTACAAAAGGGTATGTAATGGTCTTTTATTCAGTGAAGAGTTTTTACTACTTTATAAAGGTGAAAATTATTACATTGGTAAAGTATTCATGGTTTACTGGTTGTTTTGAAAAACTAACAGTTTTCCTTCTTTGTGTATCCTTTAATGGGCTTTTTATGCTCATCCCAAGTTTTTGAAATGTTTTCCACAGGACTTAAAGATGAATAGGGTCAAGGATGGGATCAAGGAAAGACATTCTATCTAAAACATGAAACTAGACATGTTTCTTTTTAAGTGTTTTTTTTATGTTATGGAAACTTAGAAGAAGTATATACTATGTAATCTTTTGATATGTAATAGTTATGGCCTAATTCTCTAAAACTCTAAACCTGAAAATATCCTCTATGTTAATTATTCGTTTAATTCATGATTAAGTAATGTTTAAGGAAGGGGCCTTATACGTATTCTCTTCTAAATATTCATATACTTATTGCTTTGAAGCCTTCAACTTTCAATTGATCATTAACTTTTTTGTGACCAATGAATTCATTTACTCTTAATAAATATTTACCCTTTTCCTCTATGTATGGATCTTTACTTTCCACTAATGTTCTCTTACATAGAGACCTAGTTACATGGAAGTCCATGTGTCCTTTTTACTTTTCCATTATCTATTTAATTGAGGATGACTTATGTAAACTTCTCTCTATGTGGGTTTTCAAAAATAGGAAGTGTTAAATAATCTACCACCATGATTGAATATAAATTTCAAGGAAACATTTTAAATAAGGTGGGGAGAATGTGACGCCCTGAAAATCTAAAGTAGTAATATTGTATTCAATAGTGTGTATTACACGCGACAACAAGCACGTAAGGTATTATAATATTTGGATAAATTATAATATATTTAATATTAAAAATATATTTTATATATTTCAATGCACACAACACCATGTTATATTACAATACATGTAAGATATATCGTCCTTTATAGATTACGTTACATGCAAGACTGAGTTTCATCAATTAACAAAGTTTTTTTACAAAATTATTATTTAATACTATATGAAATAACATAGCCATTACTTTAGAGTTTATGAATTATATTAACTAACATATGAAAATATATGGTCTATATAAATATAAAATGAAATAATTGGTTACCAATTAATAAGAAATGAAAATTAGAACCAATTGGATATAAAAAAATATTATTATTTTTATGCTTCCAAAAGAGTTTTATCTTAATAAAAAAATTAATTAAAATTAATTAATTATTTTAATGAAATATATATTTTATATATTCAATAAAATATTTTGTATTTCCATCCATTGTGTTTTATAAGAATAAGTTAAAAACAAACTCAATTTCACATATATAAACCTATATTTCTATAAAGGTAATTTTACCGAATTCAAATGGTGAACCCATTTTAAATATTAATTTTTACCCATTAATTGATTTAATATATAAAAATAAAAATATTATTTTAAATTGAAAAATAAAAATCATGTTAGGGTAAATTATCTATATTTTTATGAAACATTTCATTTTATAATAAATTGTAAAAAATACTATATTTTAGTTCAAAACAACATTTACATCAAATTTATTGATAAGGTTAAATTATGTTTTAGATTTTTTTAAATTTTAATTGTATAATATTTTAATAAATTAATACAATTTATGTAATTTTAATCAATTTAACTTTAAAATGGATTATAAACAGATAGAAAACATTCGAACGTTTTTATTTTAAAAACCCACATTGTCATCCCACCTGTAAGAATAAATTTAAATCAATTTCTACTACTTATATGAATTTAATTCAAAAAAATGGATTCATTATTTTGAACAAGAATAATATATAATTTGTAATAACAAAAACATTTTTTTTACTGAAACGATTAGTTAATGTAATTAAAATTAATTAAAATTATTAATGAAACATTAAACATAATAAATGACTAAACCATTATCTTAGGGTACAAAATGTCATAGAAACGTTTCAAGAACCTGTTATCATGCCATAATAAATCCATGAACCTTAAATTATTTATTTTTTATGAATTTTTTAGGTAATAACATGTGCACACCTAACGTGTTTCAAAAACTTCAATGTGAGTGAATTTTGTTCTTATAAAAGGCCATCACCTCAAACCATTCCTCACACCACTCAACCAACTTAGGCTCAGAAAAGCTCTACCCATATATCTTCCCAAAGTACACCCCCTAGACCATGAATCCTCCCTTTGGGAATAAATCTATCCACGTTATCCTTTGGTTTCAATCCAAATTAGTTACTCGACTAAGAGGCAGCATAATCTCTCATGTTTTTTACTTTTATTTCTATTATCCACGCCCTCAAATCTCATTATAACATTAATATGTGACAACAAAAATATCCTAAATATAATATTATGTTTTTATTTAAAAAGTGTTCAACATAAAATTACACAAACTTCTATGTAATTGGTAACAAACGTACTCTTTCTTTGTATGACGAACTACTACCTCATGAACCGATGACTGATCATTTTTTTCTTTATCACCTCTCATGGTGTCCATTAGGATGGAAACTCTGTTTTTATATTATTTATATGATATTTATTATTTTTTTATATTTATTTAATTGTTTTTTTTTTTCACACAACTTTCATAATTTCTATTTTACATTAATATGATAAAATCGTTTGGGGAACAGTGGACTACCTCCCCCTCAAAGTGATGTGTTTATTTCACGCTAAACATGGAATCTATAAAAGATGGTTTAAATTAATCATATGTGAGATGAAAACCCTATATATTTTATTCCTGAAATAATTACCTTTCTTGAAATATATAATATATATATATATAATTTTCTTTATTACCCTTTCACACACATAAAAAGTGATAATGTCATTCGTGCATGTATGGAATATCGCCTCCTCGACATGATGTGATTCCTTTTACATCAGAAGAAATACATATATATAATTATATATGATTAAATAAAATTTTATTTAGGTTATAATGATCATTTTGGAATGATATGGTGTCACTTACCCTATTTTCATAATGATTATTGAAAATTGAGAATATTACTCCTGTGTACATACAACCTACCGTCTCTATGATTGTGATATTGGTTTATTTTTCATAACCAAATTTAATGATTAATATTAAAAGAATAATTGATTTATAAATATGATAAATATTTCATTATTATTATTCTGAACATTTTATTTAATTAACCATTGGGCCACATTTGACCTATCAAAGTCTTTTTAGACACATAAACTGACTTTCGTCAAAACAACCGATATAAAAAAAATTGTTTAAGTAGTTGAATAAAAAATAATAAAAAGTGAAATAAAAGTAATGATAAACATAAAAAAGATTCTCATGAAATTATAAAATAAACATAATTTTATTATAATGTAATTTAAATTATTTTCACCTGAAAAGAAACATAAGGTTAGAGATTATCATCTCACTTTTTATATTTGTGATATAAATGTCTTGTTCACCAATGACACCTTTTTTTACAGCTTCTACTGCCCATTTTTATATACTATATCATGAATTCACTTATATTCAGGTAATTAAAATATTTAATTTAATATTATTCCTTCATCTGGTTTATGATTTAAGATGTTTTATGATGGTATGGGGCACTTGAGAATGATTGAATGTTATCTTCCTCTAGAATTACTTTAATGATCTTCAATAGTATTTCCATTTTATGAAATTATATCACCGTTGTTTAACAAATCCTTTAATTTTCATCTCATTTGGTAATTCATGATGTTATTCAAGTATTACTTCTATTTTCCCACTCTTTTGTACTCAATGTTTCTTAAAAATGTTTTTAAGTAAACCTGACATCATTTCTCTCTTTAGTAGGATAACTAGTTTTATTATAATAATGATGATGTATTAAAATGTTTTCAAAAGTTCTTTTAAAATGATTTAGTAAATACATTTTAACTAATTTTTTCTTCTACGAATTTTTTCAAATGAATCATCATGCCTCATTCTTGACAAGGAATTTTTCAAACCTTTTTAGCATGAAAAGAGAATGTTCATTTTCCTCATATGGAAATTAAAGATATACACACCATAATTTGCTTGATTTTTAGGTTGCATGTCTCAAAGGATAATTTTTATAGAAATTTTATTCAAATGTGATTTTCAAAGGTATTTGTTTTTTCAAAAGGCTTCTCAAAACAAAAGGATACTTTTCTGAAGAATGTTCTTATGATCTTTTTATAATATTTCCATTCATCAACAATAACAACCCCTTTAGTTTACTCCACGTGGGATATGTTTTATTAATACCATTCTTACTATTAATTTGTATGGTTTATGATTGATTTAGGTAAGGATAATAGTCACATCCACTTCCATGAATTATCTTTTAGTGCCCTTGAAATATTTAATCTCCTATTATCATTGAACATTTTATATATCTAAATTATCTATTTCATTTATATTGGGTATTAATATTTCTTAAACTATATACCATTTAAAAAAGGGTGTATACATTGAAATTTATTTTATTATCTAGGGAAATATTGATAATTCTATATTCTTTATTCAATAAAATTGTTTGATAGTGCATATTATTTATTTTAATTATTCGGTATGAGGAATGATTTTTACTAGAAATGAATAATGGAGCTCGGAGACTATGTACATCCTTGATGCATCAACAGTTTCTCACAAGAAAAATAAGGTTCCCAAATTAAATGGGTTTCTATTTTTGGGTTTTAAACATCTTGTGAAAGGTAGTGAAAGTATAGGTTTTCATGTGCCTTGGATATGTTTTCCATTAAGTAACCCTTACCCTAATTTAGTTTTAGTTAATATTCATCTATGATATTTTGCATCGATATAACTATGGATACATTTCATTTCATTTATTAAATTTCATGGGTTTCAGTTTCTTTCCATTCCATATTGATTTTCCCTTATCTAGTTATTTGAATGGTATATGTTTATAGTTATTAGCTTTCCTTTTTTTTGTTATTCCTTATCAATATATTTATTTTATGGTTTGTGATTTTTGTTATTTACCTTTTCAAAACAATTATTCTCATAGATTCATTATTTATTATTCTATAATTTACCCATACAGAGCATTTGAGTTCCCCACTATTATTTTTCCCTAGGAATCCCAGATGCATACTATAAAAGATATGCATGGATTTAATAATTAGAATAATGTTTTCCTTGATGTTTTTTATTTAAAAATAAGAAATACAATTATGTTGTAATTATTGTACTCATTTGTAATGCAACAGTCATTTTTTTATCTTTTTTACCTAGAATACCAAACTCTCATTCCTTTTTTATTTTATTCCATGTAATCATTACCATGTAATTAGAAATAGACATCGTCTATGGGAGATCTAGGGCCTGGTCGCCAGATTAATAATTTAATAAAAGTTGTAGAAACCACAATTGACAATTCATACCTTGAGACTTGATCGATCATTGGTGAGAAACATGGTTTCCATTAATTGGGGGAACATCCCTTACATTCATTTCACCTTGATTCACCTGGATCTAGATTCTTGTTTTCATCTAATCTATATCCTCCAATAAAGAATGGAGGAATCCTCTTCACAACGGTCCTAAGGTTATGAGGCTAACCCCAGAGATTTACCATAACCCAATATTTATAAGAAAAACTAGTTTATTTCATTTATTTAATTAATTTATTAAATAAAATAACTAATCCACTAAACATACTCACCAATGGACACTTCAACTAAACATCTCGTGCTGACCAACTTTAAGTCACTCTTAGGGTAAACCATGCATGCCAAATTCAATTGGGGACTCAATTTTATATTTTGTGATGTAGTTTATGAGATATCACATTATTTATTAAAAACTATTATCACATGATATAAAACATATCTAATATTTTATTTTAATTAATTCTGAGCTCACCATTCCTCAGAATCAGACATTTTATTTATGCCGGACTCTAAACACGTTCCTTAATATATTTCAAATACTTATAAGGAAAGAATAGGGTATATAAAGGTAGAACTTATTTCTCTCTCATTATTCTATTTCCTCTCTCCATATTGTCTTCTCATTATATTGTTGAAATATTTTAGGAATTTTTTTATTTTATATGAAAGGTTTTATATTTTCAATCCCAACCAACTTTCTTGTCCAAATTTATTTCCCTAGATGTAAATAAAATATTTATTTAGAGATATCCATCTATAAAACCCATATTTTGGTTTTATGTGATAATAATGATGTAATGATCCTCTATTTATGAATATATGAATTTAAATAATTTTACATGAAACCTATTCATTATTTCTCATGTTTTATTAATGAACTGTTTTCTTGTGATCTATTTGGAACACAAGAATTTAGACATATTAAGGGTGCACCTAGATAGCTCTCTAATGGTTTGTGTAAAAATTAATCACAGTATATGACATTATTTATGATTCTATATTGAATAAACTTAGTAATTTTTTATGACTTTTTCGTGATATTCTTATGAATGTTTGAATTTTATGTTATTTCCACACTTCAAAGTTATGATTCAGGATCATTACATTACGATATGCATCATGTACACATGGTTATTCCATATTTTTATGCATCATTATTACATGATTAATATCTCCTCTACATATTACCTTAATAGACTTTAGGATAATCCCATTTATTTAGATGTATGTTGGTAAACTAGAATTAATTTAAAAGAAACATTACAAGTTAATTTCAAGAATGACTATGTTTTTATGGTATTATATTCCTAGTTCCAAAGAAATAAATTTTAGAGTACCCACTCTGTTATTAAAAGATTTATAATGTAATGAATGTTTTATTTATTAAAATGGAGGGAATACCTATTTGGTATCAATGGGAGGATTTTTTATTTATATAAATTAGAAATTATAAAACATTATTAAAAACCAAAATGATAACTCTATATATATGCAAACATCCTAAATTTGTTTGTGAAACATTAAGAGATTGGTTTTAATGAAATAAAATCTCAGCCTAGATTCAGGAAATAGATATGGTACAAGTATAATTGTACCTAGGTGTAATAATCCCAAAAGGGTTGATTTTATTTTAACTAAAACTTCACCCGATGAATAATAAAGTGGACTTATGGAATGGATATTTTTACATTCTTATAGGTATAATTTGTTTATTCACTAGTATTTTATAAAATATTATGAAGGTTAAATAATAAAAATAATTTTATTAATAAATAATAAAAAATAATATGTATAAATAATTTTTATTAAACAAATATTAAGGACATAAACTCCCTTTATAGTTATTGGAATCCTAAAATTACCACTTTTCTCAAAAAGGTTTTATTATTTTATAAAAATGATTAGAAATATTAGGGAACACGTAAATGGTGAGTGAAATGGGTGATCCACTAAAGGAATTCTTTATATGAAGGATTATGGAATGGAAAAAATAATGAGGATAATAAATCAACTAGATAAGGTGTTGAATTATAACCTTAATAATTTTTAGTGCCCAGATTCACGTTAAAGGAAGGAACTTGAAGTTTGGACTTTCATTAATTAATGAAATCATTATTTTAGTGGATCTATTGATGCATTAGTTGTAAAAAAATATATTATCTATAATGAAAGTATATTTATGGTACTTTATTTTTAATATCAATAGAAATTAACCTTGGTAGTATACCATATATAAGTATAATTAGATCAGTGGTGGATGATGATTAAGAATAAAAAGAAAAGTGGGGAGATTAAGGTATGATATGGGAAGAGTTAAAGTGAGTATTTTTACATAAGAATTATCATTGATTGGTGAAATAAAATATAGAGAATAAATTATTAGAGCTCAAGAATAAGGACAATTAATTAGTGGGAATATATGAAATTACATTTACCAGAATTTCTTTGTACAACTCTTTTTTTATGGATCATCATGGAAAGGTTTAAAGGTTATTTGGTGGAATAAGTCCCCGCCAATGGAGGATTCTAGGAAATTTAGATTATGAAAGCTATCATTATATAGTAAGAAATTTTATCAAATCTGAGGTAGAGTTTGGAGAGATGTTGTGGTCAAATAATAAAATTAAAAATAAAGGAGAAATTGAGGTAAAATCAAGGAAAAATTTTGATCATGGAAGATAAGGAAACAAATTATAGTAGCATGTGTGAAATAAATGTGGGAATAATCATTTAGGGAACTACATAAATGGAATTTTAATGTGTCAAAAATGTGTAATAGATGTTCATATATATCATGACTATCATAGTGGGGTTAATCCTCAACATCTTAACACAAAAAAAATGGTATAAAATTAAAGAACAACCATTATTTCAATGCTTTATGTGTATACATCTTGTTCAGTTTGAAGATTAATAACCGAAGTAGATGTTAATAGAGGGTAACCTCTATTAACCTCATTATAGGTTAAAGGATAAAATTCATTCTTTTAAAAACAAAATTTCATAATTATAGGATATTAATAATGTGGATAAATGTATAGAAATTTTTATCTTAAATCTATCAAGTACATTATTTTATTAAAGTTCAACTTATTGATTTATTTTATATAAGTTTTAATGATTATATAATGAAACCCTATACTAATTGAAGTAGAGTAATAAATTTAAACTTCTTGAGGGATTATCCAAGAATAAAAGTTGTATAGAATCTCTAGTATCAACTCTTTTAAGTATAATGTCATCCAAAATCTATTATTCATTACATGGTGTAATTCAACACTATATTAGGTATGGATTGGATCTCAACGTAAAATGCCATGAGGTACTGTATAAGGAATAAAATCTCTGTTTTATTGAATGGAAAACCTATATTTTTTAAAAAAGAGAGATATCACAACCTATTCGATATCTATAATAACCTCCAATAGAAATAATTATGGAGATGATATATTAATAGGTTGGAGACATCTAAAGTATAAAATTAAAAAAATTCACAACTGTTCAAGAATATATTTGGTTTTTTCTGAAGAGTTTCCTAGACATCCCAAAAAGAGTGTTATAGTTCTCAACTGAACAAATACATAGTTCCAATCCAATATAATAGATCATAAATAGAATTAAATATTTAGATTTAGAGGAATTAAATAATAAAATACAAGTCCTCTTTGAAAATGGTTTTCTTTGGCCTAATGTGCCTTATTAGGTAGAACATGTTCTCTTTATTAAAATGAATGAATGATTGATCTAGATATATATTAACTATAAAGATAAATGGTATCATAGTAAATAAAAATGACCTCTTTTGGGTATTTATGATTTATCCAATCAACATATAGGGACTCAATTATTCATTGTGATTTTCCTCTGGTCGATGTATCATCAGTTGAGGTTAAATAATGAATATTTCCCAATTAATTCCTTATAAAATATATATAGTAATTATTTGTTTTTTGTTATTCCATTTAGATTTATTAATTATCCTATCAAATTTATAGATTTCATAAATAGAATCATTATGGATATCCTTGATAAATTTGTGGTTTCCTGTATTGGTAACATGTTTTTATATTCTAAAATACTAGATGAGAATATGGATCATATAATGTTTATATTAAAAACATTTATGATGGAGAATATTTTGGGTAAATTCATAAAATGAGATATCTAGTCAAAGAATCTCATTTATAGGGAACATCATGGCCATTGGAGAAATCTCAGTGGATATATAAAATACATTGTCTGTCGAGCAGTTGAAATTTCCTATGACCATAACTAAGATTCATAGTTTACTTAGATTAGTGGGATACTATAGAAGGTTTTTGAAATAAATTTATTGTATTTATAATCCGAAAACCATGTTTTCTTGAAATGGTTTGATTATTATCTAGATAAAGATCTATGAATAATATTTCTAGGTACGGAATAAGCGTTTGATAAGTGAACATGTGTTAACATTATCTTATATCGACGAATTATTTTTTAATTTTAGTGAGGTATCTTTGGAAGTTCACATATATCTTATCATGAAAAATAAAAATGTGATCAACTATGTATCTCAGACACCCAAGCTTCATGAGAAAAATTATCCTACTCATTACCTAGAGTCGGATGGAGTCATTGTTTTTTTAAGATACAGAAACACTATCATTTTGAAGAAAATGATAATATATACACAAAACACCAAATTATGAAGAATATATTCAAATAAAAAAATAAACATGAGACAATGGAGATGGTATAAAAAATTTAAAAACTATTATTTTCAAATTCATTATCACCCTAGAAGAGTAAAAAATTATATTGATTCATTGAGTAGAAAAGATCTTGGTATTCTTATAATGATGAGAAATGGATGATATTAATTGATCAAGGACCTAGTAAGGTTGTGTATGAGAATGAAAAAGGAAGGGGCATAACAAATACTGACACAAATGATTTATCAACTATTATTACAAGATCAAACAATCTCAAAGGTATTATCCTTTTATGAAAAATAACATAGGGGCTATGAAAAATGTAAAGATTCTTGTATTAAATATTGATAAATAAGGTGTACTAAAATTTGGTACAAAGATATCAATCCCACATATTAAAGAGATAAAATCTAATTTTTATGTGAATCTCATTGATCTAAATTTTCTATACATCCATGAATAACTAAAATTTGTAGGGACCTTTATGATCATTATGGTTCTAATAATATGTAAAGGGACATTATTCATTACATTGAAAGGTGTATGACGTGTCCATAAGTTTATATAGAGTGGATAATTTCCAAAGGGGTATTGTATCCACTACCCATACATGTATGGAATTGAAACAACATCAATATAGACTTTTTACCTAGCGTAACTAAGACATCAAAGGTAAAAAAAATATCATATAGGTAATAATTAATAGGTTAACAATTTCTTCCCATTCAATTTGAATAAGAGAAGATTTATCCTAAGTGCAAATAACTCACCTATATATTCAAGAATCATTTAGACTCTACAGAGTGTTGCAATCTATTATTTCATATTGATATCCAATATTTTATTTTTTGTTATGGAGGAGACATAAAATTATCTGAATATAATGGTAAACCTAATAACACCATGCCTTCCTCAAACTGAAGATAAGTTTAAAAGGGAATATCTAACATTGGAAGACATGCTATGGGATACATCACTTTATTTTCAAGGGATCTGGGATCAAAATTAGTCAGTATTTTAATTCTACTATAGCAATCAAAAATTACTCAAGAATTCAAATGGAACATTTTGGAGCTCTCTACAGAAAAGGTATATTACTCCAACATGTTGTTATAATGTTGGAGTACATAAAATATTAGGATTAAACATTGTGTAGTAGAATATATAAAATATACAACTGATTCAGAAACACATCATGAATGATTAGAGTCTATACAAACGTTATGATATTGAATTTCATGTTTGTGATCTTTTATTTCTAATAATATCACTATAGAAAGGATTTATGAGATTTGGAAGGAATTTTAAACTATGTACAAGGTACGTTGGAAAATTTTAGATTCTTGAGAATGTTGTAGTGGTTTCTTATTGATTTTCACGACATGAAAAACCAATCAATTTCCAGGATGTCTACTATGTGTCTCTATTAAGAAATTTTAGGTTTGAACCAACACAAATATATTATATTACTAGTGTATAATTTGAACATGAATTTTCTTATGAACACAAACCTATAAAGTTTATTTATATAAGGGAACGTGTGTTGAGGAACAAGATAAAACTAATTGTGTATGCAAGATAAAGAAATCACATGTTTGAAGAAGCTACATGGGAACAGAATGAAGTAATGAAGGAAAAATACCACTTTTTTCAAGATGGAAAAAACATTTGAGGATGAAATTTTTTGGGGGTAGAATGTAATAGCTTATAAATTCATTTTTTGATTATTAAATGAACTATTTTTTATAATATATATTTTAATATATTACACACGGGGAGAATATACAAAAATTATTACAAAAATAATACTACATGTCAAGTAATAATACTGCTTTCTATCACTTGGAATTGTATAGTGATATATAAAACAAGAATAACAAACACACAATGGTATATTCCATAGGATCAAACTCTTCAATGAATATTATATGTTCCATGAAAACTAATAAATGAAAAAAGAAAAAATTAATATATTTAAGAAATTATTAAAGGAATTATATAACATATTATGTAATGAAGTAGAAAATGTTGATTTTTGATGGTATATATATATGATTCAATCTGAAGTGTGTGTGTTATTATTTTATCCTTAATTTACTATTACGTGAAAGTTTTTTAATATGACTGTTACGAGTTATGACTATTAGTAATAATGGTATCATTATAAGTAGTTTTTAAAAAAGACTAATGAAAATGTATAGTTGATGGTGAAGGGAGAAAGGGTGGCCTCAAAAAAATGGAGCATGCCTTTTAAAGCCCATTTATCATAAATTTGGATATAGGTAAGGTCATTGGGGTTCACACTTGACCAAGACCATTTATAGCTTTAACTAGTGAGGCTTTAAAGAAATCACCAATGGGGGAAGTTCCACTTAGTGGAGATCACAACAACATTAATGTTGTTTGAACCACTTCACAAAACTATAACCATCACACACATAGTAAATAGGGTAAATACTAGTATAATAAGGGTTATTGTTTAGAAATATTATTATCTTAAAATTGTAATTTCCTTTATGAAAATGGAATAGTTTTTTCTTCGATACCATATTCATAATTATTTTATTAAATATAATCGAAATCAATAAATGAGGAATTCGATAAATATATTTATTGATACAAAGGAAGCATAATTTTAATTTTAAAAAATATATTTTTTTATAATAAATATTGGTACACTAAATGAAATTTATTTTCCTCATATTGTTTTATAAAACACTATTTCTTTAAATATAAATGATAATGTAATTTTATACTATCGTGGGAAATTTTAATAAGTTCCAGAAAGTTGATAATGTTGTAATGAGTGCTAATTTTCCAAAAATAAAGTTTTTTTACTTAAAAGTTAAAATTAAAATATTTCGGAAAGTATTTTGATAAAATAAAAAGTATATTCAAAATCAGTACATTGAAATTAGGTTATGGTGAAATTTTGAGAATTTTCTATAATCCATTATTTGTCTATGAATGGTAAAATTATTGTTTTGTGTTTTTTATATGTTTTATGAATTCAAAAAAAATATAATTATAATATAATAATAATTAAAAAATTAAATCGATGAAAAAAAATATTTTTTTTAGTATAATGTATTTTAATGGATTTAAATAAATTTCTGTACCTATAAAGGAATTTCCATAATATTAACTAAACATTAATATTTGAATTTTATATTTTGTGGAAAATTAATTTTCCCACAGAGACATTAATATTAAAATTTTTATTTTCATTTCAATTGATTAATATTTTATAAAACATGAATTAAATTACAAAATCTATGATAAAAATAATTGGTAAGATAATGGTTTTGATTATTTGAAAACCTATAATTCCAAGAAGTATATTAATAAATTAGTGAAAATTACTCATCATTAACAATAAATACCCATTCATTCCACTATTTATACACACACTAAATCCATTAAGAATTATATTATTCTAATTTTTTTATTCTAATTTCCCTTCATGTTGTCTCCAAGGTCCCGAGGATTCCCTCAACAAGCTTTAGAAAGTTACTTCCCATGGTAAGGAACGCTCATATTTTTCTTTTCTATCCAAGTACCTCTTTGTGGTACATCTTATAAATATTTATTTACATTCTATTCATGCACTTTTTATTATTAAATTAATATAAAATAGAATTTTATATATGGGATACCTTTTTCCCTCTCATTATTCACTTTCCTTAATCCATATTGTATACCTTTCATGCTGTCAAAATATTTCATGAATTTTTCGCTTTTGACATTAAGTATTTTATATTATTAATACAAAAACATCTTACTTATCCTTTTGTGTTCAACATGATATAAAGACAATTTATTGATTTATTGATTTCCATGTTTGAATCTCGGATTTCCTTTTCATGGGTTGAAAATGAAGTTATGCTCTTATCATTAAGAATTCACCGGTTTGATGACTTTTATGTGAAACCCAAACGTTATTTCCTAGGGGTTATTAATGAAATTTTTTCTTATGATACATGTGGAACACATGAATTTATACATTTGAAGGGTGTGACATTACAATGATCCAATTCATTGGGAAAAAATTGAACTCTAGAGATGACATCTTTTATGATATCATGGTTAATAACCTTGGTAATTATGGTTTATAAAAGCATATAGATAAACCTTGGTGATATGCTTGTAGAATTATTATTTTTATATTTTAGTTAAACATACATGTTATTAAACATGATAATTCTATTATTATATTCCTTTGGGTCTTTTGGACTCACCCTATTGGTATTCCTCATGAGCACATGATAAATATTTCCTTTATTTATTCACTAAGATGGATTTATCTTCACCCATTTCTTATGATGTATGTCCCTAGGATACTAGATATTGTAAATGTAACATAGGATGAATATATAGATAATATTTCTAGTGTATTTGAATAATATTTTTTTTATTTTCCAAGTATTACATTCCTAGTTTCTAAGAAACTAAACCTCAAAAGATCCTCTATATTATTAAATTTTATACCATGTAATGAATGTTTTATGTATTAAATAGGTGGTATGAAAAATGAAAAGGAATCACAATATTCATTTAACAATGTCTTAACACTAATTATACTAACATTCATAAATTATTCTGTTATTTCTATAGTTTCAAGTATGGATGTCTTTAGATTATAAGATTAAATCACAAGTGAAAAATTATATTTTCTTTTTAAACCAGAATCTGAATGTGATACTTCAAGATATTTAAAGATAAAAAAGGAATAGTTTCATTAAAATTGTAATTTTACATTTATTCAATAGTATATAACCATTTCTTGAGAACCTAATATGACATACTAGTGGTATAATAACCAATAAATATAATTTCATTATATTTTGGATCAAAATTATTATCATTTTCATTATTATTCAAAATAAACACTTTATATTAAAAAACATTGATGTAACTAAGTTTAAGATTCCTTTTAGTCTACAATTAACAAGTGTTTTTTTAAAAACTAAATTAAATAAATGAATTTTTATAATATATAAGGTTATACTAATAGATTCTACACAAAATCACATGTCTATCGATTATTTAAATAGAATTTTCAATTTAATTTCTTGAAGGTGATTCCTACATCATTCTACTAGTTTGTTCACTTAAAGAGTCCTTAGTGGTAAGAAAATATGAATAATTATTTTTTTTACAAAAAGTTTCAAATCTATATTTTAAAGGCACACAACCTCGGTCACTATAGGAAATGAGTATAGGTTAATTTTTCATGTTTTGAACACAAGAGAAACAAAAATTTAAAAAACTTTTCTTTAAATTTCAGTGATATAAAATATATCGACCCATATCTAGTGAATTCATCAATTATGGCATACATGTATTGTTTTCCTCAGAGCCTCGTAATTTTTTGGGGAAAAAATATCAATGTGAAAAAAATGTAAATAAATGGAAGTTGAGACATAAATAATAAACAGAAATCATTAATTATGTTTCTTACACAATTGTAAAGTATCATAGAATTTGAAATAATTAAATTTAATCTTAGGTTTACCCCTAAATAGACATATCCAATAAATAATATCTATATCCAAAATATTGAATTGTTTGAATATCTTATGTGAAAGGTAGGTATAATTTTTTACAAAACTAATATATGGAAAATTCTAATTAATAAGGTATTCTATTTATATTGAGTAAAAATTTTCATTTCTATAAATAGAAATCTTTTTAGATCCATCTACCCTTTTAATTTTATATTTATTACTCCCAAGGTTAACTAGGTAACATTAATCCCATAATTTTATAATACTAATGGGGTTATTCTTATGTCTTAGAATATTAATGAAATTTGAAATTAATTTCTTTAGAAGATAAATAACATCACCCACGCCATAAATCTGACCATGTGAATTCTCTCCAAAATTGGATCTTCCTCCCTTTAATATTTGTAAATTCTAGGAACTAAACTTTTGTCCTATTATATATCAAGAAAAACCATTGTCCATGTACCATATGTTTCATCTACTCGTACCTAGTATAACTTCAATAAAAAATGAAAGACTATGAATTTGGTACCAAAACATGCATGGGTCCAGAAATTGTAGAAAAAATATATTTAAGAACCCACATTTTCTTAAATTTCCTTTGTTTAACAGGTGTAGGCTCCTTAAAAAACATTATGATCTCAGAGTGATTTATCCTTGTTCGAAGAATAGTGTTTCATCCAATGAATTCCTCTTTGAAATTTATTATAGAATGGTTTAATACATGGAATAAAATGTTTATTTTGACAAAGTTATCTTCCATTGATTTTATAACCAAGTTTCAATGCTTTCCTTTTAGGCCTTAATTTTTTATATATTTTTTCAATGGAATTTATTCTAGTAGTGAAATTTTTCGATAATCTATTCAAAAATTATATTAACTATATCATATTAATATTTTTACTCATATATTTTTATATATTTTTTTATATTTTTTTAT
The DNA here is from genome assembly GCA_963277665.1 of Viscum album. NCBI lineage: Eukaryota > Viridiplantae > Streptophyta > Magnoliopsida > Santalales > Viscaceae > Viscum > Viscum album. Next base: position 866,147,776 of record OY728158.1, read on the forward strand.
TATTCAATTCAATATTTATCTCATAAATTTACCTTTTATATTTATTCAAATTAGTGAAGATTTTACATTCCTCCTTCATCTTAGAAATTTTAGCATCCATATTGTATAGATCATATGAAATATTTAAAACGAGAGAATAAAACATAAAACTCACATTAATTCCTATAGAAACATTTACTTAAGAAATATTATTATTGTTAAGTCCGAGTGTGCCAAAAAGATAAACTAAACAAGGATGAATATTCCAATTAATTTTTTTTATCAAATTAATATTATCAATCTAATAATTATTGAGACTTCAAATATAAATGTGCCTATAAATAGTGCTTATTCAACACATGTAATAGGTTATAAAGTGGAGAAACAATTGATATTTATATTATGAATGAATTGATTTATGATCATATAATTATGAAAACAAATAATACAATAGAAACATAAAGGAAATAGAACATGATATTTTATAATATTTTGGATCACCAAGATTTTACATAACTCCGATGTCTTCTCTACTTAGTGAGAAAATCAGTACACACTAAGAAACTTATTTTTCATTGGGATTGATAACCCAAAATACATATGTACCTTTTTCTAACCTAGTGGTATGTCCCAAATAATGTTTATCAGACTAAAAACCCATAACCAACCTACTATATTTAGGATTCACAACTTTAACTTCTTTTTAAATTTTATGAATGACCATGATAAAAATATTTTGATGTGAAAAGATTAAACTGACTTGAAAAGGAAAAATAGAATAATGAAAAAAATATAACAATGAAATCCAAAAATAAATTATGAACAATAGTGTAGTAGATGATAATGAATATGTATCCACCTCAAGATCATCAATAAACATAGTAGTATATGGTCAAAAAAAAGAAATTACTCATTATTGCACCTTAGAAACAATAGTCACAACATAGACTCGCCACTTCAAAATTCTAATATGAATATTGTCTTCTTCTATATGTTTATAATAAACTATTTCAAGTTTATTTAATAATGTTTCCCATTGATTGAATTCCAAAGGCTAATCCTACTCTATATTATTCTCTCCCATGTAATATTCACATAATAACAAAAAATTGGCATCAATGGGTTTGAAATAATAGAAAATAATAATTTAATTTTGGATAATAATTTTTTAAATAATATGCAATTAAACAATCATTTTGAAATTCAAAATAACAATCGATTAATTCATCATAATATATTTTTATTTTCCAATGTAATAAAACAATTAAAATAATTCAATCAATTTTGGAGTAAATGAAACTAATAAAACATAAGTACATTATAGTATCATAAAAGATATATCCGTTTTAAAATATATGCAATTTTTTACATAAAAATAATAATAAATTATTTGATAATATTTATAAATATCTGATGATTAAATAAATCATTAAAAAAAACATGGAATAAATTTTTTGTAAATAAAAAATTTGAAAATATATAAATAACACAGAATACCTAAAATTATTGCAAAATTAAGGGACACAATTGGCCTACCTACCGATGTCAGTCATGGGGTCATAATGTTGATGCACATAATATATGAAGTATATTCACCAATTGTGTGAAGTTTAAAGTTATCATGGAGCTTAAGAAAAAATTTATATACATACTATATGAAGTATATTCACTAATTTAATAATTAAGGGATACAATTGGCCTACCCACTGATGTCAGTCATGGGGTCAGACAGTTGATGCACATAATGTAGGAAGTATATTCACCAATTCAGTGAAGAAACTCATGGTAGGTTATAAATGAATCAATTTCCATTTAGTTCATAACATTATAATGCATTAATTAGATAGAATAAAATAAGCTAATAGTCTATTCAATTTACTCATGTGGTAATATGAGGTTACTTTTTGAGGTTCATCAGAGTCATTATGTTTCTTAGTATATGGATCGTTAAGATATTAGGTTCCTTATTTAAAGTATCATAAAATACATCGGGCCCCTTAATGATAGGATCATCAAAAATGTATAGTTTTTTATCATAAGGATTATCCCAAATGTGAGGTTAAACATTGGGTTTCTAACATAATGTTGAAATCAAAAGTGGAATTCCAGACATGAGATAACTTATAAAACTATTTCTCCCACAACATAAATAAATAGATGAAAATTCAACAATGAAATCAATGTGGGTATTTAAATCATTGAAATCAATTATAATTTATAATTGACCAGATAAAAAAATACTAAAAACATGAATAAAAAAATATCTATTTTAGAAAAATTAAAACATCCAAGGTGATACATTGTAATTTATATACTAACATAGAAAAAATAATTATGATGAATTTTAATTTAGCAAAATAGTATATGAACAAAATTAAAACTCTCAAATACTAACATTATCACCCTGTTGGAAATTAAAAAACTGAACAATTATTTCACCAATTTATCACCTTTCTAAAAAAATTCAAAAAAATTAAAATCAGAAACATTTTAACATCATTAAAAATATAACTATTATAAAAAAGAGTGTATTTAAAAGAAAAACAGAAAATTCACATATAAACGAAATAAATTTAAATTAAATTTTTTAATAATGTATTGTTTACATCGAATAAAAAAACAATTCATATAATAATATTTTGACCAATAATAAAATTGAACTTATTCAAATTTAATCTCACCTCCACTAATTTAGAAATATAAAAAATGGAAGAAATGTTGTCTAATTATGAATATTCAAAAGTTGAATTTCATATGCTTATAATTTTAAAATAATATTTAATTCTTGTTAATTTTATCATGATTAAAAATTTAAAAATAAAAGGATAAATCCCATTTAATTCATTCTTATAAAACGCATTAATGAACACTTAATTACTATTCTTATATAATACAAAATATTATATTTGAATCATTTATATAATTTCTTTTTTAGGATTTTATGGAATGAAAAATAAATTGTCTTCATATAGAATTAAAATTATATACACCCACGGAAGCAATGTATCCATTAAAATAGTATTCAAGAAAATTGATGTGATTCGAAGATCTGTTAGAAATTTTAAAATAATAATCATCATATCAAAAAATATATTTTATTTCTCTAAATCTCAATCAACCCAAGTTTATTCTTTAATTTCCCATACCTCAATAAATCTAATTGATTATTAAATACATCTGAATGTTGATTTTTTTGAAATAAATTCACAAATGATATCCCCTTTATTAAAGTAATATATTATAAACTGAAATTATATATTAAGATATTTTATCCTAGATTAATATAAATTATTTTTAGATATATAAATGACATATATATTTTTATAATATATAGGAATTATAAGTAATAAATTATGAAATGAGATAATGTTTATTTTATCTAGAATCATTGACCACAAAAAATTATCGAACCAATGTACTCTAACTCAAATTTGGATAATTTAAATGAAAATTTCTTTTTTAAAATCCATGACATTAAAAATTTCCTATATAAGTGAAACATACCTAATTTTATTTCTCTATTAAGTCTACAGCTTTAAAATTTTGATTCCAAATAGGATAAAAATAAAAAAATATAATTGAAGTATTATAAACTAGTGTTAACAGTTCCTTCAACATATATTATTATTCTTTTAACTAAATTTAAATGATGTTATTTTTGGAATTGAATAAAATGATGGAAACATACAGAATGAAAACATAAAATTAGATCTTGATATAGTCAAATAAAGTATGCTTCCTATCATTTTTGTATACATTTAATCAATCATATATTTTATAGATTCATCTACAATATGATTAAAATTTTATCATTTTGGGGTTTTTGTAGTCATACATGAATCATAGTTGTTGTTTTTACAATATAGGTCTCATATTTTCTTTGATTGAGAAATAAACCGTCTCTTCTTTGTATAAGCTCAATCCTTAGGAAAAAAATTAATTTACTCATTAATCTCATATAAAATTAATTTCGTCATTTTGTTCTAAAAATCAATCCAAATTAAATTTTTTTTAACCAAATATAATTTCACCATCATATATTTTTATATTTAAAATCATTTGAAATGTTCTTTATAAATATATTTGGATCAACCTTACCTTTAGTAAAATATTTTTTTATAAAATATAGTTAGACATTTATAATAATATCTTAGAGATTTATTTATACCATATAAAAAGTTATATTGGTTGAATTTTTTTTATAAATTATTAATTTTTAAAATTAGGTGGTTGATTAAGATATTACATTTCCAAAAATCATAATTTAATAATGAACATTTTAAAACCATTTAGAACAATTTAAAATTTTGATAATATGATAAATCTAATAGACTAAGAATAGATTATTTTATAGGAACGACAACAAATGAATCATCAAAATCAATACCATATTATCCTAAATATCCATAGACTACTTTCAAAGCATTATTTCTAACTATACTACCACATTCGTCAATTTTATTTCAAAATAATTACATGGTTTTGATGATCTATTAATCTATTGAAAACACAACAGAATTTTAGACAATGTTTCTTTCAAATTGATTCTATTAATCATGAATATAATTTATCCAATTTGAATTATTCAATAAGTCATTAACATTAACATGGAGAAATAACCAATAAAATTGTAATTAACATAAAAATTCTAAAGTGATTTTGTCATTCTTTTTCAAGATTCAACATTCCCAATTAAAATTTATAAACAATAATCTATATGAGATTTCCAATTACAAGAATTAGTTAGATAAGGGAAATGTGATCCCTAAAAATTTATGCATTATAATTTTTAGGTTTATCTTCAAAAAAATAAAACTCTTTATATTCTACATTAAAATTATGAAAAAATGCATTATTTATTTCATTATTTTCAAGGAACCTTACATTCAATTATTTTTTTATTTTCATGTTTTTATTTTTATATTCTCTTTATGATTAATTATTATTTTTATATCTTATAAATATACCTTCATTAATTTGATAATAAAACTTTTCTAAAATATAATTGGTATTTAAAATATAAACATTGCTACCAAATATTATAAAGTGGCCAATCATAGGATTCTTTTTATTAAACAATACATGAAGAGATTTTTTTAATAGGTGTCTGACATAAAATCTATTTAAGATATATAAATTGGTGTTTATAGATTAAAACTAGAAATTATTTTGTGAAAATAAATTAATTAACAGCATTTCACACGATTTTTGAATAGTGGTTTTATTCTTTTTTATAGCACTATTTTGTTGTTCTGTTCTCAGAGTATAAAAATTATTAAAGTAATCATTATCATCAGAAAATTTCTTAAATTATAAATTAAAAAATACCATCCTCTATCACATATAATTGATGTAATGAAATGAACTTTTGGACTTTGAATATTTTTATAATGAGAAGTAAATTTGATTAATCATTCAATTTTAGGAGTTACTAAATGGGCCCAAGTAAACCTTTTAAAATTATCCAAAATTAAAAAAATAGATCTTAATCTATCAATTTTTGTGGGTGTAAATAAATCTATATGAATTAAATTATAAACATATAGTTTTATTATAAATATTTATAAATCCAAAATGATCCTTCTTTTTCTTACCCTTTAGACAAGAATCAAAAAAATTGCATACTTACCTGAATTTCTAGTAGTTCAACAACCTGACCATGATTAGACATCTTATACAATTTCCAAAAGAAGAAATGTCCTAAACTTATAACATATAAAGTATAATCTATTTATAAATAATTTAAACTCTTTATATTTTTCTTTGTTGGTTTATAAAAAATAGTATAGTAGATATTCTCTTTTCTATTGTTATAAAATTAAGAAACAATGTCATGAAAATAAATTCATTTATTATCTCCAAAATTTATAGTCATTCCATCATCATAGTAATGTGAGATTGTAATAATTTATTTAGTTAAAACTTTTATATTGAAAACTATTGATATTATCATATATTTGAATATTCCTACATTAACACCCTGAAATTTAAATGTATGATTCCCCTTAAATTCGTCAATGTGTTTATCATATTGTTGCACACACAACATCGAACTAAAATTACATTATGATATGTTTATACTATTAAAAACAATAAATATAATTATTAGTAATGAGAATTAGTAACCACATTATGAAATATTTATAAAAATAAAATAATATCTGTTATTATTATGAATAAAAGTTAATTAGTATTTCTATAATGCCTAATACTATAATTTTATGCTTAGAAATGTATTATTCTAAATAATTCCTTTCTATTTTATATGAATTTATATTACATGAAACTTTTGAATATATATGATATATTATATTTCAAATGAATAATTTGTTAATACTCATAAAATAATTAAATAATATTAAATTTCAATGGGAATTACAAATAGTGTAATAAATCTATTTTACTATAAAACAGTATTCATTATATCTAACCATTTTATATAAATGTTAAATTTATAATATTTAAAATTTTAATATATAAAAATTATAATTATTACGGTTGTCACATTTTAATATTTACTTATTTATTATTTCATTGACATTTCTAAAAAGAATTGTTTTTAGATGAATAGATCAAGGAACCATTTTTACAAATAAAATCAACTTAAGGAAATTATTATTATATAAGTATAAATTTAAAATTCCAGAAAAAATTTTATATGACTAAGTATTTTTTTTTATATGTAACTTTACAAATTGAAAAATATTGTTTTTAATATAAAACCTCATTTTTTATATTTTAAACATAAGTAATATTGTCACCAAAATTATTTTAACAAATGATATATTTATATTTTGAAATTAATTTTTTCACATTAATAAATATATTCACATGATATTTATTTTAAATTTGGAATAATTGGATAAAAATTATAAAATATGGACCATTTTATTTTTGGGCATAATGGATAAATTAACTAGGTAAAAACTAGTTACGATAGTGAAAACTAGTGCTGTAAAAATTAGTATCCTAATATGTAAAGGGAAAATAATTGAAAACATGTTATTAATTGACTTATTTAAATGTATCCTAACCTTATATATTCACCACAATATTATTCTTCAACATTAGATACACTTTTCTATATAGATACTTCCAATTATGGAAAACATATGGTTATTTATAAGAATATGATCCCTTTTCTCTTATAAAATGGACACCCGTGTAATCACTTACCCACACAAAAACCCCATATAGTTGGAGAAACCTCTACCTAAAACTATCATAAAATCTTATGTACATATTAATGTCTTTTTTCTATTATCAAAATACCATCCCAAAAATGATTAATCGCATTCTCAAAGGAGATCATCCACGTAGTAAGGTATAAAATTCTAACAGCTCCACCCTATTTCTATTTTTCTATTGTTTAATTCATAAAAAATATATAATTTAACCTTATTAAGATGATATAATAAGTGTAATTATTTTAATTTTATGATATTTTACTGATCGTATAATAGTTAACCATCCTCTTATTTTCACTTAAGAAAAACGACTCCATGAATCCTTTGTTGTGCAGACTACCGCTGCCACGCTGCAATGTATTTCATTTTACTCAATCCCCATACAAGGATAGTTATAATAGGTAATTTAATATATAATAATCATATTTAATTTTTTTTATAATAATAAATGATAAATTGTGTTACCTAGTTTCCACATTCAATGAAAAATGAAATCATAATCCATGTGTGCATATAGGCACCCCCCCTCCATGGAATGATGTATCCTATTTTACAATACTAACATTCACGGGAAGATATTATGTCGATATTAAATTATAAATACTATATTTATGATATCATTAAGTTTTTTATATGATAAATTTGATAACATATTACTGATTTGACTAACAAACGGTCATCGTTAATTCAATAATTGAAAATGAGTATACAATGAGAAATATGATGTATTCTTTATAATTAATTTATTTAAATCATCTCTAATTTATAATTATTTATAATTATGGTATAAAAAACTAAAAAGAACTAAATAAGGCCATTTTTTACAATGATGTCACAACTAAACTACCACCTAATCACCCTTTAATCTTGGTAAGTTCATGTTTAGTTTTATTTGACCAACAAATTGAAGAATAATTTGAATTTATATCATGGTTAACTATGAGAAATTATTTAATATTATAGAATAAAATAAATATGTAAATAATTTTTTTATTTGTTTCAAAAAATATATATTTATATTTTACTCTTTAATTATGAAATTTCAATTTTTCATTTTGAAACACAAAAACATGAACGTCGTTGATTTAAGCATTATGGATTAAAAAAACATTAAATGAGATTAAAGATTTATAAAATATATTAGGGAAAAAATTCAAGTAACCTATATGATATAATATTTATTTAATTTGTAGAAATAAAATATACCAAGGAAAATTTTATGCAACTCATTCAAAACAATAAATATTACTTACACATGGAGTTGAAAATAAGTAAAAAAACTAACTAATATATATGTATATACCTGTTATAAATGAGGAGTGTAAATGGTTATAATTATGAATAAATTTATTAGGTGTGTATTTAATGAACGTAATTTAATTATTTAGGATGTTTTAAGTATATGATAAATGAATTAGGACTATGGTAAGTTTTTTTATCTCAAATTCTACTCTATTAAGCATATTTGATATGATGCATCAAATTTCATTTATATGGTGTATATATTACCTATTTGAGATATCACAATAAACCCATTTTAATTTTATTTACAAGCCATATCATTCAATGGTTTTTATTAAAATGTCACACATTCCTTAAGGGGGATTTGTCTCATACATTAATTCATCAAGACATGTTAATTTTGTACACCATGTTTTCAATTAAATTGTGTATTTAATTCCCATGGTTGTATCATTATCATATGTTTTTCTTATTTATGGGAAATATTATTCCAATCCATATCTTTTTCATTAGATGGATTTTACCTAATTGTTACACCAATTTTAAAATATTTGGTAACCAAATTTACAATAATAGATTTATGATCAAAATCTTGGACATAAAAGTTCGAAAAATTAATCAAATTGATTATATTTTGTGGAACATTATTTATAAATATACATTACTATAAACTAATTCAAATTTTTTATATATTTCTAACATCAAGGTGTATGTTTCTTATACAGGATATTGATAACTAAAAATTCTTTTCATTGAGATATATTGTGTCATTGTGAACTTATTTATTCCATACCTATGGTAATCACACCCTAATATATTATTGTAATGATGTTTTAATACCACCATGAGGAAACATATATTTTTATAGAAAAACATGTTTTTTAATCTTTTTACAATGTGAGTTTTAAAAAAGGTGTTTTGAAAACAATAAAAAATGTCTTTCATTTCAATTTCAAAATTTTTTATTGACTCTAAAATTTATTTTTTTGAAATTTGTAATATTTCAAATAATATTTTCAGAGTAAATCATGGATTTTTCTTAGAATTGGGGGGTTATAGATCCTCGATGTTGATATAATAAAAATATTAAATTTATTATATCATGGGCCCATAGTTTATCATAAATAATGGATTATCTCCAAAAATAGTGTATCTAATGTAAAATATGTTCTTTCCATTAAATCTAGAAAACATTTTTTATCCTAGGTGTCACATAAGTTGTATTATTTTCAGACACCATGGAAGAGTTTGGTCATGGGCTGGTTAAACAAATTAAATAGATCTCTTAATTTAATAATCATTTAATTTCAAAAAACTTATGAAAATTATTTCTAAACTCCTCCATGGATATTTAATAAGGGTATTAAATTCAATTCAAGAGGTAATGTCCGGATGAAGAGTGTAACATCCCATGTTTTAAAGGGACAACTACGTTTGATAGTGTGTGTGACACACAATGTTGAACCCAAACGAACCATGATTATTTAATTAAGACTTTTTATAACTAATTTTTTAAATTATAGTGTATGAATATGATTTAATAATTTATTAAACATAAATATATTGTTTTTAAAATTTTTAAATTCGTAGGAAAGAATTGGTCAATTTTTAATTAATACATTTGTTATTAAAAAAAATATTTTTTTTTTGAAAATGATTTCTATTACTTTCTATAAAAATAATATTGTTATAAATATGAATATATATTAAAAATATAATTTTAAAAATTTAAAGACATTTTTTAAATCAATATATCTATATTAACTTGGTTTGAAACTTTTATTGTTCGTAAAATATTTATTTTTCAGTGAATTGTGAAAAAAACTGATATTTTTGAAAACTGTCGTTTCTTTATAGTAATTTATGTAATTTAAAAGTAAATATATTATTTAAAATCATTTAAAAGTTAAATAAGTATTATTTTTTTATATTTTGTACAATTAAATACATTTAAAACAATTTTATATTGGATTTTAATATAATTTTATTTGTAGTCCCTAAGAAACATTTTTTCTTAAAACTCTGTTAATGTGCATGATGTTTATCAATTTTGTATAATAATAATTAACTGTTATAAATATTATTTTAATTAAATTTATTTATTATATAACTATAAATTTGAATACATTTCATTGAATTAATTTTACTCATCTTATAGTTATTATAAAATCATCTTATGCTAGAAAAATGCACATTCTGAAAAAGTAATTTTCAGCACTCATATAGGGTTCAAATTAAATTAAATTAAGAAGATTATATGAATATAATTGGATAAAAAATATTCCTTATTTTAAATAATAATAATATATATTATTTAATTAGTTTAACTTAATGTTTTTCATAGTGAATTGTAAAACCAGTAAAAAAAAATAGATTTCATGGTAAAAACATTAAAAGGGTAAAAGTGAGTAAATATATATATAAATAGGATATAATATTTAATACAACATGAAATTGAATATTAGAGGTCCTTATCTTCTTTATATCTCCCCAAATATTTTGATTTTCAATTTTGGAGGCACTTTTCATGAGATTTACTTCTTATTATTAAAGAGTTTTAGGTATTTACAAGATTGTCACTTCTCTGCCTTATAATAGGAAACATAGTCTCCTATCATTTACAATTTTACAATCACATTGGTTCAAGTAATTCCTACTAAAAATACTTCCTTAATTCTCATTCCTTATCTTATAATCCTTGTTTTCATCAGAAATCCAATCATGGAAGGCATTAGGTATAATCCTAAAGAGGTGCTCCTAAGAAGAGGTAACATTCCAAACCGAGCATATTTGATTTATTTATTCTTCCACCTCCTTCAATAAAAATCAATCAATATCATAATATAAAAGAATTATCTAAAATATAATAATATTTTACTATGTTAATGTAATAACCTAAATCCATCTCCACATTCATCAAATGGGAAATTAAACTATCGATCGTGTCTATTGAGAACTCCACCTCGTAAACTAATATAATTCATTTTCCATCATTGAATATCAAGGATATTAATAATGATGGATTAAATTTTTAAATATTATATTAATTAAATATTAAAAATTATTTAAATTTAATATATAAAATAAATTCGTACCTTACCATCAATTTTAAATGATAACATTGTTCGTTTGTATGGCGAACTACACCCTCACAAAGTGATGTGATTTGTAAATTTAAGTTCTTCCTTAGATGGATGTTATATTCATGTTTATTTAATAAAATATTAGTATATTTATGATATAATTATAATTTTTAAAGATAAAATACAACATACCTTATTTCCATCATTATCATTGACAAATGGAAACGCTACTCATTTGTACAAATTTCCTACCATCTCCATGATTGTAATGTTGCTCATTTTTTATAAACATACATCCTAATTCATTTGGAAATTATAATTTATGTATAAAATTTATAATTATTTCAGGATTATTATTCTGGATATGATTAATTTATAATCTTTTTTACCGTATTTTACTTACAAAATTGATTCCTAACATATGAGATGAACATCATTAAAACATCTGATATGAATCTAACAGATTAATTGATTTAAAATGACATGGTAGTGAATTAAATAATATAGATGCTAAAACTGATAAGGGTTATTAAGAAATTAAATAATTAGTATAATTTTATTATTTATTATGAAAAATAATGCATTTTATGAATCCTTCATAATATAAGGGATCTCCGTAAACCACATTTTTCTTTAGGTTATGGAGACACTCTCTCTCTCTAACTCACGTTATTAACCTATTTAATGATACGAGATAATTATAAATTCTATATATTTTTCTTTTTATATATAATTATATTATTCTTCCTTCTTTATATGGTCTAATACATTCCTAATGACCATTTCTCAAGTTCCTTCTTTATGAAATTTTTTTTGATTAAGTAATGAGGAAGGATTATGAAAACAAATTTTATTCTATGAGAAATTCATATGTTTATGAATTATGATTTATTTAAATATTATTCACATATATTCATGCACATATATGAATTTTATCGGTGTTCTGAAATTTATATATCCATCCAATTCATTAGGTAATTCTTGTAGTTTTGTGAGACATCATTTGTGGGATTAGGGAGTGAGCCTAATCCAATATGGGTATTTTTCAACTGTGAGATGTTGTCTTGGAATTTAGATTTAACATTTTTTATGTTATTTTTTATTTCATAGAGTCATTTACTATTCTTCTATGATATTATGATACCATTTCCAATTTATCATTCATTTATTTTATTCCTCATGTACCTTCTTTGTTATGATATCATGTCATAATTTTGACTCACATGCTATGCCTCCTTATCATGCTTATTCTCTAACTGGGATTTTTATCTCCCCACTTTATTTAATGTATTTTGAAGGTTATACAATGAAATTCTAATATCTCAATTGGTTTTTGGATCTCTCTATGGATAATAAAATTAATATTCCATGTTTTATGTTTCATTTGATATAATATGGACCTAGAATTCCAAAGTCACTAGGGCTCATGATCTTCAGTGTTGTACTTGTTGGATTATTATTAATATGAATCATGTAATAATTTGGGTAAAATGAATTGTTTGTCTATTCTTTTAATTGAATATACTTGTTTAGTTAACCTTTGGAAACTAGGGTGAAAAAACCTTGGTTGGGACCCTATATATATGTTCAAGGATAAGTAAAAGGATAATGCAAGTATATAAATATATCTTGGATTATTGGTGAAGTAAAGAGTGTTTATTTTTTGATAAATTGACTCCCTTCTTGGATAATACATGTGGGTTTGGTTTGAGAACCGAATACCTAGGGGTAATAACTTCGAAAAAGTAAAATTGGGGTTGACCTGATCCTTAAATGGTACGCGACATTGGGCCTTACGGAACCCCTAGTTTGATACTCTTAAGGGATATTTTTTTAAATTCACACACTATTTATCAAACATTATGAGGGGAACAAAAATTACTATAAGATTTTATATTATAAAATAAAATATAGATAACATATATTGAAACCATTAATTTTTTTTATAAGGAATATAAATCATCTTTGATTTATCCTTTTTAAGTTCATTGTTTCCCATATATGTGTTTAATTGTTCATAAATAATCGTCCTTAATTTTTTATTATTTTCAATCAATGGCTGTAAATATAAGAATCTGAGTCAATAAACCATGTAAAGTGAAATCTGATAACTTCCCACATGTGATGCCTAACCTAATAGATGGAGTCAAGAACATCAATAAAATACACTCTATATTAAATATAGTTTTTAACCAAAACTTGAATCAGTAGGAATAATCGAATATTTCAATGAAAGATAATATTTTAATTGATATATTTATTCAAAAAATACATCCATATTTCAATGGAGATTATGATCCTTTAATTTAAAAATAATCAATCAAATCCTTAGAAATATCTTATCAATCAATAAATTCTCTAATAAAGAGAAGGTTGTGATTGTTGTATATTTTATTTGGGTATAAGTTGATCAATAGTGGATGTCGAACAAAAATAAAAAGCCCAAAGAATAAATCAAAGAGATAGAGAGGAAGGAATTCATGAAAAAAAATATTTTCACAAATCATTATGTTACACTCTCTTACTTATAAAATATAGAGAATTCCACATCCTAAAGTTAATGGATGATGAATCCTTTATAGAGTATAATGAAAACTACACCAGAGTTTCATGATATGACTCAATATTTTTCAACTACCCCAAAAATAAACTTGAATTATTTATTGTTTTTCTAAGGTCGAGTCTATGGAAATAATTTGAAATTTGAGACTTCTATGACTATGAGAAATTTTTTTATGTGCTCTAAAATTGAAAAGGGAGATCAATAAATCATAAGGTTATCATGTGGATAAAAAGTGTAATATATATTTTAACTCTAGTGGTACGTTGGAGAAATATAATATTGTAAAGAATGTTTGACATCCAACTTGTCAAAATTATGGAAGAATAATCTTGGAAATTTTCTAAAAGGGACCCGGAAGTTCATTAGGTATGGAATGGAAGGGCACCTAGATAATGATTACCGATGGGAGAAGTCAACCAATTTCATAAAATTAAAGGAATGGTACATCCATCCTTCATCCTATTTTACAATTTTACAGTTGTAAGTAACAAGGACCCTATGTGAACCAGCACACTAAACTGAGGGTTGTCGATAACAGATGATGAATACAACCAATAAGGCCTAGAGATAAAGGGAGATATTATTCTATCACAACAGAAAAGGTTGATCCCAAAAAATTAAGTTCATACATGTATTCTAGTTAAATATTTAAGAATAGAAAACATACCTTTTTATTCTAGTTTTCCTAATTCTTTTATATCATGCATGTTTTGTAGAACAATTCAAGGACCAGCTAAAAACATTGAAGTTGAGTTATCAATGAAGATGGGAATGTGTCAATTATTACATCCATGTAATAAAACTCATCCCATGTATTTATTTTTGGGTTGAAACTCCTTGAAAACCTTGTGATATATCATTTAGATAAATTTGATACAATTTAGGTCATGGATTTTTATTAGTAATATAATTTTTACATAAAATTTTCAGATAAGTAAATCAACCTCTAGATCTTGAATCATCCACTGATTCTATAAAATTTCAAGGAGGAGGATGAATCTTTCTGGGTATGATCATCTGAAGCATGCATATTTTTCCTTTCTAAGTAACTATATATTTCTCAAAAGATTAATATTTAGGAAATATAATATTTGGATATCTATCAATTATCATAGAGTATACTGATGTTTTTCCTAAATTTTTTTATGATTTTTCTCTAAGATGATACATTGAATTTTAAATTGAGATTGTACCTAAATCCTTGAAAATATAAAATACTCTATATAGAGGGGTATTTTTGAACATGAAGAGTCGAATAATAAACTATAAGGGAATGAGGATAATGATTTTATATTCACATGTGCTTCACTGTGGGTTATGATGGTCATGTTCATCAAGAAAAAGGATGAGTCAATGTGCCTTTTCATTGAGTATCATGAGCTGGAAAAAATACTAATAAAGAACTGGTAACACCTTCTATGGATTGAGGACTTGTTCTATAATTCCCTGAACCTAGTTACCCAGAGTTGGTACATTATTACATAACATTTTCAAGATCAAAAGATATCATGTCTTGAAATACAGATTCGTTTTGTAGCCTTGGATGTACATGACACATTCATATGTTTTACATTGCATCTTGAAATAAAAAAACAAAATTGTGTCCCCTTTGAAAACACTCATAACCTTTGGCTTATCCCTACATGATAATCATAATATTATTCTTCACATCCTGTGAAAAATATAACATAATAAAGCGATGAGTTTAGATGCTTCGTAAGGATGCCAATATAGTGAAAACTTTCATAAATAATCATAAACATTTAAGGTAATGTATAAGACTAAAACACAAGCCTTTTAAACATAAAATTCAGCATAATATGAAAAATATAAATCAAACAATTCCATTTTAAATATTCACATAGATATTATTCTATTCTAATAATCACATGTAATATCAATAGCTAATTTCATAATGATGGAATGAATAATGTTGGACATCATAACCACATAGTCTGGTCCTCATGCTAAGACTAAAAATAATATTTTCTAAAGGCCTTGTTCGAAGACCCCAGTTTGTCTCATGAGACCTACTGACGCATCGAGGAGCTATAGAGGGCTCTCCTATCACTAATTATGTATAATGAATTCCTCATATGAAAAGTTTGAAACATAACATAAACATTCATATTAAAACCAGCATACGAAATGTTAATAATTTAACCATAAGCCATGAATGGTATAAAAATAACGCATCCATATTCAAACATATCACAAAAACTTCAATAAAATATGGAAGATTGTATCATAATAAATCAACTTCAAACAAGGGTAAAATCCATCAAAGGATGTTGGCATAGTTGAAATTAAATCTATTTGAGAGAAATATATCTTTCTATTTTGAAATCATATAAAAGTTACATAATTATAAAATAAAACATTTATTTTCAAAATATTATTATAATATTTTAATGGAAACATCGAATGTGTTATAACGGCAGAAAATAGTTGCACCCGTCATATAAGTTAAAAATCATTCTAACATTAATTTGTCAAAAAGGTCATAAAGTTCCCTGTTTAAAAAATGACGGAAATATTTATTTAAAAATAAATAAAAAAAATCAAACAAGGCTATAAATTAATTTAACCCATATTATAGAAATTGTAAAAATGTTTTGAAATAAATTTTTATGAAACCCAAATGTGGATGATAAGGAAATCCCAGTAGATACTTTTGAAAAACAACCTCGGATAATAAAGAGATTGTAAAATTAACCCATACCTTGTACTTTTCCTTAGTATAGGGTATGTTAACCTATTGTATAACTGTTAAATCATTGTTAATATATTATACAAATAACACATAAATAAATATGATATCATATATGATCTTTTAATATTTCTTTGTTATTAATTTTTCAGTAGTATCATTGTTTGGGGTGTTAAATGATTCATTTTCCTTTTTATTTTTTGTTATATAATTCATGTTTGTTAAGGATAGTATGTATTTTATTCATATCCATAATGATATTAAGTTCTTAAACATTATTTTAAATCATAAAATGAAAATCATTCTTGAATGGTTACGATGGGGAATGAATCTCATCGCATTTGTGGAGATAGTAATCCGTACAAACGCATGAGCAAAAATATCATTATATTGATGGTGAAATAATATATAATTGGGTGTTATATTAAATATACAGAATAGTTAACTTGTAATATGTATTATTTACATCAATTATACTCATTATTATATCCATCTAAATAATGATGTTTTGAATAACAAATTACACCACGACATGGAGATGGAATGTCGTATGTACGCACGTATGGTGACTTTGTCATTCATAGGATGGATAGAATAATGACTAATTTTGTACCATATTATTAATAACATAATAGTATCTATAAGGTCCTAGATTTATTATGTTTTTATGGAAACAACAAAGAAATAATAAGTGGAAGAAGAAATGAACTTTGAAAAAGGTGATGAAATAATTACCTCTTCTTCGGGTGCTTCCTTTTGATTTGGTCACAAGGGCTCCTTAGGTTTGCTTTATGATAAATATAAGACCTCTAGGTTAAAGTGAGGGTATATGGGAAGATATGTGAGGAGTTTTCTGAGAAAAATTTCTTTTGATTTGTGATTTTAAGAGAAGAGGAAGTACCCTTTTAAAAGAGAGGTGAGGGTCACTTTAAGAAAATATTGAAATATTATTTTATTAGAAAATAATTTTCGGTTTATAATGGATATAAATAGGTTTATTTAAGGGATAATGTGGGTTTGGGTTTAAATCCTCTCAAAAAATAGGTTTTATATATGTTTAGGTCATTATATTAACCTTATCTTTTAGATTTAACTCTTTGTTAAATAGTTTAACTTTTACAATTTCTTCTTGTATTTATATATTACGTGGTTAATAAACTTGCTATAAAATGACAAGAAAATCCCAAGTGGTTAGTTAAGGACATATATATCATTATATAAGTCCTTTGGAAAGACCTTATATTTTTAGTAATATTATATCATTTAATAATATACTATTTGTTTTAAAAACCCGTTTTTGTCAATTTTGACACTATTTTGTATTAGGTTTTTGTGAAAGCCAACAAAACATGATTACTGAGAAAAAAATACATTAAATCAATCCTAACATGTAATATTAACCTATAAAAGTATTTTAATTCATCAAAAGTCTCAGTTTACATTTATTTGAATTTTTATAATATAAATTATTTTAATCATTCATTAATAAGGTAATTACTGCGTCATTGTTGTGTCATAAATAAATTTAATTATTTAATGTCAAAAATTAAAAATAAAATAGCATGAAGTTTGAAATATTTTCTTATTTATAATGAATATTTATAGTCAATTTTATCTTTTGTATGACCTTATATTAAAAAAAGGTTTCTTTATTAAAATTTAATTTTAACACTTTTAACTCTTCTTTAAATAAAATTATAATAAATGTCCTAATCAAATCTGAATAGATCAAAGAGGATCATATTTAATTCCTAACGATGATTTTGGTTAAAAAAACTTATCTAATTGAATTAGGACATGTGTTAGGGTAATTATAATATAATTTTTACAATTAACTCCCCTATTTACTTTTATCCGTGGTAATTAAAATTCAAAAGTTACGCTTCACCAAAAATTATTTTCATCCTATTGAACCAAATTTTACATACTTATATCAACCATGCCTCTTGTAGTTTTGAAATTTAATTCACAGTATTGGTAAAATAACGTTTTATACAAATTTAAAAATGTGCCTAGAAGGTGAGTAAAAGTCATTAAACAGCTCAATAAAATTATATATATCTAATATTATTATAAAATGACTCCAATTAATTAAATTTAACTAATATATGTATTATTTATCTATTTTAACTTTAAAATAAATTTAAATAAAAAATAATTATTTAAATAGAAGTCACTTTTAAACAATAATGCAGTGTTTTTCTCTATTCAACAAAATTTGAATGTTTTCATAAAAATTCCAAAAATTCACCCTAATATAATTTTGATATTATGAATCCAAAAATGAAGTCCATTTTTGAAAAATAAATTTTATAAAATTTCAAAAAGAGGGTATTATCATTCATAATAATTTTGTATGGCTAGTTTGATTGGTCATGGTGTGCTAGAACTCAAAATTTCGTAAACCGAAACCTATTGTATTATTAAAAGAGAAGAGTACCATAGAAGCTTGGGGTGTTACATTCTTCCATCCTTCGAAAACTTCTGTCCTCGAAATTTCTAGAATATTACTGCATAAAAAGATTCGGGTGGTTTATCATCATAAATTCCTCAGGTTCTCATGTTGCCTCCTCCATCTTATGGTATCTCCATAGAACATTTACCAGACAGGTCATACGATATCTCAACACTTGTTCTATGGTATCAAGAATCCTTACAGACTCTTCGTAATAAGACATATCAAGTTCCAGTTCTATTTCTTCATAGTAGAGTACATGTTTTAGGTGGGAAATGTATTTTCTCAACAGTGATATGTGGAACACATCATGAACTTTGGAGAGACATGGTGGCTTTTCCAAACCTTAAGCAACAACTCTAATTCATTCTATAATTTTGAAAGGTCTGATGTATGTGGGACTCAGTTTACCCTTCATAACGAATTGTATAACACCCTTCCATGGAGATACCTTCAAGAAAACATGATCTCCTACTTGAAATTCCAAATCCTTACTTCGGTTATTGGATGAGATCTTTTTCCTACATTGAGATTCTTTCATGTGGGTTTGGATAATATTTACCTTTTCTATTGTTTCCTCAAGAAGTTTTGGGCCTATGATTTTTCTATAACCAACATCATCCCTACAAGTTGGTGTGTGACTACTCTTTCAATATAATGCTTCATATGGTGCCATCTGAATAAATGAATGGATGCTATTGTTACAGGAAAATGCTACCAGATGAAAATATTGATTCCACATAACATGAATGTCAAGTGACCAAGATCACAACATGACTTCTAATGTTTGAATAGTCTGTTTTGATTGTCCATCAGTTTAATGGTGGTAGGAAGTGCTTATCACGACCCGTCCCAGTGGGGCCCTCACTGCGACTCCCCAAGCTCGCCTCCAATAGGCCAAGGGCTGCTGACTAGCTACAAGTATGCGTAATACTATCATGGTAGGCATTGCCTAAGTACCTATACACATGCACACATCTCCAATCCCATTAATGATGAAATGTAAAAACTCTAAGGAACAAAATTCATGCATACAACTAAACACAACCAATAGAGTATGATGAATGGTAAAGTACTAAAAGTAAACTAGGCCAGAATACAATCCCACCAAAATAAAAGTCTAAAACTACAGTGTTAAACCTATAAACACAAAATGTACTAGGACTTCTTCTCATAGCCATAGGAATGCCTCATCTATTAGGGAACTCAGAAAGCCTCGTCCTGTCCTGGACCACCCTGGAATCTGTCAAAAGGATGCTCGTCTGCACAAGACACGACATGTGCAGGCAAATCCCATGTAGGCTTGAGTATAAAAATACTCAGTAGAGGACCCCAAAAACCACAAAACAGTACACATGTAAAGGTATAGTCAGCTATACATAGTATATTTCTACAGAACACATAGCACAAACTAGATATACTCAAAACCTAGACCTGTAGTCTAGAGAAAAGTCACACAACAGCATACCCCCAGCTAGGGGTTCAGTTCGAAGATTCCACGAAGCACTCGTTTCAGGAGAACACACTCCACGAGTCTTATAGCTCTGATGATGTCTGTCCGAGAAGTACTATTCATTGGGAACCATCATGATAGGTAGTTACACTCATTGTAGGAGACACACTTCTGACTGAGAAGGTTATGGTAGTTAGATGCACTCATTATGGGAGACACACTCCTGAGTGGGAAAGGTCATGATACATAGATGAGGATCACTGTCAGGGCCATGTCAGATATTATGAATCATCCACAATTAACCTACTAGGTAGAGGATCGGTGCATAGTGAAGTTGGTCACATCTATTTCGGACACTACCTAGGGTAAATAATGGATAGAGTATCTCGATCCGGGCCTCTCGGATGGATGCCTAACTCTATCACAGAAAGTCCTGCTGAAGGGATCATACTCCTGTAGAAGGAAATGATGTTGGATCTTCATGGGAATGAGAAAAAGGGGCACTAACCCAGATGAAATATTTCCATGTTATGGTGATCAAAATGACCGTGAAGTTTTCCAAAAAATTACACGGTGTGTAGAAAAGTTACATGTCGTGTTGTCTGACCCTAGGTATTGCCCATGTACAATGGCCCATGTCATAAGGATGGTCGTGTAGAAAAACTGAGTACATGGCTTGTAGTATGACGTACACGCCGTGTCTGAGTGACTGGGGTTGGCTCCGTGTACATTGGACAAGTGCCCGTACACGGTCATCTCCCTGTATACTCCAACCCGTGTAATCGGTACACGAGGTGACCCATGTTACTGGCCTCGCCTAGCCGTGTGATAGAGTACACAGTCATGTACTCCATCCCATGACCATGTACCCCTTGGATACATGCCGAGTTCTACGTAGCCGCCTCTTCCATGTTGTACGCACCATGTCGTCTGAAGCCGTGTAGTTCAACCTGTGTCTGTGTACTTCACAAAGTACATGCCAAGCTTCAGGGAAAGTCTAACACGTCGTGTGACCAGGGTCACACACCGTTTGAATCCTCTCTGGCCCCCGAAACCTTAGAAACTGCTGCCAGTACTACACGGCGTGTTCTTTTGAAGTACACACTGTGTATTCTGGAAATTTCTAGAAACATAGACCTACGCCATTGCACCTCCAGTGATGCTCCATTCATCGATCCCGCCATCCGATCTGCATGAAACTCCCAGGTTTTGGTCACCCCGACACCACGAACAATTGGATCCATGGATTCGTACATTCTTGCTGGAGGGTTTTTTTGGGATGATTCTGGGGAATTAATTTTCTTATTGATTATTATTTTTGAATCCTGCTCTGATTAAGCCTATTAACGATAGCAGATCTACGCCGTGATGACCGATGGTAGAGGATTGTTTCTATTTTTGTTTGATTGATTTTCCTTTCCCCATTATCTTCTCGTGCGTTCTTCACGTTCTTCACAGGGCAATGAGAAACAGATCGTGGTGCATTCATTCTACGACGCAAAAATACCAAATTGAAGAATCGACACCCCAACGACCTTGTAGTGGAAACTTCTACAGCCGCGCATGAGTGCCAACTCACATAACTTAAAAAAATTCAACCCATCGTTTTGGGCTCATCGGGCCTCGGAATGAGGTGTCGTCTCTGTGCCTGGTCTCGTAATAATTCAATATATTATTCAAAAATAATACATGTAAAAATACTAGACATTACATTCTCCCTACCTTGAAGATTTACGTCCACGAAAGTCCAAAACCAGACTACTAGAAAATATGGGGGTACTGGGCATAGATCTGATCCTCCCGCTCCCACATGCTCTCCTGAAGATTCCCATGCTTCCGCAGAACGTGCACCAAGGGAATCGATCGCCCGGGGAGGATAATCTCTTTCCGATCCTCAATCTCCACCGGGTACTCAGCAAATGACACTCCATCCTCGATTTCCAGCTCGCCCCAATTGATGATGTGTGAAGGTTCATGCACGTACCTCCTCAGCTGCGACACATGGAAGACATCATCTACCCGATGCAACTGTGGTGGTAGAGTTAGGCGTTAGACCACCTCGCCAACTCTGCACAGTATCTGGAAATGTCCGATGAACCTCAGAGATAGCTTGCCACATCGGCAAAATCTCTGTAACCCTCTTTGAGGTGAGACCCAAAGAAAGACATGGTCTCCATATTAGAACTCCAAAGTTCTTCGTCGTCTGTTAGAATAAGACTTCTTCCGGCTCTGTGCAATCTTCTTCCGCTCCCGGATGATCTGCACCTTCTCAGGGTAACTCGCACCAAATCTGGACCCATGAGTGCTGACTCTCTGGGGTCGGTCCAGCAAAGCACTGACCGGCAGGGTCTCCCATACAAGCCCTCGAACGGTGCCATACTGAGGGTGGAGTGGTATCTATTTTTTTATGCAAACTTCACCAGTGGTAGGTGGTCCACCCAAATAATACCAAAGTCCAAGACAGAGGCTCACAACATATCCTACAGAACATGAATAGTCTTCTCTGTCTGACCATCTGTCTAGCGATGAAACACTGTGCTCAAGTGTAATTGAGTCCCAAAATCTTCCAGCAAACCCTTCAACAATCGGGATGTAAAACGGGCATCATAGCCCGAGACTATTGTCGAGGGGACTCTATGAAGCCAAACTATCTCAAGCATGTAGAGGCGTCCCAAGCTCTCTATGGAACTCTGCTTCTTGATATCTTGGAAGTGGGCTGACTTGGTGAGTCGGTCAATGATCACCCAGATAGAATCATGCCCCTTGGATGTCTGTGGTAAGCCAGTCACGAAGTCCACTGATATTCCATCCCACTTCCACTCTAGGACTTCTAGGGGTGAGCTAATCCCGCTGGAACTTAGTGCTCAGCCTTCACCAGCTGACCTTGCGTTGGGGCCCTCACCAAAACTCCCCAAGCCGGCCTCCAATAGGCATGGGGAAGGTGACTATCATCAAGTAGGCATAATACTTGCACAAGAGGTATTGCATAAGTACCTATACACACGCACACATCTCTAGGCCCACAAATGCTGAAATGTAAAGACACTAAGGAATAAAATGCATGCATACAACTAAAACCAACCAACAGAGTACGACGAAAGGTAATGTATTGAAAGTAAACTAGGCCAGAATACAAACCCACCAAAACAAATGTCTAAAAACTGTAAAGGCCAACCAATAAACACAAAAGGTACTGGGACTGCTGCTCGTAGCCGTAGGAACGCCTCGACCTGTAGAGAACTCAGAAATCCCGGTCCTGTCCTGGTCCACCCTAGACTCTATCAAAAGACTACTCGTCTGCACGAGACATGTCATGTGCGGGAAAAGCCCGTGCAGGGGTTAGTATACCAATACTCAGTAGAGGACCCCTAAAACCACAAAACAGTACACAAGTAAAAGTACAGTCCACTATACACAGTATATGTCTACAGAACACATAGCACAAACTAGATATACTCAAAACCCAGACCCGTAGTCTAGAGTCGAGTCACACAACCGCATACCCCTAGCTAGGGGTTCAATTAAACGATTCCATGAAGCACTCATTTCGAGAGAACACCCTCCATGAGTTTTATAGCTCTGATAACGTCCATACAAGAAGTATTATTTGTCAAGAACCATCACGAGAGGTAGATACACTCATTACGAGAGACACACTTATGATTGAGAAGGTTATGGTATATAGATGCACTCATTAAAAGAGACACACTCCTGAGTGGGAAGGATCACGATACACAAATGAAAATCACTTCTAGGGCCATGGAGGATACCGTGACTCATCTAGAATTCACCTGCTAGGTAGAGGATCAACGCCCGGTGAAGTTGGTCACGTCAATGCCAGACACTAACTAGGAAACTGGTGGTGCCTGGTGGGGTAGGACTCGACGACTATATTATGGTGGGGTGTCTGTGCTATCACCGGGGCCTAGTTGTTACAGTGCTCAAATGAAGATCAGTGTCTAGGTATTTCTGAAGACTTTTCCAGAATCTGGATGTGAAATGGGGATCACAATCAGAAACAATTGATTGGGATACTCCATGAAGTGTTATAACATCAATAATTTATAGTCTTGATAAATGTTTAAGTCATAAATCTTATCTTATAGCAATAAAATTTGTTTACTTTATAAGATGATCAATAATGACCCATATTACATCATTCCTTCTAGGAGACATTGGTAGCCCCATGACAAAGTCCATCGTAATATCATCCCATTTCCAATCAAGTATGGGATGGGGTTTCATGACCCCACTAGGATGTTGTCTTCTAGCCTTCAAATATTGACAAACCATACATCTTAACACATAATTAGCAATCTACCTCTTCATGTAGTCCCACCAAAAATGTTCCTTTAAATCTCTATACATATTTTTTCTACTATGGTATATAGAGAAATTATAGCTATGAGCATCATCCAATAATTAACTATTTAGATGAGGTATGTCAGGAACACAAATTCTCTTCCCAAATTTCAAAATTTCTTCTTCATATACAAAGTCAATAAATATCTCATTATTCCCCACATTAATTTTATTTTGAAACTCCTCATCATCAGTCTAAGAAAGTTTTATCTTTTCTAGTACAGATGGTTTTCCAACAATTTTATAAAGTATTAATGTTTCATCGTCCATGATTATTCCCATATCCATCTTTACTCGATCCATAAACATAAGATCCCTTTCAACTCTCATCTTATTCAAAACTCACTGATCATTTCTTCTCAAAGCATCTTCCTCATTATTTTCTTTCCCCAGGTTGTAGTGTATAGTGCAATCATAATCCATGAGTAGTTCAAGCCATCGTCATTGCCTCATGTGGAGTTCTTTCTATGAGAAAATATACTTCAAACTCTTGTGATTGGTATATATCTCACATGTTTTCACCATATAGATAGTTTCTCTATATCTTCAGAAAAAAGATTACAGCTGCTAACTCAATATCATGAGTAGGATGGTTTTTGTCATGAATTTTTAGCCTCCATGATATATTGGAAAAAAACTATATCATTCGGCATATAGGAAAAAACCATGTACTTTCTTCGAAGATTCACTATAAATAACAAACTCATCATTCCCCAATGGTAGAGTCGAAATAAGAGTATTGACTAATCTTTTCTTTAATTCTTCAAACATTATTCAAACTCTTTGGTCAAAACAAATTTAACCCCTTTACGTGTGAGCTTGGTTAATGGGTTAGAAAATCGGGACAAATTATCTATGAAATGCCGATAATAACCTGATAAACCAATAAAAATGCATACCTTAGTTATACTCATTTGTTCTGGAAATTTTTTGATTTCCCTTGTCATAGATGTTTCGAAAGATATTACATCCTTAGAGACAATATTTCCATGAAGAGAAATCTCCTGAATATATAATTCCAACATTCATAACATCCCATATAATTAATTTATTTTAAGAATCATTAGAACAGTGATAAAGTGATTGTCATGATCTTCTTAGATTTTGGAGTATACCAAGATATCATCAATAAATACCACTACAAAGTCATCATTATATTCCCTGAAAACCCTATTATTGGATCCATGAAGATAGAGGGTGAATTAATCAATCCAAAAGGCATTACTGTAAACTCATAATTCACATACCTGGTAAGAAAGGATGTCTTTGGAAAGACTTTCTTATTGACACACAACTAATGATATACAGATTGAAGGTCAATCTTTAAAAAATAGTGAGCACCATGAAGTTGATCTAATAAATCATCAATGCGAGGTAGGGGATACTTGTTCTTTATTTTTATTTCATTGATAACCTTGTAGTCAATGCACAACCTCATAGATCCATCTTTCTTCTTAAAAAATGAATAGGGGATCTCCATGGAGAAACACTAGGGAGAATAAATCTTTTATTACTTAATTACTCTAGTTGTTTCTTTAGTTCCACTAATTCCACAGTAGTAATTCTATAAGAGGTCTTCGATATGGGCCTTGAACCAAGAATCGAATCATTGGAAAACTCAATTTCTCATTCTAGATGTTGTCCATGTAAATCCTCTAGAAACACGTCCATATATTCTTGAACAATAGGTACATATTCTATTTGAACATTCCTTTCCTCGCCCATAGTTATTTCACTCTCGTCCTCCCTAATAATTGAATTTAGAAGTGATACTGGGGGATGGATATAGATTATAATTAGATGTAAATGTTTCTTCCCTATCGATAAGGTATTCCTCATCATCATCAAAAATTTAAACCTCCTTCTTATTCCAATAAATGATTGCATCATGGTCCAAAATCCAATCTATACCGAGGATTATATCAAATTCCATCATGGGAATGACAATAAGATTAGCAGATAAAGACATCTTATATTCCATAATGGTAACTGATTCAAAAAACCTTTCTTGTAATGATACTTATCTTAGGATTTTTGACTCACAACTCCATTGTTAAATCAACTTGGAAATATCTAATTTTCTTGGAAACTGAGAAGATATGAAAGAATGCTATAATCCAAAATCAAATAAAGGATTGGCTAAATTTGAGGAAACGGTTAATGTACATGCCACCAAATCATTCACAACTTCAATATATGCAGTTTTGATTGCATAATCTTGTACTTTATCTGTTGGCCTTTTATGAGGTAGTTTTCATGGGAATTTAGGATATTTATTAGCATCATGTCCAATTTCATTAGAAATGAAGAATTCAACATTGACAATCTTTTTCTTCCCTTTGAAATTACAAGCTAGGTGGCCCTTTTCTCCACACTTTTAATAGACTCTCATTCCCTTCAAGAATATACCAGGGTGTTTCTTCACTCATTTACTGTAGCATAGAAATTGAACTTTTCCCTTGTTCCCCTTATTTCCATTCCTAGACTGTTCAGCAGATCTCTTCTTCTCTTGCTTTTATTTAAAGTCATAAGACATAGATAATTCCTTTTCCCTATTGATAGAACATGGGATTATATCTTCATATGATGGGAAGGATTGTGAGATATATGCATGATATAAAAATGGTTTTAACCCATCAAAGAATCGATCAATATTACTCCATTGGTAACATATATAATCAGTAGCATGCCTTTCTAACATTGTAAATTTAACCACATACTTTGTGACATTCACATATTCTTTTTGCCTTAGACTAAGAAATTGCCCTTCCATATCCTCTTGATGTTCACGAGGAAAGTATTTTTATTATAAAATATCATTAAACTACCTCCATTCCATATTTTATAGCTTTTCATCCTCCTTTGTGTTTTGAATTAATGACCACCGCTGATCTGCATCTCCTGTTAGCCAATAAACTGCCATGACAAATTTTTCTCTTTCGCTACTCCCTAAAGCATGAAATATTTTCTCTAAGGAACTTATATATTTCTCATCTATAAATTGATTTGTAGTCCCATTGAATGTTGGTGGTTTTTTCCTCATGAAGTAGTCTAACATTGATCCTCCACGTTGTGGACCAGGGTGCTCCAAACAGGTAAGGTTATTATTCATAACCTGAGTGAGTTGTCCAAGTACGATTACAAGCTATTCCGCACCAGTTATAGCACCGTCTCTACTAAAATTATCATGAGTATGAGGTAAATCCCTATATGGATTACGTGAACTGATACTGTTTCCATTTCCTCCACTAGGACCCATTTTTAAACAATATCATACACTAGATTAGTTTATGAATCGCAATACATAATTCCAAACAAGTGAAATACTTAACATAAATTGAGCAGTTTTGGCATATAATCCTTAATCATAAAAAAAATACTTGAAGAATTGTTTACTCATAAATCCTTCAAAATTTCTTTTAAAGGAAATGTGAATTATCCTAAGCATATCCCCTGGGAGTGTCATAAAAAAGAGTGTAGAAGGGCCCGTTGTCGTGCACCAGTTCCCCTTAGAGCCTAGCTCAAAGTGGTGTTTTCAGGTTTTACCCCAAGATACATCTATGCTAGAGATTCCTCTAACTACTCATATCCAAATAGGGATGTATTTCTTGGAAATTCACAAAATCTCTAAATTACCAAAATTTTAGGAAGTTCTTCAATACTAATCTTCAAAGTCTATCTTAGGTCAATGTTCTCTAATCCGAGTTTTTCTAAATCTAGTTTCCATGTTTTGTGATAAACTTTTTCTAACACCAACTGTAACACCCCGACCCTAGTTACCCAATGTCAGTACATTATAACATAACATTGGAATTATCACAAGAGATCAAGTCTTGAAAGATTGATTAGTTGTGTATCCTTCGATGTAATAGATACATATATTAGTTATACATTAAATCCTGAAATAAAAACAAAACAAACTGGGTCCCCTTTGAACACACTCATATCATTTGTCCTATCCTTATCGTTTAATCATAATATACTTCTTCACATCCTTGGAAAAAGAAAACATACGAAATGGGTGAGCTTGGATTCTCTCTAAGGATTCCAATATAGTGGAAACTATCATAAATAAGAGTAAACATTTAAGGCAATGTATATGACTTAAACACAAGACTTTTAAACTTAAACTTCATCATAATATGGACCAGATAAATCAAATAATTCCATTAAATTATTCACATTGATATTCTACTAGTTGAGTAATCACATGTAATATCAATAGGTAATTTCATAATGATGGAATTTAAAATGTCGGATATCATAACCACATAGTCAAGGCCTCCTTCCAAGAATAGAAATAGTATTTATTCAAGTCATTTTGTGAAAAAACTAGTTTTTCTCACGAAACCTACAGATTCATCGAGGAGCAATAGCAGGTTCCACCCATCACATACTAATTCCAATGCATTCCTCATATGAAAAGTTTAAACATAACATAAACATTTGAATTAAAACTTTCATAGGAAATGTTAATATGTTACCCATTAACCATGAATTGTATAAAAATAACACATCTACATTCAAACATATCACAAAACCTTCAATACAATATGGAATATTGTACCATAATAAATCAACTTTCAACAAGTGTAAAATCCATCAAAGGATGTTGACATTGATGAAATAAAAACTATTTTACAGAAATATATCTTTCTATTTTGAAATAATTTAAATGTCACATGATTATAAAAGAAAACATTTATTTTGAAAATATTCTTACAAGCTTTTAAGGGAAACATTAATGGTGTGATAACTAAGGAAAATCGCCATAACCACCATATAAGTTGAAAAGACATTCTTACCTTAATTTGTCAAAAATGTCATAAAGTACCATGTTTGGAAAACAAACGAAATATTACTTTCAAAAAAAATTATACAAAGTAAAAATAAGGATGTAAATTACTTTAACCAATATTCTATGAAATAGAAAAAAAAATTGAAATATATTTTTAAGAAGAACGGATGTGGATGATAAAGAAGTCATAGTAGATACCTTCGTAAAAATAACCTCCGATAATAAAGAGATTGTAAAATTAACCCTTACCTTGTAATATTCCTTAGTTGAGGGTATTTTTACCTCTTGTATAATAGTTAAATAATTTTTATTAAATTATACATGAACCACATACATAAATATGATATCATATATGATCTTCTAATATTTCTTTGTTAATAATATTTGACTAGTATCATTGTTTCTGGTGTTAATTGATTCGTTTTCCTTTAAATGTTTTGTTACATAAGTCTTGTATGATATGGATAGGATGTATTTGATTCATATCCAGAATTATATTAATTTATTAAACATTATTTGAAATCATAAAATTAAAATTATTCTTGAATGGTTACGATTGGGAATGAATCTCATCGCGTTGGTAGAGATGGTAATCTGTACGTACGCACGAGCAACAATATCATTCTATTGATGGTGAAATCATATGTTATTGAATAGAATATTACATATACAGAATCATTAACATGTTATATTTATCATTAAATCAATTATACTCATTATTATACCCATCCAAATAATGAAGTGTTGAATAACAAACTACCCAACAACGTGGAGATGGTAAGTCGTACGTACGCATGTATGGTGACTTTGTCATTCATAGGATGGATAGAATAATGAATATAGTTGTACCATATTTATATTAATATCATAGTTTTTAGAATCTACTGGATTTATTATTTTGTAATGGAAATAACAATGAAAGACGAAGTGGAATAAGAAAATTACTTTGGAAGATGTGATAAAATTATTACCTCTTCTACAGGTGCTTCATTTTGATTAGATAAAAAAGGATTCAATAGGTTGGCTTTATGATCAAATTAAGGCCTCTAGGTTGAGGTGAGGGTAGTTGGGAAAATATTGGAGTAGGTTTCGGCTGATCCAAATGGATTTGGAAGTGTTATTTTGAGAGAAGGGGAAGTACCATTTTATAAGAGAGGTGAGGGTCACTTTTGGAAAATATTGAAATAATATTTTATTATAAAATAATTTTCAGTTTATAATGCTTATAAATGGATTTAATTCTAGGATAAGGTGGGTATGAGTCGAAATAATACCAAAAAATAGGTTTTAGACAAGTTTAGGTCACCATATTACCCTTATATTTTAGATTTAACTATTTGTTAAATAGTTTAACTTTTACAATGTATTCTTGTATTTTTATATTACATGGTTAATAAACATAATATAAAATTACAAGTGAACCCAAAGTGGTTAATTAATGACATATGTATCATTATTTATGTTATTTTGCCAATTCATTGATTTTAGGAATATTATATCTAGTAATAATATAGAATTTGATTTAAAAACTCATTTATGTCAATTCTGAAACTATTTAGTATTTTGGTTTTTTGAATGTGAAAAGAACTAGATTAAATCGAAAAAATACCTTAAATCAATCCTAACATTTCATGTTATCCTATAAAATGATTTCAATGCATCAAAAGTCTCAATTAACATTTCTTTGGATTATTATAATATCAATTATTTTAATCATTCATTAATAAGGTAATTACTGCAACATCATTATATCGTAAACAAATTTAATTATTTAATCTCTAAAAATGATAAATAAAATACCATGTTTTAGGTAATCTCTTTATCTTTCTAATTAATATTTATAGTCGAATTTATCTTATGTATAACCTAATATTAAAAATGATTTAGTTATTAAAATTTGAATTTAACACTTTTAACCCTACTTTAAATAAAATAATAATAAATGTCCTAATAGAATCAAAGTGGATCAAATAGGATCACATTTTATTCTTATGTTTTATTTTAGTTGGAAAGAACATATCCAGTATATTTATGAAATGTTTTAGGGTAATTATAATATCTTTTTTACCTTTAATTTCCCTATTTACTTTTAACCGGGGTAAATAAAATTCAAAAGTTACTATTCACCAAAAACTATTTTCATTATGTTTAACCACATTTTATTTGATGATGTCAACCATGTCTCTTGCATTTTAGAAATTCAATTCATAGAATTAGTAAAATTAAGTTTTATGCTAATTTGCAAATGTGCCTAGAAGGTGGGTAAAAGGCGTTCAAAAGTTTGATAAAATTTTATATATCAAATCATATTATAAAATGACTAAAATAAATTAAATTAAACAAATATAGTTATTATTTATCAATTTTGAATTTAAAGTAAATTTAAATAAAAAAATATTTAACTAAAATTCGGTTTTAAACAATAACTCATTTTTTTCAGTATTCGTCAAAAAATGAATGTTTTAAGAAAAATAACAAAAAGTCACCCTAAGATAATTTTTATATTCTGAATCCAAAAATTAAGTCCATTTTGAAGAATAAAATTTATAAAAGTTCAAAAAGTTTGTATTACTTTTCATAACTATTTTTATGAAAAATTTGATTGGTTGTGGGGTGCTGGAACTCGAATCTGCATATAGTGAAAACTATTGTATTATTCATAGAGAAACGTACCATGGAAGCTTGTGGTGTTAAATGATATATCAACTATGTGGGGATCATTGTTTATATATGGTGGATATTCAGTGAGGATATAACCAATTATGAGTGATGAAGGAGGATATTTCCAAAACTTCCTTCTGAACTAGGTATGGACACTAAGGGTTCACATGGATTACATTTAGACTCAGTAATCACCATACATGTTTTCTGAAAAAATTAATAGTGTCTTTAGAGATTACCTCTAAGGATTTTTTTCAGTCTTTACAGATGATATTTGGATTTACTCCAAAAGTACGGTGGAGCATGAAGAGATTTTGAATACTTTTATATATCCTTTTTAAAATGAAAATATATATGATAATTATTTATAATCTATGTTATAGATGAAGTAAGTACCATTATTTGGGAATATAATCAGTAGAAAAGGAAAATCCATGGAACCTTTTTTATTCAAAATCATTTGAGGAATATCTTAGAAAAATATATATATTGGATATTTATAGTTTCTTTGGACTATATGGGTATTAATGACGATTTTTAAGATCATCTTGTGATTTTCAAACCCTTTGACTAAGCAAATTATTAAGGTAGTAAATTTTATTTGGAATAGTGAATGTGAGGAATGATTTTTGGAGTTGAAAAAGTGTCTTATCACTTCCTCAGTACTCATGATTCCTTCAAGGGGGTAAATGTTTTCGTATACTAGGACACTTAAAAGTAGGGTTTTTGTTTTATACTAATGAAGAATTATAAATTGATATCCTAAGCCTCAAGTGAGTAGAAATTTCATGTGTAGAACCATACAAAACAAGATCTGCAGTCAACTATCATTATCTTTTCATTGAATATGTTGTGAAATTATCTCTATAGAGAGATGTGTGAAATATATATGAATCAAAACAGCCTCAAATATATATTAATACTGATGGAACATGTTGACACTTCTTTATAATGTAACCAAATGAGAATGTAACCAAAAAGATTATGAAGACAACCTTGGGATATTTAAAAACACAAAGCAACATAGGAAAAATTAAAAATACTCCCAAGAGATGGAGTAGCTTCACGGAGCTATACAGCTGAGCTGTGTGGCTGAGCTATGTGAATGATCTACGTGGCCGAGCTATGCTTTCGAGCTATCCAAACGAGCTATGCGGCCGACCTCCGTACCTGAGGATGAATTATATCCCAATGTGGAGTACCTGCACGGTGGAGCTGCGTGAAGTACCGGCGCGAGCAAAATATATTCGACCAGTCTCATACATGCCTATAAATAGAGCCCTTGGGCTCCCCATTTTAGGAATGAAAAAAATTAAAAGTCTCTCTGAAGCTCCCATTGCATAGCCCTTTCACCTAGATCTCTCAATTTGTCTCAGGTAGCTCTCTAAACCACGAGATAATAAACAATTTAATGGGATAGGAATGTTTTGAAGTTCTTTACATTCTTTCATCATCATCCATATCTGCAGGGCATACCTATGCATCAGACATGCACGTAGGATCATTGTGTTATACCTATGCGGTAGACTTGTGCGCCATACCTGCACAATACATCAACACAGGGTACATACATTGCATACTTGTGTAAGGGAACTATGATACCAACTCAAGTACCATTTTTTAAAATCCATTCATGGAAGGGTATCTCCTTTTTTGCTTCCCTTACTTGAATGTAAATAAACTGAAACCTCCTCCAAAACCTCCTTACTTAAAAAACCATTGGGAATTGTACATCAACGTGTCTCCTATTTGGGTTTGTATTTCCATATTCTGATCTTTTCCACATTTGTTTTACAATGGGTTTAGGATTCATTGGATGTTTTTGGGTTTTTATATCTACATTCACATGGAATTATCTTCTACAAATAGTGTTGGGAAGTTTCTAGTTTAGAGGAGGGTTGGTTACCGGCCTTTCCCTTCTCAAAGAGGCGACCCATAGCCTCAGGTCTCTGGTAGAGAAGGTACACTTCGCATTTGTCTTTTTGTGAAAGTATAGGCGAAGTCTCCCTCCCCTAACAGAAAAAATGTCAGGGTAGCCATCTTGGTATAATCCCCTCACCATAACCCCTTCTTCCTTACATTGGACCCTGATCCCATGTAAATAGAACAGAGGGAAGGATCGTCGCCTCTCCCTCTTCCATGGTCGACGCGCCCTCTTCAATTATCATGGAGGAAAAGTTTGGAAGTGTGAAGTGTCATTGTTGAATCTTTCACATCCTCTTGTTTCTCACACTTAGTATGATTCACGTGGGCTTATAGGTACATGATGGTTACAAAATGTGCACAAACACTCACTGGAAGGAACTAAAAGAAATCTGATTCCTATTTAAAACAGGATACATAGGAAGCTCTTTCAGGGCCTAAGCTCACAGGATATCCTACTTAGGAATCCAACCTTAATTTTTCCAATTTTGGCATCCTCCATAGGCAATAAGCCCCAAATTCATTCTTCAAATTATCAAGTCATCATTTTCAAGAAGTAATCCCATACTCATTCTCTCAGAGAACTATACTCTCCTATGAAATTTATTGAACTATGTGGGATTTGATTCCCATTCATATGGGATACGTAGGAAGCCTCCTTGAGGTTCAAAATAAACACATCAAATCAACCCCTATTCTCCTTGGTCCATATTCCCAATACAGTCTGATCCTACTAGGAAATTCATATCCTTT
This sequence comes from Viscum album, assembly GCA_963277665.1. Classification (NCBI taxonomy): domain Eukaryota; kingdom Viridiplantae; phylum Streptophyta; class Magnoliopsida; order Santalales; family Viscaceae; genus Viscum; species Viscum album. Next base: position 866,182,945 of record OY728158.1, read on the forward strand.
CCAAGTTCATCGGGCTTCTTCAGCATATGTCCCACACTAAGTTTTTACTGAGCACCTTTTTCTTAAAGGTCTTTATCACATGAACTTAACTGGTATGATGTGTCCTATTAAAAGTGACCAAACTATGAGGGTTCTGATTCCTTTCACAAGGATATGTAGGTAGCTCATTTTATGAGCATGATCCCAAGATTAACACAAAACTTCATCTCCCTAGATGAAAATATATTCCAGAGTGCCCCATTGAGAGGATTAAAAACTAGTATCATCATAACAATGATTAAAATAATTTTTAATCAGTATATTAGAGGATACCATTGATGAAAAACCTCAAATACATATAGATGTTTCCATTTATGATGAAAATCGAATGCATACTGATGATTATAAATTTTACACTTATAAATATTTGATTGAAAATTTTGAAGGATGATTATGATATATATAGTGAATTAATAAGGATTTATGAAAATATTTTAATTTTACAAAGAGAGTCCCATAGTAAAGAATAATTCCCCCCCAACGGGTGTGACGAGTTTGACCTCTCATCCTCTCAACCAATGCACATTATTATGTGTCGTAAAGTTAAAAACTTAACAAATGCCTACCTTTGAAAAGAAAGTCCTCTTTGGATAAAGAACTGTTGGAAGTTTCTGGCTTTAGGAATAAATCCAATGGAAACCACTTGGAAACAGTGATTCTTAAATCTAGAACACATGTTTCAAGGAACTATGAAACAAAAATGGTGACCCTGATGTGAATCCTTAACCAAGTTAATTAATGTTATCCAATTGGTAGGGCCCTATCAACTGATAAAGGAAGGCCAAACAAAGGAATTAATTACCAATGTATCCATCTAAAAATATTTCTTTAATAGAGATTGTTGTTTTCAGTTTTCCACGGTATTCTCTTCAATCCAAAGAATGGATTTCTCCAAGACAACATTCGTGAATTTCCCGAATGCTACTCAAGTTGGATCTCCATCCATGGGAAGGATGTTATCACAAACCCAACATCTTAAATTCTGTGTCTCTAATGTACAATTAAAGGTATATCACTAGCATGGTATAATCCCGACTTTGGAGGCTGCTTGATAGGCCCTATAGGTCAAAAATAAGCCTCGATCATCTAGCCAACGATGACCAATGATCATGAAGGAGATTGTGCAAACAACCATATACAACTGTTTTGGGTCCTTATCCTCGAAACACAACAATGAATCCCTCCCATACTAAAGGTAGGTGGATCAATAGGTTACTCAAGTCCTCAATTCAAGAATGCAAGAGTCCTTAATGAGGGCTCCCATCAGCAATAGCAATCAGAATCATGCGGTAGTGAACCCCCAACATGATGGGGTGTTGCATCCAGACATTTAACCCAAGTCTCTCTAACTCGGGCACCCAAGAAAAACCACCAGTGACAATGTCCGGTTAATAGGGAGCAGGTTCTTACCTCTGCCTCCTCTGGAAAACCCATCAATTTAACTTGATGGAAAACAACGAGCGGGACATACACTCATATTTCCTAATTTTTCTACTCAGCAGGATCTTCTTACAACAACCCACCATTCCCACCAGATTATCCCAGTGGAGTACCCTGAACAGGCACAAATACCTATTTACAAGTTATTAGCCAGTCAACACGCTCGTCTTACTGCATTTAAAGAGGCATGCCAATCTAATATGGTGGAAACTAGTAAACATGAACATACACCAGTTTACAATCACCAATTTTGTTAGTATTCTTGTCTGCCGATATTGAAGGAAGTCTGTCAACCATACTTGATGGAAAACAACCATCAGGCACATACACCTGCCAATTTTCATCAAGCCTTCCAACAGTCTCGTTTGGTATCACCTGGAGAAGTCTGTCGAAAAGATCCAATGAAAAATTTGGGGAAAACCCAACTCTCTACCCCCATGTTTAAGTATTTTCATTATCTATTGACAGAAAATGGCGGACAAGAGTATGTACATACACCTAATCCAGATATGGAATGGATGTATATTCTTGTTTCGGCCGCTAAAGTCACCAAACACATCTTGTCAATGATGAAAGGGAAGACGCATATCCCTGCCCATAATCTGGAAGCATGCCAGGAAATTTTAACAACTACTACAACAGTATCAGGGGAATAGACATATAAATCTACCCCATAAATGGGATGACACATCATTATGCCATACAAGATAAGATACACACCTCTGTTCCAGTCTAGGAGTGTCATCGGGAATATCCCCCCATATCATATGGACAACAGGATCGGGAAAATACATCCTTTCCAATAGGAGTTAAACGGTCTGTTTCAGTAACTACTCCATGGAAGGCACATACACCTACCCATTATAACCACTTCTCCCAGTAGGGGGCCCCAACTAAGTATAATAGAACATCCAAAAAGAAGTCTCACAAAACACCATTGGAAAATAAAGATAAAGGCTATGATACAGATTCTCTTATTTCTGGAGTTCTTGAAGTCCTAAAATATTTATCTATTTCAAATCAACATCATATGCTCTCTTTACCAATTTTTGGTAGTGTTAGTTGTAATTCTAAATTTCCTCATTGGAGACTTCGTCAAAAAGACTTGATTTAGGAAAATTAGGTCAGTCCAGAGTGTCTATCTCTGGATGAGATCCACGACAACCCTCCGTGTGGCCATAATACCAAGGATCATAAAGATTTTTCCCTTGATGTAATCCACCATGGTGATCCTCCCCATGATGGAATTTTCTACGAAAGTCCTCTCTACAGTAGTAGTTCTCATTGTAATAATGATTCCATAATTGAAAATGTAGTAACGAGAAAGACCTCCTATCTCGAGGCACATAGAAGACAAGGTCAGTCATGTATGATGCGTTATCATTAACAGGTGAAACACTTTCTCATCCAGAATACATCTTAAGGGAACAGTCATTTCTTGAACCTCCTTTAGGTCAGTTATCTTTTAATACAGAGCATCCACTTTGGTCCGATCAAGTGGAGAATCCTCTTGTGAAAGATGATGAAGATGTGTTAAATATAGGGAAAAAGTATCTAAAAGAGAAATATCAGTCATGTTCTGGCCTTCAGAAAATTCTTAGTTTGATATTCTAAAAATGATGACATAATATGGCATTCATGACATTCTTCCGAACTTATAGAAAACACTTCGTCATTTAAAAACTGAAGTCATACCATATGATGAATATCAAAATCATGTAAAGGTAATAGAAGGGTTGAAATGCCAAATTGACTTGGAATCTCTCTCAGTTTCCCAACAAGAAAAGGTAGAAAAACAACAGAGAACCCTTCAGCATGCATGTCTCTATAATCTAAAGAGACTATGCTAATTAATTTCTGATTCCCCATCTACTCTTCACATCAGAGGATGCAGTGCATATAGATCATTTCATTTCATTGCACTCAAAAATCATTAAATTCCACCATTAGTGGTCTCATTCAATGTTATTTTCCACGCCCGGACCCAATTAATATGTTTTTTATGTAATCAAATGTACGCTCAAGAATAGGGCTCAAAAAAATCTCATCAGAATCTGGCCCAAAGAAAAGAAGTTGTTTCGGTAATTTTACATCATGCATTTGGAAATCATGAGCAGGCATCACGTTTAGAGGATGTTAGACTACAAAGAATGAAAATGTATTAAATAGCATAGTGATCTGCTAAAATAGGTGATTTATGTGATTTTAAGATAATGCACCCAGCTAATGTCCCAACCAAAATCCGCAAAATTAGAAGAAAAGTTGCATGAATTTCAGCCATAACAGTTCAAGAATTACCCCATCTTACCAAGATGGGGTATAATTTAATTAAAGCTTAAAATTCATTAATCAATTATCAATTATTTGAAGAAGAAGAACAAGATCAACCCCAGCCTTCAAGGCATGTGGATTTTTCACATCTGCAATCCCCTAATCAACGGAAGTCAGTTTTCTCCCAAATAGGAAAAAAGCCACAAGGAAAACGTACAAATGAACTATCCAATGATTCCCTTCATGTTACTATTTGACAAACAGTTCTAGGGAATTCATAATATAAGAGAACAGAGTTTCTTGAAATACTAAAAGGGTGACGATCTAGCAGAAACAATGACTAAATGACATCAATGTGTTATGCAACAGTGAATGTTATCAATACCATTGCAGACGATCCTCCAAAAAATAAGTCAAGTTTTGAGGAATTAGAAGATGAAGTTCTTTTCCACAATATGGTACACACTGAGGCACATTAAGAAGGTGTATGTACCCGAAATCAAAGGCTTACCCCTAATTTAGGCATGCCTTCAAATAACCAACTCCCCCCCCTCCAAAGGCATCTAAAAAGGAGAAAGGAAAAAAGTTACATTGCATATCACTTTTCCAAGGGAGAAGGTCAATCTATTTCACTTGAAAAGAGATTTTCACAACAAGAAGAGGAAATGAAGGAGTTGAAAAGACTCAATATAGATTTTCTTTGAAACAGCATTTATGCTACACGTACTCCCTAGGAAAATCCTCAACTTGAAAATCCTATAGTAGATCCTCTGCCAAGGGGATTTTTAGTTACTACAGAGGGAGATAATGAATTCCCTCCATTGGGTACACAATCATGATAAGATCATATATATCCTGATAGACCTGTTCCTGAGGGGTATCAAAGGTAGATATCAGCAACACCACTAGTGGTTTTACCGGTCGTTGCACCAACTCAAGTTCCAGTTGCTATACCTACATGGAATCTAGCTCATCCGTATATTCCCCAAATGCTTATGAACAAAATTGAGGCATTAGAGACTAGGTTGGAATCTATGGAGGAACTATGTGTACCAGTTCAATCGAAAAAGAAAACATACCCTAAATGGGTGGATGTAATTCCTCCCCCACAAAATTTAGTGAATACCACATTCCCAATTTTAAATGGTTTTGGAGATCCGGAACAACACTTAACACATGTTTTTTCTCATTGTGATCCTACTCTGGGAACTCATTAACAACAAGAAGTGATTAAGCCTTGGTGTTTTGTGCCGTCATTACAAGGACCAACTTTTGTCTAGTATATGAGTTTGCATGTTGATCAATTACATGATGGGAAGATCTTTTCCATGAATTTCTTCTTAAATTTATCTCTACATTACCAAAGACGACAGTTTTTTATCTTACCAACTTTAAACAAAGGGAGAATAAAAGAGTTTCATATTTCAATGCTCGATGGAAGGGATTGACATAATCCTTATGTTTAGCACTCCCTCGGGAGGAGTTGTTGCCAATATGTGTGGCAAATCTGCATGATGAATTATACACACCATTGATCCCTGTGAAATACAAAGCAGGGTTTCAAGACCTTACTTCAATCGCTCAGTTGATAGAAGACTCTCTTATAGAAACTAAGAATAAAACTCGTGTAATTCCATCAGTTCCAGGAAGGATAATAGGAAAGGCATAAGCTGCTATAGTCACACTCAAACAGGCACATGTACCTGCTTTTACTTCCAGACTTTCATCATACCGAAGGGCTCTGCTTCATGTGCATCAATAGCAATGACCACCTCATCAAGATGAACAAAGAGACAAAAGGAAAAAATTGTTTGATGAATTAAATAATAAAGTTTATTCGTTCAGGAATGAACAAGTTCTTGGTTACTTTATCTCAGACTTAGAAAACAATTTGGTTTAGTTCCCAAGGCCGAAAGAGACAAATAAAGACAGAGATGAAGATTGTCTGAATTATTGTCCCTTTCATCAGATATTGGGACACCCCATTCCAGAGTGCTTCATTTTCTGAGACCTTCTGCAAAAGACGGTAGACTCTGGACAATTGAAAATGAAATGTTCATCATCTCAAGTAGCATGTTTTGTTGCTATAGATACAGAGGAAGAGGTAGAATGGTAAGAGGGTAAAATTAAATGTGTTCAAAAATATGATGATTGGATGATCATGATAATGATCAACTGGACTCATTCTATTTTATGAAAACATTCGAAAAAACCAATTGTGTCTTACAATACCCCTACCACAGCAAAACCATCTTCATCAAAAGGTCATTCCTCAAAGAAACCAAGTAGTCATAAGGATATAGAGAAACTAGAAGAATATGATCTCGTATCAATGCCAATGTTTTCCTTAACCCTAAAAAATTTTATGCCATCTGTTTCAAATTCACAGGCACTGCCCTGCCAAATGGTACAACCAGAAGTAACTTGTCTGAAAAAATGCACTACAGATAAATAATTGATCATTGGTTCTGTTAATGTTATCCATTTAATGGATCCTTATGCCAATGGTGATTCTGATTATATTGAGCCATAATTCCTTATGCCTAATTGGGGAACTAGAGGAAGAAGCCAAGGTCATGGATACTGGGGAAGACATGGGAATTATAGAAATCACCATTCTAACTCTACCTCTACTCAAACCATATATGTGGCAGAAACTCGTGGAATATCCCTTATGCGAGCACAATAAGAACATGAAGTTTCTTCCATTAAAAACAAGTCTAGTTTCGGCATAACTTTTCTGGAGGACCAAATAGAAGCCATAACATCTTCTTCTCAGCAGATTAATAGACATTGTCAGTCTAATTTACCATAGTCAACTGTATTTCCTACTTTTTTTCAACATAGAATACATCTAAAATATTAGCATCAACATCCAAAGCACCAGCAAAACCACGATTCCATTCTGGGAATCGCAGGACTTTGGATCAAAAGTACGATGTTTTGAAACAATTGGCCCAAGTACTATCCAATTTTTCACTTCTAGATGCTTTGAATCTATCAAAAGATCTTGGAGAGGCACACATTGAGGCTTTGTCAAGTCATCAAGAATTTGAAACTGAAGTTACTGCTGCTGAGATTTACCATATAGAGAATGATCCTATAGAATTTCAAGCAGTCATATCTTTTATAGATGAAGATGAATACCATGTGGTACATGGTCATATTAGACCTTTGTATCTTTCTAGCAAGGTCAATGACCTAGATATCAGATGAGCCTTCATTGATAATGGCTCCAGGGTCAACCTCATTCTTGTTCATACACTTCATCGATTAGGCCTGAATAAATATAACATATCTCCTTCGACATCAATATTGCAAGGATGTGGTAATAATGAACAAGAACCTCTGAGTGAAATTAAACTCATAACTCAGTTTGGAGATCTTATGTCTAATTCAGATTTCATGGTTGTTCTTCAGGATACAGCCATCAATATTATTCTTGGAAGGCCTTGGTTGCATTAACATGTAGCCATACCATTATCATACCACATATGTCTGAAATACTATTTCAATGGTAAAATCATAACATTGTATGGTGACAAGTATCCATTCAAAATATGTGAATCTCAATACATTGAGGCAGAGTTTTATCATACAAAAGGAACGAATCCCATTACCAAAAAGATAATCACAGTTAATGATCTGAATGGACTGGAAAGGATTCCAAAAAATCCATTCATGAATTTGAGTACATATTATTTTCTACCATATATAAAATTGAAAGGGTAAAACCAAATTCATTCAATTATCTTGTAATTTCCATAATGTCAATTGCGGCAATTGACCCCACTACATGAGAGAAATTATTAACACACCAAACAATAATGGAATCTATAATGGAGATGTTTTCATTTCATCTGCTGAACTACAATGAGCCTTTATATTGTCAATAAAAATAGAAAAAATTGTAGAAATTTTAGAGGAAGACAAAGATGTTGATTCTCAATCCATCAATCCCTCTTTACCTCGGGAATACCCATCTTCATTAGTAGGGTCAGATATGGTGGATTCTTCTTCGGGATGTTCAAATACTGACTCCTCCCATAAATCTGGTAGTTTTTCCATTTCATCTACCATGAAAATGGAAATATAATAGGTAACACATAATGATTAATAAGATGAAGATCTCGTGGATACTCCTCCATCATTTGAAGAGGGTGTTTCTGCCACTGTGGCTGAGCTCATTGAAATAAATATATGTACAAGAGAAGATCCACACTCCACTCTAATTTGTGTGGCCATGACCTCTGAAGAACAAGAGGTTTATATATCCTTTCTAAAGAAAAATCGAGATATATTTTCTTGGAATTATAAGGAAATTCCAGATCCTAATCCTGATGTAGCCACCAATCATTTGGGTTTTTCAGAAGAACATCGTGGATTCAAGTAAGTAGCTAGGAGAACACACCCAACTTATGCCTCTAAGATTGAAGCTGATGTTGATAAGCTTATAAAGGATAGCTCTGTCAAGTAAGTTCACTATCCCAAATGGATTTCCAATATTGTCCCTGTAAAAAATAAGAATTGAATATTAGAGTCTGCATTGATTTTAGAGTCCTTAACTAGCATTATTCTAAAGATGATTTTCCAGTCCCGATTACAGAACCTCTAATTGATGCAACGACTGGCTATGAAGATCTTTCCTTCATGGATGGATATTTTTTGTATAATAAAATTCGAATGGCTCTGAAGGATAAAGAATCTACAGCCTTTAGAGCTCTTCAATGTGTGTTTTTCTATCAGGTAATGCCCTTTGGCTTGAAGAATGCAAGTGCAACATACCAACGCTCCATGCACCATATCTTCAAACCCTTCCAAGGTAAATTTTTTGAATGTTATGTTGATGGTTTGGTAGTCAAATCCAAACAATGTTCCAATCACTTGGAATATTTGGAGACCATATTTCACAAACTTCAGCAGCATAATTTGAAGAAGAACCCCTTAAAATGTGCTTTCAGTTTAACCTTAGGAAAATTATTTGGATTCTTTGTACACCATTGTGGTATTGATGTTGATCCTTAGAAATCAAAATCAATTCTTGGTATGTCACCTCCTCGAAATTTGAAATAATTAAGAGGAATTCAAGGACACCTAGCCTATACATGGTGCTTTATCGCCAATTTTGCAGGCAAATGTTTACCCTCCACCAGATAAATGAAGAAAGGATTAACTTATCAATGGAATGAGTATTGCCAAGAAGAATTTGATGTTCCCAAGAAATATCTCTTGACTCTACTAGTATTGATTCCACCTGTTGAAGGAAGACCACTTATTCTCTATGTGACAGCTTTAGAGTGATCATTAGGTGCCTTCCTCGCCCAAAATAATGATGATAGAAATTAAAATAGACATTATTATCTCAGTCACACTATGTTTGATGTGGAAACTCGGTATTCAAGTATTGAAAATTGCTGCCTGGAATTAATCTTTCCAATTTAGAAACTAAGGCACTACCTGCAACATCATGAGTTCCAATTGGTATCTCATAAAAACCCGCTCAAATTTGTCCCCAGTCACCCTATTCTTACAGGATGTCTAGCATAGTGGGTGGTTATTCTTCAATAGTTTGTTATCCAGTTTTTTCCTTGAATGGAAATAAAAGTCTAATATCTAACTGATTTCATTACTGAGCACCCATCTACGTAATACACATCATTTAATACTGAACTTCTTAATGAAGAGGTCTTCTCTATTCAAGATAATTCCCAAACATGGGAAATGTATTTTAATGGTTCTTCCAGAAGTCCAACATGTAAGAGACTACAAAATCCTAAACACAACAAGGTTGGATTATGAATAATCTTTATTTCCCTAGAAAAGGTAGTATTGCCTTATTCTCTCCTATTATCGGAAGTTGGTACCAACAATGAAGCAAAATATCAAGATCTCATCGCAGGTTTGGAATTGGCCCTTCAGGTGAAAATGGATCATTTTAAGTTAAAAGGTGATTCAGACTTTGAAATCAAACAAATCATGGGGAATATTCTATTAGAAAATAATATTTAATCCCTTTGTGTGATTATGTTAGAAAATTAATGGATGAATTTCTCTTAGAGCCAATATTTTCCTATGTCCCGTAATCACAAAATGCCCAAGCAGTTGCACTAGCTAATGCAGCTACAACCTTGGTAGATCCAAATCTGGATGAGACATTTATCAGCATAACCCATCGTTGTGTGGTCTTACCTTTTGTTCAAACCAGAATAGAGGAAATTGGTGATATTTTCCCTATTTCTAAACCATATGGTCATATCAAGGGATGGAGAACATCCATCATGGGATATCTTTAAAATGGGGTACTTCCACAAAATAGGGCTGAGAAATAACAGATCCGGTGACGAGCAGCTAATTTTACTCTTTATGATAGTATAGACCACCAAAAGATCCCTTACAAAGAGTATTTGAAAGAATTTTCTTAAGATGTATTGATAGAGAAGCGACCGCAACTGTAATGAATGAAGTACATTCAGGAGCTTGTGGTGCCCACCAATCTAGGCACAGACTTTCTGATCAGATCCAAAGGCTTGGATACTTTTGGCCTTCGATGACATAGGATTGTATAGATTTCACATTGAAATGTCATCCCTATCAAGTGCATGCCAACTTCATTCATCAACCCTCATAGTTTCTAAAAACAGCTAAATACTCCTCGCTATTTTCCACATGGTTAATGGATGTAGTAGGGGGGTTATGACTCCTCCCCTGGGGCACACACCATGACTACCCCAAGTTCACCTTCCATAGGCTAGGGGCTGGCGACTAGAACCGAGGGCGTATTCCCTAAAACTGGGAAGGAATTGTCTTTATATCCTGTAAACACACATGATCAAGAACACAACAAGATATGAACACAAGTGATCTTTATAGTAAATAGACTGAGTACAGTAAGTAAAAGGGGCCCGAATACAAGACCAACTATAAAGTACATGGAACTGAAAGGTACAAGAAAACTGAAATAGCTCATGTGAACACCCACCAAGGATCCTACCTGAAGGGTAGGTACAGCTCAAAAACGGTTGTCTATGTGGTACGACTTGTCTAGGTCCACCTCTCAGCTACCTCCAGCGCTGGTACCCTCGTCCTCAGTTAGCGTTGTCCATTGTCTACAACCAACACAACAAGGTCGGGCATAGCCCATACAAGGGTGTGTATAACGATATTGAGTAGGGACCCTGAGACCCTCATGGTCTCACAAAATCCACAAAGGGTAAACCACAAAGCATGTAATCAAGTGACAACCCTACTTAGGTATATTCCCATACATATACCTATGTTATCAAGTATACCCATCTCAATCATGAGGATAGACAGGGTCCAACCCAAAATCCCGAAGGTCAAATGTTCCACAAAGGAAGGAATACCATGAAGGTACGTACTACACAGGTACACCACACAGAAGAATACCACCAAGGTATTACTGTAAAGGAATGTACCACACAAGTACAACCTCATCTCACACTAGGTATATCATAGATACAGTAGTAGAGATGATTAGATGTAACTACTGAATCAACTTACTCTGTTAAGTGGCAGACCCATGAAGGATCCAAAATAATCATCTGACCCACAGAGGATTATAATACATCGTCATACCCGCACAGGATCCTAGTACCTCGTTTGATCATCATCAGACCCACACATGAATCTTGTACATCGCCAGACTCGCACAAGATCCTAGTACCTCGTTACTACATCATCAGACCCACAGAGGATCCCATGACATCTTCAGTAAATTTTCAGGCCCACACAAGATCCTAGTACATCATTAATACGTCTTATGAACCACACGGGTCCTAGTACATCATTTGTACATTGTCAGACCCACATAAGATCCTAGTACATTGTCAGTGCGTCGTCAGACCCACACAAGATCCTAGTACATCGTCAGTACATCGTCATACCCACATAGGATCCTAGTATATCCTCAATATGTCATCATATCCATACGGAATCTTAGTACATCATAAATACATTGTTAGACCCACAAAGTATCCGAGTACATCATCATAGTCAGCTACAGGGTTCCCTCACTATGCTTTCTTGTCTTTAAGAGGGTCTGCTCCTCAAGCCACTAGTCGATACTCCAACTACCACGAGGTCCCCCGAAGAAGTAACCCAAATTTCCTCTACATCATAGGGGTATCAATGCAATATATGGAGTGTCAATTGGATTCATGATCTGTAAGTTATTAGCCTTTTAGTCCCAAGGGTCTAGTTGGATTCGTGCTCGATCCAACCCAAACATACACCAACTTATTCCCAAACAACAGTGGAGTATACCAAAAGGACCGTCTTGATATATGGTATCCAGCGCAATAGACAGTTTGTGAAACAAATTCTCGGGGCCAAAGTTATGGCCGAAAGAGCTTAAATGGGTTGATATGGGTCTGGGTCCGGTCCCACCCAGTCGGACCGACCCGGACCAGCTCTTGGTGGGCTGTCTAGCCTAGCGGCCCACGGTGTAGAGGTGCTGCGAGGCGGCCATAGAATAGTTGTGTTGCGGTGCGGTAGGGCTTCCACGGAGCTGCGGGGCACTGTGGCTGGCCAGCCATCCTCTCTACATGGCGTGGTCGTGCGTCGCGCCTTCACGGGCGGCCGGCTCGGCTGGTCGTCCTTCCTTCTGTCCTGCGGAAAAATCCATGGTTCTCTTTCTTTGGGTGGTGCGGTCACACCGTAACCTTTTTCGTGAAGAACACAACAAATATTCACAACAATTTCGAAGATTTAGGGCCATGTATGTTTGGCCCGCACTCTCCGCATTAGAGCAGTATCAAGAAGCTATGATTCCTTCTTGAATTACGAAGTGTTGTCAAGAACGGGAAAGGGGAAACATCATAACAACAATCCTTACCTTGTCGTTTGTTGGTGGAGGTTGTGAGGAAGGAGAAGTACTTGTTGGGGATGGTGGTGTCGACATTCGTCACTTCCAAAAGATGCCTCTGATCTGGGCACTAGCATCATCCTTGTTCTTTGTTGGAGATGGTGCGTTCTTCATTGGATATGAGTTCCTCCATAGTTCTCAAAATTCCCCCCTTTCACCAATGATTTCATTCCCCACTCAAAAAATGAAGAGTTAACCCAAATAAATTATTTTTATCAATTTTAATTGTTATCACTATTAATTGAAAAATTTAATTAATGGAAGGTGGAACCATTAAAGTGGGAGGATACCAAAGTTTATCTCCCATTAAAGGGGAGATCAAGGAGTTTCTCCAATTAAGAGGGATCGAGTGGTCCCTGCCTTTAGGAATTAAAAATGGTTGTTTTAGTTCTATGTTCCCCACCTCCATAACATTCACATGGGAGGTTTCCACAAAAATAAAATAGAAGTTCATTTTGTTTTTGTTTTTATTTCCACAAAAAAATTTAAAAACTATCTTTCACCCTTGACATACTATGGTCGAGGTAAAAATCTCCTTAAGAGAATACTGGTGCTGCGAGTTCAATGGTTCAATAAGATTTGAATTCTAAGCACCAGTAGAAATGTTACAGAAACACGCTCGCACGTTTACTGAACGTACCTGAAAAAAAAATTCAAAAATTCATTCATGGCACACCGGGCCTCAGAATCACGCACTGTCAATTTTCAAGGACTCATAAAATTCTCATATAATTTAAAACAATTACATGGAAATTTAGGGTCTTTTCATTCTCCCCACCTCAGTGATTTTCATCCCCAAAATCCACATCAAAAAACTAGGAAAACAAGTGGACGTACTGAGCATGAATCTGAACCTCCCGCTCCCTTGTGCCCTCTTAGAGGTTCCCATGCTCCCAGCGAACATGCACTAGAGGAATTGACCTTCCATGAAGGAACCACTATTTTTTATCCTCAATCTCAACTAGAACCTCCATAAATGTCACCCCATAATCGACGTCTATCTCACCATGGTCGATGATGTGACAAGGGACAAGCATGTATCTCCTCAGTTGGGATACATGGAATACATTGTGCACCAGATGAAAGTTAGGTGGAAGAGCTAGGTGGAAAGACACCTCGACAACTCTGTTGTGGACCTGAAAGGGTCTGATGAACCTTGGAGATAACATGCTTCCCCAACCAAATCTCCCCAAACCTCATGAGGTGAGACCCATAGAAAGACGTGGTCGCCATCCTCGAACTCCAGTGGTCTCCATCTCATGTCACCATAAAACTTATGCCTATTATGTGCTATCTTCATGTACTCTTGGATGATCTGCACATTATCTATGGTATCACATACCATCTCTGGTCCCATGAGTGCTGACTCCCCTAGGTCAGACTAGCACATTGGTGATCTGCAAGGTCGCCTGTACAACGCCTTAAAAGGTGCCATCCCAATGGTGGAGTGATAGCTATTGTTGTTTGAAAACTCCACCAACGGAAAGTGATCCTCCCAGCTATGACCAAAGTCGATGATGCAAGAATGAAACATGTCCTCAAGGGTCGGAATAATTCGCTCAGTCTGGCCATCCGTTAGAGGATGGAAGGTGGTGCTCAAATGAAGCTGCATCCCGAAAGCCTCATGTAACCCCTTCCATATCCGGGAAGTAAAATGTGTATCACGATTAGAGACAATCGTTGAGGTTACTCCATGTAGCCACACAATCTCCTACACATAGAGGCATCTCTAGCTCTCTACTGAACCCTGCTCGCTGATTGGTAGAAAGTGGGCCGACTTGGTGAGTCGGTCGACGATCACCCATATAAAATCATGTCCTCTGGATGTATGTTGAAGTCCTGTCACAAAGACCATATATATCCCTTCCCACTTCCACTCTGGGAACTCTAAAGGATGAACCATGCCAACTGGTAGCTGATTATTCGCCTTCAATTGTTGAAAAGTGAGGCACTGAGAGACAAACTATACTGCTTCTTTCTTCATTCATGGCCACCAGTGCTGTCATCAGAGATCATGGTACATATTTTACACTCCTGGATGTACTTCTAGATAGGATGTGTGAAACTCCCTCAATCCTTCATTCTAAAGAGGCACTGGTACCATGGTACATCCTCTGAAGGGAATGACATGCTCCCCACCTTTAGAAAATCCATCTGGTGTCTGTCCTATGGATATCTGAGCACATCGAGTCTTACAGTCAGCATCCCCATGTTGCACCTCCCTGACCCACTGAAGAAGTGGGGGAGTGACTGTAAGAGACTGAAGAAAACCTACTCCATATTGATCCACAAAGGATATCTGAAAAGCATCCAGTTGCATCATCACCTCACCTTGCAGCAATATACTAGATCATCTGTTGAGTGCATCTGCATCAACGTTCCCCTTCCCACGAGTATAGACTATCTCGAATTCATAGTCCTGGTGGATTGCATTCCAATGTCATTTTCATAGGTTTAGGTCCTTCGGAGAGAATATATACCTGAGACTCTTGTGATCCGAGTAGACTATAAAATGCTCACCCATCAAGTAATGTCGCCACATATTCAAGGTGAAGACCACATCTAGTTACTCCAGGTCATTGGTAGCCTATTTCTGCTCATGTTGCCTCAGTTGTCGAAACCATATGTGATCACTTCTCGCTCCTACATCATGACACATCTAGGCCTAGTATCCAATGAATCACATTAGACTATGTACCCTATACCCTACTAATTTAGCCTCAAGATGGAAGAACTAGTTAGCCTCTATCTCAGCTCCAGAAAACACCACTGACATTCCTCCGACCACATGAAAGGTTTCCCCTACTTTGTTAATGGTGATAATGGTATTACAAATCTAGAGAAATATGGCACATCCTATGACAGTATCCAACCAAACCCAGGAAACATCATTCCTCTGTCACACTCCTGGGTGGATCCCAAGAATGTTCCGCCTCAATATTCACTGTATCCAGTGAAACTCTAGCCTCTGAGATGACGTGTTCTATAATGTTCACCTCTCAGATCAAGAACTGGAACTTTGAGAGCTTACCATAAAGGTGGTTCTCTCAGAGTGTGTCCAGAACTACCTGCATGTGATAAACATGCTCCTCCTCTGTCACGGAGTAGATCAGAATATCGTCATTGAAGACTACTAAAAAATGATCAAGGTATGGTCGAAAGATCCCGTTCATGAGTCCCATTAACACCGCTGGAGGGTTGGTTATGCCGAATGGTATAACCAATAATTTTTAATTGTTGTACCGACATCTAAAATCTGTCCTATGCACATACTCGTCTTGAAATCTATGTTGGTGATAGCTTGATCTGAGGTCTATCATTGAGAACCACCGTGCACCCTTCAGCTGATCAAAGAGGTCATCAATCCTCTAGAGTGGGTACATTTTCATCACGGTAACCTGGTTCAGGCGCTAATAGTCAACAAAAAGTCTCAAGCGCCCATCCACCTTCTTGGAAAAAAAAATCAGGACTGCCCAAGGAGAAACACTGGGCTGAATGAATCCCTTCCCTTGTAACTCTTTTAGCTGTACTCACAGCTCATAAAGCTCCATAGGAGCCATCCGATATGCTGTTGTGGATATCAGTGTCGTCTTGAGGTACAATTCAATGTAAAATTCCACCTCTCTGTGAGGAGGTTGACCCATAATGTCATCATTAAAAACATCTGAGTACTATTCCAACACTACAGGATAGCTCGGACTCTCCACATAAACCACTTCGAGCATAAGGCGAGCCAACTTATGAGTGATCGGATGCACTCTCCTCCAAGTAAGTACGTCATGTGCTACAAAGGATCCCTTCTCTCCAGTGATGGTAACCCTGGTCCCATCCGTTCGGACACACCGCACTTTTCGCCAAATACAATCAATATGATCATGGACTATAGATAACTAGTCCATACCCAATATAACGTCTTAAGGCCTCGATGCTTCTACTAGGAGATCCCAGCCAAAGATCTCGCCTCCTAGGGTAAGCTAACAGTGCTGGAACAAGTGCATAATCATCCAATCCACTCCTGTAGGAGTCTATAGACATAAGGGTTGAGCCAACGGCTCTATCAGAAACATCGATCTCCAAATGGGGGAAGTGGCAATAAAAGAATGACTGGCACTTGTGTCTATAAGTAATACAGCTATGGTGGAGTAGACACAAATCGTACCTCGTATCATCTATAAATTGCCATGGTTGTAAATCGTAGCTGCCTGGAGCTGAGCTCTCCCCTATCCACCTGCTCCATGTGGTCAGGGTGGACCAACTGGTGCTGGTGGTGGTAACACCTCGAATTGTCACCCACCTCTAGCTGCACGGCCAACTCCTCTGCCAAGTATGCCTACTCCATGTGGACCTCCTCAGTAGAACCTATGTATCTGCCTGGGAGGTCCTTCGACTATCTACTGATCATCCGTACGGAGGGTCAGACTTTCATGAGCCATGTGAACCTGCCCTCCACATTTGAAACACTACATGCTCCTTGCATGACTGGCTCTGTCTCCGGTAGCCCGTACAATCAATCCTGATCCTTGAGGTCGTTCACCTGTTGGTCTGGTCCGCTTGGATGTCTGTGACATATGTCTGCTGTTAGCTATACAAGACTCTTCTACGTGATGTCCAGTGGAGGTTCTCGCTGCTGGTGACTACTTAGCAAGACAACTCTCCACAAGAGGGCTCGCTCAAACACCCCATCCTACATCGGGATGCTAAGAGAAATCATCTAAGCCCTGATCTCCCACACGAGTCCCTACTCGAAGGACCGATCCCTGAATAATGGGTCCTCACCATATCATTGGAGTAGCATGAGAGGTAGGTGAACCTCACTGACTACTGATCCACAGTCATGTTTCCCTACTACAGATGATGTATCACCCCTATGCTCACTACGCGAAGAGTCATTGGGACAAACTCAACCCAAAACAAGCTCTCGAAGTCTGCCCGGAGAAGCGTCCCCTCATCATGAACCTCGAGCATCAGGCTCCACTATGTTCCTATTGTCGGCTATAGAATAATGGCTATAAGGATCACCATGAGATCTTCTGGTGTCCCTACCAATCAGAAGACTATCACTATGGCCTCCAACCAATCCATATCCGCATGTGGGTCCGTCTCTCCCCAGAACCTGGGAGGCCTCGGGCACTGGAACTCGTGAAACGTGCTCAAGCGGCGTGCACCCTCTGCTGCTGGGGCTGGTGGCATCAGTGTCCCAATGGGTTAAGGTACCGCTCGTGCCTCTGCTGGTGCCTCTACTAGAAGAGGGCCATGCACAGAGGCCTCATCGCTCGGTGGGCTATCAGTGTGTACTATACCCAAAACCCTAGCTGGATGTCTACGTGGAGGTATCCTGAAAAGAAACAGGTGTGTCGTGATCAATAATTTATAACCTGTGAGATGACTCAAATATATCACAAAGAAAACTCTTGAAAAACACACACACAATCTGTGTTTTCGTACACTGAGTCGATAATCAGTAGTCAGGATCCTGGTGTATGGATACATCGACCCCCGCACCAACACTGGATTCCCTAAACTGATAACCACACTCACTACACTTAACACAATTTCCATTAAAAAGGAAGACCAGAGTCCAATGTTCTATGGTATAACTGACTCATCTAATACCAATTTGTAATGACCCATCCCCCGGGGCCCATTCCGTGACAACCCCAAGCCCGCCTTCCATAGGCCAGGGGCTGGGAACTTGCACTGAAGGAATATTCCCAAAAACTGGGAATGAATTGCCTTTATAACCTGTATATAGACCTGACCAAGAACAAAACAAGATACGAAAACAAACAAACTGTATAGTATATAGAGTGAGTAAAGTAAGTAAAAGGGGCCAAAATACAAGCCCAACTAGAAAGTACAAGGAACTGAAAGGTACAACTAAACTGAAACAGCTCATGTGAACACCCGCTAAGGATCCTACTAGAAGGGTAGGTACTGCTCTCGAATGGCCGTCTCTGAGGTACTCCTTGTCTAGTTCCACCACCGAGCTACCTCCAGTCCGAGTACCATAGTACTCAATCAGTGTTACTTGTTGTCTACAACCAACCCAACAAGGTGTGGGCGTAGTCCGTGCAGGGGTGAGTATAAAGATACTCAGTAGGGACCCCAAGACCCTCAAGGTCTCACAAAATCCACAAAATAAAAACCAAAAAGCATGAAATCAACTAACAAACCTTCTTAGATATATGCCCATGCATATACCTAAGTTATCAAGTATACCCATCTCAATCCTGAGGAAACATAGGGTCCAACCTAAAATCCCAAAGCTCAATTTTCCCACAAAGGAAGGAGTAACACAATGGTAAGTACGACAAAGGTATGCCACATAGAAAAATACCACCAAGGTATTACCATGATGGAAAGTACCACACACGTATGAACTCATCTCACACCAAGTATATATTAGATACAGTAGTAGAGATAATTAGTTGTTACTACTGAATCAACTTACTTTGTTAAGAGGTAGACCCATAAAGAATCCTAAATTATAAATCTGACCCACAGGGGATTGTATTACATCATCAGACCCATACAGGATCCTAGTATATCATTAATACATTGTCAGACCCACACAAGATCCTAGTATATCATCAATACATCGTCAGACCCACATAGGATCCTAGTACATTTGTAGTACATCATCAGACCCACACAGGATCCTAGTACATCATTAGTACGTCGTCAAACCCACACAGGATCATAGTACATCGTTAGTATGTCATCATACCCACAAAATATCCTATTACATCGTCAGTACGTCGTCAGACCCACATAGGATCCTTGTACATTGTCAGTACGTTGTCAGACCCACACATGATCCTAGTACATAGTCAGTACGTTCTCAGACCTATATAGGATCCTAGTACATCGGTGGTACGTCATGAGACCCAAACAGGATCCTAGTACATTTTCAGTACGTCTTCAGAGCCACACAGGATCCTAGAACATCGTCAGTACATTTCCATACCCACAGAGGATCTCAGTAAATTGTCACATCCAACATATAGGGTTCCCGCACTAAGATTGCTTGTCTCTGGGAGGGTCCGCTCCTCAAGCCACTGTTCGATACTCCAACTTCCATGAAGTCCCACAAAAAAAGTGTCCCAAAGTTCACCCCATAATAGGGGTCTCAATGCAACAGACAGTGCGTGAATCAGACGCCCAGTATGTAACTTATTAGCCTTTTAGTCCTGAGGGCCCAGTTGGATTCGTGATCGATCCAACATGACCATAGACCAACATAATCCAAAACTAAAGTTTGGTATATCAAAATTATTTTCTCGATCCAAGGTTTTTGGTGTCATATACGGTTCGTCAAACGGATTCCCGGTGATAAAGTAATGGTCGAAAGAGAAAAAATGGGTTGATATCGGTCAGTGTCCGGTCCGACCCGATCGGACCGACCTGACCTACGGTGCGGCATGAGCATGCGGTGGTGCAGGATGTCGCGGTGTGGTGGTGCACCGTGAAGCGGTAGGGAAGTCGCGGAGTGGTGGGGTGGCCGCGGGGCAGCGGTCCGCCGCTGCCAGCCGGATGGCCCACCATCCTCTCTACACGGTGCAGTCGTGCACCCCACCTTCGCCGGTGGCCGGATCGGTCGCCCACCCATACTTCGCCTCTGTGGCAGAAGCTACGTTTCTCTTCGGTCGGGCATCACAGTCTCAACGTCACCTTTTTCATGAATAACACAACAAATATTCACAACAATTGCGGAGAGGTCAGACCATGTTTGTTTGGCCCACACTCTCCATGTTAGAACGGTAGCAATCATCTATGATTCTTTCTTTAATTATGAAGAGTTGTCACGAACAGGAAAGGTGGAAAATCATAACAATAATCTCTTCTTTTTGTTTGTTGGAGAAGGTCGTGAGGAAGGAGATGATGTTGTTGGGGATGGTGGAATTGGAGTTTGTCACTTCTGAAAGATGCCTCTAATCCAGGCTCAAGCGTTGTCCTCGTTCTTCATTGTAGACGGTTCATTCTTCGTTGGTGATGAGTTCCTCCAATGTTCTCAAAATTCCACCCTTTCACTAAACATTTATTTTCCCACCCAAAAAATGTGGAGCCAACACAAATAAATTGTGTTCTAAAATTTCATTATTAGTACAATTAATTGACAAACATAATTAATGGAAGGTGGAACCATTAAAGTGGGAGGATACCAAAGGTTATCTCCCATTAAATGGGGGTTAAAGGGGGTTCTACTATTAAGTGGGTTTTGGTGGTCCCTACATTCAATAATTCAAAATGGGGGTTTCAGTTTAGTGGTCTCCACCTCCATAACATTCGCATGGGAGGTTTCAAAAAAAATAAAATATGATATGATTTTTTTTTATTTTTTTTCCACAAAAAAGTGAAATACTATCATTCACCCTCAACCTACTACGGTTGAGGTAAATGTTTCCTTAAGTTAATTCCAGAACTACGAGTTCAATGGTGCCCTCATATTTCAATCTTGAGCACTAGTTAGAAAGTTACAAGAACCCGCTCACACATTTACTAAATGTACCCGAAAAAAAAGTTCTGAAATTCATTCTTGGTACACTGGGCCTTGGAATCTTATGCTGTCAATTTTCACGGACTCAAAAATACCCATATAATTAAAAAAATTACATGGAAATTCTAGGTCTTTACATAGGGCCTTATCCTCTATCCACGGCTAAGCAGTTCAAGTATATTCTCGCTGCTACTTATTTTTTCATTAAATAGGCTGAGGCAATACATCTCAAGGAAGTCAAGGAAAAAAGAATTGTTGGTTTTGTCAAAACTAATATCTTCAACAGATTTGGAATCCCTCATACTATTTTGATGGACAATGGAACCAATTTTTGTTCTACTGAAGTAAAAAAGTTATATCAAGAATATAATATCAAATCCGACCATTCGTCTTACAATCATCCAGTGGCCAATGGAATGATAGAGGTTTTCTACAAAACAATATCAAATATACTCCAAAAGATGTTGGATAAAGATAAGAAATCATGGCCTGATAATATTTTGAATGATTTATGGGATTATCGGAAAACTACCCGTACTGCTACCCAAGCAAATCATTATTCATTGGTATATAGAACTGAAGCAGTGTTGCTAATTGAAATACAATTTCCTTCATTTAGAGTTGCAATATGTGATTAGTTTTCTATTGATGAAAGATCTCACAAATAGTTCAATGATTTAGAATGATTAGATGATAAAAGATAGCATACTTTTCATCATCGATAAGTCTATCCGAACAAAATAGCATGAGATTTTAATAAGAAAGTTCACCTTTGTTCATTCCTTCAAGGAGAATTGGTATTAGTCCTTAGGAATCCAATGATATTGGGAATGGAACCACAAAAAATGGAACCAAAAAGGGAAGGATCTTATATCATACATAAGGTCTATTCAAATGGATCTTATGCTTTAATCGAAATAGATGGAGAGATCATTACATCTCCATCCAATGCGAGATTTTTTAAGAAATACTTTGTGTAATTATACCACATTAGTTCCCACTGCAAGACTTTATAGTTAAAAGTACAATTTCTTTTCTTCAAGACATAATACTACACAGCCTCTATGTCCTATTTGCAAGACATTAAATGACATAACAACCATAAGCGTCCATGTTGCATGAAGCTAAAGTGATTAGCAACGTCATCCATGTCGAATGACATTAAACTGCATAACATCATATGTACAACGACTTTTTTCTCTATTTTGTGTTAGAATATTTTATAATAAAACAGAATTGACGTCATTACTACTTATTAGTAGTACATGAGTCCCTCTATTTCCTATGTCGGAGTCAGATCTGTATAGAGACCATGTTTCAAGAACTACGTATGGCTTCATTCTCATCTATTTTGAGATACATAGAATTGCCTAAATCTCTAATTTTGGGCCCAACCACAATCACAAATTTTTTTATTTTATTTTCTATTCCTGTATATGAAGTATATCTATACATAGTGTTTCATTAAGATAAATGATTTGGTCCTTATACAATTTTATGTCTTAAAATTTATCATTCTCTCAGAACGTATCAAAATCCCCCATTCCTCATGTGGAACTTAGTATGGGGAATGATTATTTCAAGAACTATGTATGGCTTGATTCTCATCTATTTTGAGATACGTAGAGACACCTAGATCTCCAATCTTGGGACCAACCACAATAAATAAACACAGCCTGTATTTATTTTATAAAAATCAAATCTATATAGGGATTGTTTTAAAAACTATGTATGACTTGATTCTTTCCCCAGCAAGACATATAGTGACACTTGGGTTTTATCCCTTAATCCATTTATAATATGTCTTTCCTTTCAAATCGATTCATTTTCATCCTTACCACATGACATTTAACTACATGGAAATATAATACCCCTATTCTTCATTTTCATCACCTTTACATTATAAAAGAAACCCTTAACACTCGTTGTTTCTCACACCGAGCATAGCTCACGTGGTCTTAGGAATTGGGTAAATGGATTCTTTATATAATGTGTTTTTTAATTTCGTATGTGGTTAATAATGTCCTTGCTTCATGACTTAAAACTGCATAGTGTAATGTCCTCATTGCATGACTTAAAACTGCATAGTATAATGTCCTCATTGCATGACTTAAAACTACACATCACCATATTCATTCAAAGGAAACAAAGAATGTCACCATTTTACATATGAGTCAGATCGATGTAAAAGACATAAAACTCATAAACAATATTGATTCACACTTTTCTCATGTGCATTGAGAAAATACCTCCTTCCCCATTTCACACTCTTAATATTGACTATTTCAAGATTCTCATAATCTTTGTTATGGTTTCTAGTGAAAAAGTTTCTAATATTTAAGAGCCCCTTTTTCCTGACTATGCAGCACGTTCCCTTAGGTAGAATTGAATAAGTTTCCTACATAATAGTCCTATCATTCAAAAGATTCCATTATATGACAATTTATCATATTCCCTAGTTGGACTTATGTAATACATCCCCCATAACAGGTTTGTAATGTAATGGTAATTTTGTTCTTGGTTATAGAATCTTTGTCCCCTTCAAACATTAATGACCATATATAAGAATCTGTACATTAAAACAGTTATTCAAGTATACTAGTCCCATTATCTTTCACACAATCTGAAAATCTTCAAGACCTTGGTTTAAACATTTCCTTCACCATGTGTTTGATGCACTAGGGAATAACCTTGAATTCACCTGGCCACATATCATATATTCTTTCTATTTTTGGTCCTTGTTATAGGACCTAAACTATAGACACCATATCATTTACATTTGGGTCAGACCTTCACAAAAGTCACGTTCCTCCGATTTGTTGGACATCTTGATTAGAAATACCCTTCTTGTATTCGGGTACCATTCTACATAAATCTAACTCTATGATTTGGAAAATATGAATCTCCATAAACTTTCTTCGACTTTTAGAAATATAACATCAAAATTCTAAGAACACTTTGGCCAGACTAGGTATCATGTTCCCTTAGGAGGCCTTGCATAAGTTTCCTACATAATACGCATGGAAGTCAAAAGATGCCACTATTTGGATATGCAGCATATTCTCCAGTTGGCCCTGCATAATACAGCACCCATAATGGGTTTGTCAAGTAATGGTAACTTTTTTCATAGAAGAAACCTCCTCTAATGCTTTTATCCCTTTTCCCATATCATTCTAGGTTCTAGAAATTCATAAATCACAGTTTACAGTTTTATCTTCCATACTTGAATATGATATAATGTTTCCAAAAAAAATTATCATGAAATTGGGAAAGTTTACGCATACCTCTGGTCAGAGCTAAAGAATTTAAATTAAAGCCACACAATGTCCTCACTGCTTGACTTAATACTGTACAGTACCAATATCCTCACTACATGACTAAAAACTGCACAATACCAATGTCCTCACTACATGACTTAAAACTGCACAATGCAATATTAGAAATCTCCCCTTTTCTGGTAAATATTTTACCATTACTCATACAACAAATTGGTATAAGAATGGTTTTCCTATTCATAACTTATTTTGATCTAAAGTATCCCTTTTTCATTCATAAAATTCATTTCCCTGGAAAAACCACCTACTGTGGTCTTATGTCTCCCAAATCATATTTCCCCCATTCTATCAGCAGAAAATGTTAAATTCCTAATGAACTCTTTTTTCTAAGTATGCAGAACGTGCCCTTAGGTGGCCTTGAATAAGTTTCCTACATAACAGGAATGTTTGTCAAATGATATCACTATTTGGCAATGTATCATATGCCCCAGTTGTCCATGCGTAACGCGTCCCCCATAACAGGTTTGTTAAATAATGGTAATGTTGTTCCTGGAAAAGATATCTCATATTTTTATACAGGTTTTAGATTTGGTGACCATAAAAACCATGACTAAATATTTCATTTTGAAATGTTTAAATAATATTTAAGAAACTCTTAGCCACTGATTCTTTCTTGGGATTTTAGTAAAAATGTATGGTCAAAGCTATTTGACCCAAAATATTATCCCTCTATAGTCCAACATGCATGACTCTAAACTATCAATAACAAAAGACTAGGTACTCATTTGATTGAGAACTTGCTAAAGGAACTCTAAACAAAAGTTGAGTCCCAGCTCACTAAACATACATTTTTTAATTATTTAGTTAATATTGAGCAATAAAAAAAGAAGTTCAAAAGATACAAAATTTGTGAGGTAATCCATATAACCCTAGAAATAATCAAATAATGGTCATTAGGTCCCTAGTCTTGATAAAAAATAATTTAGATCACTTCATTCTTATTATTATAATAATGATTTTTTAATATAGAGGAATCATTATCATCATTTACCTTTCATATTGCAATCATGAAAAACAAGAATGAAGATTTTTTTATGATTGAAAACAAAATTTCTTTAATTCATATAAAAATAGAGGTCCATCCACAAAATGGAGCCTCTCTATCATGTATTTGAATAAACTCTCAATATGATTTTTCATTTGCTGGACTACTTCATAAACCCTATCACCTATTTGTTGAAGTTGAGATAGTTGAGCAACTCTGGTCTCCTCATCCTGATGAAGAGATTCTATAACAGTTGAAATGGTATTTATTCATGAAAATTGGGTTTCTCCCAATGTCTAATTCAACATCTCAAGATTGTTATGATCTACATCCAATTATTGTTGAAGATATGACAACTCCTTCATGGTCTCTTTGATTTGTTGATATATTTTGAGTGATTTCTTATTATTATTTTCCTCTGCCTCAATTACTACATCTTGAATGCTATCAATATTGATACATCATTTAGCCTCTTCTAAATCTTGTCGTAACATATTCTCCTACTCCCATCAACGAATAGCCTCTTTCATGGCATCATAGACTTACTGATAATTAAATCCACTAAATCCCAACACGTAAAATTATGCTGGGAGTTTTGAAAAATGGGACATCAATTCATCTAATGGATTTTCATAAATTATTCTCTAGATATGCCGTCATGTCTTCTTACATGCCATACAAAGCGCATATTGAATCTCTATGTCTGAATATGAATCACTACCATTAGGTAAAATGTACTATGGAAATAAGTCGCTTAAAGAACTGTTCTGTTCTACTTATCTTGGGAAAGTAAAAGCTTCACCTTCTGATCTAGGAGTTGATAACCCTAAATATCAAATCTAGGTCATTATTAGTTTCAAATCGAGGAAGTGAATATGATTCAGAAAATTGATTATATTTAACCAATAATAAGTCATCTATTTGATTGGATTCGTCCCCTGGGTTCTCAACTCCAGTGTTTTGAGTAGATATTTCTTGAGAAGGGGAATTTCCATGAATATGCCCAGTTATGAAATTTAAATGCTCTAGAACATCTTTTGATGAAGGATCCTCGAAAGGTATTTACCCAGTTCCAGCAGTAGAATAAAGTGGAATACCTTGTTCCTGAAGATGCTTTGTGACATTTTCTGTAGATAAAGCTGCATAAGGTGAACTTTGATGTAAAGAATCAAGTTAAAGAACAACTTCTATATGGAAAATTCATGAATAGGTACTTAGGCCCTTGAAATTACTCATGAAAATCCCAAAACTCCTTGATGGAACCAGGAATATCAATATTTGGATTAAGGGTGTCCATCATTTCAGTGTATACATGCAGAAATGTTACAACATCATCACCATTTAATGTATCCAAAAAACATTGGTTGATTCCCAAATTGGCTCTGATGACATTTTCATTTGTTGGCTCTTCAATTGGTATTCCAGCATTAGTTCTTTCCATTTTTGGGTCAACATCATTATTTTTCGTGGATTTCCATGGATCTTCATTCCTTTCTTATGAAGCAATAGGAATATCAAAATTGATTATTTCAGGATCCTTTTTCAGAAGCAACTGATGAATTTATTTAATATTACCATGACCTTCCTCTCTCTCACCAGAACCAAGAGCAGGAATAGCTGAATATTTTGATGATTTATCTACTAAAATTGCAGATTCATCGACTTGAACAAGGGTTTCCCCTGGGGATTATTTCTTTTGTTCTTGAAGAATCAGCTCATAATCCCTTGAAAGAGGAAGGAGAAATAGATCCAACAAGAGAATAAGACGTGGTTACCAGAATATATTGACAAAGATGTATACCCTAAGGATCATATAAATACTTACTCCTTCGGTGAACACTTCTAATCTATCTCATTGCTCTCTTGAATTTTTTTTCAAAATCACGGGGAGAGATTGAAACACTCCTATTATCAGGGGAAGCTTGAGACAATGGTTGAAGATTATCAGTCACCATGACCCTAATCATGATTCTTGCTCCGAGAGAAAGATCTGGCGACCTAGAAGGATCATTTGGCACGTTAATAAGATAGCCAGCAGGATGATACTTGGGTGATTTGAGAATAGGTCTTAATCTTCCCTCTTTACATTCAAGATGCATGAATATATTTTCATCAATATTAATTATGGTAAATGTTAAAGTGGAGTTGAGACAATAGAAAAAGGGTAATGCATTTTTAGTATTAACATAAATATCCCACTCCCCCTCAGAGTCAATAATTTCCCCTTCACGGACTCCTAAGTACAGCATATTAGATACTCGTTTAGAGGACATGATTTGTTCATCCGTTGCATATATAAATGCCTCCAACTCCACAATATACATATGTACTTCATCCAAGTTGTTGTCCAGATTAAAATCAAAAGGTTCCTTGATATCACAAATATCTAGTATTCAAATTTCATGCTGGAGATATTCCCAAGTGTCCCTAAGGTCATAGGTTACACTCTCCCTTTGATAAATGGATAAAAGTTGCACATAATTCAATCTTTTTCTGGTTGACTGTGGAGGAGATTCAACACCTTCTAATTGGAGAGCATCTTCAGGCCTTTATTTCTTAGAAAGTTCA
Organism: Viscum album; assembly: GCA_963277665.1. Taxonomy (NCBI): domain Eukaryota; kingdom Viridiplantae; phylum Streptophyta; class Magnoliopsida; order Santalales; family Viscaceae; genus Viscum; species Viscum album. The sequence continues at coordinate 866,210,964 of OY728158.1, forward strand.
ACATATGGAAAGGGAATCTATGTTTGATGGTGGAGACCGGATCACCTTGGTGTTCGAGGTTTTTCTCTTCTATCCCTTTTCTTACTGGTATACTTCCTACGAAGACATTTTGAGGGATCTGAAACCTTCGAAGCTTATGTATCATCTCTGGACTTGGACTTCTTACCACGATTTCCACGTGCAACAGTCTCTGTTGCCACCACTAGATTTATCCCTTTTTTCAGAGCCCATTGAGGATATGAATAAACACAAGATTTGGCATACCCAGCTTCCAATTCGATCAATGCATCTTGTGGAGGTAATGTAATTGAAAATTTGGATACCACTAAAGAATTTATAATATATAATTGTCCCACTAACATTGGGAGCTTCTCATGTCTGACATATGTGGGTGAAAAAGTTCATGATTGTTGAAGACATCTAAACTGATGAGAAAACCTATAGGGTATGTAATCATCATAGATAATTTCACTATCAATCATGTTTAATAATACACCATCCCTGAATTCCATCATATAAGATCTCAACTCATAATTATTTTCATTACCATTATCAATAAATGTTCCAGTTGGTGGGTTAACAAAAGGGAGGTAGTTGATTTCTCCTTAGACATTCAATACCTCTAGAACCTCATCAGGTCTCAAGTTCGAAGGCTTAATACCAAAAAAGTTCTGTAAAAATGCGGTAAATCGGGCATTGAGAACACTGACTGAATTCACCACTGAGTATGAAGAAAAATGTGCTACAATATATCCCCAAAACACATGGAATGGACTTATAATCCTAAATGGAGCCTTACCATTGTAGTAATGAAGTAGTAGATGGTTAATTCTTGCTAATACAGGGGTTTCTAGCCCAATATACTTCCCCTCTACCAATTTAGCTGCAATGATGAAATTCCTTGATCTTACACCACCTTTGGATTCATGGATTGGAAGAAAATAAACACATAGCCACAAAGCAAGGAAGCTAAACATACATTTCCATCTATATTGGTTTTGACTTTATAGCTCATGTGCTTATAGAATCCTCTTTCTAGAGTAGGCCAATATGTACCTGAACTGCCTCGGTTATCTGCAAAATCACAAATAGTAGGACGTCCACAGGTTGGACCTTACTCTGTTGTTGGTTCTAAGAATGATTACATCCCCACTATAGCATGAATATATATCCTGTACTTAGGTAAATTATTTTCTATCCTAAATAATTCATTATCTAGCGGTTGTTTTCTAGAAGCATTAACCCATGTTGAAGTAGGAGGAGTGATTTCATCATACATTTCCCCATGAATGGGAACCCCAACGATTTTGTAAATGTCCCAGAGACAAATACCAACTTCACTATGCATCAAATGAAAGGAATTTTTTTGTGGAATCCATAGGCTTAGTAATTCATGAATTAATTGATGTTTGTAATCATATGTTTTCCCCATCTAGATAGCTTCGTAGATATGAACGTCTGATAACTCATTTCTGAATTCTGCACAAGTCCAACGTACCGAGAATGCCCACATCCACTCAGGTTTTACAACCCCTCTAGAATAATGGTCCCAATCTCCTATCCAACCATTACATTGATATGTTTGAGAAGCCCGAAAAGTTGAATCATAACAATGTGGTCCTATCTCTACAACATGATGTTTCATATTAGGTGTGAAACTACTTTGATGAAGGATGAAGCTAATAGGAACTATTCTTACTTGTGTTGGAACCACCCTTGCACTAATATTCAAGCAGGTACAGTTGGAGTATTGAAGAAACCAATTCTTTGAAAATTACTTCTTAACAGATAAAACATTGGAATCTTGCAAAATCACATGCTTGTACAAGCATAAATAACTAATTTGTTTGTAGTCATGTTGGTACGGAATTAGACCCTTCCATAGCCTAGGAAGATTACTCTCAAAAATGTCATAATAGTCTGGTCTGACAATCTTCATCATTTCATTTTGGCGAGCCTCATCTTATTTAGAATGAGTCATCAAATGAGTCATTCTTTCCTGCAAAAAAATTAACAAAATTCTAGGTCATAATTTTAAATAGGAAATCAAAAAAAATTTGCAAACGCCATTGTTTGCGCTGCTCCTTCGACGAGGTCTGTCGCATTGGTCCTTCAACGAGGGTTGTTGTATCAGTCCATTGATGAGGTCCGTCATCTAGAACCTTCTCTAAGGATCCTAGCACAACCCTATAGGTGAAGTCTTTTGGCGTAGCTCCATCTTTTAATTCATTTTACCTTTTAGATGTTTCAAAGAAGTAATGCAAGAGGACACCGCAATAATAGATGGGTGAACGAGCTATGCAACGAGAGCTTCAAAATTTTGTAGAAAGAACATGTGAAGAAAAAAATTGCAAAACGTGAGACCAATTTATAGGAAACTGAAGACCTACATGTGTGGAATGCACACAACCTCTTTGCACCATACCTCTGTGAAACAGCTACGCGGTAAACCATCGATGTTCGGAAACATTCACCTTAGGACTCGATCCTCTTTGTACATTTTGGATCCAATCCTAAGGAGGGATTTTGTTGACACTACATGAGAAAGTAACAAAATGAGAAAGTAACCATAAAGATTATGAAGACAACCTATGGATATTTCAAAACCCAAAGCAAGATTCAATGAGTAAAAGGGAAGAATCCACAATACTCCCAAGTGACGGAGTAGCTTCACGGAGCTACGCAGCCAAGCTACACGGTCGAGCTACGCGAACGGGATACATGGCCGAGCTACACGGACGAGCTACGCGAACGAGCTACACGGCTGACCTCTACGCCAGAAGATGTTTTATGTCCCTACACGGAGTACATGCGCGGTGGAGCTGTGCGAAGTACCTATGCGGGAAACATCTCTTCGACCAGGATCAATCATGCCTACAAATAGAGACCTTGGTCTCCTCATTTTAGTACCGAAAAAAGTGAATGACTCTTTGAAGCTCCCAATGCATAGATATTTCACATAGATCTCTCAAATTGTCTCATGTAGCTCTCTTAACCACGAGATAAGCGACAATTAAATGGGATAGGAATGTTTTGGAGTTCTTCACATTCTTCAGTCCTCATCCATATCTGTGCGGCATACCTGGCCATTAGACCTTCACGTCAGATCTGCATGCTATACCTACATGGTAGACATGCACACCATACCTACTCAATACAGCAATGCGGGGTACCTACATGGAATACATGCGTGACAGACATATGCGACAAACTCAAGTACGCTTTTTTATAATCCATTGATGACAGGGTGTCTCTTTCTTTGGTTCCCTTATCTGAAAGGGAGTAAGTTGAAACCGCTACCAAGACCTCCTGACTTATCAAACTTTTGGAAATGGAACATCAGCGTGTCTCCTATTTGGGTTTGTATTTCCACAGTCACAGGTTTCCCAAATTTTTTTCACAATGGGGTTAGGATTCATGGGATGTTTGCGGGTTTGTACATCAACAATCACATGGCATTTTCTCCTAGAAACAGTGTTGGGAAATTTCCAGTTTGGCGGAGGGTTGGTTACCGGCCTCGCCCTTCTCAAAGAGGTGACCTGTAACCTCAGGTCTCTAGTAGAGAAGGTACACTTCGCACTTTCCATTCAAAGAAAGTATAGGAGAAGCCTCACCTCCCTACCAGAACCAATTTAAGGGTAGTCATCCTAGTATAAGCCCCTCACCTTCACCCCTTCTTCCTTACAATGGACCCTTGTCCAATGTAAATAGTATAGAGGGAAGGTTCGCCACCTCGCCCTCTTCTACGGTCGACACACCCTCTTCCACCGGCATGGAGGAAAATTTTGGAAGTGTGAAGTGTCATTGTTGAATCTTTCAGATACTCTTGTTTCTCACACCGACTATGACTCACGTGGGCTTATAGATACATGATGGTTACAACATGTGCACTAACACTCACTGGAATGAACTACGAGAACTCTGATTCATATTTAAAACAGGATATGTAGGAAGCTCTTTCAGGGCCCGAGCTCACTAGATATCCGCCTTAGGAATCAAACCCTAATTTCCCCAATTTGGGCATCCTCCTTAGGAAATTTGAACCAAATTTAATCCTCAAATCATCAAGGCATCGATTTAAGGAAGTAATCCCAAACTCATCTCTCTCAGAGGACTATTCTCTCCTATGAGATTTATCAAACTACGTGGGCTTTGATTTCCATCCATATGGGATTCATGGGAAGCCTCCTTGCGGTTCAAACCCAGCACTTTAAATCAACCCTGTTCTCCTTGGGCCATATCCCCAAAAGGGTTTGATCCTACTTGGAAATTCATATCATTTACATGTTCCATAGGCCACTTCAGCATAAGTCCCACACTATGTTTTGACTAAACACCTTTTGCTACATGGTTTTTATCAAATGACATTAAAAGGTATGATGTTTCATATTAAGTGACACTTAACTACAAGGGTTCTAATTTCATTTCACAGGGATACATAGGTAGCTCATTTTATGAGCATGATCCTATGACTAAAACAATCCTTTATCTCCTTGGATGACTATAAATTCTAGAGTGCCCCACAGAGTGGCTCAAAAACCAGTATCATCATAACGATGTTTAGAAGAATCTATAATCAGTATATTAGAGGATAAAATTGATGGAATACCTCGAATACATACAGACGTTTCCATTTATAAAAAACCTTGAATGCATACTGATGATACTAAATTTTACACATTTTAATAATTGATTGTAAATTACAAGGGATACTTAAGATATATTTGGTGAATTAATAAATATTCATGAAAATATTTTAATTTTACAAAGAGAGTCCCGAAGTAGAAAATAATTCCCCCCATAAGAGTGTGATGAGTCCGACCTCCCATCCTCTCAACCAATGCATGTTCTTAACTATTGTAAAGTTTATAACTAAATGAATGCCTGCCTTTGGAAAGCAGGTACTCTTCAGATAAAGAACTGTTGGAAGTTTCTGGTTCCATGAATAAATCCAATGGAAGCCACCTAGAAAGAGTTTTTATTAAAGTTAGAACACACATTTCCATGAACTACGAAATTGAACAAAACATGATCAAGAAAATCTGGTTAGTTCTGATCAAGGAATATAAATTCTCAATCCACTACAATCCTAATAAAGTAAAGAAGGGGGATGAAGTCTCTATATAGAATGGATCCGAAATTTTTTCTATGATCTGAACTGAGAAGGATCCAATCTTCTTCAGCTTTCAAATATTGTAATTGGGAATTATAAAAGGATATTTATCCTAATTTTCTCAAATAACTTCTCAAAGATCATTTCTAAAGAGGAAAAGGGAGGACTAGAAATATTATGTGGTAATATATAAAAGGTAATAAAAATTTTAGAGTTCAACCTTGATGAATATGGATTTATAAGGTTTGGAGACTAGATCTGTGTCCTATCAAAAACATAACTAAAGAGGGAGATTTTGGATGATGGGTATAGCCCATCCTTCTCTGTTCATCCAAGAAGAACTAAGATTTATAGATATTTTTATAAAAACTTTTTGTGTGATATCATGAAGTGGGGGATTGAAAAATTTGTATCTTGATGCTTAGTATGTGAACAAGTCAAGGTAGGATGAAAATAGTATAAGGGTATAATGAAACTATTTCCTAAAAATATATGTAAATGGGAAAACATAACCATGAATTTCATCATAGGACTCCCCATGACACCTAAATTCAACAACCACATATGGGTGGTAGTCAATAAATTTATTAAGTCATCACATTTAATTTATATCAAGTAGTATTTCTCTCTTGACTAACTCTATAAGATATACATAAAGGAAGTGTTATGATTTCATGGAGTGTATATCTCTTGTTTATCTAATAAATAACTAAGGATTATCTAATGGTTATGTAGAATCCTTTAGTATGTTTTGGAAACTGAACTCAATTTTAACAATTATTATCATCCTAATATTAATAGTTAGTTTGAGATACCCATCCAAACTATAGAGAATATGTTGAGATCATGTTCCGTGGATTTCCCAGAATATTAGGATCAACACCTTCCCATAATAGATTGCTCATATAAACTAATATTATCTTATATCATTAAAATGGAACCATATGAGGCTATGTATGGGAAGAGGTGTTGGAATTTGACATTCCATAATGAATTTGGAGAGTGGAAGGCGACGAGACTTGATTTTTACTAAGAGATAATAAATAAATTTCAAACTATTCAACATCAAATGAAATCTATAGTAAGTTGATAGAAAAGCTACATAGACAATCATCGATGAGGCTATTATTTTGAGGATGGAGATAAGGTTTTCATCCATATTTTACCTTGGAATAAAGTCATGAAGTTTGTGGAGAAGGGAAATATTAGTCCTAGATACATCGACCCATTTCATATCCTTGATCTCATTAGAGTGGTTGCTAATTGACTAGCACTACCACATAATGTATCCCATGTATATGATGTGTTCCACATATCCCTCTTGAGAGAGTATATACCAAAAAAATAACATGTACTAAATAAAAAGGTGGTTACATTATATAAATACCATTCATATAAGGAGAATCCATGCAAGATCTTAGATTATATAGACAATTTCTATGAAAAAAGAAAACTCACATGGTCAATGTATTGTGGAGAAACCACAATTTTGAGGAAGAAACATGGGAATTGGAAGAGGTGATAAAGAAGAATTAGTAAACATGTTTTCACATTTGTTTTTAATAAAAAAATCCTTTTTTGAAATTCATTAATTTATTAATAATAAAACATCATTAGATTTTAAAAGGTAAATATATGTTCAACAACCTATGTGACACGAAACACTGAACCCAAATAATCCATGATTATTTAAAAATGGATATTACAACCTAGAAATTAAATTAATAACGATAAATATAATTAACTAATTTATTAAATATATATATTTTTTCTAAAAAATTTCTAAATTATTATGAAATAAGTTCTCAGTTTTTAATAAAGACATTTATACTTCAAGAAAATATATATTCTTTGAAAAATATTTTTTTTAATTTTTATTAAAAATATTATAAATAATTTTCATAAATTTGATAAATTTTCATTAATAAAATAAATATGAATTTTGAAATCAAAATATTGATATTAACTTATTGTAAAATTTTTGGATTTTCAAAAAACTGATTCTTCTTAGTGAATAGTGAAAAATATTGTTTTTTTGTAGAAAAATCCTTATTTTTTATAAATTGAGTAATTTAAAATTATAAATGTTATATAATATTAATTTAATGTTAAATGATTATTTATTACTTATATTTTATGAAATTAATTACATTTAAATCATCTCTACAATGTATTTTAACATAAGATTATTTTTATGCTCTCTATCACTTCTTTCTGAAAGTTGTTTTAATCTGCATAATGTTCCTAAATTTTTTATAATTTAAATAAAAAAAGAATGAGAGATTATTTAAAATATATTAATAGATTGTATATATATAAATATGAATTCAAATTAAAATAATTCTGATTACTTTTCATTTATTTATTATAATATTATCTTATGTTTGAAAAATGCATTTCTTGAAAAAATGATTTTTTGACAGGTCTACAGGTATAATATTAAATTATATTCTAAATATTATATTAATTTAATTTTATAAAATGGATTCCACGTTTTTAATTATAATTTTAAAATATTATATAATAATTTCAACTTAATTTTTGATCATAATGGATAGAAAAAAACTAAAAAATAGTTATTGTGGTAAAAACATTAAAGTTTAAAACTGAGTAACCTTAGAGGTAAAGAGGATAACATCATTAAAACATGTTTATTTTTAATATTAGAGGTTTTGATCAACCTTTTAACCCATCAAGTCAATTATTTGAAAAAAATTTAGTCACTCTTCTTGAGAATAACTTCCCATTATTGAATAGTTTTTGGTATTTACTAGAATGTCACTCATCCAACATTATAAAAGGGGACATACTCTCCTCTCATTTTCACACTTCCAGAACCAATTTTTCCATCCAATAAATACCTAAATAACTTTATTAATTAACAAAATAATATTATAATAATTTTTTTGATCACAAATCCAATTTATGAAGGCTTATGGTATAATCCAAATGAGGTATTCCAAAGAATAGGTGTTGTTCATAACTGGGCATCCTTATTTTATTCATTATTCAAACTACATATAACTTTACTAAGTCAAGATCATATAATAACATATTTATATCCCATATAAAAATAATCCATTATATTAATTTCATAACCTAAATCCTTCTATAATTCCATAAAATGGGAAACAAAATTGCTGATCATGTGTGTAGAGAACTACTTCCTTGTGAGCCCATTTAATTAGTTTTACAATATTAACTCTTATATATATTCATAATTATGGATTTAATGTATATATATGAAACAAATTTATGTATTAAAAATTAGGTAAAATTAATATAAAAAAAAATTTATTACCTTATGATCCATTGAAAATAATAACATCGTTCGTGTGTTCGGTGGACTACCACGTTCCGAAGTGATGTGATTCATTTATTTTATTATTGTATCACATTTATGGTATAATTAAGTTTATTTAATAGAATAATATTGTATTTTGACATAATTATCATTCCAAAAATATAAAATAACACTTAACTTCTTTAAATGGTGATCATTGAACATTGGAATCGTTACTCTTGAGTATTTATGGACAACCGTCTCCATGATTGTAATGTATTTAATTTTTCAACCCATCCTTCATGATGGGTTTTAAATTTATAATGGTATTAAGAAAAATATAATTATTTCATTTTTATTATTCATTAGATTATTATTAAGTAATATCTCTTAACTTAGTTATCATACAAAAGTGATTTGTTCACATCTGACCCAAACATCATCAAAACATCTGACATGAAACTAAAAGATTACATAATTTAATATCATATGATATTGAATAAAATAAAAAGGAATTTTGAGATTTTAAAAGGTTATTACTCATGTATATAATTAAATTAAGTTTAGTATTTGTGAATATAAAGAACACACACAACGAATCAAGATCAAGTTAAGGGGTCTATCTAAAACACACTTTTCTTCTGGTTATGGACACTCTATTTATCTCTAACTAGATTTATCTATCTATTTAATGATATGTAATACTTATTAATTCTTTATATATGACTATTAAATATATAACATGTTCATTTTAAATTCCTTTTATAAGGTAATAAATTCATTATGACCATTTATCATATGCCTTCTTCAAGAAATATATTTTCAATGTGTTATGAGATAAGATTATGAAACCCATTACATTACATGGGTATTTATTATGTTAATTTCTTATGATTCATATCATTATATAGAAAACATATGCTTGAAAACAATGTGAGTTCTATATTAGGTTACATTATTATATATCCATCCAATTCATTGGGCAAATTTTTAGTCTCATCAGATGTCATGAATGGGATTAGGGAGTGAACCTAATCCATTATCGGAGTCTTTCCACCATATAATATTGTCTTGATAGTTAGAGATGACTTAAGTTTATTTAACATTTTATGTTTCATCCACATATCCTATGATTCTATTATCATATTATATTGTATTCTTTATATCATGATTTTATTTTATTAATCATGTACCTTATAATTTATGATATCATATTATATATTTTACTCACATGTTGTGACCCCATAACATGCCTATTCCATTAATGGGATTTTTAGCTCACCACATTCTGTCATGTATTCCCTCGGTTATATCAAAAAAATTAATGATATTGGTTTGATTTAGGATCTCAATATTTATAATAAAAGAATTATACCACGTATTATGATTCATTTGATGTAATATGAACCTAGTACTCCAAAGGCACAAGGCCTCACAATCTTTAGGTTTGTACTTTTTTGAGTTTTAGGATTCAAAATAATGAATCAATACATTTAAAAGGATTATTTATCTATAAAGATAGCCCTATTAGAGAAAACATCATCCGGTGATCTTTGTCTTGAGGATCTATATTGAATTAACACGGAGTTTGTTGGAGATGACGAACAGCATGGTGGATTACCTCAATGAAATAAATGTGGATTCTATCCTATCCACCAATCAGTCTAAACTCAAGTAAGGTTGTTTATTTTTTGTTTAATTCACAATTTATTTGTTTACATGGTCATCAAATAATTCTTTTAAAATTAAATAATGGAATGTTTTTTATTGGTTTTTTCAACATTTTTTCTCTTCCTAGAATCATAAATTTTATACTTATTCACCTTTGAATTTTTTTTTATTTGTTTTAATCTACCCCATTATTATGATTTTGTTCATGACGTTAAATATGAACATTACCTTTATTTTATTATCATTTTTTATACCTTTATCAATCCATTAGTTATTGTTAATTATCAGTGTTTTTAGTGGAAAATGTTTTAATGATTCATATGAAACTTATAATTGTGCAATTGTTCTTTTTCACAATGGATCATGGTTATGAATTTGATTTTGGGGTTTGGAGGTGTGAAATATGTGTGATAGTGATGATTGGAATCTAGATATTCTTTGGGTGATGGTGGTTCCATGAGACTGGTAGAGAGGGTCACTCTATAGGTGTAATGACAAGAAATTTCAAGAAAAATATCACCAAAATATAGACACTACAAAAAATGATTATCCAATGATGGTGTTTTTGGGTGATATTTCACAACCCAATTCATGTGGGTCCTTCACGATGGTGAAGATATTTGGATTTTGGTGAACTTTTGGATGGAATCTGGCCTTCAATGGCATTAAAGACCTAGTCCACTCGTATCTCGGAAGATATGTCTATATTTTTTTGTAGGATTGATATAGGTGCCACACAGGATGATGCAAATTAGTAGTGAAATTTTATATAATATTATAAACTATAAATCCTCTAGGTTGGAAGAAAACATTCCATGTGGACCCCTATGTGTTGTGTATATGTTTTATGTGGTTATTTAAATATCACTTGTCATGTGGTTGACCCACACATCATGTTGACCTTAGCTAGATAGCTCAGTGTGTACGTGGAGTACTTTATGAGGAGGTCATGTGACCCCACATGCCATGTTTTATAGAGGATATCTTGTGTACTTTGTAAATTGAGTGGGATAGTTATGTTATAACACACTAAGGGATGTTACAACATCTACATTACATGTCTCATAATGACATGTCATGTGTATAGGGATATATATTTTGAGTGAGATGGCTGGAAATTGTTATTGTCAGACTCATTGAGATATTTAATGTTCCCCTTGGGACACACAGTGTACTCCTTCTAGGGTAGTTTGGAGCCCCATATCTACTCTGCTCAAGTTTCAGTATAAGCATTGGTGGGTTCCCTCGTACCACATTAGTATCTATGGGTTACTTTAGTTTATCCCAAATAGGATATATTGAGGTATCGTATCCTATGGATTAGATGAGAGTTCCCCTCTATTGGTTAGTTTTTGATAGATTTGGGTATCCCTCGTTAAGGACTAGGGTGTGATCCCCTGTCATTTTTCTCCATGTAGGGTTACATATCCTATTTTTGAAATCCAAGGCATGTGATCCCATTTTTAGTGGGTTAATCTTTTAGGGTTAGGTATCCCCCATAATCCTAGAGTCTGATCCACTATCAGTGTATCAACATTATTTACCTTTCATTTGAGTGTGGTATGATTGAGTGAGCATCTCAGATGATCCTTCTTAGTTTCAATGTTCATATTCATGTAAAGACCTTATATATATGACCACTATGATGACTGTTGTCAATATAGAAAGATTAAATTAATTAGTTCTCTCAAATGAATGTTACCTTTGTGTTTGAAGAATAATACATGGTCGGTAGTGATAACATCATGTTACCTGGAGACTTGGTGTGTTTCTTCAAAATATTAGAGTTATTCTCTACTCTATGTGATATAATGATAAATCCTTCATTGATGATTTGTTTTGGTAATTTCAATGTGTCCCACTATATTTTTTATACTCACTTGGAATGGGAACATACCTCACATGTCATGAATTATTGATATGAACGACCTTTAAATGTAGTTATTGGAAGACCAATAGAAGGTGGATCTTAGTTGGGAGAAACAGACTCCAGATTGTTCCAAGAGTTTTTATCATTATAGTAATCTTTATTACTAGAATGTTGGACTCTTTTATAGTTCTATTTGGTTTATATTTGTCCTTGTATGTATTTATGTACATCTTGAGTCACTATAATATAGGATAATTGGGATATTACCCAACAATGATTCAAGTATCACTATGAGTGGGATGGGTGAATCAGTGATATCTTTTTCTTTTAAGTTACCTTAATTTAGAAACAACCATCACCTCCTACTACGGATTTCATTCTATATGGAAAAAAACAAACACACAACCATAGGAACAAAATAATTTACAAGGTTCACTACTCAATAAGAGTATCTAGTCCTTGGTATGGTTTATAAATAATCCAATACCCCTCAATCCACTAGAAAACATTCCTTTTGTGTGGAATAAAATTAGTAGGATATACCATTACACTCATATAGTGCTATGTTAAAAAAAATAGTTCACGTGTTTCATGTATCACGAAATAATGTAATAATCTTCTTATAACAAAGATTTTATGAATATTCTTGTTCAAATTTTAAAAATATAAATTTTCTAAACAATTCTCCACTTTCTTACACAGAAGCTGCTAATCACATCATAGACAATTTAGTGAGACTTAGTTCGATTTTCTAGTCTGATTCAAAAGTCCAATTGATTAATTTGGAAATAATACTCTGTTATAGTACTGTTGAAACTATTTGCAACTTCTTCTTCAATATTCTCAAAATCACAGTCCGACTTCCCAGTCTTCTCTAAAAACTATGAATATGATCTTCTTTATTTTTCTTCTTCCATATGGATAACATCTGCAATGAAACACATTCTTGAAACCACTTTTTTCTATAATTGTGTAACTTTTATCTCCTATTTCATGATTGTTTCCAATAACAAAATACATGAAGTAATCTCCATATATTTATAGGCTCCCAATAATGGTTTAAGTAGGATTCTAAATAGGTTTTAGCACTTCACAAAATTTCTAAAATCATTAATCATTATTAAATATTGGATATATCCTTGTCTAATTTAATTTCCCTTGAAATAAAAATATTTCATTGACCTCTCCAATGTTCATTGAATATTAGATATTCTCAAGAATTCATCTCCCTTTAGTATTTCTAAAAAATCTCTATTCTAATTCTTACTCATATTTTTTCATTATAATTCTTCATTATGATTTTCATCCATATTTCTTGAATATCATTTAAATATAGAGTAGAATACTTCTTAAAAAAACTACAATTTTTTAATGATTCCAATTTTCTCAATGCAATAAAGGAATTTGTTAACTCTTATTTTATTGACCCTTTACAAATCATAACTTAAGATATTTCATTACATTTATTTATAATACTAGAAAGACTTTCCTCACATTATGATTTTGTAATTATGATAGAATAATATGTTCAACAATAGTTTCTTTATTAAGTTTTTGTACACCAAATTTAATACAGAAAAACTCATGCCATCTCATTATAATTCACAGAACCAACTCTTATTCCAATTTCATCATTATATTTGAGATAAAAGATTCTTTCAAATTTTTTCTTATGCTTCTACTTCTTATTTTATGAATCCGCTACAAATGATAGTTTAACACACAAAGTAATTCACTTTTCTAATCCAACACCTTCTGTTTCTGTCATTATAACAATGAAATCCTTCTCATTCTACAAAAAAATCTGAATATGATGATAAAATAATGGAAATAGTTTTCTTCAGCAACTTCCTTCTTCAAAAAACTTATTATTATATGTAACACTTTCTTCATGACTTTTATTTCATTAAAGACAATATTTTTCATCACCTTCCTTTCATTAGTTGTATTATAAATTTATATTCTTTCATTAACTTTCATTATTTCCAATGTTCCTCAATAAAATTGATCTGAATATGATTGGTATGACTCATCCTTTCTTTCATCAAGATATAATCACAATTTTAACAACTCTCTTATGATGTCTTTGAAAGGCAAAACAAAAAACCATTAACACATTTCAATTGAGATCCATTCTAAATCTGATTCACATCCTCATTATGATCTTTCTTTCATTCTGAACCCAAGGTGTATCTAATGAACCTTTTCTTCAAGAAAAAATCTTCCCAATCCGATGAACTTTATTTAGAATTATGAATCTTATTTCTTGAATAAAATTGTGAGACTAATGACCAACATTTACAATGAAAGACGACTTTTCAAATTTAAAAATTCATTGAAAACAAAATAAAATTCCAGAATTAGATAATCTTCTTTGTCAGCTTGGTCCAAACAATCTCCACATTTGGATGTTTCTGTAAAATAACGTTCATAAATCACTGAACTATGTATCCTCAAGATACGTATTATATATCAACAATTCTAAGAATACATTAGCTAACTCATTGTAGAAAGGAATAATTGTTGATATAAAAATAATGCTTCCCAAAAGTAGTGAATCAAGAAAAATAGCCTCATATTTATTGCTTAACTTGTCTCCACTTCTTCAACATCCCTGGAATTGAAATTTTTTTCTCTACTACAACTACATAAAATTGTTAAAATAGTTCAAAAAATTATAAGTTGGATTCACACCATACCCACAACTCCCCCTTTATACATTCTTCTATAAGGATAGATTTATGAAACAATTCTCCCCCTTGAAAAATCTATCCAAAAATATGATGTGAGAGGGGAAAAATGCATACCTAAAACTTTGTGAGAAAGATATTGGATTCCCATGTTCAACATAAATTTATAAAAATTTTATTTTGGTAAAGGTTTTTTGAATATTTAATCATCTTGTTCTGATGAATGAACATACTCATTTCTCAATTCATTTTTCTCCCCATGCTCTTTGATGAAGTTGTACTTTATATCAATATGTTTTTAATGAGAATTTTGCACCGGAATCCTTGTAAGATTGATTTCACTTTCATTATCACATCCCGAGAGAAAGGGTATCATTACTTAAATAATTAATTCTTCCAAAAAAATTTTCATCCACATAAGTTGTGTAAAATATTGACTTGAAGCAACATACTCATCATCAAATATGAAAATAGTTACTATATTTTTTTCTTTGTATTCCAACTAACACAAATTTTACTTAAAAAGAAAACTCCACGAGATTTTACTCTTACTACATCAGCATTTCCAACTCAGTCAACATTTGAATACCCAAACAAGTCAATACTTTTTTATCTATCATACCTAGTTTTGAAATTTTTTGTGCCTTTAATATATTTGAGAATTATTTTTAGAGTAAGTAAATTTTATTCTTTTGGAGAACTTCAAAGTCTTCCAAATAAAGTACATTAAAAAAATTCAAGTCTTGAGGTAGTAAAATATAAAAAAATTTCAATCAGTTTATGAATCTCGTGCTTGTTAATAAAATTTTCTTCCCTATCTTTATAAAACCTGGTTCCCACCAAATTTGTTATAGAAACTTGTTTCAAATGTTCCATGCCAAACTTCTAAAGAAATCCATTAGTATATATTTTTTGAAAAAGAAATATGTGTTTCTTTTATTGTAAAATTTGCCACCTAAGAAATTATTTCATGTCTTCCTTTATAGACATCTCAAACAAATTTTTCATCTCATTAGTAAATCTTTCACAAGGTCCTTCATCATTCCTAGAAAATATAATGTCATCAAAATAAATATTTATGATGAGGGAAAACTCATGACTTTCCTTGATGTAAATGTTTTTTTAATATTTAATTTTATGAAACTCATATTCCTTAAGACAATATCTAATTTGGAATAACAAGATATCAGTGCTTATTTTACCCTATACAATTCTTTCTTTATCTTACACAAATAACTTTCATCTTTCCCAATAAAAAATCCACAAGGTTTTTCAATGAAAAATTCATCATCAATATCCCCATTTTGAAATGTATACTTCACATCCATTTAAAAAAAATTGTAAACTTCATCATCAATATCCCCATTTTGAAATGTAGACTTCACATCCATTTAAAAAAAATTGTAACTTTTTTGTGAAATAATAGAATAAAAGATAATGTTTATTTATAATATTTTCATAGGAGAAAAACTCTCATAAAAATGAACACCTTCAATTTGTGAGTAACCATTTCATATTAATGATTCTTTGTTACTTATCACTTCATCGTATTCATTCATCTTATTCTGAAAAACCCACTTTATAACAATAAATATTGTTTTACTATCTTGGGTATGAGTTTCCAAGTATCATTATTTTAAATATTATCAGATCTCCATTCATATCTTGAACTCATTATAGATTCTCAAAAAGCGCCATTCACTTAATTTGGCTCAACATCTGAGTACAAATAAGTAAGTTTAATAGTTTTTGAAGTTCTTTATATTTGAACCTTTTGATATAGATCACCTATAATGTTCTCATCCTACACTATATTCCTTAGCCTAGGGTGAGTTATTTGAGTTTCACCCTCATCACATGAAATAGATGAGTCTGATTATTCATCATGTGTAGGATTAAAACAATAGGTATCCTTATCAGAATTTTTAACAAAAACTTTCATAGGCTGCTCAATATCCTTATTAGAATACATTTGTTTTTCTTTCTCTACCATTCAAACAATTTTCACACCAATAGAAACAAAAATTCTTTTTATCTCTTTGTTGAAACATATATATCCTCTTCCTTTCGAATCATAACCAACAAAAATTTATTCTTCACCTATCTGCTCAAACATTCCATGGATTCCACCATTCTTATATATAATGAATAGCCTCCCAAAAACTCTCAAGTGTTTCAAAATTGGAGTTTTTAAATAAAACATTTTAGATGGATTCGTATCCGAACTTTTCCTATTGAAAAAATTATTTTGTATATACACAACAATACTCATGGATTTTATACATAAGTAATGATAAATACCATGTTCAAGTAACATGGTTCTCCCCATTTCCACCGAACTTATCTTCTTCCTTTAAGAAACCCAGTTTTGGTGAGGATTATATGGTAATCAAAATTCATGATAAATACCATTGATCTCATGATAAATAACATTGATATCATGATAAATTTTGAATTAATTATTTTTTTATTCAACAAAATTATCAATTTTTAAATACTTCACCAAATATCCACATTCTTTCTCAGATTTTCACCTAAAACATTTAATCAGTTTCAGATCATTTGGAATATGTTTCATATACATAAAATTAGTAATGTGAGTAATGTTATCAATGAATGTGATGATGTACTTATCTTTATTAGTTTATTGTTTTCAGATTGTCCCACAGATATCAGAATGAATAAGATCTAATGGTTGTTTTGGAAAGATCTTTACATTCTCTTACACTAAGTTTATAATTTTTCCTTTCTAACAAATAGTGTAACACCAATCTCATTCACTTGAAATATAAGGAAGTTCACTGACATTGTATCTCTTTGATATCTTATTCATGTTTCATTGACACATGTGTCTCTTCCTTTTATGCCAAATTTATTTTCTTCAACCGTACCCAAGTAACAAGAGTTTTTAATTTCACCACCTTTGAACAAGTTTTCTTTTGTATGTTGGTTTATTGTAACCATATTTATATCTTACTCACATTTCACAAAAAAACTATCTTGTTTTAAAATAACATTGTTAACAGCATCATAAATTTTTGAATCACTCTGCAAGTTATGTTTCATCCCCTCAGAAAAAAAATATTTGTTGTCTTTCATCTTTTCTTTCCCAATGATAGATGATGCAACAGGTTTGATTCATAGATATTTATCACTGATAAATGTCACCATTTTATAATATTCAAAAAATTTAATTCTCTAGTCAGGTGTGAAGAACACTCAATATCAAGTGACTAAGGTGAACCTCCTTTCATATCTTTAAAAAAGGCTTCAACAAATAGAGATTCTACTTTTCCCTTTTCATTCATCACCTACAGCCTCTAAGAATTGTTAAGAAATTTTTTATTTTCTAATAAAAAAATAAGACAATCATTATCAATATGTACATGATCTAAATCTTTTTCACAAATTGTTTCTAGGGGTTGGAATCTGTACTCAACATTCACACCTACCATCTCAAGTTTCTTCAGAACTTCCTTCTCATAATTAATTTATTGATAGGATTGACTCCCCTTTATTCCTTTCCTTTCATAACCTATATATTTGTAGTAATGTTGTTGGTTGAACCAAAAAATATTTTCCATATGTTTTAATCCACTACAATATCTGTAGTATCCATAGAAAGAGTATTTACCTTTGAAATTTTCGGATTGATCAGTGTTTTTATTATGTTTCTTAGCATTCTTCTTAAAAAAACCTTTCTGACCAACAAAAATTCTATTTTCAAATGAAACATTATTCTTAAGATCAGGGTTCATTATAACCTTGTTGAAACTAGAAGTAAAAGAAACCCTTTTGGACTCAGGATTTTAAGAAAATTCTAAATTCTTCACTTTGTTAATCATCTAAACATACACCACTTTCTCAGCTTTATTCTTCTGGGGGATAATTTCAACATTTATAAAAACATTTGAAGGTAAATTGTGATGATCCTTCTTAGTTATATCATTACTATAACTTTTAAAAAATTCATAGGAAATGTTTTCAATGATTTAGACCCTCTTTGGAGATTTATACATTTTTTGTTTTATAAGTTATAACTCTTCTTATTTTCCATCAACTTAACAACTAGATGCTCATTATGATTATTTTCGTTATCATGATATTTCTTCAAAATATCAATCTCTTATATAAACATCACTTTCTAATTAGGAAAATATTCATGATTATTTTTTTGAGAAACATTCACTTTTCAACATTATATTTTTCTTCTTCAAGCCTTATAATATTTCTCATACATTCTTTCAACCCTTCTTTCATATAAAATTCATTTTAATTTTCATCTTCTTCTTAAGAAATACTAATTTTTATGTCTTCTATATTAACTATTTCAATAAAAATATTCTTAAAGTAATACTTAATAGACTTTTTGGATTAGGATTCACTATATTATTATTTGTTATCTTTTGATAAGAAACTTCTCCTTTTATATTTGGGAAATGTTCTATAATTCCCTTTGAAAAAGGATTTAACAGTGCCACCATATTTCTTCAATGACATTTTTGGAATTATTTCTTATTCTTCATTATCTTATTATTTCCTTCTCTAAAGATAGTTAGCCATAAATTTACCAATGGATCCACATTCAAAACAGTTCAAGGGAAGTTTACCTTTATATTTTCTTATACTTATTCTGCAATTTTTAGAAAATAATGATAAACAATAATCAAGATATTTACATTGCCTAATTTTTAATTCATTGTTAGAAAAATAATCCTAACAAATATTTTTCTTGGAATTTTCTTTCTTAGCATATTTTAAAGACATTTCATAGTCATATTTCTTCTTATTTATTAGTTTTCATTTCTCATTTCATAAGTAGTGAGAGTGCTATGAAGATTATCTAGATATAGAGTTTCCAGATCTCTATCTTCCAATGAAGAAACATTAACAACAATATTATCACGAAGAAATCCCAATATCTTTTAAAAATAGTAGAGTCTTTTAACTTTTCACTAAGACGTCTAATAATGCTAAAAATTTTACTTACCCAAGTACAGAATTCACCAACTTATTCTTATTGACCCATCAAGAGATATTCATACATGAGCCTCCAGATTATAAAATTTTCCTTCTTCAATTTTTTATTTCCTTCATAAATGTTTCTCGAGTTATCCAAAATACATTTGGTAGTGGAAAACCATTAAATCATAAAAAAATCACTTTTAGAGAGTTATGAATGTAAATCATTTTTGGATCTTCCATCATTCTCAAGATTCTTATTATCAGAAATAGTAAGACAAAATTTACCATTTATAATAGGAAATCCATCTATTTTAACTTCATGGATATCATATCCAAGACACATAAGTTAAGGATACATTTTATCCATCTAGGTATGATAGTTCTTACCCTTGAATATTTGAATACCATTACTTTTTTAAAAATTTAAATTCTCAATCAAAATTTTTCTTTCAAAAACATCAGCAAAGAATAAACAATGTGACCCTTTACTCTGATATCAATTGAGATTACCTAGCCGTGATTCAAGCATCACTAAGTGGTTGAGGGGTGAATCAATGGTATATTTTTCTTTTAAGTTTCCGTACTTTTGAAACAAAATTCACCTCCTATTTAAGATTTCTTTCTCTACTGAAAAAAATCAAACACAAAATGATAGGAATACAAGAATTTACAGTGTTAACTACTCAACAATAGTATTTAGTCCTTTGTATTGTTTGGATATAATCCAATACCAAATAATCCACTATAAAAAATCCTTTTATGTGGAATTAAATAGGTATGATATTCCCTTACATTCATGTAAAAAT
This sequence comes from Viscum album, assembly GCA_963277665.1. Classification (NCBI taxonomy): domain Eukaryota; kingdom Viridiplantae; phylum Streptophyta; class Magnoliopsida; order Santalales; family Viscaceae; genus Viscum; species Viscum album. Next base: position 866,231,362 of record OY728158.1, read on the forward strand.
TTCATTAATACAATAGTTAATGTGATTTTATTAGCATGAAATGATGATATAAAATTATTGTAACAAACATATAATAGTGCTTCTAGATCAACATTCAAAAATATGATATTTCAAAAAAAATCTCCACTTTCTTACTCAAACTTATTAAGAACGTCTTGGAGTTCGTAATGATACTTAGCCTACTTTTCTAGTCTGATTCCCAAGTCTAATTGGTCAATATGAAAATAATACTCAATAATAATACCACTAAAACAATCATATACTTCCTATTCTTTAGTCTATAAATCCCAAACTGATTTCCCAGTCCAGTCCAGAAACTCTAAATATGATATTCTTCCTTATTCTTCTTCTGTATGGATAACTTATTCAAGAAAACACAATCAAAAAACCATTTATTTATATAATTATAGAAATTATCTATTCACTTTCAGGAGTAATTTCAATCACAAAAAACATAAAGTAATCTCCTCATATTTATAGGCTCATAATAATGGTTTAAGCGTAATTTTGAAACGGTTTTCCCACTTTACCAAATTTCAAAAATCTGTAATCTTCCTAAAATATCATATCTCTATTCGAATCATTTAATTACATTTGAAATATGATATTTTGGACTTAATCAACCTCCCTTTATGATGGACATCCTTATTTCTTGACCATCATATAAATCTGAAAAAAAAATACTTCGTAAAAATCATAAATCTAATTATGATTCCGATTTCCCCTATATGTTAAAGGCAATTAGTATCTCTGACTATCTTGAACCATTTACAAACAAATCATAACAAAATATATTTCATTACATTTCTCTTCACTATATGAAAGACTATCAGAGAATTATGATTTTTTCATTAATATGGAAGCATATGTTCAATAAAAAGTTCATCATTATGGTACTCTACACCAAATGTAAGAAGTAAATAGCATGTCTTCTCATTATGGTTCCCAAAACCAACTCTCATTATAATTTCCTCATAATGATAGATATAATGGATTAAATTTGACTTTTTAATTTGTTTCTACTTCTTATTTTCTAAATACGATACCATAGATCATTAAAAAATAAACTTCTTTCCCTTTTCTAAACCAACACCTTTGGTTTCTCTCATTACAGTCATGAAAACCTTCTCAATCTTCAAACCAATCTGAATCTAATGATCTGATATGAGAAATCATTTCCTTCAAAAACATCCTTCATCCACAATCTAATTCTTGTAAGCATGTCTTTCTCATGACATTGATTACATTAAATATTAGAATTAGCATCATATAACTTTCATTAGTAAGTAAAAAACATAATATTATTTCATCAACATTAATTATTCCCAACCACCCACAATATGATTTACCTGAATATAATTGGAAACAGTCCATATTTAATTCACCAATCTAGAATCACATGTTTTAAAAATTACTTATCACTCTTTCATTAATAAAAAACAAAAAAACCTCATCAGATTTTAATCTAGATCCATGCTAAAACTGATTCTATTCCTCATTATGATCTTACATTCATTATTAACCCAAGGTGATTCTGATTAACATTTTATTTAATAAAACACCTTCCCAATAAGATATACATTATTTATAATTGAGAGTTTGATTTCCAAAATACAATTGTAAGTCTGATCACATTGATTTACAAGGTAAGGCTATTTTTCTTATTTGAAAAATCCACGACTACAAAAGACAATTCCTAAATATGATAATATTCTTTATGAGATTGTTCTAAACATATAGTTATATATACATTTACAACATCAGTTTTTTTATCTTTTTTGATTTATAATTGAGTATGTATTTGTGTGAATGTGTACCGGAACATTATGATAAGATCTCCCATGTGTGTCATATGCCTACTCACTTCATGTTGTCATCCCCTTTCCAATTTTAGGTAGGATTTGGGTTTCATTCCTAGCTTGCCGCTATCCAAATTGGAACCAATGTGTTAAGTCGTGATAGAGTGGAATCAATGGAGGTTGTATTACGATCAATGCAATGAGATAATATTACTAGGATATTTGGAATTTAAACTAGGAAAACGATGTTAAAGTGTGTCAATTGTTTCTATTAGTATAGGGAACCCAATGATGATGCGATGGATGATGTTTCCATTTCCTAGGACTCAGATAACCTTCTAATTGGCACAAAACATATAACCATTAGTTGTAGGAAAAAAATGATACATGCATAATTTTTGAATGGGATGTGGTATCCCTAAACTTATGAATTTAACTTGTCATGTATGATCTTATTATTGTAGTGTGTCATGGGCATTATTGGATGCCTCCATAATGACAAGTAGGTGAGATTTCATAGCAGGACCATGATTTGAAACAACTTAGTGATGAGGCATCAGTCTAATGACCTATGTGAGAGACAATAACACCCCCTGATTTTATAAAATATTTTCATCAAATAAATTTAATTTTATTGATAATTTGTGTTACACACAACAGTTATTTTAATTATACCATGATGTAATTCAAAAAATAACTATTTAATGAGAAAGTTATCGCCTAGATGGCATGTTGGATGGTATGAATAGAAATAATTAAATTATAAAAAAATTATGTTCAAGAAATGTATAAAATAAATTCAATGGATAAAATTGATTAGAAAATTTTTTAAAAAACTTTTTAAAGTAAAATAAATATTTTCCTTAAAACATGTTTTTATGCGTTCAATTTGTTTTTTTTTCTAAATTAATTAAAATTTTCACTATAGGGGAATGATTTTAATGTAATTTTTATATTATATATTCAATAATATATTTTATCATTCATCTAATATTTTTTCTATTAATGGGATAAGAATGTATCTAGTTTTAGTATTAAAACAAATTTTTTCTATAAAGTTCTTTTGCCGCGTTTTGAGAAATTATTTTAAAATTGATTTTTGATTATTTTAAAAACAATATTTGAAAATATGAACATCATTCTTAGAATAAACATAGTAGATATTATATTAAGATATTTGTTTATAATTCTTGAATATTTTAATTTTCATTTAAAGATGGAATTTATTTTCTAATTAAAATTATCTTTTTTTAGAAGAATTTACCAAATTACATTTTTTAAAAATATTTTAATAAATAAAATGATCTAAATTAAATTATTAATAATCCTATTTATGTTATTTAAATAAAGTTTTTGTTGATTTTTAATTTAAAATAACTTTTTATACTTAAGAAAACATTTTCTTTTGAAAACCACTTTTTCTGCATAATTCTTGGTTTATTTTTAAATTAAATTATACAATCTATGTCAATTAAATTTGGTAAAATGGATTAAATATTTTTAATCTAAATAATTAAAAAAATTAATTCTTTCTATTTATTTATTGTTCAAAATGAATCGTAAAAAATGTTAAAAAATTACAATTGTTATGCTTAAAACCAGTTTATTGAGGGCTTAAACTAAAAAGATAAGGTATAGAATGACATAAAACCTATATAATTTCTCTTTTCTAGCCATTTTTCACCATATATCATTTAATTTCTCAATTTTCCATTTTTATATTTTTTATCATGGGTGAAATCAAATATTTTTAAAACATTGAAAATTTAAGAAATATCAGTAACCTAATTATAAAAAGGAATACACCTATATTACACACTTATTCACTCTTAAATACCCTTTTGATTCATACAAGACCTTTACAATTATATTATTTACAACCCTCTTTATGACCCATAGTTATTATTTTATCAAAAAAAGCTATCCTAGTAAGGCTTTATTTATAAACACAAAGATGTTGTCTGAAGAAGACGTATAGTTCCTAACCATGCATTTTAGTTTATTTTCTTCTTATACCTCCTTCAAATATTATAAAAATATGATGAAATAAAAACAAAAATATCATATGTATACTAATACTTCATTATGTTAATTTTATAACCTATATCCAACACCACTCCCATCAAATGGGAAACAAAATTGTCAATCATTTGTATATCGGACTACCGCTTAGAAGACAAGTGTAATTTTATTCCATATCTACCTCTAATAGATATAAATAATGATTTATTTAAGAACTATATATGATATTTATGAAATAATTATACTTACTTAATTATGATATCATATATACCTTCTTTTCTTTCAATTATTTGTAAAATTATTGTGTCACTCGTGCGTACATGTGGACTACCACTTTAACAAAGCAATGTGTTTTTTCATTTCTATTTTAAAATGTTGGTAAAAAGGATGGATTTGAAGAATATATATTATTTATATGATATAATTATTATTATTTTAATGTAAATTACTCTTTAAATTTCATTATTTTAATTTTTTGAAAAAATGAAAACAACATTCATGAGTATGTACAACCTACCGTATCCATGGAAGGTGTAATTCATTTGTCTATCTATGAAATTTATGAAAATATATAAATATATATATAATTAATATATATAACTATAATTTATATAATGATTAAAATTATATATGTTATGGAACCATAATCAATTTATAAGGACAAAAACTACAAAAAGAAAACATACTTGTAAAATGAAGCAGTTATAATCCAAAATAATGAATTTAATAAACAAATTGTTAATAAATGGGTGATAACTGGTTATAAGTTAGTCATATGTGGTATGATATATATTATTATATTTATTTAATATATTTATGATAAATATATACTTATTATAAATTATTTTTAAACATGTATGAAAGAAATATTTCCATAGGTATGAGATTTTCGTATCACATTTATTTCTATGAGACATAGGTCATATTCAACACTTGTTTCTTTTATGTGGAGTATATACTATCCATGATTGAATTTTATGATTATTCAAATGAAAATTATGCTGATTAACATATCCATATAATTTTATTTTATCCATGGGGATTCTGATTCAAAAATTACAAAAATGGTAATGGTTTTACGTTAAACTTTCATTATTTATCAAGATTGTTTATGATTTTGATTTTAATGATAAAAGTTCATGGTATAACTATCCAGAATCTCAAAAATATTCTTATCCTATGTTTTTTTCTATAAATTACATGTTTTAATATTTTTACTCTCCCTATTAACTCTTGAGTCAAGAAGAATGTTTTCAAGTCACATTAACATTATTTCTCTCCTCGGTCAAAAATATTTCTTCTTCTATATAAATGTTTTCTAAAATTGTTTTTAAGAATAATTTTAATATTCATTATTTAAAGTAAACTATACCAATGTTTTACTTTTTTAAAATTTCTTTTAAAAATAATATTCTTATCATTTTCTAGAGGAGGTTATTTTTACTTTTTAATAAAAATGGGAATGGGATTTTGGTTTTAAATTACATGGAATGACTAGAATTTTCTAAAATCAAGACTAATAAATTATTGTAATATTACTTTACTAGTTTCCAATATTAATTTCCAATAAATATTTTCCTTTAATATTTAGGATTTTTTTATATTTTAAATATGTTATTTCAAAGTGGAAAGGATATTTTCCGTAATAAGTTTTTCTAACTAGTATTTTAAAAAAATCATCTTAGATAGAATCCTCTGATATTTCCTAATAAATAATTTTTATATGATCTAATGATACCATACTTATTCATTCTTTTTATTTTTCATCATTATGATAAATAACTGTTTATGAAACCCATTCCTTTTGAATGGGTTATGATATGATGAATTAATGAAATGATTATGAAATACATTTCTCTTCCATGTCTTATATCCAAATGAAAATTTTATGAGAACCATTTATTTTTAAAATTTTATTATATGATTAATCCTTTAAGATCTTCTAGAACACATATGTATAATTTATACTTTATTATGCATGGGACCATAATTATGTAGGCCACCAATACATTTGGTAAAGATGAATATATCATAAAATAAATAGGATTGGAATAGAGAGTTAACTCTATTCAATAGGGGGATATTTCTACTATGATAGTATTGGGAGTGAACCCAGAGTGCTACGATGTTGTGGGGAGTTGACAAATTCTACTATGATATTTTTGGAAATAAGCCTTTACTACTAAAGAAATTATTTCTTATTATTATATGTATGCATAAAATCAAATTCATACTAAAATGTTATGCTCTCATGGATCTTGTTCTTTGATTTCTTTAGGGTCCATGTTTTATTAACTTCCATGAACCAAGATTTTGAACTATTATATTTTGGATATGGTTTTCAAATGTTAGATTGATGTTCAAATTCCCTAATTATCATGTTATTTTAAGGTGTTCAATGATATCTCCATTGTTTACCCATACTGAGCATCTCTTCTAACCCTTATATATATTTCCTTTCCTTATGTAATGATGAAAATTAATAGGTATTTTATGTTTAAGATGGGTGTTAGTTATAAAGAACATAGTTGGAGTTAAAGTAGTTCACTTATGAACTGGTTGTTTATGTACCCCAGTTTACAAAGGCAGTTGACATATATGATTATATCATGGATTTTTACGTTATGTAATTAATATTATTCTATTAAGACATGATATCTATATATGAATCATATTTGTTTCTATAGTTGGTATTAGAGAAATGTTTAATCACCTTTGAAATTAGGATGTGAAAAATTCAGTAAATACGAAGAGGATAAGTCTAAGAATATGATAACATCATAATTTTTTGAAAATTATCATGGATGATCTTGGATAATCCTAAGGAATCGTATATTAATAATAAGGTTTATTGATTTAGACAACTAAGAAATTATTTTGCTGACTATGTGTTTTCTTTCTATGATTATTTTTGTCTATACTATGATTTTTTTTGTTTTAGTTTGTTGTTGTAAGCTAAAGAATTCCTGTTAAAACTAAATGAAAGGGAAAATGAAATGATTTTCCCTTCAGAAACAAAATTTTATAGAAGATAGAATTAAAAATCTAATTATTATACCCATATGAATATTTTAAACTATGAATTATGTTGAACATTAAATTGAGTAAAGGAGGGAATGATGTTCTCTTGAGTCCTTCAAAAGGAAACACTCACCTTATTTTAGTGTATCTGATACCCTAGTTCTTGAGAAATTAATCGACATCATTGAAACTATATTTTCCAACCTATGGTGTTTAAAGAGTTAAATATTCATTTTTGATGTCTATCATTTGGGAGGAGAATTAGATCAATGGAATATTATTATTAAGAATATTATAATATTGTAAAAGATTGACTTTATTAAGTGGGATGAGTTTAAGAAAATTTTCTTAAAATTAATTCCCTTGTATTCTACATATGAAAATTGAGAAGGAATTTCTTGAACAAAATGAGAATGATGATGAATCCATTAGTACCTATGAAGAAAATTTTACAAGACTTGTGAGGTGAACTTATGGTACAATCATCCAAACTAAATATGAGGTATATTGATTTCTTAGCAGTTTAAAACATAGTATCTGAAGAGAATAATCCATAAAGTACATTATAATCTATTAATAAATCATTCAATATGATTTCAAGGATGAAATTGAGGTTGGAGTTACGAATCAATATTAATGTTTTGATAAGAAAATGAAGATTGAATTCATTAGAAACCCTAGACCCCATATAGAGAATAATATGAGAATTCATTTATGATTAAACTGTGGAAAAACATAGAGGAAATTATATAAAGTCATATAATAAATGTTTTATGTTTGGAAAGGATATTCTTTGTGAAATTAATTATTGAAGTGATGGGAAGAATATAGATGATGATGTGAATATAGAGGAATGTCCAAAGAATTCACCACCCACACTCTAGTGTTTAAAATGCAAGAAGTATGGGAATTATGCTAACTAGTGATCAAATCTATTGGTTAATAATGATGATTGATTTTAGAAACCTACTAAACTGATATATAATCAAAAATATTATGTGGTCCCTATTTCTGATGAAGGGTATGAAAATGAAATCACGAAGTTTGCACATACATCTCTCTCAAGAACTATTACTGGATTATCTTAATATAGATCTATTCAACATTTTATATCTAAATAATTTTATAAGGGTAAAAATAATTCAACTCTAATAATTAAATGTTAAATAAGTAGTGAAAACTCTTAATGATATGATTATTGTATATCAAGTATATGATTCTTCTCCAGTTTATGTTTGTGGGAATATTCTTCATGAAAATCATGTTATTCTACCTCTAATTAAAATAGATATTATCTTAGGCAATAATTTTATTTCTGTATTTAAATTCCACTTCAACTTATATGAAAGTTAATTCAAGTTTGATATTCCGAAACAACATACGATCATAAATAAATACGATGATAAATATGAATTTCAATCAAAAATTATATCCATTGTATGGGTCTTGTTTCATATTCAAAAGGGGTGTTTATCACAAATGTTTGGGGAGAAACTCAGAACCAAAGATATTTCTATTTTTTGCAGTTTGCTGCTTTGTTTCTAAAATATTTTCCATGTATTCAACCAAATTTTAAAGTGTAATTTTCAATAGAACTCATACATGGATCTACCCCTATTTCAATCACTCCATATAGAATCTTATTGATTAAGTTGTTAAAACTGATGAAACAGCTCCCGGATAACCTTGAAAAGTGATTTATTTGGCCATGTTTGTCTCCTTGGGGAGCACCTATACTTTTTTTAAGAATAAAGATGTATTTATTAGACTATATAATGATTTTCAAGAACTGTACAAGTTCATAATTGAGAACAAGTATCCTCTACCCCATATTGATGACTTGTTTGATCTAGTCTACAAAACCTAACACTTTTTTGAGAATGACCTTCATTTTGGATATCATCAATTAAGGGTCGATAATGAAGATATAACCAATATAATATTCCATACAAGGTATGGATACTATTAATATATAATGATTTCATTTAGTCTAACTAATGTATCCCCATTCTTAAAGGATTTAGTGAATATAGCTTTTTGATATTACCTTGGTTAATTTGTAGTAGTCTTTATAGAGGATATACTAATATATTCAATGATAAATAAAGATCATGAAGAATAATTTAGATTTGTGGTAATGTACCTAAGGTAGGATGACTTCTATGAAAAATAAAAAAAAGAGGTAATTTTTCTATAAAAGGTTTAAATTTTGGGTCATATAATCTAAAGAGATACTATATCTATAGATCCATCAATGAAGAAATATATTTAATGTTGGCCCATACTAACCACTATTATTGAGATCCATAGTTTTATATGTTTGGAAGGATATTATTGAAATTTTGTAGACAATTTTTCATGACTCTTTAATCCACTCACCATGTTATCTTATAAGGGATCCAATTTCCTTTGGATAAATGAATGTCAAGATCATTTCTAGGTAAGGAAGATAACGTTAGTCACCACACCATTTAATACAATTATATATAGTAAATAGTTGTCTGTAACCTGTTGTGATACTTCAAAGAAGGGACATGAATGGATTATAATTCTGAATTACAAGGTTATAACTACTTCCTCACAAAAATTTGTACTTCACAAGAAAAATTACATAACTCATGATTCATAGTTAGTTATGGTATTTTTATTTTAATGATATATAAGCATTGTATTTAAGTATAAAGGTGTTCTGTTTATAACGATCATAAAATTTTAAATTATATATTCACATCAAAATAGTTGAATATACTCCATAGAAGATGGATGAATTGATTAAATATAATGACTAATCAATTCATTATAATCCTGGGAATGTGAGGAAGGTGGTAGATACTCTAAGTTAAATAAATCATGCTATATTATCTATGATAAGGATAAAAAATATTCAATATTTTTGGATTTTCAATGGATGGATATGGAAATCATGAAGAAAGGGGGGAAATATTTTCTTTCTTGAATGAGTATTCAACCATATATCCATGTGATAATTAAAAATTTGAAGAAGGAAGATATGAAACTATAAAAAAGCAGAGAAATATTTATGAGTTTAACCCTAATTGTGATAAAATAATAAGTTTCAAGAAATTTTTATATGTTTCGTTGATAACACATATGAATGAGATGATGGATGGGGTTTCTAATTCATTATTCTCTATTCATCCAGGAATTATGAATATGTATAGAGATCTGAAAGAGTATTATTTGTATGATAGAGTATGTGGAGATATTTTAGATTCTGTACCTTAGAGCTTGGTATGTCACAAAGTTTAGGTTGAGTGACATAGTTTTATGCTCATGTAACAACAATTACCCTGATCAAAATGGAAGTAGTAAAAATCATTATGGACTTTTTCGTTGGACTCCCAAAAATGCCTAAGGTTTATAATGGTATATTGGTTATAGTCAATCTCATTATGAAGTCATAATAATAAATTACCATTATATCATACTTAAATATTGTTCATATTGTTGTAATATACATTAATTAAGTGATAAGGTTCTATGGAGTACCCTATTCTATTATATCTGATCTGTATTTGAGGACTAAATAGAATTTTGGGAATAGTATTCAATAGGTTATGGTAACAATGTTTATATTTATCACGGATTATAATCCTCATATATATGTTATATCTAAAAGGACCATTCAGACCCTATAGAATATGTTGTGATATTTTTCTATGGATTTCAATGGTTTTTGTGATAACCTCCTTACTTTAGTTGAGTTTTCTTATAACGATTTACTTTCACTTGATCATTCAGATGGATCATTATGAATCCATATATGGAAAAGAGTATAGAAATCCAACATGGTGGGATAAAGTTGTAAAAATAAATCTATTGGTATATAATCTAGCTAATTAAGTTTAAGAAAACTAAATAATCATTCAACAACATGTCAAGGAAGCTCAGATTCGATATTAATATTGTGTTTTCATTTATCAGCATGATCTAGAATTTGAGGTTGTTGAGAAGGTTTTCTATGAATTTCATTGTGTAATATGGTTATAATATTTGAGATTAAAGTAAAGTTGATCCCTATTTATACTTTTCCTTTCAATATTCTTTATTGAGTAGGGAAGGTAACTTATTTCTTGGAACTTCCACCAAACTTACCTCAGTTATATAATGTATTTTATGTATCTCTCCTTAGTAAGAACATACTTAAGCCATCATATGTACTAAACGCAGATGTTGTACCACTCGTTCATTATCTACCTTATCAGGAATAAATTGTGAATATTTTGGATTGTAGAGTTAATGTTCTAGGAAATAAGACCACTCACCTGATCAATGTTTTATGGTGAAACCACCAATTTGAGAAATCTACATTAGAACTTGATGATATGATATGGTCAATGTATCTTTGGTTTGAATTAGAGTAATAAAATTTTGAGGGTAAAATTATTTTTCATGGGGTAATAATGTAACAACCCAAGATTTATTGAAATATTTTTTAAGAGTAAATTTATTTCTTCAATATAATTCGTTACAAAAAACATGGAATGTAATGAACCGTGATAAAAAATTAAATTATTATTATTTAATATGAAAATTATTAAATAAAAACTCTATCAGAGTGTATAAATTATAATTGCTAAATTATAAAAAACATATGGTTCACACATGTATAAAATAAATTCATTGGTTATCAACTAAATAGAAATGATAATAAAAGGCATTTGAAAGTAAAGGAAATATTTTTATGATAAACATTATCTATGAAGGAAATGTGTTTTTAAAGTAGTAAATGAAATTATTCACTATTTTCTAAGAAGGTTAATGAAATTGATATATTATACAGTCAATAAAAAATTATCATTCATCCAAAAAAATTTATAGGCACAGGATAAGAATAAACCTATTTTTATTCATAAAATTTACTTTTTCTATAAAGTAGTTTAATCGCGTTGTGATCACTTATTATAAAAATAATTCTTTCCCATTTTAAAAAATATATTTTAAAAAGTGAACTTAATTTTTGAAATCATCTTTGCCAAAATTATCTAACAATTATTATTAGATAATTTTAGAAAATGATTAACGTTTCGGTAAATATTGAAAAAATGGATAGTTATTAAAAATATCTTTTAATTTAATGATTTTATATTTTATATTTTGTTTTAATGTAGTATTAAATTTTAAATTGTTTTTATAATATTATTAATAAAAAATATTACATCATTTTAATCAATTTTATGTTCAATTGTTATATTAATACATTTTATACTTGAGAAGACTATTTCTTGTGAAAAAACCCTTTTCATTACAGTTATGGGTTTAATTTTAAATTATCTTATAAAATATATATGCATTTATTTTGATAAAATTTATTCCATATTTATAATAATAATAAAATATTATTAAATAATATCATGTTAATTTTTTCATAATAAATAGTTAAATAAGTAAAATTCTATTACTATGGTTATGTTTAAAAAAGTTTTACTAGTGGTTAAACTAAAAACAATTAAAGGTAAAATTGACCTATAAACATTTATAAATTCTATTATAATTCCATATTTATAACTTATGTCATATTATATTTAGTAATTTCAAATTTTGGATCTATTTTTTAAAGAAATGTATTTGAAATTATTGTAAAACTTTAAAAAACTACATGCGTGTCATTCAACTCAATTATAATATGGAACACACAATCCTATCCAAGTAAAACCTAAAAAAGACTTTTTTTTAATAAAATTCATACCAAAATACATTACTTAAATCCTTAAACATGACCTATAGTTCCTAGGTTGATCATAAAACCAACCTATGAAATCATTAGGTATAAACCTAAAGAGGTTGTCTAAAAAAGAGGTATAGTTCATAACAACGCGTTTTTTATTTATTATTCTACCAATGTAAAATAATATTAAACTATGATGAAATAAATATTCCATATTTTTAAATATAAATTTATGTTATTTTTTTAATTTAATAAACTATATCCATGTCCTCTTCCATAAAATGAGAAATGAAATTATCTATTATATATATGGCGAACTACTGCCTCACAAACCGATGTAATTCATTTTCCATCACAGCCAATCACGGATAGATATACTGGTTGATTTATTTTTTTATATGCTATTTATGATATTATAATACATCTAGAATCTTAATATCACATCTATCTTCTTACCTGATAATATGTTGTAAAATGATAATGTTGCACGTGCGTACGTGTTGACTTCCGCCTCCACGAAGCGATGTGATTAATTTTTCATTTTCATATTACATGGATGGTAATAATATTGTATTTGATGAATTTATATGATTTATATGATCTAATAATAATTATATATAGTAAAATTATTATTTTCCATTATTTCATTCCATTTAACGAAAAAATGTAAACAACGTTCATGTGTTTGTACAGTCTACGATATCACTAAATGATATATTTAATTTGTGTATATATAACATTTATAGATTATTATAAATATATATATAAGGAATTTATATGATATTTAAACCATTATTAAAATTATTTATATTATTTAAACATAATAATAAGCACAAGAAAAATGCTAACAATCTATAACATACATGAAAAATAAAGCAGATATCACCGGAAATAATGATTTAAATAAAATTAATAAATGGGAGATAAAATGTCATAAGAAAATAATATATGCTAATATATGTATGGTTATTGTTATTCCATATATTTATAATAAATATATAATTATTATATAGGAGGTTTGAACATTTATAATGGTAGTTGGATGTAAAGTAGGAGATTTTCATCTCACTTCAACACTTATTTCTTTTATGTTGTGTATATACAAACCATGAATGTGTTTTATGAATATTATTATTAAAATAATGTTCATTTACATATCCATATATTTTTATTTCTTTAATGGGGATCATGATTCAAAATTTAATAAAGTATTCAGTGTTTTATTTTATAATCTGAATATTTATCTCGATTATTTACGATTATGCTTCTGATTATGAAATTTCTTGATCTAACACTTTTGAATATCATTAATTTTTATATAATATAGTTATTTCAATAAAATAAATGTTTTATTATCATTTTCCTCTCTTTATATACCCAAGATTCCAAAATAATATTTTTTAAGGAAAACCGACATAATTTCCCTCTTCTATCAAAAATAATTTTTCTTCCATATCCATGGTTTCTCCTAATTGTTTCATAAATTCTTTTAATATTACTCTATAATTTTCTAAAGTCATTTTTACCCATGTTTCGATTTTTTTAAAAAATAAATCTTCTAGTCTTTTATAAATGATGTTCATTTGACTTTTTACTAAAAATATAAAAGGAATCATTGTATCCACAGATATGGCATGAATGGATCTTCTACCATTAAATGTCCTTATAGTAATTTTCATGTATTTTCCATCTTAGATGGAATCCTTTAATGATTCATAATCATTAATGGGGTTGTGAACCAATGATATAACCCTTATTACTTATCTGAATGTTTTATTATTATTATTATAAAAATATGTTTAGGAAACCTGTTACTTTTCCAAGGGTTATTCTATAATAAATTGATGAAATTATTATGAAACTCATTTTTTTCATGGGTTTTTTCCTATGTAAATTTTTATGAACCATGATTCTTTTTTATAGTTGTGATATGATTAATATCTTATGATCTTGTGTTACACATCTATATTATTTTAATTATGTTATTGGTGGTCTCAAAATTATATTTCCCACTAATGAATTAATTATAGATAGATATCTCATGAGATAAATAGGACTGGAATAGGATGTCATCCAAATTTAGTAAGGGAATTAGTCAGATATGATAATATTGAGAGTAATCCTTAACAACTATGATGTTTTGAAATTGAAATATTTCCATTTTTAAGTCTTGTAAATAATCATTGACTATTATGGAAAACATTTTGGTGCTTTTGTATATTCAAATAATCTAAGTCTTTTGAAAATGTTATTCTCTCAGTGCTCATATTAATTGATTTATTTATGATTAATGTCTTGTGGACTTACTTGACTCAATATTAGGATATTTGAAAAGAAGGGTATCATTTGTAAATATTATTATAAAACTACCATAAACATATTATCATGTTATGTTTATGTGATCAAAGATATCTGACTAGTTTACCATTACCATGAATCTGATCTCACCCTTTCTTATTTTTTACTTTCCCCATGTTATGAAGAAATTTATTAGATGTGATATGTATAAGAGGTTACTGTTTATGATGAACTTAGTGGGCTATGATGTTGTTATATTATGAACCAATTGTGCATGTATCCATGATTCTAAAGGCACAATACCTATCTAATTCTGGTGTGTATCATTATGATATTTAATGAAAATTAATCTATTATAACAACCCATACTTTACATACATTTTCATTACATCAGAATTTATGCTTACGTATTAAAACATATAAGAAAACCATGATAGGACCGTATATGTATAGTGTCTTTAGAAACTGGGAAACATAAACAATTGGTTCATAAATCATCTACATTGTCTCCCATTTATTTCATCATATCTAGAGTCCCTTTTGGAATATCCTATTTAATACCCTTTTTCCTGACTTGGGGAAAATAAAACTTACAAAAGGGTCATCTCTAATGCTCAGTAAGGGTAAACAAAGGAAATATCAACCATATCATATTCCTAAGAACATAACATTTTGAAAATATTAACCTGAAAAAGAGATCATAATATAATAACATGGGATAAATCATAGTAGTGAAATGTAATCCCAATAATAAAAACATAAAACATGAAACTTTTTGGCATAAACACATAATCAATGAAAATAATTTCATATTAGTCAAGACTCATGTCCAAGACAGTCATAGCGGACAAAGTCCATTTTTGAACCGAGTTCACTCCTCGATCCAGTCCTCTATCACTGAACCAGATTAACTTGTCGTTCTGACCATGTCTATCTCATGACATATATATCTTTACCCAATGCATTGGAGGGAGATATAGGTCCCACCCATCTCATAATGGAACCATTCTTATTGTTCCACAAAATCGTAAATCATATATCATAGCATAACCCATGCAATAAAAACGAGATTCTTAAACATCATGACATTATAAAATAACCAATATAAGATAAGAGGGATTCATAAAAAAAGTTCCATAATAACACAATAAAATCAATGTAAAATATGGATAGAAATAGAACCCTAAATTATCTTAGATGTAAAATAATTTTGATAAAACACTTGAATTCCATTCTTGAGGAAAATATCATTTTTACTTCGAAAACAGTTTTCCTTTCTTAACATGTCATAAAATTTTAAATGAAAATATGTTAATTATAAATAAACATGAAAACTTGTAAAGGAAGCTTCATGGAAATAATGTTATATGAAATCATAAAAATCCATTCATGATGTATAAGTTAAAAAACATTCTTCTCGTACATTGGCCAAAAATGTCAAAAAAAAAATATCGTGCTGAAAACGACAAAAGATTCCTTTTAGATATTTTACTAAATATTCACCAATAGATAAAATTGGATTTAAAAAATTGTAGGATGATGGAAATTATATTACATATTGATGAAACATGGATGTGGATGATAAATCTGCCCCATTAATTTCTGAAGTATAAACAATCTCGGATAAAAATGAGATTGTGAGACTTTCCCTGAAATTAGGTCCGATATGATTTCGTACGTATCCAAAACTCCTGTATATAAATTTAAATCATGTAATTGAATTATTATAGAATCATATTCTTTATTATGATATCATATATGGTCATATTCTTATCTTCTTTTTTGTAATATTTCATTGCTACTTGTTATTCGGGTGTTCATTGCTTTATGTTCTTATGCATGTTTTGTAGAATAAATTATTATTCCTATTTATAGGTTAGAGATACCTCATTTAAAGAATGGTATTAGTGTAATATATATCATATTTATTCATTCAATTCATTTATATAATCATTATTCAATGAAGATCATGTAGAACGAGTCGCATCACAACGTGGAGACGGTAGGCCGTATGTACGCACAAGCGATGATATCATTCTTTTGATATTAAAATCATATATAATTGGATGGTATATCATATATACAGATTAATAATAATTCTATATTTATTATTTAAATTATTTATACTCATTATCATACCCATCCAAATGATGAAATGTTTGAATAACAAACTACACCACGACATGGAGATGGTAAGCCGTACGTACGCACATGTAGTGACTTTTTCATTCATAGGATGAATAAAATAACTAATATGGTTGTACCATTTTTATAATAACATCATAGTATATAGAATATACTGGAGTTATTATTTTATAATTGAAACCATAAGGAAGGAGGAAGTGGACGAAGAAAGGAACTTGAAATAGGTGGTGAGATATTTACCTCTTCCTTGGGTTCTGTCTTTTGATTTGATCTAAAGGACTCTTTAGGTTGGATTTATGACTAAAGGAAGGCCTCTAGAATGAAGTTAGTATAGTTTAGAGGGTATTTTCACAGGTTATGGATGATCCAAATGGCGTTGGAGGTATAAATTAGAGAGAAGGGGGAGTGCCCTTTTATAAGAGGGGTGAGAGGCACCATAGGAAAAACATTAAATATTATTTTATAATAAATTCATATTAAGATTATAATATCCCCAAAGTGACTTATTTTATGCCTAGGGTTGGGATGGGTCTAAATCATCTCAACCAATAGGTTTTAGACTGTTTTACGTTACCATTTTAACCTTATCATTTAGATTTAACTCTAAGTTAATTAATTTAACTTTTACCCTGTCTTCTTGTATTATTACACTATAGGGTTAATAAACATTCAATAAACTTCCAATAAAATCCCAATTGGTTCATTAATGTCATATATATTATTATATATGTCTTTTGGCCGAAAAATATATTTTTAGGAAAATAATATCAATTAATAATTTAATATTTGTTTGAAGAACTCTTTTATTTCAATTTTGACACTATTGGATATTTTGTTTTTGCTAAATTTTTAACATCGTAATTACTTAAACAAAATTCATCTAAGCAACCCAAATATGTTACATTGACCTATAAAATTAGTTCAATTCCTAAAAAGTCTCAAATTACATTTTTTTGGGTTTTTATAATATCAATTATATAAATATTTCATTGATATGGTAAATACTGTATCATCATTGGGTCATAAATAAATTAAATTATTTAATGTATAAAAATTATAAATAAAATACCATTATGTATGTAATCTATTTATCCTTCTAATTAATATTGATAGTCGAATTTATCTTATGTATAACCCTCTATTAAAAATGTTTTACGTATTAAACTTTGATTTTAATTCTTTTAACTCTTCTTTTAATTAAATAATAAAAAATTTCCTAATCTAATCCAAATGTACCTAAATGGTCATATTTTACTCCTAAGGTTGTTTTTCATCGAATTACACTTATCCAATAGAATTAGGACATGTGTTAGGGTAATAATAATATCATTTTTACCCTTAATTACCCTATTTACGTTTAACCGTGGTAAATAAAAGTAAAAAGTTACTATTCACCAAAAATTACTTTTATATTATTGAACCAAATTTTACTTACTGATATCAACAATGCCTCCAAGATTTTTGAAATTCCACTCACAGAAGTGGTAAAATTATGTTTTATGTAAATTTTCAAATTCTCCTAGAAGGTGGGTAGACGACGGTAAAAAGTTCAATAACATTTTTCTATATTTAAAATTATTATCAAATGACTCCAATGAATTACATTGAACATATATAGATACTATGTATCTATTATAAAATAAAATAAATTTAAATAAAATATAAAGTTATTTAAATAAATATTCGGTTTTAAACAATAACTCAGTGTTTTTCACTATTCATCAAAAATTGAATGTTTTCAGAAAAACTCCAAAATTCACGCTAAGCTAATTTCAATATTCCAAATCCAAAAATGAAGTCCATTTTGAAAGATAAAATTTATAAAATTTCAAAAAAGTGGGTATTACTATTTATAATGGCTAGTTTATATAATATTTTAATAATATATCGTTGTGTAGTGAAACTCGGTATTGCCTACAACGCAAGCTATCGAGGAAGGTTGATCTTGCGTGTAATACAAGACAAGATAGGGTTGTGTGTAGTGAAAGAGTCCTTTTGTGTTGTGTGTAACATAATACATAAAAACAAAATATTTCTCATAAAATCTTGGGGTGTTACATTATACCCCCCCTTAAATAGAATTTCGCCCCGAAAATTCATCACTTCAAACACAACAAATGAGGATACCTCTCCCTCATCATATCCTCAAGTTCCCACGTATCTTCTTCTAATTGGTGGTTACTCCATAAAACTTTTACCAAGCGAGTATTCTTGTTTCATAGAACCATTTTCCTATGATCCAGAATCTCAATTGGTTGTTCTTCATAAGAAATATATTTCTCCAGCGGTACAACTTCTGAGATTAGTACATGTGAAGGATCGGGTATGTACTTTCTCATGAAGGATACGTGGAACACATCATGAACTTGAGAGAGATTCAGTGGAAGTACCAATCAGTAAGTTACCTTCCCAACATGATCCAGTACTTTAAAAGGACGAATAAACCTAGGGCTCAACTTGCCCTTCTTTCCAAATCTCATTACTCTCTTCCAAGGAGATATTCGTAAGAACACTTCATCACCCACTTCAAACTCTTGGTCTTTTCTTCGGTTGTCGGCATAATGTTTTTTTCGACTCTGAGCTGATCTTATGTGTTATTGACTAGATCTTACCTTTTCTGCCATCTCATCAAGAATATCAAGTCCTAATAGCTTTCTTTCCTCAACATCATCCTATCAAGTTGGAGTTCTATATTTCTTTTTATAGAGAGCTTCATAAAGATCCATCTAAATACTATAGTGAATGGTATTTTTATAAGAAAATTCCAGCAAAGGTATGTGTTGATCCCAACCACCTTTGAAATCCATATATCGATCTCAGTATGTCTTCTAGAGTTTGAATTTTCCTCTCAAACTGACCGTCTATATGTGGATGATAAGTAGTGTTGAAAATCATCTTTGTATCTAGATTATGCTGAAGACTTCACCAAAACTATGAGGTAATCCTCAGATCCTGATCAAATATAATGGAAAGTGGTACTCCGTGAAATCTTATCACTTCCTTCACATATATCCTAGCAATCTTATCAAGAGAGAAATATTCTCTAATAACAATGAAGTGTGCCGACTTCGTAAGATGATCAACTATAACCCAGATAGCCTTATTTCCTTTGGATGTTTTATGAATTCCAGTGACAAATTACATAGTGATATTTTCCCATTTCCATTCTAGTATGGGTAAAGGTTTGTAAATCCTCTTAGACTTCTGTCTCTCAGCTTTAACTGGCTGACAAACCATGCATCGAGAGACATATTCAGCAACATCTCTTTTCATGGCATCCCAAAAGAACTACTCCTTTCAATCCCTATACGTCTTCGAGCTTCTAGGGTGAATATAGAATGAAGAACTATGGGCTTCATCCAATATTTGCATTCTTTAATTCTGGGATGGGAGGAACACAAACCCAATTCTAGAACCTTATTATTTCATCACAATCAATGTGGAATTCAAGAACATTTCTCACCTTCTTTTGTAACTCTACATCTTTTTCATGTGCCTCATTAATCATCACATGTATAGATAGGTGAACATTCATTTGATAAAGATAATATTTTTCCCCTTCCATTATAATTCCAAGATCCATCCTTTGTAAATCTATAAATATTGGATCTTTTGTGATCCATATCATGGATAAGCTAGCATGTTCTTTTCGACTTAATGTGTCTGCCACATTGTTTTCATTCCCTGGGTGGTAATGAATTGAACAGTCGTAATCCGTAATCAGCTCCAACCATCTTGTTTGGCACATATTCAGCTTCTTTTGTGTGAAATCATACATTATACTTTTATGATCAGTATAAATATCACACCTTTCACCATAAAGATAATTCCTCCAAATATTTAATGCGAAGATTACCGCAGC
This sequence comes from Viscum album, assembly GCA_963277665.1. Classification (NCBI taxonomy): domain Eukaryota; kingdom Viridiplantae; phylum Streptophyta; class Magnoliopsida; order Santalales; family Viscaceae; genus Viscum; species Viscum album. The sequence continues at coordinate 866,252,198 of OY728158.1, forward strand.
TAATTCCAAATCATGAGTTGGGTAATTTTGATCATGGATTTTTAACTGTCGTGAGGCATAAGTTATCACCATATCGTTTTTCATGAGAATACACCCCAATCCCTTCTTGGATGAATCACTATAGATCACAAACCATTCTATACTACAAGAAAATGTGAGCATAGGTGCACTGGATAAACTTCTTTTTAACTCCTTGAAATTCTCTTAACACTCCTCTATCCAAACGAACTTAACTCCTTTTCCAGTCAACCTGATGATTGGATTCAATAATCGTGAAAAATCATTCACAAAACGTCAATAATATCCATCCAAACCAAGAAAACATTGTATCTCAGTTACTATTGTTGGTCCCCACCATCAATTTATAGCCTCCCTTTTTTCTAGATCCATAGATATCTCCTCTTTTGAGAATATGTGACCCGAAAATGAGACTTTATGAAGCCAAATTTGACACTCAGAAAATTTGGCATAATGCTTATCCTTTATTATGGTCTTTAATATAAATCTCAAGTGATCTTCATGTTCTTACTTTCTATTTGAAAAGACAAGAATATCATCTATAAAGACTACCACAAACTGATCAAGATTGTCTCTAAAGACTCTATTCATTATATCCATGAAGATAGAAAGACCATTAGTAAGACCAAATGGAATCACTATAAATTCATAGTGTCCATACCTTGTATGGAAATCCATAATTGGTATATCCTCCCTTTTGACCCTTAATTAATGATACTCTAAACAGAGATCAATCTTGGAAAAGTATTGATCTCCATGTAGTTGGTCAAATAAGTCATCAATGTGTGGGAGAGGATATATGTTCTTGATAGTGATCTTGTTATGTTCTCGATAATCAATGCAGAGTCTCATTGATCCATCTTTTTCTTAACAAACTGAACAGGTGCTCCCTAATGTGATGCACTAGGGCGTATGAATCCCTTATCAAAAATCTCTTGGAGTTTCTTCTTCAATTACTACAACTCAATTGGGGACATTCTAGAAGGTGATTTTGAAATGGGCCTAAAATCTCATATGAGTTCTATTGAAAAATCATCTTCACGATTTGGTAGAAGACCTGGAAATTCCTCTAGAAAGACTTCATCAAACTCCCATATAATATGAATATTCTTAATCATGAGTTTGTCTCTAACCATTTGAGACAAATAACCTTGTTTTATTGGAATGAAGACCCATAAGATGGAATAAATTTCCACTGGAAGGTTATATTCATCGTTTCATCGATATATGATCATAGATTCATCAGCAATAAGAAATGTGACTTCCGTTCTTTGGAAATCGATATGAACTCCATATAAGAAAAGTCAATCCCTTCCATGAATCACATCAAATTCCACATTATAAAGGATCACAAGATTTGCAGGAATGAATTTCCCACAAACGTCAATTAGAGAAGAGTTATAAACTTTTGATGAAATCGTTGTGCCATTAAGAGTTGTAACATCTAAATCAATAGCTAATTGTTGAGGTAGTACGACGATACCCTTAGAAAATTATTCATAAATAAAAGAGAGGGTGGATCCAGAATCAAATAAAACATTTTCTACTTTAGAGTGGATGGTAAGTGTACCTTTTACCACTTCGTTATCATACTCCACATTGATGATAGAAATTTCATATGACTTTCCATTGACTTTGGCCTTAAGAGTTTATTGACGTCGATCATCATCAACAACCCTCAGATTAGGTAATTGATTAGAATAATGCCCCATTTCCTTTCACTTGTAACATTGAAGTGTTGGAGGTTCATTCTGTGTGGCCTTTTCTTTGTTCACGTCACTAGACATCTTTTTCCCATCATTGCGAAATTCAAATTCCCATTGACCTTCTTTTCCACATTTGAAACATTTACTTGTCCCTTTAAGACAATTCCCTGCATGTTTCTTTACACACTTTGAGCATAAGGGAAAACACATCTTCTTTTCGGTGTGGTCTTTAGATTTCCCATTTAATTCCATTTTCCTCTTCTTATCAAACCCATATGACTGATGGGTTACTCAAATATCCATCTCAACCTTGAGATCACATTGAAAAATTTCCTCAAAACTATTGAAGTACCTTATGGATAACGCCCTTTGAAGACTTGGTTTTAATCCAATAAATAATCGATCGATCTTACTCTCAAGTTGGATAATTATTCTGGAATCATACCTTCCAAGTCTTCTTAAATTTGCTTCATAGGTACCAATAGATACATCATCTTTTTTGCTTTAGTTCAAAAAACTACTTCTCCATCATTGTTCAAAGAATATGAAGGATGTACTTATTGAAAAATATGTTCTTGAACTCATCCCATTCTATGGACTCAATTTCATCTCTTTGCCTCGTTTTCTTAATAAGATTCCACCATTGATCAACTTCACCATTGAAACGATATACTACTCAGATTACTTTATCATGTTTTGAACATTGAAGAACTGAAAATATATTTTTAGTGGTACTTATCCATTGTTCTACCACAAATGGATCAGTACACCCGCTAAATGAGGGTGGGCACTGCCTCATGAAGGATTCAACATAATTTTGGTCCTTCCTTGGCTCGTTCGGAAGTCCTTCATGATTCATATCTTGAGAAAGCTGTGTGAGCATGGCTACAATATTTTCTATTCCAACTCCCATAATGTTTGGTTGCTCAGGGGGACGATCATTGCATTACCTGTCGCATTCAAAATTAACACGGTTCCTTCGTGTTCCATCCATTGACTAAAACCAATAAACATAGTGTGATAAACACTAATAATAAAAGGAAAACCACATAATCAAGAATAAAATTTCACACTTATGGTCTTATCATAGGTTATTCATTGCCATTTCTAAAACACTAATATTGTGTTATATGCTTAGACATATCCTTAGGGTTCTTACTAAGGCTTTCACATCCTAGTTTCCAATGGTTGACTATAACTTTCCTCTGATACCAACTATAATGACCCGTACATTACATAAATTTTTATTACTTCATAATTGAAGAATAATTATTACAACATATATCAAAACCATGATAGGACCTTATAGGTATAGTGTCTTTAGAAACTGGGAAACATAAACAACTAGTTCATAAAGCATCTACATTGTCTCCCGTTTATTTCATCATATCTAGAGTCTCTTTTGGTATATCCTACTTAATACCCTTCTTCCTGACCTGGTGAAAAGAAAACATACAAAAGGGTGAGCTCAAATGCTCAGTAAGGGTAAACAAAGGAAATATCAATCATATCATATTCATAAGAACACAACATTTTGAAAATCTTAACCTGCAAAAGAGATCATAATATCACAACATAGGATAAATCATAGTAGAGAAATATAAAACCAATAATCCTAACATAAAACCTGAAACATTGTGGAATACCCACATAATCATAGAAAATCATTTCATATTAGTCAAGCCTCATTCCAAGACTATCATAGCGGATAAAGTCCATTTCTGAAACGTGTTCACTCCCTGTTTTAGTCCAGTATCACTGAACTAGATTTACTTGACGTTCTATCAATGTCTATATCACGAGATATAAATCTTTACCCAATGAATTTGAGGGAGATATTGGTCCCACCCATTTCATAATTAAACAATTATTATGTGTGCCACAAAATCATAAATCATATATCATAGCATAAGCCATGTAATAAAAATAGTATTTGTAAACATCATGCCATCATAACATATTCCATATAAGATAAAAAGACTTCATAAAAATAATTACATCATAACATAATCAAATAAAATTAAAATAGGAATATAAAAATAACCCTATATTATCTTAGATGGAAAATAATTTTGATAAAACACTTGAACTCCATTCTTGAGGAAAATATCATTTCTACTTCAAAAATATTTTTCCTTTCTTAACATGTCATACAATTTTAAACTAAAAGGATTTAATTAAAAATAAACTTCAAAACTTTTAAAGTAAGATTCATGGAAATAATGCTATATGAAATCATAAAAATCTATTCAGGCCATATAAGTTCAAAAAAAAATTCTTCTCGTACTTTTCCCGAAACAGTCAAAAAGTATCTCATACTGAAAACGAAAAAAGATTCCTTTCATATCATTTAATAAAAATTCATCAATAGGTAAAATTGGATTTAAACAATTGTATGAGGATACAAATAATATTACTTATTGAGGGAAAATGTTTTTGGATGATAAATATGCCCCAGTAATTTCTGAATAATAAACAATCTCGGATAAAAATGAGGTTGTGAGATTTTCCCTTACCTTAGGTCTGATATGATTTGTACGTATCTAAACCTCATCTATAATGATTTAAATTATGTCATTTAATTATTAAATAATCATATTAATTTTTATGATATCATATATGGTCATATTCTTATCTTCTCATTAGTAATATTTCATTACTACTTGTTATTCGGGTGTTCATTGCTTTATGTTCTTACCCATGTTTGGTCTAATAAATTCTTATTACTCTTTGTAGGTTATAGATAACTCATTTATATAATGGTATTAGTGTAATATATATCATATTTATTCATTCAATTTATTTATATAATCATCTTTAAATGAATATCATGTAGAACGAGTCACATCACATCGTGGAGACAATTGGTCGTACGTACGCACGAGCGATGATATCATTCTTTTGATATTAAAATCTTATATAATTGGATTTTATATCATATATATAGAATCATAATAATGTTATATTTATTATTTATATCATTTATACTCATTATCATACCCATCCAAATGATTAAATGTTTGAATAACAAACTACACCACGACATGGAGACGGTAAGCCGTACGTATGCAGGTGTGGTGACTTTTTCATTCATAGGATGGATAAAATAACTAATATGGATGTAAAATTTTTATAATAAAATCAAATTATATAGAATATACTGGAGTTATTATTTTATAATGGAAACAACTAGGAAGGAGGAAGTGGAAGAAGAATGTAACTTGAAATAGGTGGAGAGATATTTACCTCTTCCTCGGGTTCTTCCTTTTGATTTGATCAAAAGGGCACCATAGGTTGTCTTTATGACAAACTTAAGGCCTCTAGGATGAAGTTAGGATAATTTATAGGGTATTTTGGTAGGTTTTGGGGGAGCCAAATGGCTTTTCATGTGTGAATTAGAGAGAAGGGGGAGTGCCCTTTTATAAGAGGGGAGAGGGGCACCTTAGGAAAAACATAAAATATTAATTTATAATAAATTCATATTTGGTTTATAATGGATAAAAAGTGACTTATATCGATTATAGGGTGGGTATGAGTTGAAATACTTTCAACCAATAGGTTTTAGACAAGTTTAGGATAACATTGTAACTTTATCATTTTGATTTAACTCTAAGTTAAATAAATTAAATTTTACCATGTATTCTTGTATTCTTACACTATAAGGTTAATAAACTTACTATAAACTACAAATATATTCCCAATTGGTCAATTAATGTCATATATATTATTATATAAGTCTTTTAGACGAAACCTAGATTTATAGGAATATAATAACATTAATAATGTTAATATTTGTTTTAAAAACTCTTTTATGTCAATTTTGACACTATTTGGTATTTTTTTTATAAATTCATAACAGAATTATTAGTTCAAAAAAAATTCTTATAACCAATCCTAACATGTTATATTAGCCTATTAAATTATCTTAATTCATTAAAAGTCTCAAATTACATTTATTTGGGTATTTATAATATCAATTATGTTAATATTTCATTAATAAGGTAATTATTGTATCATCATTGTGTCATAAATAAATTAAATTATTTAATGTCTAAAAATTATAAATAAACTACCATTATGTAGAAAATATTGTTATCTTTCTATTTCATGTTTATAGTCTAATTTTTCTTATTTATAACTCTATATTAAAAATGTTTTACTTATTAAACTATGATTTTAATTCTTTTAACTCTTCTTTGAATTTAATAATAATAAATCTCAGGGTGTTACATCGATTAATATGTTATAACTATATATTAATTGTATGGTACACTATAGAAGTAATTCATTCATGTGGATAGATAATGGATCCTTCACCCATTGTGCAACATGCCGACCCACCTTTAGCATTTCATGTGGATTCTCTCCATCGGGTAGATATGTATTTGGTTTTTATGGTACTAGAAGATGAAGAACCTATGATAATATCACTATGTTAGTTTGAAATATAGGGAATACCTAGGTTACATGGTGAGCTAGACCCCCCCCCCCCTTCAGGTGGAATAGTACTGGATTGAGTCACAAGTCTGAGTGTTTTGCAGGGATATGACCATTCATGATGGTGGTCCTAGTTGTAATCCTTATCCAGGGATATATGGGGCGTGGTGGACCCTTGTGCTAGTGTTGTTTGATATATCTCTGGATATGGAAATAATGTGAAGGGTTACCCAATATAGATTTATTCTCTTATGATGAACATTAAAGTTATGCAGATGAGTCAGTTCCACCCAAGAAGAAAGGTTCAATATGGGGGGGGGTAATATCCATGATTTGTATGTTTGAAAACATTCTGAAGGTGATAAAGACTCAAAAGGTACCACATTGTGGATAGAAGGTGGGAAAGTGGAATTTTAGAAATATACTGTAGGTCCAGATAACGTGGAGACATCATGTGTGATCTGATGGGAAACCTATATCTTCACTACTTTAGCTATATTTTTTATAGATTAAGGTGCAAGCCACTATTTACATGATTCATCCCATATTTTATACCTAGAGTTTCTAGTGGAGCTTTTATCAAGACCATTATTATTAGAGACTCTTGTTGAGGATGTATTCATGGTTGCAGTTCTCTTCTAATAGTGTGGTTTTACTCTTAGAGGGGTGCTTCATGTGGGATCTCTCTATAGTGGGGATAGTAAGGCCCCAGCCCTAGTAACCAAGAGTCAGTGAATTATTAAATAACATTGGCATGATCACAATGAAATAATGTCTTGAAAGACCGATAAACTTAGTATTATTAGAAACAAGATTCATACATAAGTTAAACTTTACAACTTGAATAGAAATACAACACAAATTTATTCCCTTAGAAACATCCAAGCCTCCTAGATTATGCCTGTAAGTCACTCATAACTAACTTCTTCATATCTCGGGAAAATGAAACAAAAGGAAGGGGTGGGCTCAGACGCTTAGTAAGGGTACGCAACACAACATAAGATAACCTAAATATTAATCATTGTGAATAATTGAAACCACATGCCTTTACCAATAATAAACAAGAATATTTTTATGGAGGGAATATGAGCTTAGTAAATAATGCCATAATAAAACATAATCCTGGGTATTCTACTAGTCTAATGACCACTTGAACCATCAATATTATATTCATAATGGGGGAATGTATAATGTCTGACATTCTAAAACATTTTTTCAAGGCCTCAACCAAGATGTCTAAAAATGATTAAGGCCTCGACCAAAACCATATATCAAATTGGGAATGGTCTCAGCCAATTCCATGTCTAGTTGTCTCATTAGACCTAATGATGCTTCGAGGAGCTATATCGGGCTCCACCCATCACATACTAAGTCCAATACATTCCTCATATGAAAAGGTTAAAATATTACATAAACATTCGTATTAAAACAAGCATATGAAATTTCAATACTTTAACCATAACCATAACCATGAATGGTTTAAAAATAGCACATCCACAGTCAAACATATCACAAAACCTTCAGTACAATATGGATGTTTTGTATCATAATAAATCAACTTCAAATAAACATAATATCCATCAAATGATGTTGACAATATGAAATCGAAACATTTTTTAGAGAATTATCTCTATCTATTTTGAAATCATTTATGAGTCACATAATTATAAATAAATCATTTATTTTAAAAAAATCTTATAATCTAGTAAGGGAATCTTCGACTATGTTATAACAGCGGAAAATAGTCGCACCTGCCGTATAAGTTAAAAAAACATTCTTATCTTAATTTTTTCAAAAAGGTCATAAAGTACCTTGTTTGGAAAACGACGGAAAGATTCCTTTCAAAACATATAAGGTTAAATAAGGTTATAAATTACTTTACCCCTTTATCTAGTAAAACAAATTTTTGGAATACATATTTAAGAAACATAGATGTGGATGATAAAGAGGTCCTAGTAGATACTTACGTAAAAACAACCTCGGATAATAAAGAGATTATAGAATTAACCCTTACCTTGTACTTTTCCTTGGTCTAGGGTAGTTTAACCTCGGGTATAATGGTTAAATAATTGTTATTGAATTATACAAGAGTCATATACATTAATATGATATCATATATGATCTTTTAACATTGCTTTGTTAAAAATATCATAGTATTGTCGTCGTTTCGGGTGTTAAGGGATTCGTTTTCATTTATATTATTTGTTTTGTGAGAGATATTTGTTATGTATGGGATGAATATTATTCATATAGAGAATGCTATCATGTATTTAGAAATTATTTTTAATCATCAAATTAAAATTAGTCTTGAATGGTTACGATGGGGAATGAATCTCACAGTGTTCGTGGAGATGGTAATCTGTACGTATGCATGAGCGACAATATCATTCATTTTATATGAACAATATATATAATTGGATGGTATATCATATAAAAAAATAATTATCATTTTATATTTATTTTTTACATCAATTACACATAATTTTAATACCCATCCAAATAATAATGTATTTAATAACAATTACACCACGACGTGGAGACGCTAAGCCGTACGTACGCACGTATGGTGACAGGTCGTTCAAAGGATGGATATAACAATGAATAAGGTTGTACCATATTTATAATAACATCACAGTATATATAATATACTATATTTATTAATTTAAAATGGAAACAACAAAGAAAGCGGAAGTGGATGAAGAAAGGAACTTGAAAGAGGTGATGAAATATTTACCTCTTCTTCGGGTTCTTCCTATTAATTTGATCAAAAGGGCTTCTTAGGTTGGATTTACGACTAAATTAAGGACTCTAGGATGAAATTATCATAGTTTAGAGGGTATTTATGTAGTGTTTGGACGAGCCAAATGGCTTTAAATGTGTGAATTAGAGAGAATGGGGAGTTCCCTTCTATAATAGGGGTGAGGGCCACCTTAGGAAAAGCTTGAAATATTATTTTATAATAAAATCATTTTCAGTTTCTAATGTATCAAAAATGAATTATTTAAAGGATAAGGTGAGGATGGGTCAGAAAGAACTCAACCAATAGGTTTTAGATACGTTTTGGTCACTATATTAACCTTATCTTTCAGATATAACTCTTAGTTAAATAGTTTGGCATTTACTATGTCTCTTTGTATTTTTATATTATATGGTTAATAAACATACTATGAACATCCAAGAGAACAACCAAGTGGTTCATTAATGATGCACCTATTATTATATAAGTATTTTGTCCAATCCTTAGGTTTTTAGGAATAGAATATCAATTAATAGTATAATTGTTTTTAAACACTCTTTTATGTCAATTTTGACAGTATTTGGTATTTTGTTTTTGCTAAATTTATAACAACATTATTACTTAGAAATAAATTCATATAACTAACCCTAACATGCCGTATTAACCTTGAAAAGTAGTTTAATTCATAAAGAGTCTCAAACTACATTTATATGGATATTTATAATATCAATTATTTTAATATTTCACTGATTAGGTAATTAATGCATCATCATTGTGTCATAGATAAATTAAATTATTTAATGTATAAAAATATAAATAAAATATTTTTATGTAGGAAATCTTTTTATATTTATAATGAATATTTATAGTTGAATTTTTCTTATGTGTAACCTTATATTAAAAATCTTTTAGTTATTAAACATTGATTTTAATTCTTTTAACTCTTCTTTGAAATAAATTATAATAAATGTCCTAATCTAATAAAAGTGTAAAAAATAGGTTCATATTTTATTGATAAGGTTGTTTTGGTCGAATTATACTTATCCAATATAATTTGGACACGTCTTAGGGTAATAATAATATCATTGTTACCCTTAATTACCCTATTTACTTTTAACTTTGCTAAATAAAAGTAAAAAAGTTACTATTCACCAAAAATTATATTCATCTTATTGAAAAAATAATAATTTACTTAATGATATCAATAGTGTCTCTTTTATTTTTGAAATTAAACTCACAAAAGAGGTAAAATTATGTTTTATGTAAATTTGCAAATGCCTTTAAGAGGTGGGTAAAAGACGGTAAAAAGTTCAATAAAATTTTTATATATCTAAATTTATTATAAACCGACTCCAATTTATTACATTGAACATATATATGTATTATATATCTATTTTGACCTAAACTAAATTTAAATAAAATAAATAATTATTTAAATAAAAATTTGGTTTTAAACTATAACTCAGTGTTTTTTACTATTCATCAAGAATTGAACGTTTTCAGAAAAATACCAAAATTCACCCTAACCTAATTTCGACATTATGAATCCAATAATGAGGTCCATTTTGAAATATTAAATTTATAAAATTTCCAAAAGTGCATATTACTATTCATAATGGCTAGTTTTATTGGTTGTGGTGTGTTATAACTCGATGTTGCGTACAACACATGCTATTTTATCATTCAAAGAGAAGCATATTGTAGAAGCTTGGGGTATTAGATTCTCCCCTCATTCAAATATTTTTTTTCAGTTTATTAGCACTTCTTCCCTTGTATTAAGAAGCTAGATAGGCTCTTCGTAATAAGATAGATCAGGTTCCAGCTCTAATTCATCATAGGTGAGGATATGCGTTGGGTCAGGCATGTATTTTCTCAACAGTGATATGTGGAACACATCATCCACTTCAGAGAGACTTGGCAGAATTGCCAACCAGTAATCTGTAATCCTAATTCATTCTAGAATTTCTAAAGTTTAGATGTACCTGGGACTTAATTTTCCCTTTTTACCGAAACGTATAACACCCTTCCATGAAGATACCTTCAAGGAAATATTATATCCTACCTGAAATTAAAATCCTTCCATCAGTTATCGGGATAGCTCTTCTACCTAATTTAAGTTGCATTGATGTGGGTTTGGATTACCTTTACCTTTTCTATCATTTCCTTCACAATTTCTGGGCCTATGAGTTTTCTTTCACTAATATCATCCCAACAGGTTAGTATACAACATCTCTTTCCATATAATGCTTTATATGGTTCCATATGAATACTTGAATGGAAGCTATTGTTATAGAAAAATTATATCAGAGGTAAATATTGATCCCACATACCATGAAAGTCAAGTGAACATGATCTCAACATGTCTTCTAACATTTGAATAGCCTGTTCTGATTGTCCATCAGTTTGGGGGTGGTAGGCAGTGCTCAAACGAAGTTTGGTATCTAGGTCTTTCTGATTACTTTTCGAGAATCTTGATGTAAAATGTGGATCATGATTAGAAACAATCAATAGGGGTACTCCATGATGTCTCAAAACATCATTAACATATAGTCTTTCTAGACGTTCACATGGTAAATCTTCTCTTATATCAAGAAAATGTGGTGACTTGGTAAGATGATCAACAATGACCCATATTGCATCGTTCCTTCTAGGAGTCTTGGGTAGTTAAATGAAAAAGTCCATAGTGATATCATCCCATTTCCACTCAGGTATAGGAAGAGGTTTCCCGGCTTCCCCAGGCTGTTTCATTCATGCTTTCACTTGTTGACAAACCATACATCTTGACACAAAATCAGTAATCTCCCTCTTCATGTTGTCCCACAAAAAATGTTCCTTAAAATCTCTATACATCTTAGTGCAACCAGGGTTTATAGGGAAGTTGTAACTATGAGAATAATCCAACAATTCCATTCTTAGATCAAGTATATCGGGAACACCAAGTCTCTTCCCAAATTTCAAAATTCCATCTTCATACACAATGTCACTCAATCTCCCATAATTTATAGCTTTAATCTTCTTTTAAAACTCCTCATCATCAGCATGAGAACATTTTATCCTTTCTAATAATGATGGTTTGGAATCCATTTGAAAATGTATTGATGTTCCACCTTCCATGGTTATTCCAATATCCATCTTTACTAGATCCATGAAAATAGGATCCCTTTTAACTCTCATCTTGTTCAAAACTCCATGATCTTTTATTCTCAAAGAATCTTCTACCTTATCTTCCTTCCCAGGTTTGTAGTGTATCGTGCAATCGTAATCCTTGAGTAGTTCAAGCCATCATCGTTGCCTCATGTTGAGTTCTTTCTGTGAAAGAATATACTTCAAACTCTTATGATCAGTATATATCTCACGTTTTCCACTATAGACATAATTTCTCCATATATTCAAAGAAAATATTTCAGGTGCTAACTCAAGATCATGAGTAGGATAGTTTATGAATTTTCAGCTGTTGTGAATAATAGGAAATAACTCTATCACTCTTCATAAGGACACAACCAAGTCCTTTCTTTGATGAATCACTATAAATAACAAACTCATCATTCCCCGATGGTAGAGTCATGATATGAGCATTGAATCATATTCTCATCAATTCATCAAAACATTCTTCACAAGCTTTTTTCTAAACAAATTTAACCCATTTTCGTGTGAGCTTTGTTAATGGGTTAGCCAACCGGGAAAATCATGGATGAAACATTGATAATAACCTGCTAAACCAATAAAGATGCATACCTCAGTTATACTCGTCAGTGCTGGCCTTTCAGGGATTTCCTTTGTCTTAGAAGGATCAACAGAGATTCCATCCTTGGAGACAATATGGCCCAGAAAAGAAATCTCTTGATGCCAAGATTCACACTTTCTAAACATCCCATATAATTAATGTCTTCTCAGAGTCTTCGTGATAATGCACAAGTGGTTTTCATGATCATCATAGATTTTGGAGTATACCAAGATATCATCAATAATTACCACTATAGTGTCATCAAGATATTCCCATAAAACAATATTCATTAGATCGATGATGATGGAGGGTTCATTAGTCAATCCAAAAGGCATTACTGTAAACTCATAATTCCCACACCTGGTTCGAAATGCTGTTTTTGGAATGTCTTTCATCTTCACACACAACTGATGATATACAGATCAATGGTCAATATTTGAAAAGTATTGAGCTCAATGAAGTTGGTCGAAAAAATCATCAAGGAGGGGTAGGGGATACTTGTTCTTTATTGGTATTGCATTGATCTCCCTGTAGTCAATGCACAAACTCATAGATCCATATTTCTTCTTAACAAAACGGACATGGGCTCCCCATGGGGAAACACTAGGGTGAATAAATCCCTTATTACTCAATTCTTCTAGTTGTTCTTTAGTTACACTAATTCCATAGTTTCCATTTTATAAGGGGTCTTCGATATGGGCCTTGAACCATGAATTAAATCAATGGAAAACTCAATTTATCATTCTGTAGGATGTCCAGGTAAATCCTCTGGAAATACATCAACATAATATTACACAATAGGTACATCCTCTATTTGAACATTCATTTCGTCACCAACAGCTATTTCATTCTCTACTTCCCCAATAATTGAATTTAGTTGAGCTACTGGGGGTGGATCTAAATAAGAATTAGGTGGTGACGATTCTTCTCTAAATATTAGGTTTTCTTTATCATCTTTTTAAAAAATAATAACCTTATTCTTCTTATAATAAATTATTTCATCATGGTCCAAATGCCAACCCATACTGAGGATTATATCCAATTCAATCATGGGTATGATGATGAGATCAGCAGATAAAGCACATTTATATGCCCTAATGGGAACTAATTCACAAAACTGTGTAGCAATGATACTTCCCTTAGACGTTTTGACTGACAAATCCCTTGTTAAAAAAATAGGAAATATCTAATTTTCATAGACAACTGGGGAGATATTAAAGAATTTGATGATCCAAAATAAAATAAAGAATTGGATAAACATGAGGAAACCTTTTAATTTTCTGCCATCACATCTTTCGGGGCTTCAACCTCAGTAGTAGGGATCACATAAGCTTGGCATTGATCCGGTGGCCTTTTCTGATGTAAGTTTCCCTGACGCTTATGAAATTATTTTGCATAATGTCCCATACCCCTGAAATTATAGCATTGAACATTGGTAGCATCTTTCTTTCCCTTACAATCACCCGCACGATGGCCTTTCTGTCCACATTTGTAGAATACTCCTTTTCCTTTTAGACAGGCACCAAGGTTCTTCCTTCCACAATTATCACATGGTGGAAATTAAATTCTTCCATTCTTCCCTATTTCCATATTTCCTTTCCCAGAGTGTTCAATAGATCTCTTCTTCTCTTGCTTTTATTTAAAGTCATAAGACTTAGAGAATTCATTTTTTTTCTTGATAGCACACGAGACAATATCTTCGTTTGATGAGAAGGATTGTGATACTAATGATTGAAGGAGAAATGATTTTAACCCATAAAAGAATCGTTCAATCTTACTTTTTGGGTTATATATAATCTTTAGCATGCCTCACTAACCTTGTAATGTTAGCTTCATACTTTGAGACATTCTCATCCTCATTTTACTTCAGACTCAGAAATTATCCTTCCATATCCGCTCGATCGTCATGAGGAAAGTATTTTTCTATGAAAATTTCTTTAAACTCCCTACATTCCATATTTTATATTTCATCATCTTTCTTTGTGTTTTGAATTAATGACCACCATTGATCTTCATATTTAGGGAGTCGGTAAACTGTCATGACAACCTTTTCCCATTCGCTAATCCAAAAGGCGTGGAATATTTTTTCTAAGGAATTTATTCACTGTTTAGCTACTAATGGATTTGTACCCCCTTTGAATGTTGGTGGTTTTTGCCTCATTAAGAGGTCTAACATTGATCCTCCGCATTGGGGATTAGGGTGATCCATACGGGTAAGGTTATTATTCATAACCTGTTTGAGCTGTCCCAGTATGTTTATAAGCTGATCAGCACGAGTTGTATCACCATCTCCACTATAATTATCTTGAGCGGGGGGAAAATCCCTACATGTAGTGTGATTATTGGTATGGTTTCCATTCCTTCCACTAGGCTCCATTTGTAAACAATGTCATACACTATATTAGTTTATGAATAACAATACATAAATCCAAACTTGTAAAAAAACTTAACATAAATTGAACTGTTTATAGATATAATCCATAATCATAAAAAGGCTTTCATTGAGAATGTATATACTCATAAACCCTTCGTAATGGTTTTTAGGTAAAATGAGAATTATCCTAATCATATCCCCTGGGAGTTTTGTAACCAAGAGTGCAGAAATGACCATTGTCATGCACCAGTCCCCGTTCGAGTCTATCTCAAAGTGGTGTTTTCAGGTTTTACCCCTAGGTACATCTGTGCCAGAGCCACCTCTGCCTGCTCATATCCATATAGGGATGTATTGCTTTGAAAATTCACAAAATATCTACATTACCAAAATTCTAGGAGGTTCTACTATACTAATCCTCAAAGTATATATTAGGGTAATGTGCTCTAATCCGAGTTTATCTAAATCTAGTTTCCAAGGTTTGTACTAAAATTATTATGATACCTACTTTAACATCCCGACCCTAGTTACCCTGAATCGATGAATTATTACATAACACTGGCTTGATCACAAGGATATCATGTCTCGAAAGACTGATCAGTTTAGTATTATTAGAATCCTGATTCATACACTAGTTCAACTTTACAACTTGAAAAGAAATATAACACGAATTTATTCCATTAATAACATTCAAGCCTCCTAGATTATAACTACAAGTCACTCATAAGTAACTTATTCATATCTTGATAAAATGAAACATAAGAAAGGGGTGAACTCAAATGCTCAGTATGGGTAACCAATACAACATAATATAAAATAAATATTAAGCATGGTGAATAATAAAAACAACATGCCTTTACCAATAATAAACATGAATACTTTTATGGTAGGAATATGAGCTGAGTAAATAATGCCATAATAAAACATAATCATGGGTATTCTACTATTCGAATGACCACATGAAACATCAATATTACTTTCATAATGAGGGAATGTATAATGTCGGACATTCTGAGACATTTTGTCCAGGACTCAGCCAGGACGTCTAAAAATGATTAAGGTCTCGGCAAAAACTATATATAAAACTGGGAAAATCCTCATCCAATTCAACATCTAGTTGTCTCATGAGACCTACCGATTCATCAAGGAGCTATAGCGAGCTCCACCCATCACTTACTAAGTCCAATACATTCCTCATATGAAAAGGGTGTAATAAAATATAAACAATCGTATTAAATCTAGCATATGAAATGTCAATACTTTTACCATAAACCATGAATGGTATAAAAATAGCACATCCACATTCAAACATATCACCAAAACTTCAATACAATATGGATGTTTGGTACCATAATAAATCAACTTCAAATAAACTTAAAATCAATCAAAAGATATTGACATAGATGAAATCAAAACATTTTTATAGAAATATCTCTTTCTATTTTTAAATCATTTAAGAGTCACATAATTATACAGAAAACATTTATTTTGAAAATATTTTTATACTCTTGTAAGGGAATCTTTGATGATGTTACAATGGTGGAAAATTGTCACACCCACCGTATAAGTTAAAAAACATTCTTATCTTAATTTTTTCAAAAAGGTCATAAAGTACCTTATTTGGAAAACGACGAAAAGATTCCTTTCAAAAAATATAAGTTTAAATAAGGTTATAAATTACATTACCCCTTTATCTAGTAAAAATATGTTTTGAAATACCTTTTTGAGAAACATGGATGTGGATGATAAAGAATTCCCAGTAGATACTTACATAAAAACAACCTCGGATAATAAAGAGATTGTAGAATTAAACCTTACGTTGTACATTTTCTTGGTCAAGGGTAGGTTAACCTCCTATATAATGGTGAAATAATTGTTATTAAATTACAAAAGAATTGTATACATTTTTAGCATATCATATATGATCTATTAGCATAGTTTTATTAATAATATCTTTGTATTATTGTTGTTTCGGGTGTTAACGTATTCGTTTTCCTTTATATTCTTTGTTATATGAGTCATATTTTTTATCGATGGGATGTATCTTATTCATATCCAAAATTATATCATGTCAATAAACATTATTTTTAATTGTCAAATGAAAATTAGTCTTGAATGGATACAATGTGGAAGGAATCTTATCGTGTTCGTGGAGACGGTAATCCGTACGTATACACAAGCGACAAAATCATTATTATGGATATTAAAATAATATATAATTGGATGTTTTATGATATATACAAAACCATTATCATGTTATATTTATTATTTACATCAATTACACATCATTATTATACTCTTCCAAATAATAATGTATTGAATAACAATTACACCACAACGTGGAGACGGTAAGTCGTACTTATGCACGTATGGTGACATGTCATTAAAAGGATGGATAGAATAATGAATATGGTCATACCATATTTATAATAACATCATAGTATATAGAATATACTGGATTTATTATTTTATAATAGAAACAACAAAGAAATAGGAAGTGGAAGAAGAAAGGAACTTTAAAAAGGTAATGAAATATTTATCTATTCTTCGGGTTCTTCCTTTTGATTTGATAAAAATAGCTCCATAGGTTGGCTTTATGACTAAAGGAAGGCCTCTAGGATTAATTTAGGATAGTTGAGAGGGTATTTGGGTAGAGTTTGGCTGACCCAAATTTCCTTGAAGGTGTGAATTAGAGAGAAGGGGAAGTTCCCTTTTATAAGAGGGGTGAGGGGAACCTTAGGAAAAGCTAGAAATATTATTTTATTAAAAATTCATTTTCAGTTTCTAATTGCTCAAAAATTAATTATTTAAAGTATAAGGTGGTTGTGGGTATAAAACCACTCAAACAATAGGTTTTAGACATGTTTAGGTCACTATATTAACCTTCTCTTTTAGATTTAACTCTTAGTTAAATAGTTTGACATTTACCATGTCTCTATATAGTTTTATATTATATGGTTAATAAACTTACTATAAACTTCCAAGAGAACCCCAAGTGGTTCATTAATGATACAACTATCATTATATAAGTAATGTTTCTAAAATTTAGATTTTTAGGAATGAAATATCAATTAATAATATAATTTCTGTTTTAAAAACTCTTTTATGTCAATTTTGACATTGTTTGGTATTTTGTTTTTTCTAAATTTATAATAGCATTATTAATTCAAAAAAAATTCATATAACCAACTCTAAAATGTCATATTAATCTGTAAAAGTAGTGTAATGCATAAAAATTATCAAATTACATTTATTTGGATATTTATAATATCAATTATTTTAATATTTCACTTATTAAGTAATTACTACATCATTATTGTGTCATAAATAAATTAAATTATATAATGTCTAAAAAATATAAATAAAATACCATTATGTGATAAATAGTTTTATCTTTATAAATAAAATTTATAGTAGAATTTATCTTATGTGTAACCCTGTATTAAAAAAATTTTAGTTATTAAACCTTGATTATAACTCTTTTAACTCTTCTTTGAATTAAATAATAATAAATGTCCAAATCTAATCCAAGTGGAACAAAGTGGTTCATATATTATTCATAATGTTTATTATGGTCGAATTATACTTATCCAATATAATTAGGACATGTTTAAGGTAATAATAATATCATTTTCCCCTAAATTATCCCATTCACTTTTAACCGTGGTAAATAATAGTAAAAAGTTACTATTCAACAAAAATTATTTTCATCTTATTGACCAACATTTCTCTTACTGATATCAACTGTGTCTCTTAGATTTTTGAAATTCAACTCACATAAGCAGTAAAATTATGTTTTATGTAAATTTTCAAATGCTCCTAAGAGGTGGGTAAGAGACTGTAAAAAGTTCAATAAAATGTTTCTACATCTAAAATTATTATAAACTGACTGCAATGAATTATATTGAACTTATATAGTAATTATGTATCTATTATAATCTAAAATAAATTTAAATAAAATAAATAATTATTTAAATAAAAATTCGGTTTTTAACTATAACTCAATATTTTTCACTATTCATCAAGAATTGAAAGTTTTCAGAAAAATACCAAAAATTTACCCTAAGCTAATTTCAACATTCCAAATACAATAATGAAGTCCATTGTGAATGATAAAATTTATTAAATTTCAAAAAGTGGGTATTACTATTCATAATGACTAGTTTGATTGGTTGTGGTGTGTTAGAACTCAAAGTTGAGTACAACACATGCTATTGTATTATTCAAAGAGAAGCATACCATGGAATCATGGGGTGTTAAATTGGTGAGGCCCTATGGTGTTTTCCCTGGTATAGACTACTTTATTATTATCTTTTCCATGTTTGATAGTTTCCATTATGATTTTTAGTATACATGAATTGTTGATATGATTTTCCCATTATTTTTTAGAAGGAATTATAGGTATATTAGTAAGATATCGTATACAGGAGGATACAACTAGTTTCTAAATAGTTGGATGGTATGGTCCTTAGAGTATAAGATCCTTAGAGTTAACAATTTCTTATGTTAGGGGAGGAATATTATGGTTTATTTCTTGTGGGTGTGTCAATATTACCTTCCATTAAAAACTGATTTCTATATAGTTCTACACTGAGGGAAATCCTGATATCTATACTATCATATCAGGTGAACCTATAGATCTGTGAGAGTTGAAGGTGATGTTGGGGGGTCATTAGATGAATATTTTGTCAGACCAACTATATTCCCTTTGTAACCATTGTTCTTTTCACCATAAATTCAAATGAGAGCTTTATTTTATGCATGGATTAATGTATCCTTAATTAGGTGACTATAGGGAATGAGTAACCAATTCTAATAATCAATTAATTCTTTAACCTAAATATACGAGTGAATTAGTTCTCTAAGTTTGTCCTTAGGATGGGTTAGCACCCATTCCAAGTATTGGATAAGTATATATCATAATTAGATTTGTAGAGCATCTATAATTACATTGAGTTCATTGGGATTCCCTTCATCATGTTAAATGCACCAACAATTTTTGTGGAACACATAGACCAAATCTTTTATGCCTTCTTAGACTAGTTTATAGTGGTTTTATTCTATTACATCCCCATGTACTCAGAATCATAAAATGTGAAGATGAGATATATAAGGATGGTCATGTACACACTCTTAGAGGGCCATCATTGTCAGAAACTCTCAAAGTTTCATTTTTTTATTTTAGAGGTCCACTTACTATGATATTTCCTCTTATAGGAGTGTTGTAGTAGACCTAGAAACATTTTTTTAGTTCTTTCTTGTGATCCACCATAGTTTATGATCGACGTATGGAGGTTCCTTTGCTTTTTAATCTTTCTCCCAAATACTCAATGATTATGGAACCTATGAAATCTTTGACTGGAAAAGGGAATCCATTCATATGGATGGAAAAGTTCCGGTATTCATTCTAGTATATAAAGTATCTATGGACATGGGGCCCAATATTAGGACAACCAAAAGAGAGTTTTCAGTACATGGTGATCTACGTTTCCTCTAAAGGTTGGATTATATGTGCTCTGATGCAGTGGTAGCCAGTGATTTCTTATGGGCCTTAGTAGTTTAAAACAGATGGGATCCAATACATGGCCCATAACTTAGATCTAGTAGAAGCAATTTTCACATTATTTATTTTTTATGCTCTATTAGGAGAGATATTGTGTCATCAAATATCCATCGGACTTACTCCAGATGTAATTATAATGGTTGGTAGCACATCTTCATTTTTTCAAGGATAGATGATGGTTCCATTCATGCTATAATATTTGGTTTTGAAGGAGTGGTGAGGATCTTCCAGGAGTGATGAGGATATACAAGGATAAGTGGTTTCAGTTTTGGTTGATGGGAATAATATTGTGTGATGGTGGGTTTATCTCTCCATGCCTCATAAACTAACAGGTGATTCCAAGGTGTTGGGATGAATGTGGAAGTGAGATGTTTTATCCATGAGGTATTTATAGGAAATCCATTTTTGTACAAACAACTATCTAGGTGTTCATAGACCGACCCACCATGTTGGTCTACTTTCTATCCATCTGGGTGAAAATTATAGTGGAGTTCTTGGGATGAATGTGAATGAAGGGGATAATATTACTTCCTGGAGTTTCCTCAATGATCATTTTAGACCATGATTCTAACCTAATTTCATGAATATTTTACAAGATTATTTGTAAATGAATTGTCACTAATAATGGTATTCACCCCCCCCAGCTGGTTAGCTAGATAGAGAAGACCATTCACGTTTTGTATGATATTCTTTGAGATAGAATCATGGTTTTTGGCCATTGGTGAGATGTTTATTTACCCTTGATGGAGTATCTTGTAACATTTGTTTTCATTCCACCATCATTATCTCACCATTCAAGGACTATTATGGGAGACTATATAGTTCACCATTATGTAGGTTGGAGGATAGAGTGATAACAATTATGGACCAAGACATGGTGTTAGTGACAACAGGGTCTCTAAAAACCATCTAATAGTTGATGAGGACAGACTAGATCCATTTGAAGGCTTATGTGGACTGACGATGGATCCCTCTAGAGTTTGATGAAGATACCATATACTCATCAAGTTCCCAAATATATGAGGACTATAGAGAGTTAGGTGAGGCAGAAATCTATCTCCAAGAAATATTTTCCCTTTCTAGATAGTTTTTAGGTATGGCGAGGGGACATGCCACTTGGACCTACCACCACAGTTATATTGGGTACATGATGTATTCCACATGTTGTAGATGAGGTGCTATATGCATGACCTGTGGCACATTGTTGACTAGTGTGATATGGAAATTGATGGCGGAGATACCTATTTTGGATTCCTAGAGGTGTATAGGTAATAATAAGTATAATATCACTTGTGGGTGAGTACTTACCTTAGTTATTTTTCATAGATAGCACAGGAACCTCTAGGAGAGCTCATTGGAGCAGAAAAACCCAAACATGAGCTCAGATTCTTCACCTATATGAGTAGTGTTTGTTCTTTATAGGATGAAAATCATTGATAGTGGGGAGAATTTAGTGACTCCATAATTTCTATTATTCATGTTGGAATATTTCAAATAATATTTTCAATGTAATTTACATAGTCATCATGGTATTCCATGGATAGTGGGGCCATGGTGTTTATATATTAAAAATATTATATTTATTTTATCATGAACACGTGGTTTTTCAAAAATAGTGGAATATATTAATAATAGTTACTTGGATGGGAAAACCAAGACCACCATTAAATCTATAGTGTAGGTTCTCCACTAGGTTTAACATAGGTCTTTTCGGTCTTAGATTCCATGATATATTATAGTCATGGGAGGGATAAATGTATTAATTTAATTTTCATTTAATTTTCAAACCCTAATGTAACTCATTTATTAACTCTTATTTTAATAATTTTCTATGATTAGCCACATAATCATACAGGTAATGGTAGGATGGATACTGCTATGTTGTATAGCGCATTGGCATGTGATGTCGGGTTTGAGGATCAACAATAAAAGAACCTGGAGTTTTGTGAATCCAATAAAAAACATGGTGATTACCTTAATGAAATTATTGTAGATTCATTAATTATCAATGATCAATCCAAACATGAGGTTGTTTTTTTAACCCCTATTCTTGATTTTTTAGAATAATGTAAATTTATTCATTTAATATTAATTCATGAATCATTCGTTGATGGTTTTTCAAAAATTTGTTATCTATTACTAGAATAATGAAATTTATTTATTCATATTTGATTTTTTTTATTTTTATTAATCCATTCCATTCTCATTATTTCAAATATTATGGCTAAAATGATTACGATCATCATTTCAATATCACTTTTGTGTTTCATGCATTTCGCCCTTCATTATTCGATGTTGGTTGTCATTTTTTTTATTGGTCGATGTTTTGATGATACATGGGAACCTAATCATTATAAAATCATTATTTTTCACAATATAACATGGTTAAGGGTTCTTATTTCGGATTTAGAGATGTGATATTGGAATGTCAGTGAGGATGGGGATCCAATAATGCATTAGATGATGGTAGTTCCATGATCCAGATTGAGCTGGTATCTATAGAGGTGCGCTAATGGGAGATTCTAAGAAATGGGTTACTAAAATATAGTAAATGAAAATGATGTTTTTCCAATGAATGATTCATGGACATATATTTCCTAACCTAGGCTAATTAGGTTCATTGATATGGTGATAATGGGTGATTTCCAATTAACCAGTGGCCGAAATCCAGACATAACTTACATTGAAGACTCGATCAACTCATGTGTAGGATGTTTTGGATGTGTTTTTCAAATGGAGTGATAGATGTGGTGATGTTTGTGGATAAACCTGATGATAATAAATTTTATGTGAAATTATAGACTACATAGTGTGTATTTCAGAAGATATCATGCCATGTGGACCCCTCTATAAAGGATCTAGGGTTTACCTGGAATGTTAAATATCATACACCATGTTGTTGACTCACAATATATGTTCTTCTTTGGAAAATTACATAGTGTGTATAGAGAGTACACACCGAGAGGCTATGTGACCCCACACATGTGATAGAGAACACCTCATGTACTTTGAAATGTGTACAATCTTGGGAAGGTGGCATTGGTCGAGTGCTAGTCATGCCTCAAAATGTTGTGTGTTATAATAACACATCATTTATATATGCTGGTACATGTCGTGTGAGATGACATGACATGAAATGTTCCATAGTTAGTGAGAAATTTTTTGTACCCTGTGGGACACTTTTTTGCTACTTCATGGTCAATTTAGACCTTTTGTTATTCATCGTTCAGTTGTAGTATGATCTTGAGTTAACTCCTTGGAACAGTATCTGTATGGGTGAATTGCCTTGTTCTATCTGAAAGATGGTGCAGTGTGGTATCCCTATCATATGAATTGTATGAAATATCCCTTCTATGGTTTTTTTAGGATAGAGTTAGGTATCTCTCAATGAGTCATGGTGTAAGATCCTCTATAATTCCTCCCTAGGCTAGGATATGAATCCCATTTCTGAAATTCAGGTCTTCTGATTTCATTCCTACTGGTTTAACGTATTTAAATATAGGTATCCCCATAGGCCTTTATAGTGAACCTATATCTATGTATCAACATATATTTTTGTCTAGGGGAATGTAGTATAATCAAGTGATTATCATTGATGGTCCTTCTCAATTTCTATATGCATTGTAATGCCCTGATCCCAGTTACCCAGAGTTGGTGCATTATTACATAACATTGGCATGATCATAAGAAAGATCAAATCTCAAAAGACCGATTGCTTTAGTAGCCTTGGAAACACTAGATACATTCATGAAGTTTACATTACATCCTAAAAATGAAAACTACTACAACAAAATCTTGTCTTCATATCCCCTTATATTATCCCTGCAGTTCATTAATAAATTACTTCTTCACATGGAAGGAAAAATAAAAAAATTGAAAGGGGTGAGCTCAGATGCTCAGTAAGGATACCAATATAGAGGAAACTTTCATAAATAATCATAAACTTTTAAGGAAATATATAACTAAAACAAAATCCTTTTAAACATCAACTTCAGTATAATATGGCATATATAAAATGAAATAATGCCATTTACATATTCACATGGATATTCTACTAGTCAAATAATCACATGCAATATCAATAACCACTTTTATAATGACGGAATGCATAATGCCAGACTATCATCACCACATAGCCAAGGCCTCGTGCCAAGACTACAAATAATATTTTGTCAAGGCGTGGTTCCAAGACACTAGTTTGTCTCATGAGACCTACCGATTCATCGAAGAGCTATATCGGTCTCCAACAGTCACATATTAAGTCCAATGCATTCCTCATATTAACAGGTTTAAACATAACATAAACATTCGTATTAAAACTAGCATACGAAATGTCAATACTTTCTCCATAAACCATGAATGGTATAAAAATAAAACATCCACACTCAAACACATCACAAAAAAATCAATACAATATGGAAGTTCTTTATCACAATAAATCAACTTCAAATAAGCTATAAATCCATCAAAGGATGTTGACATAGATGAAATCAAAACTATTTGAGAGAAATATCTCTTTTTTTGAAATCATTTAAAAGACAAATAATTATAAAATAAAACATTTACTTTGAAAATATCCTTATAATCTTGTAAGGGAAGCGTTGAATATTTTATAATGGTGTAAAATATCCGCATACGCCGTATAAGTTAAAAAGAGACATTCTTACCTTAATTCTGTCGAAAAGGTTAAAAAAGACCTCGTTTGGAAAAAGATGGAATGATTCCTTTATAAACATCTTATAAAAAGTCAAAAAAGGTTATAAATGACATTAACCCATATTCCGTAAAATATTAAGAATTTTTTGAAATACATTTTTAAGAAACATGGATGTGGATGATAAAGAGGTCCCTGTAAATAATTACGTATAAACAACCTCGGATAATGAAGAGATTGTGAAATAAACCCTTACCTTGTACTTTCACTTGGTTTATGGTAGGTTAACCTCTTTTATAACGGTGAAATAATTGTTATTGAATTATAAAATAATAATATATACTAATATGATATCATATATGATCTTTTAACGTCGCTTTGTTAATAAAATCTTAGTATTATCGTCGTTTTGGGTGTTAACTTACTCATTTTCTTTTATATAAGTCGTGCTTGTTATGGACAGGTTGTATCATACTCATATCCAGAATTATATTAAGTACTTAAATATTATTTTTAATCATCCAATAAAATTTAGTCTTGAATGGATACGATGGGGAATAAATCTTGTCACGTTCGTGGAGACTGTAATCTGTACGTACGCACGAGCGACAATATAATTCTTTTGATATTAAAATAATATATAATTGGATGGTATATCATATTATATTTATTATTTAAATGAATTATACATCATTATTATACTCATTTAAATAATATTATATTGAATAACAATTACACCACAACGTGGAGACGGTAGGTCGAACATACGCACGTATGGTGACATGTCATTCAAGGGATTGATAGAATAATGAATTTGTTTGTTCCATAATTATAATAATATCATAGTATATAGAATGTACTGGAGTTATTATTTTATAATGTAAATAACAAGGAAATAAGAAGTTGAAGAAAAAAGGAACTTTAAAGAGGGTGGTGAAGACGATACCTCTTCTTCGGGTTCTTCCTTTTGATTTGATCAAAAGGGATCCTCAGGTTGGATTTCGGATCAAATTAAGGCCTCTATGTTGAAGTGAGGGAAGTTGAGAGAGTATTTGTGCAGGTTATGGCTAAACCAAAAGGCTTTTAAGGTGTGAAGAATTGGTTAGAAGTGGTGTCCTTTTATAAGGGGGTGAGGGGCTCCTTTGGAAAAGCTAGAAATATTATTTTATAATAAATTCATATTCGGTTTCTAATGGATACAAAGTGGATTATTTAATATTTAAGGTGCGTATGGGTTTCAAACCACTCAAATAATAGAATTTAGACAGGTTTGGGTCATTATATTAACCTTATCCTTTAGTTTTAACTCTTAGTTAATTAGTTTGACACTTACCATGTCACTTTGTATTTTTATATTATATAGTTAATAAACATACTATATACATCCATGCGACCCCAAAGTGGTCCATTAATTATATAAAAATACTTATATGAGTCCTTTGGCTAAACCTTAGATTTTTAGGAATAGAATATAAATTAATATTATAATATTTGTTTAAAAACATTATTTATGTCAATTTTGACACTACTCAATAATTGATTTTTGATAAAGTCTTAACAGCTTTATTAATTCAAAAAAATTCATTTAAGAAATCCTAACATGTCATATTAACCAATTAAATTATTTTATGTCATCAAAACATTCAAATTGTATTTATTTTAACATTTATAATATCAATTATTTGATTCTTACATTAATAAGGAAAATACTGCATCGTTATTGTGTCATATATATTTTTAATTTTTCAATGTCTAAAAATTATTAATAAAATACTATTATGTAGGAAATATTTTTATCTTTAAAATTAATATTTATAATCTAAAATCCAACATAGATAACCTTATGTAAAAATTGTTTTTCTAAAAGATATATACATATGTCATTATTGTATTTATTTTAACTTAATTAATATAAAGTGTCCTTATCACCAAAAAGTGGCTCCATGGGGTTCCAAAATCGACCCAAAGATTCCCTTGGTCGGACGTGTATCAACCAATAAGGTTAGTACATGTTTTAAGGTATTTTATTATTATAATAATATTATTTTTTTACACTTATTTAAAGGATTTACCTTTTTACCAAGGTAAATAAAATATTTACCAAAGTAATTTTTCAAAATGTCTAAAAATAAAAGTTACCTATTTACACAATTTGGAAATCCTGATTCCAAATATGGAATCCATTTTTTGAAACTCAAAACACAGAAGTGGAAGAAATTAATTTAAAATTAATTCCCACTGTCAAAACAAAAAGCGTGTTTTTAAGATATAATAACTATCAAAAGATTGATACTTTTTTTATGTCCGGTTTAATTGTGAAATTATGTCCAATGAACAAAATTATATTAAATGGTAAAAATATATTCTAAATATACTTTAAAACCACTAAAATACATAATTTATCACTATAAATTATTTTGATTAAAAAAGTTTCTTTTAATTAAAATTTAGAAATTTTCACTATTCATCAAAATATAAAAGTTATACGAAAAGTACCAAAATTTTATCCTAGGATAATTTCGATATTCCGAATCCAAAAATGAAGTCCATTTTGAAATATAAAATTTATAAAATTTCAAAAAATGGGTATTACTATTCATAATGGCTACTTTGATTGGTTGCGGCGTGTTAGAATCTTAGAGTTGCGTACAACACACGCTATTATACTATTCAAAGATAAGCGTACCATGGAAGCTTGGGGTGTTACATTCTCCCCTCCTTCAAATAATTTCGTCCTCAAAATTTCTAAAATATTATTTCATAAAAGGACTCGGGTGGTTCTTCATCATATGTTCCTCGGGTTCCCACGTTGCCTCTTCCATCTTATAGTTTCTCCATAAAACTTTTACCAGAAAAGTCGTCCGGTTTTTCAGCACTTGTTCTCTCATAAAAAGAATCCTGATGGGCTCTTTGCAATATTACATATTGGGTTATAGTTATAATTTCTCATAGGTGAGTATATGCGTTGGGTCAGGCATGTATTTTCTTAACAGTGATACGTGGAACACATCGTGAACTTTGGAGAGACTTGGCAGCATTTCCAAACAGTGAGATACAACCCCAATTCGTTCTATTATTTTGAAAGGTCTGATGTACCTGGGACTCAATTTACCTTTCTTTCCAAAATTTATAACTCCCTTCCATGGAGATAACTTCAAGAAAACTTGAGCTCCCACCTAAAATTCCAAATCCTTTCTTCAGTTGTCAGCATAGCTCTTCTGCCTACTTTGAGCTGCTTTGATGTGGTTTTGGATTACCTTTACCTTTTCCATCGTTTCCTCTACTAGTTCTGGGCCAACAAGTTTTCTTTCACCACATCATCCCAACAGGATGGTGTGCGACATCTCTTTCCGTATAATGCTTCATATGGTTCTATCCGAATGCTTTAATGGAAGCAATTGTTATAGGAGAATTATACCAGTCAAGTGAGCATGATCTCAACTTGTCTTCTAAGGTTTGAATAGTTTGTTCTGATTGTCCATCTGTTTGAGGGTGGTAAGCAGTGCTCAAACGAAGTTCAGAATCCAAGGCCTTCTGAAGACTTTTCCAGAATCTTGATGTGAAACAGGGATCACGATTCGAGACAGTCAATAGGGGAACTCCATGAATTCTCACAACCTCATTAATATATATTCTCGCTAGACGTTCAAGTGATAAATCCTCCCTTAAAGCAAGAAAACGTGCTGACTTGGTAAGATGATCAAAAATGACCCATATTTCATCGTTCCTTCTAGGAGTCTTTGGTAGTCCCATGACAATGTCCACTGTGATATTAACCCATTTCCACTCATGTATTATAAGAGGTTGCAATACTCCACCAGGTTGTTGCCTTCCAGATTTCAGTTGTTGAGAAACCATAAATCATGACACAAAGTCAGCAATCTCCCACTTCATGTTGTCCCTCCAAAAATGTTCCTTCAAATCTCTATATATTTTTGTGCTCCCAGGGTGTATAGAGAAATTGGAACTATGAGAATTATCCAACAATTCTCTTTTCAGATCATGTATATCGGGAACACAAAGTCTATTCCCAAACATCAAAATTCCATCTTCATACAAAAAGTCACTCAATTTCCCATCATTCACAGCTTTAATCTTCCTTTTTAACTTTTCATCACTGATCTGAGAACTCTTTATCCTTTCTAGTAAATATGTTTTTGAATCCATTTGAAAAATAATTGATGTTTCACCTTCCATGGTGATTCCCAAATCCATATTTACTAGATCCATTGAAATAGGATCCATTTCAATTCTCATCAAGTTCAAAACTCCATGATCCTTTCTATCAAAGCATCTTCCTCCTTATTTTCCTTCCCCAGGTGGTAGTGTATCATGAAATCACAATCCTTGAGTAGTTCAAGCCATCTACTTTTCCTCATGAAGCGATCTAACATTGATCATCCACGCTGCGGATCAGTGTGCTCCATACGGGTAGGGTTATTATTCATAACCTGAGTGAGTAGTCCCAGTATGGTGATAAGCTGATCAGCACCTATTACATCACCAACTCCACTATAATTATCTTGAGCAGGAGAGAAATCTCTACATGGAGTGCATGCATTAGTACGGTTTCCATTTCTTCCACTAGGCGCCATTTCTAAACAAAGGCATAAACTTGATCAGTTTATGAATCAAAATACCTAATTCAATACTTGTAAAACATTTAACATAAATTGAACAGTTTATGGATATAATCCATAATCATAAAAATGTTTTCTTTGAAGAAATATATACTCATAAACCCTTCATAATGGTTCATAAAGAAAATGAGAATTATCCTAAGCATATCCCACGGGAGTGTCGTATCCAAGAGTGCATCAAGGCCCGTTATTGTGCACCAGTTCCCGTTCGAGTCTAGCTCAAAGCGGTGCTTTTGGGTTTTACCCATAGTTATATCTTTGCCAGATTCGCCTCTACCTGCTCATATCTAGACAGGTATTTATTGCTCAGAAAACTCACAAAATCTCTACAATACCAAAATTCTAGGAAGTTCTTCTACACTAATCCTCAAAGTTCATCTTAGGTCTACGTGCTCTAATAAGAGTTTATCTAAATCTCACTTCCAAGGTATGTACTAAACTTCCTTTGATACCAACTGTAACGCCCCGACCCCAGTTACCCATATTTGGTGCATTATTACATAACATTGGCATGATCACAAGAAATATCAAATCTCGAAAGACCGATTGGTTTAGTAGCCTTGGAAACACTATGTACATTCATAAAGTTTACATTACATCATAAAAATGAAAACTACTTAAAAAACATCTTTTCTTCATATCCCCTCATATTATCCCTTCAGGTCATTCATTAATTACTTCTTTACAACTTGGGAAAAAAACATAGAAAGAGGTGAGCTCAGATGATCAATAAGAATAACAATATAGTGGAAACATTCATAAATAAACATAAACATTTTAGGCAATGTATAACTAAAACAAAAGCCTTTTAAACTTCAACTTCAGCATAATATGGAATAGATAAAATGAAATAATGCCATTTACTTATTTCCATGGATATTATACTAGTCGAATAACCACATGCAATATCAATAACCACTTTCATAATGACGGAATGCATAATGCCATACTATCATCACCACGTAGCCAAGTCCTTGTGCCAAGACTTCAAATAAGATTTTTTCAATGCCTCGTGCCCAGACACTATTTTGTCTCATTAGAGCTACTAATGCATTGAGAAGCTATAGCGGGATCCACCCGTCACATATTAAGTCCAATGCATTCCTCATATGAACAGGTTTAAACATAACATAAACATTCGTATTAAAACTAGCATACGAAATGTCAATACTTTCTCCAAAAACCATGAATGGTATAAAAATAACACATCCACAGTCAAACACATGACAAAAACTTCAATACAATATGGATGTTTTGTATCATAATAAATCAACTTCAAATAAGCTTAAAATACATCAAAGGATGTTGACATAGATGAAATCAGAACTATTTGAGAGAAATATCTCTTTTTTTAAAATAATTTAAAGTCACATATTTAAAAAATAGAACATTTAATTTTAAAATATCCTTATAATCTTGTAAGGGAATCTTTGAAAAATTTATAATGGCGTAAAATAGCCGCATACGCAGTATAAGACAAAAAAAGACATTCTTACCTTAATTCTGTCGAAAAGGTTAAAAAATACCTTGTTTGGAAAATGACGGAAAGATTCCATTATAAACTTCTTATAAAAAGTAAAAAAGGGTATAAATTACTTTAACCCATATTCTGTTAAATATTAAGAATGTTTTGAAATACATTTTTATGAAACATGGATCTGGTTGATAAAGAGGTCCCAGTAAATAATTACGTATAAACAACCTCGGATAATGAAGAGATTGTGAAATAAATACTTACCTTGTACATTTACTTGGTTGATGGTAGGTTAACCTCCTGTATAATGGTGAAATAATTTTTATTGAATTATAAAATAATCATATATATTAATATGATATCATATATGATCTTTCAACATCACTTTGTTAATAAAATCTTAGTATTATTGTCGTTTTGGGTGTCAACTTACTCGTTTTCTTTTATATAAGACATGTTTGTTATGGATAGGTTGTATCATAATCATATCCAGAATGATATTAAGTCCTTAAATATTATTTTTAATCACTCAATAAAATTTAGTCTTGAATGGATACGATGGGGAATGAATCTCATCGCGTTCGTGGAGACGGTAATTTGTACGTATGCACGAGCGACAATCTCATTATTTTGATATAAAAATAATATATAATTGGATGGTATATCATATATACAAAATCATTATCATGTTATATTTATTATTTACATGAATTATACATCATTATTATACCCTTTTAAATAATAGTATATTGAATAACAATTACACCACAACGTAGAGATGGTATGTCGTACGTACGCACGTATGGTGACATGTCATTCAAGGGATGGATAGAATAATGAATTTGTTTGTTCCATAATTATAATAACATCACAGTATATATAAGGTACTAAATTTATTATTTTATAATCGAAATAACAAGGAAATAAGAAGTTGAAGAAAAAAGGAACTTTAAAGAGGGTGGTGAAGACGTTACCTCTTCTTCGGGTTCTTCCTTTTGATTTGATCAAAAGGGATCCTTAGTTTGTCTTTCTGATCAAAATAAGGCCTCTATATTTAATTGAGGGAAGTTGGGAGAGTATTTGGGAAGGGGGTCTCTGAACCAAAAGGCTTTGAATGTGTGAATAATTGGTTAGAAATGGTGTCCTTTTATAAGGGGGGTGAGAGGCGCTTTTGGAAAAGCTATAAATATTATTTTATAATAAATTCATATTCAGTATCTAATGGATCCAAAGTGTATTATTTATAAATTTAAGGTGGGTATGGGTCGAAAACCACTCATCCAATATAATTTAGACTGGTTTGGGTCATTATATTAACCTTGTTTTTTAGTTTTAACTCTTAGTTAATTAGTTTGACACTTACCATGTCACTTTGTATTTTTATATTATATAGTTAATAAACATACTATATACATTCAAGATACCCCAAATTTTTCCATTTATGGTATACCAATTATTATATGAGTCATTTTTCTGATCCTTAGATTTTTAGGAATACAATATAAATTAATATTATAATATTTGTTTTAAAAACTCATTTATGTCAATTTTGACACTACTCAATAATTGATTTTTGTTAAAGTCTTAAAAACTTTATTAATTCAATACAAATTCATTTAGGAAATAATAATATGTCATATTAACCAATAAAATTCATTTATTTCATCTAAACTTTCAAATTATATTTATTTTAACATTTTTAATATCAATTATTTGATTCTTTCATTAATAAGGAAAATACTGCATCATTATTGTGTCATATACATTTTTACTTTTTCAATGTCTAAATATTATAAATTAAATAACATTATGTAGAAAATTGTTTTAGATTTATAATGAATATTTATAATCTAAAATCAAACATATATAACCCTATGTAAAAATTGATTTTCTAAAAGATATAAACTTTTGTCATTTTTGTATTTATTTTTACTTAATTAATATAATGTGTCCTTATCACCAACAAGTGGCTCCATGGGGCCCCAAAATCGACCCCAAGATTCCCATGGTCTGACATGTATCCAAACAAAAGGTTAGGACATGTTTTGGGAAAATTTATTATTAATATAATATTATATTTTTACCCTTATTTACAGGATTTACCCTTTAACCATGGTAAATAAAATATTTACTGAAGTAATTATTCAAAATGTCTAAAAATAAAAGTTACCTATTTACACAATTTGGAATTCCTGATTCCAAATATGGAATCCATTTTTCCAAATTAAAAACACAAAAGTGGCAGAAATTAATTTAAAATTAATTCCTACTGTCAAAACAAAAAGCGTGTTTTTATGATATAATAACTATCAAAAGATTGATACTTGTTTATGTCCAGTTTAATTGTGAAATTATGTCAAATGACCAAAATTGTATTAAATGGTAAAAATATATTCTATATATTCTTTAGAACCACTCAAATTCATAATTTATCACTATTAATTATTTTTGATTAAAAAGGTTGTTTTTAATTAAAATTTAGTAATTTTCACTATTCATCAAATTATAAAAGTTATCCGAAAAGTACCAAAATTTCATCCTAGGATAATTTCGATATTCCAAATCCATAAATGAAGTCCATTCTGAAAGATAAAATGTATAAAATTTCAAAAATTGGGTATTACTATTCATAACGGCTACTTTGATTGGTTGCGGCGTGTTAGAATCTCGGAGTTGCGTACAACACATGCTACTATACTATTCAAAGAGAAGCGTACCATGGAAGCTTGGGGTGTTACATACATCCTCATGGAAAGACCCAATGAGTATGTATTATAGTATAATTACTATAAATTTATTGATACATGATGATTTAGTTATTTTGGTTGCATTTTAACTTGGAGACTCAAGTATAATCCTAGGCTACCAATGAGGATGTGACATCACCTTGAGAAATAGAGTCTTAATTTGAGAATATCTATGTTATCTGTGTATTCCCTTCTCATTTTGATATATAGTTGACCCCCTTTTGGTACTTTCTATTTGGTTATTTAAAATTTTTCAACTAGGTATGTTTATACTCACCCATCAATGGTCTCTTCCTCCAAATTTCATCTCTTATACAGATTAAAAGCGTTTCGACAAAGTCCTTGGAGGAAATGGAACATGTAGATAGTAGTTTCGCTAGACATATTGCATATGGTTCCATGATTTTACATCTTTCTAGTAGTCCCCTTTGTTAAAATTTGTTCTCTTTTTCAATTTTTTTGGGCATATATATAAACATTATTTCTTTTTTTAACTTCTTGATGTACTCTAAAAACATGTAGTTATAATGCATGCATTTACATTATGATATTTTATATATTATGATTTATGATGAAGTATGGATATGTGTGTGTCTATATAGGTACCTTTGTATAAGGCCTTCCATGTTTGAGATAAGCATACTTGAAACTAGTTTTTAGCCCTTTTCCTAGTAGAGTTTAGCTCGGGGTGTCATACTTGGCTAACCAATATCCATGTGGGCCTTGATGGGAAAGGTTGTGATAGTCTTCCTCTTCTCGTTCCTCAAAGATAAACAACATGTCTATACAATTCACTATTGTTTATGTTTTTTTGAAATTAAATGGTTTTAAAGGCATTTCCAGTTCAACTTTTGAAAAAAAATGTTTTTTCTAGGGACCCACAACATTGTCTTTTACATTAATGATAAAAATGATTTCAAAAAATGTTTTATGTTTTCACTTCCATTTCCCTATAATTTTTTCAAAATTATTTATCCAAAAATTGTTTATTTTTTAATATTTATACTCTAATATATATCTATCATTTGGGGAAATGAACTCTTGGTATTAAAAAATAAAATTCTCAATCCCTTCTTTGTTGGTATCGTTTATGCATTATTTTACAAGGATGTTTTTCATCTATGAATACTACCTACTAGGTATCCTTTATTACACTGGGGATTTTTGTATTGGAAAGAATCATCATTATTTCTTTAAATGGATTATTTCCCAGTAATATTAATATTAAATTATTTATATAATCATTGGTCTATATGTTTTGAACATCACGTTTTGAGATAATTCATATTGGATGATGTTTAGCTAGAAATAATTTTATTCTATTTACATGGTGTAATATGTTGGTATTTATATGTTGGTATTCTTGTATGAATGATCATTAACAAGTGGATTATGTTTTTTGTTGTCCTTACAACTTTTTTTATTGGATAGGTTATGACCATTTTATCCCTTTTATTTACATGAGGGTAATTAATTACATTCTTAATGATTATTGACTATTAATTTTGGTTGATTATGTATTATAATTCATTATAATTTTCTTTTTATAGATAATGATGTTTTAATTCATCCAATGGTTTCTTATGGAATGGTATTAAATGTCTTGTTTGATATTATGTTGAGTTTATTGGATTTAATCAACTGAATAGTGGGTATCCACATTATATATCCCCTTGATGCATCTATATGTCTCATGAGACAAAAAATTTTGTTTTTGGTATACCATTACACATATTGGTAACATGGAATTGAAAAAGGACTTGAAATAATTTTTTTTGTTGTTTAATTTTTTTTATTCCATTAGTATAAAATAGGTACTATTGATATACAGGTCCTCATTTATTTCCATAATATAAAATGATCTCAATTTCAATTGATTACAGAATAATTAAGATTATTTATTATTTCCATACTATATATACCATTCATATTTAAAAAAAATATGAAATATGTTTCCCTTAGTAATAATTTTCGATCACCAATTTCTTATATTTATATTCCCTAGTACATAAAGTAATATAATAAATATTTAATAATTAGAAAGATATAATATATGGAATTATTTTTTGGAGATGTTCAGGACTTATTATGGATTAAAAAGTATATTATAGAGTGAAAAAATATCCATTAGTTACAGAAGACATAGGATTTGTAAATTTATATTTTTATTCTAATTAGAAAAATCTATACACCTAAATGTTCTTAGGAAAATATGTAATAAAATATATTCTTTATGTCATGAAATTATAGGATAGTAAGGTTTAAGAATTTATAGCTAGTATTGATGCCAATATGTAATTTATGTGTTTTCTCCACTAGATCCGGGAGTGTCAGTCTTGGGCAACACACCTAGTTCTATAAAACCAATGAAATTTCTTTTAGAGTTTTCACTGAATGATAATTATACTCCATCACATTAATTAAAAGATAAAAAATTCACATTATCACCATTAATGTGGATAGAACTGTAGTTTTCTATAGACCATGTATCTCTAAGACTCAAAATGAAAGTTTCATGTAAAATAGATTTAGTAGAAAATAATTTTGGTACCTAAGCTATTTTTTGTCCAACAATATTAGTGATAAAACTTTTAAGAACCCATACATATTCTTGAAAATTATTATATGGTAATCTAGAAGATATATTCTTAGAAATAAAAGTATTGGGTTGGTTGTATGACTGAGTAAATATCAGTGAGCATTCATTTACATATTTCCCCTTTAAATTGAATATAAAACATACACTCAATACATTTCCTTTATTACATTTAAAAAACTAGTTTTGTACATCATAGGAATTTGATTATTATAGTTGTAGTCTATTTTATCATTATTAAGATTGTTCATTGAAATAATCCTATCATATTTTTTCTCCCTTGATAAAAAATAGATCAGTTTATTTAAAACCAGTTAGTTTTCTGAATGTTCTCATTTTCATTTTTTATGGCTTCAATTTCAACAATACAAAATCTTTTTATACATGTTGTAGTGATTTTTCATTTTTTATTTTCTTGTTTAATAATATTACATTAATTTTTAACATTATTCATGTCATCCAAAAATAATTTAAATATCCTTTGTTGAAATTCATCATTTTTAAAAATGAAATCATGGATTCTTTTAATTTTGTCATTAATTTGTCTATTTTTTATTTTAATTTATATTTTTAAGATTCAATGCAAGAATTTTCATTTGAAAAAATTACATTAAAAATTTCATATTAATGAGTTATAAGAATATTTAGTTTAACTAGTTTCTTATTTTTCTTTTTTCATTTACTTATATAATTTTCACACTCTTAAAATATACTTCTTAATGTCTTTATATTGTGTATTTAATTATTTATCCTTGGTTTCAATATCAAACTGATGACCAAAACATGAATGGGAATAATCGGTCACCTAAATAATTGTTATTTCCATCAAGAATGTATTGTAAAATTATTTCCTACACTCTTAATCATAAATAATTGATTTTGACACCTCATTACGGCTCCATTTAGCATGATATGCATTTATAACTCATAGTACTATTTTTTATTCTCTTATTATTTCAATTATGGAAAACCTGATTTGATATTTCCATTATTCCTTTATACATAGAATGCAAATTTTGAAAAATTATGGCATTTAATATGATTACCTTTTTTACATCCCTTTTTAAATATTTCTAAAGATATCTTCTAGAACAACTCATTAAAATCCCCTTTCTATTTTTGTACTTTTAAACTCCTTCATTAATGTTTTCTATTTCAACATTATCACTTAGTTGTATCTCAAAATATAAGGTATTAGTATAAATGTTTTTATCTAATTTTACCTTTATACCTTTAATTTTTCATTCTATTCACTATCATTGTTTTCAACTCCATATCATGTTAAATATGTGATCCCATCTGTTCTTTCATCAAGTACTTAGTGAAATCCTTAATTTCCTCACTCGCAACCTTATTTCAGGGTATATCATCCCAATGGATTCCCAACATGGATATACGAAACATAATAGTTCTATGATGATTTAATTTAAATTTCCTATATATTTTAGACATAGTTTTACATGATAAAATATAGGTATCCGTATTTCTAATAAAAGAGATATATGATAAATTTATAACTTCATCATTTAGAAGTCACATTTCATCATCATTTCTAGTTATTGTTTCTAAATCACCCTCTATAAATTTTTAAGGTGTTGATATAATCAACCAAATTTCAATACATATATGTTTTATAATTACCTACATCTTATCCTTCCAATTTATATAGTTAATTCCATTGAAATGAGGTGGATTGATAGGATTCAATAACCCCAATTATGGAATTTCCATAAAAAAATAATTGATCTTTCATTATACTATTAGGTCAATTATAATATTTAGAACATAAATAATAATAAAATAGTAGTAACCAACCAAATCTTTAAAATTACCTACATCGTTTGGTACCAATAGTTATGTCTGGGTTTGAGGGCAATATATACTAGGGGTGAATCGTCCCTTGTCTAAAAAATTAATCAAGTAAATATTATCATATTAATAACTAGTGTATATTTAAATAGGAATATAACTATAAATAGTTATCATGAAATAAATACAATAGATTATTTGGTGGAGAAATATATTATATGGATATTATGAATATATCGAGTTATAATCATGAAATGATGAAAAAATAATGTAGCGAAAATATGAACCAATGAACATATGATATATTATAGTAGTTTGGATAACCAAAATCATACATCTAGTCTTAAATTTTTTGAAAAAATCGAGAATATCGGTACCCACTAAGAAAATCACTTTTGATATGGAGTGACAAATAAATTACAGATGCACCTTTTTCTCACCTGGTGGGATAACCCAACTGAATTTTACAAGAGTAAAACCCCACAACAAACAATAATCTTTTTAGGAGTCACATCATAACTATACATTTTAATAGGTTTAATAACATATACATATATCTTTTAGATTGTAAAATCTTAAATCTACATGAAAATCATAATAAAAATAAGGAAAAAAATTAAAAAATTTCAATACTTGAAAAAAAAATTAAGTATAACAGTGATGTGGATTATGATGATTGTCAATGAAACTCAAAAAATTCAATCACTCTAGTAATAGGTGATCAAAATGATGAAGTTGCTTATTCATGAAACCAATGAAATAATAGTAATAAAAAATATTTAAATCTTCAAAATTCAATATGAATATCATATTTCCTTTATTTGTTTAATAATCTACATCAATTTTATTTATCATGTTTTCCTTTTCTCACATTCTAATGGATAATACTAAAACACTTTATTCTCATGTACATAGGATATTAATGATAACATATCATAGAAATCTATAGGTTATGAATGATAAAAACTAAGGATATCATCATTACCTATATTTTGGAAATACCTTTCACTTAATAATTCATTATGTAATCAAAATCACATCATATAACTTTGTTTGATTTTTTTTTAACTTTATAAACAAACCAAAAAATTAAAATAAATCAAATAATAATTCAGTAAATGATACTAATAAAGAATAGGTAAAAATGGTATCATGAAATATATATCATTTTTAAGATCCAATAAATCTATGACATAAAAACAATACTCACTGTTCAGATATGATTAATAAATTTAAATTTTTTAAATTAATAATCAATAAAACACATAGTATAATGTAGCTACAATTTAAAATATTAAAATACATAAATAATAGAGAATACCGAAATTTATAGAAAAAAAATAAGTGATATAGTCAGTCTACTAACTAACGTTAGTCAACTAATCATCTATTCTACATGATTATCTTATGAAGTACAATCACTGATCATGTCACGTTTCATGGTACTATGGTGGTTAGGTAAAAGGTTTTATGTGAGTACTTGCAGTTGATTAGAATAGAGTTATAGTCTTCTGAGTGAAGAAACTCAATGTAGGTCACACATGCTTCATGGTCAGTTCAGTGTAGAACCTCATCGTAGATTGAGTAGTTAGAAGAAATAAATTTCACATCCAATACAATATACATATAGAGTAATGTGATGTTACATTCATGAGGTAAATCATAAATGATGGGTCCTTAAACATCAGTATTGTCCCAAATGTTGGGTTCTTTTACATGAGTATCATTACAAACAATGGGTTTATTAATGTGTTTATCATCACAAAATCATGGTTCATTAATTTGATTATCACAAAAACATACGAGGCTATAATTATGGTTACCAATGAAAGGATAAAAAAATTGGGATTCCAAACATGAGGTTGTTTAAAAAAGTGATGTTCGAACATTCCAATAAAAATATTAAAACTTATAAAACAAACAAATTATTACTTTTGGTACATCAAAATCAATTAAAAAAATAATTCACAAAAAAAAATATGTATTTACAGGATAATAAAAAATATCTATTTTATAAAAATAAACACTAAAAAAGTGAGAAACATTAATTTATCAAAACTAAAATAGCATATATTTAATTTTTGGGAATTTAATTAACCAAACATTAATGTAGAAAAAATCAAACTCCCAAACCCTAAAAAAGATTATTTGTCATTTTTTTTATTTTATTTTTTATGAAATATTTATATATTATTGAGGCGTAGGATTCTCAAACAAAAATATCACATCTTACTAAATGAATAATCAATACATTTCAAAAATACATGATGTTGTCGAATTGACAAATTTAGAACATAGGACTTGGGCTTCATCAGTGATCAATCCAAACCTCAAGGTAGGATTTTTTATCCTTTGTGATTTATTTCTCATTCTTGATTTCCTATAACGAATGTGAATCAATTGAAGGATGGATTGATTCATGGATCGTGCGTATTTGGCGTGATGTTTTTTTGATTCATGATATTTTTGGGAATTGAATCCCTGTTGGATTTGGGTTCGACATGATTTTATTTAAGCCTTGTTCTTAAATTCTAAAGTGGACAGATCAAGGATCACATGCACAAGGCTCAGATCCGTCCACACCCGATGCTATTGTGATCCATTTTCTCCCCCAAAATTCTTTCTCATTATTCATGGTTCAACAATTGACGTGGACCCGGTAGAATGGTTGTCATCTTGATGGTCGGTAGAAGCATTATAAACCTATGGTCCTGGAGGGATCGTGAGGCTTGATCAGACCATAATAGGAGGCCATTGTAACACCCTGTGATTTTATGAGAAATATTTTGTTTTTATATATATTTTTATTTGAAAAACCAAATGAATCATTCACTATACACAACACTATCTTGGCTTGAGTTACACACAAGAGCAACCGTCCTCAAAAGCTTGCGTTGTACGCAATACCAAGTTTCACTAAACAACAATATATTATTAAAATATTATATAAACTAGCTGTTATGAATAGTAATACCCACTTTTTGAAATTTTATAAATTTTATCATT
Source organism: Viscum album (assembly GCA_963277665.1). NCBI lineage: Eukaryota > Viridiplantae > Streptophyta > Magnoliopsida > Santalales > Viscaceae > Viscum > Viscum album. The sequence continues at coordinate 866,293,680 of OY728158.1, forward strand.
CAAAATGGACTTCATTTTGGGATTCTGAATATCGAAATTAGCTTAGGATGAATTTTTGGTATTTTTCAAAAAACTTTCAATTTTTGATGAATAGTGAAAAACACTGAGTTATAGTTTCAGAACCAAATTTTAATTTAAATAATTATTTATTTTATTTAAATTTATTTTAGGTAAAAATAGATATGTAATACCTATATAAGTTCAATGTAATTAATTGGAGTCATTTTATAATAATTTTAGATATATAAAAATTTTATTGAACTTTTTACCGTCTTTTACCCACCTTCTAGGAGAATTTGAAAATTTACATAAAACATAATTTTACAGATTTTGTGAGTGGAATTTCAAAAATCTGGGTGAAACTGTTTATATAAGTAAATAAATGTGGTTCAATAAGATAAAAATAATTTTTGGTGAATAGTAACTGTTTACTTTTATTTACCATGGATAAAAGTAAATAGGTTAATTAAGTGTAAAAATGATATTATTATTACCCTAAAACATGTACTAATTCTATTGGATAATTTTAATTCGAAGAAAAAAACCTTAGGAATAAAATAAGACCATTTAGGTCCACTTGGATTAGATTAGGACATTTATTATTATTTAATTCAAAGAAGAGTTAAAAGAATTAAAATCAATGTTTAATAAGTAAAACATTTTTAATACAGTGTTATACATAAGATAAATTTGACTATAAATATTCATTAGAAATATAAAATTATTTCCTAAATAATTGTATTTTATTTATAATTTTTAGACATTAAATAATTTAATTTATTTGTGACACAATCATGATGCAGTAATTACATTATTAATGAAATATTAACATAATTGATATTATAAATACCAAAATAAATTTAATTTGTGACTTTTTATTAATTACACTGATTTTATAGTTTAATATAACATATTAGAGTTGGTTAGATGAATTCTTGTCGAAGTAATAATGCTGTTATGAATTTAAAAAAACAAAATACCAAATAGTGTCAAAATTGACATAAAGGAGTTTTTAAAACAAATAGTAAATTATTAATTGATATTCTATTCCTCAACATCTAAGTATTGGAAAAAAGACATATATAAAAATATATATGACATTAATGAAGCAATTGGAGTTCTATGGGTAGTTTATAGTAAGTTCATTAACCATATAGTGTAAGAATATAAGAAGAAACGGTAAAAGTTAAATTATTTAACTTAGAGTTAAATCTAAATGATAAGGTTAAAATGGTAACCTAAACTTGTCTAAAACCTATTGGTTGAGAGGATTTCTACCCATCCCCACCCTAGCCTCGAAATAAGTCACTTTGGAGCCATTATAAACCGAATATGAATTTATTATAAAATAATATTTTATGTTTTTCTTAAGGTTCCCCCACCCCTCTTATAAAAGGGCACTCCCCCTTCTCTATAATTCACACCTCCAAAGCTATTTGGATTGTCCAAACACAGCCCAAATACCCTATAATCTTTCCTACCTTCATCCTAGAGGACTTCCTTTAGTCAGAAATCCATCCTAAGGATCCCTTTTGATCAAATCAAAAGGAAGAACTCGAGGAAGAGGTAATTATCTCACCACTTATTTAACGTTTCATTCTTCTTCCACTTCCTCCTTCCTTGTTGTTTCCATTATAAAATTATATATCTAGTTTCTTCAATATATTTTCATGTTATTAGAAAACTTCTATAACCATATTAGGTATATTATCCATCATATTAATGAAAAAGTAACCACATGTGCATATGTATGCCTTACCGTCTCCACGTCGTGGTATAGTTTGTTATTCAAGCATTTCATCATTTTTATTGGTATGATAATGAGTATAAATGATATAAATAATAAATATAACATTATTATGATTCTATATATATGATATATCATCCAATTATATACGATTTTAAAATCAAAATAATTATATCATCGATCGAGCGTACGTACGGCCTACCGTCTCCACGATGTGATGTGGCTCATTCTACATGATCTTAATGGAATCATGATTATATAAATTTATTGAATTAATAAATATGATATATATTACACTAATAAAATTCTGTAAATGAGGTATCTATAACCTAAAAAGAGGAATAATAATTTATTCGACAAAACATGCATAAGAACATAAAGCAATGAATGTCCGAATAACAAGTAGCAATTAAATATTATTAATAAGAAGATAAGAATATTACCATATATGATATCATAAAAATGAATATAATTCTGTATTAAGTCAATGAAATTATTTAAATCATTATACAAGAGGTTTGGATACATACGAAGCATATCATACCTAATATAAGGGAAAATCTCATAATCTCACTTTTATTCGAGATTGTTTATACTTCATAATTTATTGGGCCATATTTATCATCCACATCCATGTTTCCTCAATATTTAATATTATTTATATCCTCCTACAATTGTTTCAATACAATTTTACCTATTGGTGAATTTTTAGTAAAATATATGAAAGTAATCTTTTGTCGTTTTCAGTACGAGATACTTTTTGTCTTTTCCAGCCAAAGTACAAGAAGAATGTTTTTTAAACTTTTACGGCATGAATGGATTTTTTTGATTTCATAGAACATTATTCCCATGAATCTTAATTTACAAGTTTTCAAGTTTATTTTTAATTAACTTCTTTTATTTTAAAATTTTATGACATGTTAAGAAAGGAAAAAAAATTGAAGTAGAAAGGATATTTTCCACAAGAATGGAGATCAAGTGTTTTTTCAGAATTATTTTCCATAGAATATAATACAGGGATCTATTTCTATCCCAATTTTTACATTGATTTGATTATGTTATGATGGAATTATTTTTATGAAGTCCTTTTATCTTATATGGATTATGTTATGATGGTATGATGTTTTCGAATCCCATTTTTATTACATGGGTTATGCTATGATATATGATTTATGATTTTTTGGTACACATAAGAATAGTTTCATTATGAGATGGGTGGGAACAATATCTCCCTCCAATTAATTGTGTAAAGATTTATATCTCATGAGATAGACATGGCTCGAACGGAAAGTAAATCTGGTTTAGTGATACAGGATTGGAACGAGGAGTGAACTCAGTTCAGAAATGGACTTTGTCCGCTATGATAGTCTTGGAAATGAGTCTTGAATAATATGAAATTATTTTTTGATTATTATGTGTGTATGCCACAAATTATCATGTTTTATGTTATGATTATCAGTATTACATTTCACTACTATGATTTATCCCATGTTATGATATTATGATCTCTTTTTTAGTTTAATATTTTCAAAATGTTATGTTCTTATGAATGTGATATGATTGATATTCCCTTTAATTACCCTTACTGAGCATTTGAGCTCACCCTTTTGTATTTTTTCTTTTCCCCAGGTTAGGAAGAAGGGTATTAAGTAGGATATGCCAAAAGGATCTCTAGATATGATGAAATAAACTGGAGATAATGTAGATTCTTTATGAACCATTTGTTTATGTTTACAAGTTTCTAAAGATGCTATACATATACGGTCCTATCATGGATTTGTTATATGTTGTAATGAGTATGCTTCAATTCTGAAGTAATAACAATTTTTGTAAATTATGGGTCATTATAGTTGGTGTCAAAGGAAAGGTATAGTCAACCTTTGTAAACTAGGAGGTGAAAGCCTTAGTAATAACCCTAAGGATATGTCTAATCATAGAAAACAATATTAGTGTTTTAGAAATGGCCAGGAATATCCTATGATAAGACAAGAAGTGTGAAATTTTATTCTTGATTACGTGGTTTTCCTATTATGATTAGTGTTTCTCACATTATGCTTATTGGTTTTAGTCAATTGCTGGAACCCGAAGGAACCATGTTAATGTTGAATGTGATGGGCAATGCAACGACTGTCCCCCTAATAAACCAAACGTTATGGGAGTTGGAATGAAAAATCTTGTAGTAATTCTCACACAAAATTCTGAAGCTATGAATCATGAAGGACTTCCAAACGAGCAAATGAAGGAGAAACATTCTGTTGAATCCTTCATGAGGCAGCGTCTACCATTATTCAGAGGGTCTACTGATCCATTAGTGGCTGAACAATGGATCAGTACCACTGAAAAGAAATTTTCAGTTCTTCAATGTTCTGAACATGATAAAGTCATCTTAGAAATATATCGTTTGGAAGGTGAAGATGATCAATGGTGGAATCTTATCAAGAATATGAGGCAAAGAGATTGAATTGAGTCCATGTAATGGGACGAGTTAAAGAACATATTTTTCAATAAGTACGTCCCTCGTATTCTTCGAACAAAGATGGAGAAGGAGTTTCTTGAACTAAACCAAATGGATGATGAATCTATTGGTACCTACAAAGAAACTTTTAAAATACTTTCAAGGTATGCTTCCAAAATTATTATCCAACCAGAGAGTAAGATCGATCGATTCTTTAGTGGCTTAAAACCAAGTCTTCAAAGGGTGTTACCCATAAAGGACATCAATAGCAACGAGGAAATTGTTCGATGTGCTCTCAAGGTTGAGATGGAGATTAGAGCAACCCATTAGTCATATGGGTTTGATAAGAAAAGGAAAATGGAATTCAACGGGAAATCTAAAGAACACTCTGAAATGAAGATTATTTTTCCCTTATGCTCAAAGTGTGGAAAGAAAAATGGAGGGAATTGTCTTAAAGGGACAAGTAAATGTTTCAAATGTGGAAAAGAAGGTCATCGGGCATTTGAATTCCACAATGACGGGAAAGAGATTTCTATTGATGCGAAAAAAGAAAATGCTACACATAATGCACCTCCTACACTTCAATGTCAAAATTTCAAAGAAATGGGGAATTATTCAAATAAATGCCCTAATCCAAAGGTTGTTGATGACGATCGACGTCATCAAACTCTTAAGGCCAAAGATAAAGGAAAGTCACATACAATTTCTATCAGCGATGTGGATTATGATAACAAACTGGTGAATGGTACACTTGCCATCCACTCTTAATTAGAAAATGTTTTATTTGATTTTGGATCCAACCACACTTTTATTTCTGATGAATTTTCTAAGGGTATCAATGTACTACCTCAACAATTAGTTGTTGAGTAATCTGTGACATCTCCTAATGGAATAACGGTTGCATCAAAAGTATATAATTCTTCCCCAATTGACATTTGTGGGAAAGAGCTTCCTAAAAATCTTGGGATCCTTCCTATAGTAGAATTTGATGTGATTCTTGGCATGTATTGGCTTTCCTTATATGTAGCTCATATCGATTGCCGAAGAATGGAAGTCACATTTCATATTCCTGATCAATCTATGATCATCTATTGATGCAAGGATGAATATAACATTCCAGGGGAAGTTTCTTCCATATTATGGGTCTTGATTCCAACAAATGAAGTTCATTTATCTCAAATGGTTGGAGAGAAACTCATGATTAAAAATATGCCCATTGTACGGGAGTTTGATGATGACTTCACAGAGGAATTTCCAGGTCTTCCACCAAATCGTGAAATTGAGTATTCAATAGAACTCATACCGGGTTCTCTTCCCATTTCAAAGACACCTTATAAAATTGAACCAATTGAGTTGCAATAAATTAAAGAAGCAACTCCAAGAGAATCTTGATAAGGGTTTCATACTCCCTAGTGCGTCACCTTGGGGAGCACATGTTCTGTTTGTTAAAAAGAAATATGGATCAATGATACTCTTCATTGATTATTATGAACTTAACAAGATTTCTATCAAGAACAAATATCCTCTCCCATGCTTTGATGACTTATTTGACCTACTATGCGGAGCTCAATACTTTTCGCAGATTGATCTTCATTCAGGGTATCATCATTCAAGGGTCAAAAGGGAGGATATACCAAAGACTTCTTTCCATGCAATGTATGGACACTATAAATTTATAGTGATTCCATTTGGTCTTACTAATTCCCTTGCTAACTACATAGATCTAATAAATAGAGTCTTTAGAGACTATATTGATCAGTTTGTGGTAGTCTTTATAGACGATATTCTTTTCTATTCAAAGAGAAAGGAAGAACATGAAGATAACTTGAGAAAATTTTTAAATACCTTAATAAAGGAGAAGCTTAAAGCCTAACTTACCAAGTGTGAATTTTGGATTAAAAAAGATTCATTTTTGGGTCACATAATCTCAAAAGAGGGGATATTTTTGGATCAAGAAAAAACAGAGGTTATTGAAAGATGGTCGAGGCCAGCAACAATAACTGAGATCTGATGTTTTCTCGGTTTGGCTAGATATTATCGACGTTTTGAGAAAGATTTTTCATGATTATCTAATCCACTCACCAGGTTGACTCGAAAAAGAATTATGTTTTTTTGGGTGGAGGATTGTGAAGTGAATTTCAAGGAGTTAAAAAGAATGTTATCTAGTGTACCTGTGCTCACACTGCCTTGTAGTGGAGAAAGGTTTGTGATCTATAGTGATGCATCCAAGAATGTATTGGGGTGTGTTATAATGAAAAAAGATATGTTGATAGCTTATGTCTCACGAAATTTGAAAATCCATTACCAAAATTACCCAACTCATGATTTGGAATTAGTTGTGGTAATATTTGCATTAAATATTTGGAGGCCTTATCTTTATGGTGAAAGGTGTGATATTGATACTGATCATAAAAGTATAAAGTATATTTTCACACAAAAGGAGCTGAATATGCGCCAAAGAATATGGTTGGAGATGATTAAGTATTTTGATTGCTCAATTCATTACCACCATAGGAAGGCAAACAAGGTGGAAGACGCATTATGTAGACAAGACCATGCTACTTTTCCATGAAGAGGATCACAAAAGATCCAATATTTATGAATATAAAAAGGATGGATCTTGGAATTATAATGGAAGGGGAAAAATCTTATCTTTATCAAATGAATGTTCAACCATCTATACATGTGAATATTAAAGAGGAACAGAAAGAAGATATAGAGTTAAAAAAGAAGGTGAGAAATGTTCCTGAATTCCACATTGATTGTGATGAAATAATAAGGATCAAGAATCGGGTTTGTGTTCCTCCCATCCCAGAATTAAAGAAGGAAATATTTTATGACACTCATAGTTCTTCATTCTCTATTCACCCTGGAAGCATGAAGATGTATAAGGACCTGAAGGTGTACTTCTGCTGGGATGGCATGAAATGACATGTTTCTAAATATGTCTCTTGATTCTTGGAATGTCAGCAAGTTAAAGCTGATAGACATAAGTCTAAGGGGATGTTACAACCATAAACCATACAAGAATGGAAATAGGAATGCATCACTTTGGGCATTGTCACTGGACTTCCTAAAACATCAAAAGGTAATAATGCTATCTGGGTTATAGTTGATCATCTTACGAAGTCATCACACTTCATTTCTGTTAGAGAATATTTCTCTCTTTATCTGCTTTCCAAGATATATGTGAAGGAAGTGGTAAGATTTCATAGAGTACTACTTTCCATTATATCTGATCAGGATCTGAGGTTTACCTCGAAGTTTTGGTGAAGTCTTCAGCATACTCTAGATACAGAGTTGAGTTTCAGCACTGCTTATCATCCTTAGACAGATGGTCAGTCTTAGAGGATAATTCAAACACTAGAAGACATGTTGAGAGCATGATCTATGGATTTCAAAGGGAGTCGGGATCATCACCTGCCTTTGGTGAAATTTTCTTATAATAATAACTTTCACTCCAGTATTCATATGGCTCCTTATGAATCTTTCTAGGGAAAAAATGCAGAACTCCAACTTACTGGGATGAATTTGGAGAAAGAAAGCTATTAGGACCTGATCTTGTTGATGAGATGGTAGAAAAGGTAAGATCTATTCAAAAACACATAAGAGCAGCTTAGATTCGACAAAAACGTTATGCCTACAACTGAAGATAAGACCTAGAGTTTAAAGTGGTGATAAAGTGTTCTTACGAATATCTCCTTGGAAGAGAGTAATATGATTTAGAATGAAGGGAAAGATGAGCCCTATGTATATTGGTCCTTCTGAAGTACTGGATCGTGTTGGGAAGGTAGCTTACCGATTGGTGCTTCCACTGAATCTCTCTCAAGTTCATGATGTGTTCCATGTATCTCTCCTAAGAAAGTACATACCCGATCCTTCGCATGTACTATTCTCAGATGTTGTACCGCTGGAGCAAGATCTTTCTTATAAAGAACAGCCAATAAAGATTCCAGGTCATAGTGAAAAGGTTCTTCGAAACAAGACCAGTCGCTTGGTTAAATTTTTATTGAGGAACCACCAATTATAAGAAGCTACATGTGAACTTGAGGATATTATGAGGGAGAGGTATCCTCATTTGTTTTGTTACGAAGTGATGAATTTCGAGGGAAAAATTCTTTTTAAGGGTGGTAGAATGTAACACCCTGAGATTTTATGAGAAATATTTTGTTTTTATGCATTATGTTATACGCAACACAAAAGGAATATTTCACTACACACAACATTGTCTTGGCTTGCATTACATAGAAGAGAAACCTTTCTCGATAGCTTGCGTGGTATGCAATACTGAGTTTCACTAAACAACGATATATTTTAAAAAATTATATAAACAAGCCATTATGAATAGTAATTGTAACAGCCCGAGAATTTAAGAAAAATATTCTTTTTAATTTCATTAATGTCTTGTGTTGTACGCTACACCAAAAGTAGCTTGAACAACAAACATCCTTGACTTTCCTTTCATTACACGCAATCGCGACCTTCCTCGATAGCGTGTGTAGTATGCAATACCGAGTTTCACTAAACAACAATATGCTATTAAAATATTATTAAAGCTAGCCGTTATGAATAGTAATAACCACTTTTTGAAATTTTGTAAATTTTATTTTTTAAAATGGAATTAATTTTTGGATTCGTAATATCGAAATTAGCTTAGGGTGAAATTTTTGTACTTTTCGGATAACTTTCATTTTCGGATGAATAGTGAAAATTACTAAATTTTAATTAAAAACAACTTTTTCAATTAAAATAATTAATAGTGATAAATTATTAATTTGAGTGGTTTGAAAGTATATTTAGAATATATTTTTACAATTTAATACAATGTTGGTCATTGGATGTAATTTCACATTTAAACCAGTCATAAACAAATGTCAATCTTTTGATAGTTATTATCTCTTAAGAACACGCTATTTGTTTTGACGATGGCAATTAATTTTTTTAAATTAATTAATGCAACTGATATGTTTTGAATTTGATAAAATAGACGTCATTTTTGAATTCATAATATCAAATATAGCTTAGATATAATTTTTGGTATTTTTCTGGAAACTTTCATTTTTTGATGAATAGTGAAACCACTAAGTGGTAGTTAAAAAAACCGAATTTTTCATAAAACTTAATTTTACCGCTTCTCTGAGTGGAATTTCGAAAATCCAAGAGACACGGTTAATATCAAGGACTAAAATGTGGTTCAATGAGATGAAAATAATTTTTGGTGAATAGTAACTTTTTACTTTTTTTACCACGGTTAAAAGTAAATAGGGTAATTAAGGGTAAAAATGATATTATTATTACCCTAACACATGTCCTAATTCTATTGGACAAGTGTAATTCGACCAAAAACAACCTTAGGAATAACATATGACCATTTAGGCCCACTTGGATTAGATTTGGATATTTATTATTAATTTATTTAAAGAAGGGTTAAAATAGTTAAAATCAAAGTTTAATAAGTAAATCCTTTTTAATATAGGGTTATACATAAGATAAATTCGACTATAAATAGTCATTATAAAGATAAAAAAAATTTCATACATAATGGTATTTTATTTTTAATTTTTAGACATTAAATAATTTAATATATTTATGACACAAAGGTGATGCAGTAATTATCTTATTAATGAAATATTTACATAAATGATGTTATAAATACCCAAATAAATATAATTTGAGACTTTTTATGAACTAAACTAATTTTCAAGGTTAACATGAAATGTTAGGATTTATTTAATTAACTTTTGTAGAAGTAATCATTCTGTTATGAGTTTTAAACAAATCAACTATTGAATAGTGTCAAAATTGACATAAAATAGTTTTTAAAACAAATATTATATTATTAATTTTTATTTTATTCCTAAAAATCTATGGTTCGGCCAAATGACTTAGATAAAGTTATATATATAAATAAAACACAACTTTGGGGGTCTCTTGTATGTATATGGTAAGTTTATTAACGATATAATATAAAAATACAAAGTGACATGGTAAATGTCAATCTAATTAACTAAGAGTTAAAACTAAAAGATAAGGTTAATATAGGAACCTAAACTTTTATAAATTCTATTGGATGAAAGGATTTATACCCATACCCACCTTATATTCTAAATAAATCAATTTGGAGCTATTTAAAACCGAATTTGACTTTATAATAAAATAATAGTTTTAGTTATTCCAAAGGTACCCCTCTTCTCCCTTATAAAAGGGCACCTCCTCCCTCTCTTCCGCACACAACTTTGAGCCTTCAAGCTCTTCAAACCCCTTCCAAATTCTCTTCTCCACCTCCCTAGAAATATCCTAGAGGTTCTGGTCTTCCTCAAAGACCAATTTTAGTGCCCTAAAGGGAGATCTGAAAGAGGCGCTTCAAAGAAGAGGTAATGTCCATTACCGATTCTTTTATCTTTATTTCATCTTGCACTTCTTCTTCTTAGGATGTTTCCTTATGAAGTAATAACATCAGTATCACTAATATACTGATATGTTATTATAAGTATGAAACAACCCTATTTCACCATCTATCCATCCTAAGGAAAATGAAATCACCGCGCATGCGTACGTACGGAATACCATCTCCACGCCGTGGTGAAATCTATTTTCCACCACCACCTTACTTGGATGGGTATAATGGTGTAAATAATGAATATATATTACTATTATAAAGTGATATTGATTCTGAAATAGTATACATACACTCCAATATAATTCCACGATCATAGGAACGATATCATCACTCGTGCGTATGTACGGAATACCGTCTCCACGATGTGATGTGACTCATTCTGCTTGATCTTCATTTCATAATGATTATATAAATGAATTGAATGAATGAATATGATATATATTACACTAATACCATTCTGTAAATGAGGTATCTATAACCTAAAGATAAGAATGAGAATTTATTCGACAAAACACGCATAAGAACAAAAAGTTATAAACAGCCGAATAACAAGTAGCAATGAATTATTACTACTAAGAAGCTAATAATATGACCATATATGATATCATAAAAATAAGTATGATTCTGGAATAAGTCTATAACATTATTTAAATAATTATACAGGAGGTTCGGACACGTACAAAGCATATCAGACCTAAGGTAAGAGAAAATATCACAATCTCATTTTTATCCGAGATTGTTTATACTGTGGTATTTACTGGGGTGTATTTTATCATCCACATCCATGTTTCCTCAATATGTATTATTTATATCCTTATAAAATAGTTTATATCCAATTTTACCCTTCGGTGAGTTTTCAGTAAATGATATGAAAGGAATCTTTTGTCATTTTTCGTACGAGGTACTTTTTGACTTTTCCGAAAAAAAGTACGAAGAATGTTTTTTTAACTTATACGGCATGAATGGATTTTTAAAACATTATTTACAAGAATATTCCTTTACAAGTTTTCAAATTTATTTTTAATCAAGTTATTTTAGTTTATAATTGTACAACTTGTTAAGAAAGGAAAAGTGTTTTTGAAGCAGAAAAGATATTTTCCTCAAGAATGGAGTTCAAGTGTTTTATCAAAATTATTTTCCATCTAAGATTATAAAGGGTTATGTTTTTATCCCTATTATTACATTTATTTGATTATGTTGTGATGGAATTATATTTTTATGAGTTCCTTTATCTTATATAAATTGTTTTATGATGTCACGATGTTTAAGATTCCCATTTTTATTACATGGGTTATGCTATGATGTATGGTTTTCTGATTTTGTGGCACACATAAGAATGGTATCATTATCAGATGGGTGGGACCTATATCTCCCTCCAATGAATTGGGTAAAGATTTTATATCTCATGAGATAGACATGGCTGGAATGGTTGGTTATACCGGTTCAGTGAAACAGGACTGAAATGAGGAGTGAACTCAGTTCAGATAGGGACTTTGTCCACTAAGATAGTCTTGGCAATGAGTATTGACTAATTAGAAATGATTCTCTATGATTATATGTGTATGCCACAAAGTTTCATGTTTTAAGTTATGATTATTGGGATTTCATTTCACTACTATGATTTATCCCATGTTATGAAATTATGCTCTCTTTTGCAGGTTAAGATTTCCAAAATGTTATGTTCTTATGAAAATGATGTGATTGATATTTCTTTTGTTTACCCTTACTGAGCATTTGAGCTCACCCTTTTATGTTTTCTTTTCCCCAGGATATAAAGAAAGGTTTTAGGTAAAAAAAGGAAGATATTTATGGGAGATGTTGAAGATCTTTCACCACAATTAGAAGATTATATTCCGAGTTTCCAAAGACACTAAACTATTACGATCCTTGTGTGTGTGTTTTTGTTATGTACTATGTATTCCTCAAAAGTAATGTAATGTCCATGTACGTCAAGCTTCGGGTCTCTACAGTTGGTATCAGAGGGAGGTTTAGTCAACCTTTGGAAACTAGGATGCGAAAATGTTAGTGAGATCCCTAGAGATATTTCTAAGGTATGTCTAGAGATGTCCCTAAGGATAAGTATACGTATAGAATATAGTCCTAGAACTATGGTAACAATATTAGATTAAACCAAATATGTTAGATATTGATGTTACTCCCCCATTATTATGATTTTTTCCTCTCACACTATTCTTTTTGGGTTTTAGAAAATGGCTGGAAACAAGATGATTCATGATAATGGAGGATATAACGGACAATGGAATGATATTCTTCATTAGCAACCAAATGAAATCAGATTTGGAAGTCCAGACATCATTATTATTCCGAATCAGCAATCTCATAATATGATCAATAAAGTAAAATTTGGTAAGTTTCCTGACTCGGCTAATAAGAGAAAGATGGAGTTTTATGATGATCATAGAGAAAAGAAAGTTCAATTTCCCCTATGTAAATCATGTGGGAAGAGGCATCAAGGAGAATGTTTCAAAGGAACTGGAAGATGCTTTGGGTGTGGAAAAGAAGGACACAAAGCCAGTAAGTGCAAAGGAAAAGGTTCAGTTAACACCAGGGATGAGGATAATGGTATTGCTACGACATCAACAATGGTTAAATGTTTTAAATGTGGAATGTACGGGCATTATGCAAACCAATTCCCTAAGGTAAAGTCTCATGAAGAGAATCAGTATGGTCGTATGGGTAGTATTTATGTGGATGATGATGAAGAGAATACAAATGATATGTGAGATGAAAGAATTATTGAAGCTCGGCCAATGGTTTAAGAATGTAGTGGAATGATTACATGTTTATCATGTGTGATGTTGTATATGTAATCTCATGGTACTATGGAATAAAGAGACATCTAAGGATTGTTACATGGTTGTCTTTCCTTGAGTTTTGAAAGTGTATGATTAATGGTACCAGTATCCATGAACGGTTATTCAGATATATTTGGAATGTAGATGATATTCGCATAATGAAGGGATTAGGAGAAAATTAAATGTTTGATAGTATTAATGCGCTCATGACTGATACAAGGAGAAGGTTATATCATGGTTTGAGTATATAGAATTTTTGGATTTTGGTATGTGGAATGAGTTAACTTTTGACAGCATTCATGTTTTCACTAAGGTTTAATGGGTATTAATTTTTCAAGAGAATACATCATTAAGGGATTCACATGATTGGAATGTCACCAACAAGATATATCGGGGATAAATGATGGTATTCACATGCTTGGTTGACGACATTTCAAGTTATCGTTTTCATTATACTATGAGCTTGGACTGAAGTATTTTAAATAAGCCTAAAGATTGGAATGGATTATGTTAACCACAAGTTACTATTGTTTAAGGATAGAACTTTTTTTTTGATATTATTTATGTCATGTTATAGTAATGTAGTTTTAGAAAAATGAAAACCTACAGGACGGGCGACAGCCCATCGCGTCGGACAAGGCTGTGTGAATCGAACCCACAACCGAAGTGCGACTGGCCTTTATCGCCTACCACTGGCCTACAAGAAGTCCCTGTTTAGTAGAAACTAGTTTTATTATATTAAGCAGTATGATATATGAATTATAATTCCATTTTAAGAACCATATATTATTAATCTCAATATAGATGGACTTATGTATTTTTGATAACTTTTATAACCTTTTGTTTGAGATAGATGGAATGAGCCATCATTCTATCACATGATCAGCTAACACATCATGAATAACAAATTCAACTTCATTTCATTAAGGGATGAAGTGGAAATTGTTCAATTAACGAACAACAGTGAGATTGTACCTAAATCATGTAAGTATTTCTTTTAATTCAACAACTTTAGGGAAATGATTTTGAAAACCAAAAATGTTGTCCTAGTGCTCTTATATCTGATGAATCAGATGGTACCTTAGATCGTCAAAAATTTATGGCTTTGTGATTTCTGTATTTTCCATAGCCATGTTCTCTACCACTCTCCATCAGAACATGATGGTTAGATTTCTCTTCCATATCCATATTTTCTCCAATGTGGAAACCCAGTGATTAGTTTATTTGGGTAATCATTACATTTCATACTTTAGTTTTTAAAAGCCAAGTCCTGGTATTCCTTTTTATGATGTGGGTTTCTATTAAAGAAACTTTCGAGTAGTAAACCATTTATAACCCTGACGAATTTCGGGGGAGAAATTCATTTTAAGGGGTGTAGAATGTAACAGCCTGAGATTTTATGATTTTTTTTTAATTTCATTAATGTCTTGTGTTGTACACTACACCAAAAGTAGCTTTCACAACACGCATCCTTGACTTGCCTTGCATTACACTCAATCGCGACCTTCCTCGATAGCGTGTGTAGTACGCAATAACGAGTTTCACTAAACAACAATATGCTATTAAAATATTATTAAAACTAGCCGTTATGAATAGTAATAACCACTTTTTGAAATTTTGTAAATTTTATTTTTCAAAATGGAATTCATTTTTGGATTCGTAATATCGAAATTAGCTTAGGGAGAAATTTTGGTACTTTTCGGATAACTTTTATTTTCTGATGAATAGTGAAAATTAGTAAATTTTAATTAAAAACAACTTTTTCAATCGAAATAATTAATAGTGATAAATTATTAATTTGAGTGGTTTTAAAGTATATTTAGCATATATTTTTACAATTTAATACAATGTTGGTCATTGGATGTAATTTCACATTTAAACCAGTCATAAACAAGTGTCAATCTTTTGATAGTTATTATCTCTTAAGAACACGCTATTTGTTTTGACGACGGGAATTAATTTTGTAAATTAATTAATGAAACTGATATGTTTTGAATTTGATAAAATAGACATCATTTTTTAATTCATAATATCAAATATAGCTTAGATCTAATTTTTGGTATTTTTCTGGAAACTTTCATTTTTTGATGAATAGTGAAACCACTAAGTGGTAGTTAAAAAAACTGAATTTTTCAGAAAACTTAATTTTACCGCTTCTGTGAGTGGAATTTAAAAAATCCGAGAGACACGGTTAATATCAAGGACTAAAATGTGGTTCAATGTGATGAAAATAATTTTTGGTAAATAGTTACTTTTTACTTTTTTTTAGCACAGTTAAAAGTAAATATGGTAATTAAGGGTACAAATGATATTATTATTACCCTAAAACATGTCATAATTCTATTGGAAAAGTGTAATTCGACCAAAAACAACATTAGGATTAAAATATGACCATTTAGGCCCACTTTGATTAGATTAGGACATTTATTATTAATTTATTTAAAGAAGGGTTAAAATAGTTAAAATCAAAGTTTAATAAGTAAATCCTTTTTAATATACGGTTATACATAAGATAAATTCGACTATAAATATTCCTTATAAAGCTAAAAATCTTTCCTACATAATGGTATTTTATTTTTAATTTTTAGACATTAAATAATATAATTTATTTATGACACAAAGACGATGCAGTAATTATCTTGTTAATGAAATATTGACATAATTGATGTTATAAATACCCAAATAAATATAATTTGAGAATTTTTATGAACTAAACTAATTTTCTAGGTTAATATGACATGTTATTATTGATTTAATTAACTTTGGTCGAAGTAATAAATCTGTTATGAGTTTCAAAAAAATCAACTATTGAATAGTGTCAAAATTGACATAAAATAGTTTTAAAACAAATATTATATTATTAATTGTTATTTTATTCCTAAAAATCTAAGGTTTGGCCAAATGACTTAGATAAGGTTATATATATTAATAAAACACAACTTGGGGGTCTATTGGATGTATATGGTAAGTTTATTAACTATATAATATAAAAATACAGAGTGACATGGTAAATGTCAATCTAATTAACTAAGAGTTAAAACTAAAAGATAAGGTTAATATAGGAACCTAAACTTGTCTAAATTCTATTGGATGAGAGTATTTATACCCATCCCCACATTAGATTCGAAATAAATCAATTTGGAGCTATTTAAAACCGAATTTGACTTTATAATAAAATAATAGTTTTAGTTATTCCAAAGGTACCCCTCTCCTCCCTTATAAAAGGGCACCTCCTCCCTCTCTTCCTCACACAACATTGAGCCTTCAAGCTCGGAAAACCCCTGCCAAATTCTCTTCTCCACTTCCCTAGAAATATGCTAGAGGTTCTGGTCTTCCTCAAAGACCAATTTTAGTGCCCTAAAGGGAGATCTCAAAGAGGCGCTTCAAAGAAGAGGTAATGTCCATTACCGATTCTTTTATCTTTATTTCTTCTTCCACTTCTTCTTCTTAGGTTGTTTCATTATGAAGTAATAACATCAGTATCACTCATATACTGAAATGTTATTATAAGTATGAAGCAACCCTATTTCACCATCTATCCATCCTACGGAAAACGAAATCACCGCGCGTGCGTACGTACAGTATACCGTCTCCACGTCGTGGTGAAATCTATTTTCCACCACCACCTTACTTGGATGGGTATAATGGTTTAAATAACAACTATATATGACTATTATAAAGTGATATTGATTCTGAAATAGTATACATACACTCAAATAAAATTCCACGATCATAGGAACGATATCATCACTCGTGCGTACGTACGGAATACCGTCTCCACGATGTGATGCGACTCGTTCTGCATGATCTTCATTTAATAATGATTATATAAATGAATTGAATGAATGAATATGATATATATTACACTAATAACATTCTGTAAATGATGTATCTATAACCTAAAGAGAAGAATAAGAATTTATTCGACAAAACAGGCATAAGAACAAAAAGTTATAAACACCCGAATAACAAGTAGCAATGAAGTATTACTACTAAGAAGCTAACAATATGACCATATATGATATCATAAAAATAATTATGATTCTGGAATAAGTAAATAACATTATTTAAATCATTATACAGGAGGTTCGGACACGTATAAAACATATCGGACCTAAGGTAATGGAAAATATCACAATCTCATTTTTATCTGAGATTGTTTATACTTTGGTATTTACTAGGGTGTATTTTATCATCCACATCCATGTTTCCTCAATATGTAATATTTATATCCTTATACAATATTTTATATCCAATTTTACCCTTTTTTGAGTTTTTAGTAAAAGATATGAATGGAATCATTTTTCATTTTTCGTACGAGGTACTTTTTGACTTTTCCGAAAAAAATACTAAGAATGTTTTTTAACTTATATGGCATGAATGGATTTTTAAAACATTATTTCCAAGAAGCTTCCTTTACAAGTTTTCATGTTTATTTTTCATCAAGTTCTTTTAGTTTAGAATTGTACGACATGTTAAGAAAGGAAAAGTGTTTTTGAAGAAGAAAGGATATTTTCCTCAAGAATGGAGTTCAACTGTTTTATCAAAATTATTTTCCATCTAAGATAATAAAGGGTTCTATTTTTATCCCTATTATTACATTGATTTGATTATGTTTTGATGGAATTATATTTTTATGAATTTCTTTATCTTATATGAATTGTTTTATGATGTCACAATGTTTAAGATTCCCATTTTTATTTCATGGGTTATGCTATGATGTATGGTTTTCTGATTTTGTGGCACATATAAGAATGGTATCATTAAGAAATGGGTGGGACCTATATCTCCCTCCAATGCATTGGGTAAAGATTTTATATCTCATGAGATAGACATGGCTGGAATGGTAGGTTATACCGGTTCAGTGAAACAGGACTGAAACGAGGAGTGAACTCGGTTCAGAAAGGGACTTTGTCCACTAAGATAGTCTTGGCAATTAGTCTTGACTAATAAGAAATGATTCTCTATGATTATGTGTGTATGCCACAAAGATTCATGTTTTAAGTTATGATTATTGAGATTTCAATTCAATACTATGATTTATCCCATATTATGAAATTATGCTCTCTTTTGAAGGTTAAGATTTCCAAAATGTTATGTTCTTATGAAAATGATGTGATTGATATTTCTTTTGTTTACCCTTACTGAGCATTTGAGCTCACCCTTTTATGTTTTTCTTTTCCCTAGGATATAAAGAAATGTTTTAGGTAAAAAAAGGAAGATCTTAATGGGAGATGATGAAGATCTTTCACCATGATTAGAAGATTATATTCCGAGTATCCAAAGACTCTAAACTATTATGATACTTGTGTGCATGTTTTTGTTATGTACTAAGTATTCCGCAAAAGTAATGTAATGTCCATGTACGTCAAGCTTCGGGTCTCTACAGTAATACCCAAATTTTGAAATTTTATAAATTTTAACATTCAAAATGGACTTCATTTTTGGATTCGGAATATCAAAATTATCTTAGGGTGTATTTTTCATATTTTTCTGAAAACTTTCAATTTTTTATGAATAGTGAAATACACTGAGTTAGAATTTAAAACCGAATTATTATTTAAATAATTATTTATTTTAATTAAATTTATTTTAATTAAATTTATTTTATGTCAAAATATATACATAATACCTATATAAGTTCAACATAATTTATTGGAGTCATTTTATAATAATTTTAAATATATAATAATTTTATTGAACTTTTTACCATTTTTACCCACCTCCTAGGAGAATTTGCAAATTTGCATAAAACATAATTTTACCAATTCTGTTAGTGGAATTTCAAAACTACAAGAGACATAGTTGATATCAGTAAGTAAAATGTGGTTCAATAAGATAAAAAGAATTTTTTTTGAATAGTAACTTATTACTTTCATTTACCACGGTTAATAGTAAATAGAGTAATTAAGGGTAAAAATGATATTATTATTACCCTAACACATGTCCTAATTCTATTTTATACATTTAATTCGACGAAAAAAAACCTTTATATTAAAATATGACCATTTAGGTCCACTTGGATTAGATTAGGACATTAATTATTATTTAATTCAAAGAAGAGTTAAAAGAATTAAAATCAATGTTAAATAAGTAAAACATTTTTAATATAGGTTAACACATAAGATAAATTCGACTATGAATATTAATTAGAAAGATAATAAAATTTCCTGAATAATTTTATTTTATTTATAATTTTTAGGCATTAAATAATTTAATTTATTTGTGACACAATGATGATGCAGTAATTACATTATTAATGAACTATTAACATAATTGAAATTATAAATAACCAAATAAATGTAATTTGAGACGTTTTATGAATTACACTAATTTTATAGGTTAATATAACATATTAGAGTTGGTTAGATGAATTTATTTAGAAGTAATAATGGTGTTATACATTTAGAAAAAACAAAATACCAAATAGTGTCAAAATTGACATAAAAGAGTTTTTATAACACATATTGAATTATTAATCAATATTATCTTCCTAAAAACCTAAGGTTAGGCCAAAATACATATATAATAATATATATTACATTAATGAACCAATTAGGGTTTGATTGGTAGTTTATAGTATTTTTATTAACCATATAGTGTAAGAATACAAGAAGACACAGTAAAAGTTAAATTATTTAACTTAGAGTTAAATCAAAATGATAAGGTTAAAATGGTAACATAAACTTGTCTAAAACCTATTGCATGAGAGGATTTCGACCCATACCCACCCTATCCTTGAAATAAGTCACTTTGGGGACATTATAAACCAAATATGAATTTATTATAAAATAATATGTTAAGTTTTTTGTAAGGTGCCCCTCACCCCTCTTATAAAAGGGAACTCCCCCTTCTCTCTAATTCATACCTCCAAATACATTTGTGTAAGAACCTGGTTTTTCATATAAAATACTTTGGAATATTTTTGATGTTATTCCAGAGCAGCGCCTTCAGACGGCGTGCGATTCCGAGCCCCGGTGTGGCCGAAATTAAATTTTCAGTGTGTTCACACTAGGGACAAAAAATATAGGATAAATCCTAAACGGTTACATGGATCATAAATCTGAGAGTATGGATGGATCCAAAATGGGGTTTTAAACCCATAAACGACATAAAACATGTTGAAGAGGGACATTGGGACCCCTCGCCCATTAACAGAACATTAGACAAATAAATAAAATAATTAATTTATTCGTTTAATGGTTAAATGAAAGTATCTCTTAAACAGTAGCTCTGATGGAAAAACTAAGGGCACCGTTGAATCCAGAGCGTTCCATTTACCCTAGGCAGGGTGTAAAAGTTACGGGCGTGGGCCATCTGTGTGAGATGTCACCCAGGGGAAAAGTGGTCATTTCGAAATGTCTACTTATTGATTTTTATCACTGGCATTATTTTGGAATAACATTAGAACAAAGTCTTAGAATTGAAATATGAGACTTCCTTTGAGTTTGCAATGGGGAGTTTTTCCTAGGCGTGATATAAAATAGGTGGGCGCGGAGGTTTCGGAATCCGCACACGTTGGGAGATTTTTAGTGAATTTCTATTAATTCACTAAGTGTTGGTAGGGAGAACCCATTTTCTTCTCTCTCTCTATCTCTCTCTCCCTCTTCCCCTCTCTCCCTCCATCTCTAGCCGTTCTTCCCCTTTATTCTCCGGATCGAGTAGTGATCTTCGCCAAAACATCTACAGTTCGAAGTTGGAGCCTCACGGATGCATTCCCTACAACGCGCGCTGACTTCGAGGTAGGATTTCTGCTAAATTTCCACAACTTTGTCAATTTCCGGTGTTTCTTTCAATTTCATGATTTATTTTCTATAATTCTAGAATTGGTACGATGGCCGAACGAACAAGGCCATCATTTTAGCCCCGTTATAAAACTCGTTCTTGAGCGTTCTTCGTCCAAAACCTCGAACGTGCCAAATCTCATCGGATCTACGATCAGAGGAAAGCACTACGAAGGCCTCGTCTTGAGGATCCAGAAACCACGTTCGTTTTTGAAATCAGGCCACCGGAGTGGTGGCGAGGACCGTCGAAAGTCCTAGCTCTGACAAGGGCGGCGGCCGGAGGATGTGCGTTGGGCAGTGGGTATGGCTGGGAGTTCGTACGAGGCGGCAGCGACAAGCCGGGAGGAGCCGGAGGTGCGGGCTCTGGAGGGTGTGGCCGAGCGGCCGGTAGCCGCGCACGGTGGCCGCAGTGTGACGAGCAGCTGGAGGACAAGCCGGAGGTGGTGGAGCTCGTCGGCGTCTCGCGGGGACCTGGAGGCAGGGGCGGAGCGCGCCTGCCTCGTGTGGTGAGCCAAATGCAGCGGCAGAGTGGCAGGCTTCAAGCGGGGCCGACGATGTAAGGCGGCATCGACGGGGGTAGCTCGAAAGGTTCGAGCCGGAGCCGTCGGGTCACGACAGCCTCGAGGTAGCGAAGCGGCGTGCTGCGGAAGGCGGATAAGCCGAGGGAGCGGGCGCCTGCCTATCGCGTTCAGCGGGGCGGAACCGAGGTGGCGACCTCGGGAGTGCGGAAGAAAAACCAGGACCTGCCCTTAGCGGGTCCTGCTGGGTGATGGAGACCAGCCAAAAGGCCAGTTGGTTGAGGAAAACCGGACCTGCTCGGGTCTGGTGCTGCTGTGCGGGCCGCGGCTAGTGGGTCGTAGTGTGACGAGCTGGACTGCGGCTGCAGGTCCGTGTTAACAAGACAGACATTTTGAAATAGGTTTCCTGGTTTTTGGGTTCTTCACCCGACTATGGGTGCCCGGAATGTTTTAATTTAATAATATTAATTATTATTAAAGTTGCGTCGGACAGGATGACAAGCCAGTCGTCCGTTTGACGCGCCGTCAGAGGCGCTAAGTCCCAGGGGTAGAAACGGTCCTTCCAAGTTGGTTCAGAACCTTTGTGGGTTGGTTTCATTGCTCGGCAACACGAAACACAATGTGAGTAATTAATTAATTGTTGCAGCGGATCCAACTCCTGCTTGGGATATCTGATTGACGCGCCATCAGTGGCAGTGTGACCCCAATCCTCTTGTGGACTTTTAGAGGTGCTTTCCGAAGCGTTCGGGTTGGAGACATGGTGCCGGCTCCATAGGGCCTAGTTCGCACATTTTATAGTGAAACACCACATTTTCACCCGATATCCATTTACAGTGTTTGAGTACTCGTTTCTAAGAGTTTTTATGAGGGGATTGCAATGACACAATCTGCCCGCCTAAATTTGGGCTTTAGGTGTGGGCCCCACGGGGCCCAGTTTGAGTATAATGCGGGGAGTTGCAGCTTCTGCATTTGAAGTCCGTTTAAGGCCCTGTCAATGGCGTTGTGACCCTGAAATCGAAAAAAAATTAACTGGGGTGGTTTCAGGCGTCGAAGCAGGAGTTGAGGCGTGGGCCCCACATGCCGTCTCTTAAACTGTGTGTAGCATACTGCAAATTATTCATTAGGAATCCATTTGGGGCATATGAATAGTTGATTCAGCGTGTTTTTCTGAGAGAATCGCGATGGCGTAGTTCACTTGATGAGTATCAGAGTCCGGTTGTGGGCCCCAAACGGGGTGGCTCTAGTGAATAGTACCATATTCACCGGTTGTCCATTTCGGGCAAGTAAGTAGTCTATCTCGCATGGTTTTTTGCGATGACTACAATGGTGTAATCCATTGGGCATGTAAAGCCTCTTTTGAAATCATATTAAATGTGGAAACATGGGAGGGTGTTGAACGAAGACCACTTTTGACACACTTCGAACCAACGCACCGTGGCGTTGTTAGTGACACCTAGCGATGTCAGTAGAAGTGCAGAGCTGTCGGACTTCTTCCTTGTCTACCCTCGAGTAGGGCTGGGATGTGGGTCGCCTATCGACTTGTTCCGAGTCTACCCTCCAGCAAGGCTGGGCAGTGGGTCACTTGTCGACTTGTTCCGGGTCTACCCTCGAGCAGGGTTGGGCAGTGGGTCGACTGTTGACTTGTTCCAGGTCTACCCTCCAGCAGTGTTGGGTAGTGGGTCACCAGTCGACTTGTTTCGGGTCTACCCTCTAGAAGGGCTGGGCAGTGGGTCGCCTGTCGACTTCATCCAAGTCTACCATCCAGTAGAGACTGGGCAGTGGGTCGCCTGTTGATTTCTTCACGTTCTACCCTCCAGAAGGGCTGGGGATTGGGTCTCATGTCAACCTCTTAGGGTCTATCCTCTAGTATAGACTGGGCAGTGGGTCACCCAAAGATCTCGTAGGGTCTACCCTCCAGTAGAGACTGGGCAGTGGGTCACTCGACGACCTCTTAGGGTGTACCCTCTAGCAGAGACTGGGCAGTGGGTCACCTGATGACTTCTTAGGTTTTACCATCCAACAGAGACTGGGCAGTGGGTTACCCGATGACCTCTTAGGGTTTACCCTTCAGTAGGGCTGGGTAGTGGGTTTCCTGATGACTTCATTAAGACTCAGTCCTTTCTACTAGGCTAGTCTCTGGCTCTTCTCCGTGACTACCCGAGTGGGACCCTTGGTTGTACGGGTTAGTGATGTGACAACTTTGACTTTGAGAATACCTCTTGACTGTGTGGCAATGACCAGATGTGGTTTGACCTTCCCCAGAACTCAAAAGTACGAGGGGATCTTTCCCCACCAAGACACGTCATTGTGATGCGACCTAAAACTGTGTGGGCGAGTCAGTGCCTCCTAAAGCGGATAATGTCGAGGTGCGGTGATTTGAGCCCCTTGGCTTACAGTTCGAGGCAGATGTGTGGGATACTAGGCATCGATGGTGTTTACTTCTTGGACTTTTGGCTACTCACTTTCATGGGCTGAGCTACGGGATGGATATCCCATTAAAATCTTGATCGAGTTTCTAGTTTGAGCATATGGGAATGTATATACCATGTTCCAATATCCACATCTTGGGTTTTGGTTACTCTCCTTCCAGGAGAGGCAAAGATGCACGGGGTATGCCACATTCTTTCCGTGTCTAGCTTCTCGTGGTTGGACGACTCTACTCTCCTACTATAGGTAGCGATGACTTGATGAGAAGTTCATCTTCTCACCGTTCCTAGATCTTTGTGTTAGGACGAGTCTACTTCATTCCTCTTGTTGGGTTGAGCTGTACTCTTTACTACAAACTCTGTGATACTCCATTAATGTACCATTTTCGATCTACTACTCACACTTCGGTACCTACTTTATTACTCCCTTAAGCCTTCAGGGTATCCTACTGAGTATTGTTAAACTCACCGCTTCTTGGGGTTTGCCCGCACATGGTGTACCCTTGCAGACGACGGACAGGTTGGTCGTGACTTCAGTGGAGCTTAGGTGTTCGGGAGCTTGGACCGCATGGGGTGGTCCTAGTCAGGTTCTAGGTGTGGGACTCTCCCAGCTGTTTTAATTTTGTTTACCTTTTTCCGGGTTGTGGCACTTTTCTGGTTGGGCGCGTGTTTTTCCCTATACTTTTTAATTTACCTTTAGCACCCTCTTTGTACTATTTAGATATCGATGCACTCTTGTGGTTGTTTATATCAGTTAGTACTTTACTTTTCATTTTACTCTGCATTTCTGCATTGTGTGGGCTGCATGTGTGTGTACAGGTACATAGGCAAAGGCCTCCCCGAGTTGTTTATCCTTCGATGCTTGTCGCCAGCCCCTGGCCTATGGAGGCAGGCTTGGGGTAGTTGTGGCTCGAGCCCTGGTAGGTTCGGGTCATGAAAAAGTGGAATAAGAGGTGGTTCGTTCTTTGGGATGTTGTTCCGACGTCCCTAAAAAAATCAATTTCTTGGGATTTAAGGAAACAGTGTTAACATGTCTCGAGAGCGGCTCTCAGTCCAGGGAGTCCAGTGATGGTGTGGCAGTCAATGTATCCATTCACCAGGACCCTGATAACCCGCTTTTCAACTCAGCATGATGAGACAATCATTACCAGGAAAATTGGTTTGTGGATCACAAATGATTGAGTCTTTGACTTTCCTTCTTGATTCAGCTCCCCATTTTTGTTACGGTCATATACATATATGGTCATCTGACCGCGACACTCCTTGATAACATTCAGGATATCTCCGCGAAGACATCCATCCAGGACACCAGCTTTCGTTCATGACGATGACCCTGTGAGCTATGAGGCCTCAGTCCGAGATCCATCATGCGAGTCCCTTTTTCCGGGTGGGCCGGTAGCAGCACCCCCACCTGGTTAGCAGCAGATAGCTTCAACAAAGCAGATGGAGCTTGAGCAGAGGTTGAGTGTGCTCTGTGAGTTCCAGTGGCAAAGACCGCTGAGGTTCAGTGGTGAGCCAGACCCTGTGGTAGCAGAGGTTTTGCTAGAGACAGTGGATCACCACTTTAGGCTTGTGCAGATGCTGACAGATCTTATGGTGGTTTTGGTCACTGACCATTTCCATGGAGCAGCTGGGCGTTGGTGGATTCTGGTGACTCACCTTCTTGATGAGTCATCACTTTCACGGGGCGACTTTCAGGTGTTGTTTCTTGAGTAGTTTTACCCATCCTGCTAACTCTCCGTTCATAACCTGTATCTCCTACAGTTTCAGTAGGGAGGGATGACGGTGACCGAGTATGCGACTAGTTTCGCAGAACGTGCATGCTTTTACCCGGACCTGGTCCCTGACGGAAACTTCCAATCATGGAAGTTCAAGCAGGGTCTCCGCAGAGAGATTCAGGCTGTCATAGTACCCTTGTCCTTTTCCACTTATACCAAGGTGCTAGAGCATGCGCTTGTGACAGAGATCTTTCTATCATGCTCTACAGTTTGGGGTGGCAACAAGCTCGATAGAGCCGAGATGTATGCCGCAGCTAGTGGACGTCGGGTGACAGAAGCATGACGCATGTGGCTTTCTGATAACCGGACTCAGGGGTATGGTCCTACACCGTAGTGGCACCGTAGGGCACCAGGGAACCCAAGAGAGCGTCGGTTCTATGCTTGTGATGGGCAAGGTCACTTGGCATAGGACTGCCCGACAAGGCATATGGATAATATCGGGCAGGCAATAGGTACACCACCGCGGTAGAGGTAGTGTCGTGATTGGAGTAGCGCCCAGAGAGGTAGTGCTAGCAGAAGAGTGGGAGGAGCTGGTAGTGGGGGATAACTTTACAAGGTCTACCCATCACCACCAGGCGGTCCACGTCAGGCTCCGGGAGCTGACAGTTTGACCATGGACAGTCATGAGCTTTGGATGTCTACGATCCTGCAGAGCATGAAGTGGCACGAGGTACGCTTTATAGCTCTTCTACTTCTTGCAGTAGAATTATTAGACTATGTGTGTGAAATTCTTTTCTCCCTAATCCTTGTCTGAGTTGTTACCAGGGTGGTGTGGGGAGTCGGTGTAACCACGTGTTGGTAAGGTAAAAGGCGTGGGGCCTTTTCTTTAGTCGAGGATGATGACTCCTTCACTCACCGATCATGTAAGAGAGTCTGGGTCATGAGACATCGACTATGAAACCTTGTGTGACCAAATATCCTTGGGTGTTTCACCATATGGGTATTCTGAAGGGGGGAATCACCAAGCCTTGTCCCATGTTTTAATAATGATTTCCAGTCACAGAGTGCGATATGGGGGGTTCGACCGGGGAGGTAAGCTACCGACGAGGGCCTTTGGGCCATTTGAGACCATACAAAGCGATGGTGAGGTTCCCTATCGCCTTGCCCTAACCCCAAGTTCGAGAGTGGGTGCACGAAGTCTCCCACGTGGCTCACCTGAGAAGAAGTGTGTGTGATCCTATAAACGTAATCATAAAGGGAATACCTCGCGGGAACAGATCAAATCCTTTGGTCTGTGTCTGGTGGCACAGGACTGTGCAAGAGTTCTTCAGGGTACGAGAGAGCCAGGTGTGGGCTTATTACTCTAAGTTGTTCCCTGGTTTTTCATTTTGAGGATGAAAAGCTTGAAGAAGGGAATGATGTAAGAAGCCAGTTTTTTCTATAAAAGACTTTGAATATTCTTGATGTTATTCCAGAGTAGCGCCTTTAGACGGAGTGTGATTCCGAGCCCCGGTGTGGCCGAAATTATATTTGCAGTGCGTTCACAATGGGCACGCAAAATAAATAGGATAACTCCTAAATGGTAATTCAGATTATAAATCTGAGAGTATGTATAGGTTATAAATGGGGAATTTACCCCACAAACAACAAAAAACATGTCGTCAAGGGACATTGGGATCCCTCGCCCGTTAACGGAACATTAGATAGATTAATAAAATAATTAATTTATTCTTTTAATGGCTAAATGCATATATATCTTCAACAGTAGATCAGATGGGAAAAAAGAGGGTACCATTGAGTCCGGAGCATGCCTTTTACCCTAGGCTGGGTGTAATGGTTGCGTGCGCGGGCCTGCTGTGAGAGATGTCACCTAGGGGAAAAGTGGTCATTCCGAAATGTCCACTTAGTGATTTTTATCACTGGCGTTCTTTTTGAATAGCATTCGAAAAAAGTCTAGGAATTGAAATCTGAGACTTCCTTTAAGTCCAAAATGGGGCATTTTCCCTAGGCATGAGATAAAATAGGCGGGCACAGAGGTTTTAGAATCTGCGCCCCGTTGAGAGAGTTTTAGTGAATTTCTATAAATTCACTAAGTGTTGGAAGGGAGAACCCATTTTCTTATCTCTCTCTCTCTCTATATCTCTCTCTCTCTTCCCCACAATCCCTCTCTCTCTAGTCGTTCTTCTCCAGATCGAGGAGTGATCTTTTCTGAAACCTCAATGGCTAGAAGGTGGAGCCTCACGGACGCATCGCCTACGACGCACGTCAAATTTGAGGTAGGTTTTCTGCTAAATTTCTGTACCTTCTTCAATTTTCGGTGTTTCATTCAATTTAATCATTTTTTTCTATAATTCCTGAATTGGGACGATGGCCGAACGAACACAGCCATCGTCTGAGCCCCGTTTTAAAACCCGTTCTTGAGCGTTCTTCGTCAAAAACATCGAACATTCCAAATCTCGTCGGATCGACGATTGGAGGCCAGCACTGTGAAGGCCTCGTCCCGAGGATCCCGAACCCATGTTCGGTTTTGAAATCGAGACACTAGAGCGGTGGCGACGACCATCGAATGTCTCGGCTCCGACAAGGGCAGTGGCTGAAGGACGGGCATCGGGCAGCGAATACGGACGGGGGTTCGGATGAGACGGCGACAGAGAGTAGGGAGGAGCCAAGGTTGCGGGCTCCAGTGGGTGCCGCCGAGTAGACGGCGGCTGCGCGCGTTGGCCGCGGTGCGACAAGTAGCCGGAGGACTAGCCGGAGGCGGCAGAGCTCTCCGGCATCATGCGGTGAGCTGGAGGCAGCAGCGGAGTGCACCAGCGTCAGGTGGTGGGCCAAAGGCAGTGGCGGAGTGTTGGGCTTCAAGCGGGGTGGGCGGTGTGAGGCATCATCAACCGGGGTAGCGCGGCAGGTACGAGCCAGAGCCGGTGGGGTGCGACGACCTTGGGGTAGTGCAGCTGCTCGCTGTGAAAGGTAGAGAAGCCGAGGGAGTAGGCATCGGCCTGTCGCGGTCAGCAGGGTAGAACCGAGGCGGCGACCACAAGGGTGTAGAAGAATAACCCGGACCCACCCTTTGTGGGTCCTACTAGGCGACGGAGACCGGCCAAAAGGCATTTCGGTTGAGGAAAAGTAGACCCACTCGGGTCCGATGCTACTGGGTGGGCTGTGGCCAGTGGACCGTTGTGTGATGGGCCAGACCCATGGCTAGGACAGACCCGCGGCTAGGCCGAACCCGCAGCTGGGCCGCGGGCTGGCCGTTCGGACCGGGCCGGCTGGGGTGAACATGCCCGGTTAGGCCCCCTTGCATTCGGGGGGCCAAAATTTCCAAACGGAGCGTCTGATTGATGCGCCGTCTATGGCTGCAGGTCCGTGTTAACAAGATAGACATTTTGAAATATGTTTCAGCATTTTTAGGTTCTGCACCTGACGATGGGTGCCCCAAACGTTTTACTTTAATAATATTAGTTGTTATTAATGTTGTGTCGGGTGTATTTCATGAGTCGGACATCCGTTTGACGTGCTGTCAGAGGCACTGGGGCCCTAGAGCTGAGACGGTCCTTCCAAGCTGGTTCGGAACCTTTTCGGGTTGGTTTCTGTTCTCGGCAACACAAAACACAATGTGAGTAATTAATTAATTAATTAATTAATTGTTGCGTCAGACCCAACTACTGCTTGGGATTTCCGACTAACGCACTGTTGGTGGCAGCATGAACCCAGTCCTCATGCGGACTTTTTAGGTGCTTTTTAAAGCATTCAGGTTGGAGACAAGGTGTGGTCCCCACAGGGCCTAGTTCGCACGTTTTACAGTGAAACACCACTTTTCAAACTGTCATTTGTTTAGGGTGTTTGATTACTCATTTCTGAGTGTTTTTCTAAGGGGATTGCAATGGCACAATCTGCCCGCCTAAATTCGGGCTCGGGGTGTGGTCCCCACCGGGCCCCGTTTGAGTATAACGTTGGGAGTTGCAGATTTTTCATCTAGAGTCCGTTTAAGGGCCCATCAACAGCGATGTGACCTTGGAATCAAGGCAAAATTGAACGGAGTGGTTTCAGGCATTGAAGCCGAAGTTGGTATGTGGGCCCCACGGGCCGAATCTTAAGATGTGTGCATCATACTGTGACTTTTTCATTAGGCTTCCATTTGGGGCGTATGAATATTTGATTCAATGTGTTTTTCTGAGAGCATCGTGATGGCATAGTTTACCCGACGGGTATCAGAGTCGGGGTCCATGCCCCACATGGGCTGGCTACGGTTAATAGTACCATATTCACCGTTGTCCATTTCGGGCAAGTAAGTAGTCTATCGCGCATGTATTTTCGCGAGGACTACAACCGTGTACTCCGTTTGGGCATGTAGAGCATTTTTTGGGATCATATTAAATGTGTAAACATGGTAGGGTGTTTAATAGAGATCCCTTTTGACGCACTTCAAACCAACACACGGTGGCATTGTTAGTGACACCTAGTGATGTCAGTAGCAATGCAGAGCTAACACACTTCTTCCAGGTCTACCCTCTAGCAGGGTTGGGCAGTGGGTCGCCTGTCGACTTATTCCAGGTCTCCCCTCTAGCGGGGATGGGTAGTGGGTCGCCTGTCGACTTGTTCCGAGTCTACCCTCCAGCAGGGCAGGGAAGTGGGTCGTCTATCGACTTGTTCCGGGTCTACCCTTCTGAAGGGATTGGCAGTGGGTCACCTGTCGACTTGTTCTGGGTCTACCCTCTAGTAGGGCTGGGAAGTGGGTCAATTGTCTACTTCTTCCAAGTCTACCCTCCAGCAAAGACAGGGCAGTGGGTCGCATGTTGACTTCTTTAAGGTCTACCCTATAGCAGGGCTAGGCAGTGGGTCGCATGTTGACCTCTTAGGGTCTACCCTCTAGTAGAGACTGAGTAGCGGGTCCCCGACGACCTCTTAGGGTCTACCCTCTAGAAGAGACTAGGCAGTGAGTCACCCGACGACCTCTTAAGGTCTACCCTCCAACAGAGACTGGGAAGTGGGTCACCTGACGACCTCTTCGGGTTTACCCTCCAGTAGAGACTGGGTAGTGGGTTACCCGGCAACCTCTTAGGGTTTACCCTCTAGTGGGGATGGGAAGTGGGTTACCTGATGACTTCTTTCACGCTCAGTCCTTTATACTATGCTAGTTTGTGGCTTTTCTGCGTGACTACCAGAGCAGGACCCTTGGTTGTACGGCTTAATGATGTGACATCTTTGACTTTGAGATGACCTCTTGACTGTGTTGTAGTGATGAGGTGTGGATTGACCTTCCCCAGAACTCTCAATTTTGAGAGGTGCTTTCCCCACTGAGACACATCCTTGTGACGTGACCTAAAACCATTTGGGCGAGTCAGTGCCGCCCAAAGCGGATAGTGTCAAGGTGCGGTGATTTGAGAACCTTGGTTTACAGTTCGGGGCAGACGTGGGGGATACTAGGCATCGATGGTGTTTACTTCTGGGACTATTGGATACTCACTTTCTTAGGCTGAGCTACAAGATGGAGACCCCTGACGATCTTGTTCGTGTATCCAGTTTGAGCATATGGATATGTATTTACCTTGTTCCAGTACCTACTTCATGGGTTATGGTTACTCTCCTTATAGAAGAGGTGAAGACATGAAGGGTATGCCATGTTCTTTCTGTGACTAGCTTCTCGTGGTTGGATGAGTCTACTATCCATCTATAGTTAGAGAAGACTCAACGTGAAGTTCATCTTCTCACCATTCCTAGCTCCTTGTGTTAAGACGAATCTACTTCCTTCCTCTTGTTTGGTTGAGATGTACTCTTTACTACACTCTCTATTGTACTCCATTACTGTTTAATATTCGATCTACTGCTCACTCTTTGGTACATCCGTTGCTCCCTAGATCATTCAGGGTACCTACTGAGTATTTGTATACTCACCCCTGTTTGGGCTTTGTCCACACTTGGTGTGCCCATGCAGACGACTGACAGGTTTGTCGTGACTTCAGTGGAACTTAGGAGTTCGGGAGCTTGGACCATGTGTGGTGGTCATAGATAGGTTCCAGGTGTGGGACTCTCCCAACTATTTTACTTTTGCTTACCTGTTGTCGGGTGGTGGAACTTTTAATGTTGGGCGTGTGTTTTTCCCTTTACTTTTTAGTTTACCTTCAACAATCACATTGTACTATTTAGAGGTCTATGCACTCTTGGGGTTGTTTATTGAAGTTAGTACATTACTTTTCCTTTTACTTTGCACTTCTACATTGAGTGGGCTGCATGTGTGTGTACAGTTACTCAGGAAAATCCCTCCCCGAGTTGTTTAGCCTTCGACATTTGTCGCCAGCCACTGGCCTATGGAGGCGGGCTTGGGGTAGTTGCGGCTCGAGCCTGGGTAGGGTCGTGTCATTACAATTTTTCTCTACTAAACCCTGCCCAAATACCCTCTCAACTATCATCCCTTCATCCTAAAGGTATTCCTTTATTCAGAAAGCCAACCTAATGAGCCCTTTTGATCAAATCAGAAGGAAGAACCCGAGGAAGAGGTAAATATCTCACCACCTATTTCAAGTTCCTTTCTTTTTCCACCTCCTCCATACTTGTTGTTTCCATTCTAAAATAATAACTCTAGTATCTTCTATATACTGTTAAGTTATTATAAAAATGGTACTACCATATTATTTATTTTATCCATCCTATGAATGAAAAAGTCACCACACCTGCGTACGTACGGCTTACCGTCTCCACGTTGTGGTGTAGTTTGTTATTCAAACATTTCATAATTTGGATGGGTATGATAATGAGTATAAATGATATAAATAATAAATATAACATTATTATTATTATTATGTATATATGATATAACATCCAATTATATAAGATTTTAATATCAAAAAAACGATATCATCGCTCGTGCGTACGTACGGTATACCGTCTCCATGATGTGATACGACTCATTCTATATGATATTCATTGAATAATTATTATATAAATTAATTTAATGAATAAATATGATATATATTATATTAATAACATTTTGTAAAAGAGGTATCTATAACCTAAAAAGGGGAATAAGAATTTATTCGAAAAAACATGCATAAGAACATAAAGAAACGAACACCAGAATAACAAGTAGCAATGAAATATTACTAATAAGAAGATAATAATATGACCATATATGATATCATAACTATGAATATGATTCTTTAATAAGTTAGTGACATTATTTAAATCATTATGGAGGAGGTTCAGATACATATGAAGCATATCAGACCTAAGGTAAGGGAAAATCTCACAATCTCATTTTTATCTGATATTGTTTATACTTCAGAAATTACTAATGAATATTTATCATCCACATCCATGTTTCCTCAATATGTAATATTACTTCTATCCTATTACAATTTTTTAAATCCAATTATACCTATTGGTGAATATTTAGTAAAAGATATGAAAGGAATCTTTTTTGTCTTCAGTATGAGATACTTTTTGACGTTTTCTCCCAAAGTACGAGAAGAATGTTTTTTAACTTATACAGAATGAATGGATTTTTATTATTTAATAGAACATTATTTATATAATTCTTCCTTTAAAAGTTTTCAAGTTTATTTTTAATTAACTTCTTTTAGTTTAAAATT
This sequence comes from Viscum album, assembly GCA_963277665.1. Taxonomy (NCBI): domain Eukaryota; kingdom Viridiplantae; phylum Streptophyta; class Magnoliopsida; order Santalales; family Viscaceae; genus Viscum; species Viscum album. Next base: position 866,327,130 of record OY728158.1, read on the forward strand.
GTATGACATGTTAAGAAAAGAAAAAAATTTGAAGTAGAAAAGATACTTTCCTCAAGAATGGAGTTCAAGTGTTTTATCAAAATTATTTTGCATCTAAGATAATATGTGGTTCTATTTCAATCTCTATTTTTATATTGATTTGATTATGTTATGATGGAATTATTTTTATGAAGTCCTTTTATCTTATATGGATTGTATTAGGATGGCATGATGTTTATGAATCCCATTTTTTTTACATGGGTTATGCTATGATATAAGATTTATGATTTTATGGCACACATAAGAATGGATTCATTATGAGATGGGTGGGACCTATGTCTACCTCCAATGCATTGGGTATATATTTATATCTCATGAGATAGACATGGCTGGAAAGGCATGTTAATCCAGTTCAGTGATACAGGACTGGAACGAGGAGTGAACTCAGTTATGAAATGGTCTTTGTCTGCTATGACAATCTTGGAAATGTGTCTTGACTAATATGAAATGATTTTCTATGATTATGTGTGTATGACCCAATGTTTCATGTTTTATGTTATTATTATTGGGATTACATTTCACTACTATGATTTATCCCATGTTATGATATTATGATCTCCTTTGTAGGTTAAGATTTTCAAAATGTAATGTACTTATGAATATGATATAATTGATATTTACTTCATTTACCCTTACTGAGAATTTGAGCTCACCCTTTTGTATGCTTTATTTTCCCCATGTCTGGAAAAAGGGTATTAAGAAGGATATTCCAAAAGGGACTCTAGATATGATGAAATAAACGGGAGACAATGTAGATGCTTTATGAACAAGTTGGTTATGTTTCCCAGTTTCAAAAGACACTATACCTATACGGTACTATCATGGTTTTGTTACATGTTTTAATAAGTATGCATCAATTTTGAAGTTATAAAAATGTATGTAATGTATGGGTCACTATATCTATTGGTGGATAAAGGAAGTTCTATTCGCTCGACGACGGACAATGGGGACACTTGCGGCCGAAGGTGGCACTAGGCGACCAATGAGTCAGTAGACGATGGTGGAGAGGTATAAAGCGGTGCGGTTTTGTGTTTCATTTGGGAACCATGACCAGGCAGGCCGTACTGAAGGTGGAGGGAGGCGGCTCACTGGAGCCACACCCTTCAATGGAGGGACCCGCGACAGAGGTTTGTGATCCATTAGTCACATGAATTTTCAGCACAATGTGGTCCGGACGTGTTGATCATGCAACACACAGCTATTACCCATGCAAGGGGGTGCGGGGGTAATGTCTCGTTTGGGCCATGGCTAGAAGTGAAATCTAGCCCTCCGCATGCGGGTCATACCAAATTTGATGGGCCGGTTCGGGCCCCGCTGACTGGCTCTGGTCGAGTCGGACCAGACCTGGACCCCACCGCCCCTTTTTACTAAAATGTGTATATCACTCAAACCATTAGTCTGTTTTATGTGACGTTTTAGGCACTAGGATCCTTGTGACGAGACAGTCCCTTTGCCTAACTCTAAGTAAGTTTCGGTGGAAGTGGGCATATCACCTTTTGGCTCGACGAGTAGGTTCTCCCGGAATGGGTGTGCTAAGGATGGAATCATGCGGATGGCTACAACCAAGAAGTTATGTGCTTACCTAGACTGTGTGCCCTACCTGGACTACATATCTTACCTAGAATATGTGTCTTTTCATTACATTGTGTCTTACCAAGATTCATTCAGTACTCCCCTGACCCACTAGGGTGTGGGTCCTCTTTTCTTTGATGACACTCCATGTGTTACCAACACTCTATGTGTAATCTACACTTTGTGTGTTACCAACACTCTTTGTGTTACCTACACTCTGTGTGTTACCAATCCTCCACATTTTACTACTTGAGGGTACATTGGATTATTATGAAAATCCTTTTTTTGTAACATATACCTATACATGTTCTGTGTTGACTCTAGTTTCTCTCTCGATTGTACCTCTTAGATGCTATACTTTTTGTGCCTCTTTTGTATTCTAATTGGTATATTTTTATGTGTTCTTCCATTTGGTATACTTTATGTAATTCCTTTGTGGCTTGGGACCCCTACTGAGTATTATTTTACTCACCCCTTCATGAGCATCACTCGTACATGTTATTTATTGTAATGATGATCAGTAACATTGGTGGAGTCTGTGGTGGGATGGAAAAGGAGATCATCATGGTGACCTGAAGGACTTGGTTTTCTTTTACGACATTCATATATATTACATTACCTACCCTTCAGGTTGGGTCTTCTAGAGATGATATCTAGTAGCTTGTACTTTTCTATTTCAGTTGGGCATATATTTTGGCACATTTACTTTTTAGTTTGTACTGTTCCTCTATGTGGGTTTTCAAAATGGTTTTCATCCATGTTTACTTAGTGTTTTTAGTTTCAACTTTTTCTTGGAGATGGGTGTGTGCATACATGTACCGGGTAAAATTCATCCCACTTGGTAAATATGCCTTCTCGGTGCTAGTTGCCAGCCCATGGCCTATGGGAGGTGGGATTGGGGTAGTCATGACACCAGCCTCCGGGAATGGGTCAGGATAGAGCGGTATCAAAGGATAGTCAGTTTTAATCTTGTTTTGGGGTAACAGTGATATGTTTTTGAATTTATCTTTTAGGACAGGGAACCTAGTGTTGGTTTAGTGGTAGACATATCCATACACTAGGACCTTGAATTCTACTTTATGACTCGGTACATGAAAATTCTAGTTTTATAGGAAATTAATGGTTCTTGAATCATTTAGGAATTGTGTGTGTTCTCATGTCATTATTGAGTCAGATTCATCTAACTAGGTATATTATATATAATTTGGTTCATATTATTCTGATAGAGGATGCTTCCACACAGGAATCTAGCCAAGATTCTTGGGCATGACCATGAGGTTGTTTTTTCGAGCGAAGAGGCATCGATGTAGGGATCATTTCCAGAGATAGATCCTCCTGATGGTGTACCAATGATAACACCACCTAGAGAGTAGAAGTTCTTTCCAGTGTTACTGGTAGAGGATTCATATAGGCTCAGTGTGTTCCATGAGTTCCAAAGATAGTGACCTATTCGGTTTCGAGGTGAGAAGGATCTTCCTATAGTTTAGGACTGGTTGGAGGCAGTTACGCGAGTCTTCCACATAGTGAGGATGACTCCCGAAAATATGGAAGTCTTACACACAAGACTTATTCATGGCTCGGTGGGGAGATTTTGGAGCCAGATGATTCATACGTATTAGGATGTGATGATATCCTAGATATAATTAGAGTGCCTATTCAAGGATGATTCCTTTCTAGAAATGTTATGGTATGTTTGTATACAGGAGCTACACCTACAGCAAGGCATCTAATTAGTAGTAGAGTACTCAGCGAGATTCACAGATCATTCTCAAAAAACTATAGACATGGTATGGGACCCGTTATTTAGGGACTAGACCTTTATCTAGGGGATACGCTATGAAATCAAGGCGTCGATGATATCTCTTATCATCCCTATGCATGCTGAGGTTCTTGAGCAATATATTCTAGTAAAAAGATTTCTTGCGGAGAAAGCACCAGCAGTTGGAGATACCATTGGGAAATATGTATTGGAGTTCATGGATGTATGTAGCTAACAAATCATGAAGGATCCATGAAAGTCCAGAACTCTAGGGTACAACCTCAGGATAAGGGATTAGTGGAGCAATCCTTCCATGGTAGGGCGAGTCAGCTAAAGGAAATATTGTGCTACTCGTGCAGTGGTCGAGGCATCTGGCTTGAGATTTACTGGCATGTCGTATGACCAACCAAGATATAGTCGAGGGATAGCTAAGATATAATAGAAGGTAGGAATAGGGTGTTCCACCATGTGGAGGAGCTAGCAGAGGAATAGGATGAGCGGTAGGAGCTTGCCAGAGGTTCAAGACATCACCACCATCTCCCCTAAGTGGTCCACCCCGAGCTGAGGGTGCTTGTCGAAAGGGGTGAGTCTAGCTCCATGAGATGGAGGCTTATGATACGAAGTCTCCAGAGATGATTAGAGGTATGATCTGTTTCTTTTCCACCCTATAAACATTTTTTTATAGACACAGGTTCCAATCACTCTTTTCTTGCCACGAACCATATTCGACACACAGAGACTCCAGTGGAACCGTTGACTCAATCCCAAGGCATAGAGACTCATACAGAATGGGATTCGATTATCAATCACTGGTTATTATTGTGTGACCTATCTTTTTGGGGTAATATATTTGTTTGGTATCTCTTCGAGGCAGCATCGAGGCTTTATGACATCATTCTGGGTATGAATTTGTTGTCCACATTTCATGCCTAGATCGACTATTTTAGGTGTAAATTTTGTTGTGTCTAGGGATATGGGACCATATTTTCCTTTGTTTGTGAAAGGGAGACACATGTAGCATAGGATGGACTCACACATAGGAGGGTGTAGCCGATCACACATCAGTCGGCCAACATGAGCCCCGGTGTAGTGGATTAGACAAGTACTCAATTTTCGATAGTTGGGGACGAGTACAAGGGCATATTTCGAGAAGATGTTCCAGGAATACTTCTTCGTAGGGAGGTAGACATATATATTAAATTATAACTCAGGAAAACATCGATATATACACCATAATATTGGATGTCTCCCATAGAGCTTCATTAATTGGATGTGTAGTTGGATGACTTGTAAAGGGCATTGTGAGACCGAGTGTTACACCATGGGAAGCCCTAGTCTGAGATTGAGGTTATATGTGGAATTTTTATGGAATAATCAGGTAACCATGAAAAATAAGTATCCACTACAGAGGATTGATAACCTCTTCAATTAGATGAAGAGAGCAAGATGGTTCTAGAATATAATCCTCAGATTAGGAAATCACCAGTTTCACGTACATGATGATGAAATCCCAAACATGTCTTTCAAATTTCGGTACAGTCACTATGTGTACTTAGTTATGTCATTTGGCCTGACGAATTCCCCAGTAGTGTTCATGGGACTCATGGACATGATATTCTAGTTGTACTTGGACCAGTTTGTTTTGGTCATCATTAATGAAAAACTAGTGTATTATAAAGTAGAGGATGAGCACACAATACACTAAAGGATATTCTTGGACTTACACTGAGAGCACCATCATTACGATAAGATCTCGAAGTTTCAGTTCTGGATTCAAGAGGTCCAATTTATAGGACGTGTCATCTCAAAGGCTCAAGTTGTAGTGGATCCAATGAAGATTGAGGTGGTTCTTTCTTGTGAGACAACCATGAGAGTTACCAATGTGTGGAGTTTCCTTTGATATGGCTAGGTACTATCAGAGGTTTATACCTAACTTCTCCATAGTAGCTGCATCCATGACCGCTTTGACGAAGAAAGAGAAACCCCTCATGTAGATAGAATAGTTCCAGCAGAGCTTTCAGCACTTGAGACAGAGTTTGATGAGCACTCACATCCTGAGATTTCCAGTGGATGGTTTTGATTACATTCTATTTTATGATGAATCAATGATCGGGATTTGTTGTGTTCTAATTCAGGGGAAAGTGGTTATTGCCTATAGTTCCTAGAATTTGAGACCACATGAGCAGAAATATGCAACCCATGATCTAGAGTTGGCTGCAGTAGTCTTCACATTGGATATGTGGTGACACTACCATAGGGGTAGGCATCTTATCATCTACCTAGACGACAAAAGTACCGAGTATAACTATTCTCAAAATGACCTGAACCCGATTTTGTGACATTGTCTATACTTCCTCTAAAAATATGAATTCAAAATATACTATACTCTTGGGAAGGGGAATGAGGTAGAAGATGCTCTCTATCAGAGATTGAGTTCAGAACTACTGAATGAGTACTCGAATCAGTTGACCTCACTTCAGATATCCTTTGTGGATGGCTATGAAAAATATTTTCTCCAGTCGATGATAGTTACCCCTCCACTCTTATAGTGGATGTGGGAGGCATAGCTTGTATATTTCATATGCAAGTCTAATGATTCTTAAATGTCCACTGGGAATTCCCCTAATGGATATTTGATATGTTGGGAGCACGTCATCATTTTTAGAGGACGCACAATTATCCCAGTGACATTTCATGATGAGGTGTTGTGGAATTTCCCTATATACCCTTTGGTGGTACATCCCAAAGTGGAAAAGATGTAGCAGAACCTCTGATGTTAGATTTGGTATCCATGGTGTAGAAGGAAGTGGTAGAGTTTGGCTCTAGATGACCCACTTGTCAGTAAGTGAAGGTTGAGCACTAGGTTCCTGTGGGTTTGACTCAACCCCTTGAGGTGCCAGAGTGGAAGTGGGAAGAAATATCTATGGAATTCATGACAAGACTACCACATACATCTAGAGGGTACGATACCTTCTGGATGATCATTGGATGACTCACCATTTTGACCCACTTCCTAGGGATTCAGGAACAAGGTTTAGTAGAGTGCATGGGACTCCTCGACATATAGGAGATAGTTCGACTCCTTGGAGTCCCATAGATGACAGTCTCATATTGAGATGCAGGCTTTACATCCTAGTTGTGGAAGGGATTGTAGGAGGTTTTTTGACTCATCTTCACTTTTGGACAACTATCCACCCATTGAAAGATGCTCAGATGAAGAAGACCATTCAGGTCCTATAGGATACGCTACGTACTTGAATCCTCAATTTTTTCCATATTTGTGAAGATCACTTACCTTTGGTGGAGTTCAGGTTAAAAAAACTACCACTAAACCATCGGTATGACACTATATGAGACCTTTAATGAGTGACCTTTTAAGTCACCATATTATAGGACCGACCTTAGGGAGTCAACACTCATGCTCTAAGAGTTCGTATAGGCCACAACAGAGAAGGTGCGGGTCACCCAGAAGTGGAATAAGACTGCACAAAGCCATGATAAGTCCTATTTCGATATGTGATGGAGACACTTGGAATTCAAGGAGGGATACCATGTGCTCCCTAGGTTCTCTCCTCGATGTGGGATATAGAGATTGTTTCTGAGTGGAATATTATCCTGGAGTCTCATCAGATCTTTTCTGACACTACATAGCATGGAGGTGTCATATTGCTTGTCTATACCTCTATAGTTAGAGAGGTCATGAGATTTATTTCACGTATCTTAGCTAAGAAAATATGCAATCCATCCTTCACGTGTCATTTACTAGTGTGAGATGTACGTTAATGATAGGGAGAATTTTGAAGAGTACCTCATGTAGATCAATGATTGACAGGAGAGTACACTCCATGGGAGATAAATTCCTCAAGTTCACGTTCAGTGGAAGTATAAGAATCTCCAAGAGGGAAAATTAGAGATAGAGGGTTATATTTGTACTTAGTATCCCAATTTGATTGTTTATCCCTTCTTTTGGCTTTCAAGGATGTAAAGCCCTATGGTGGGGAAAATTTAATGTGCCCAACTTTCCTTGTAATTTTTTTGAAAATTATGTTGGATAATTTTGAGGCCATCTGATGAGACAGAACGTGATTCCAAGGCCTGGGGTGCCCAGAATAAATGTGTGATCTATTTGTAAGTTTATTAAAAATAGAGCTTGTGTGTGGTTTTAGTAACTTTTAATTGACTACTTGAATTTGAAATATGAGGACACCATTTTTTTAAAGTAGCGGATTTTTCTTATGTAGGACCGAAATTCGACCAACATGGATGAGAGATTGGATTGACAATCCCTATAGGCTCTAGAAAAAATAAAGAAAATTATTTAGAATATGATCTGGTCAACGAACAACGAATGGTGTCAGGTTAACGACCAGATTCTGAATAGGCTTTAGTAGCATGAATAATGATGAACGTAGGACTCATGATTTTTCAACAATAGATCCAATCCTCATGATAGGGCGTTGTTTGATTTTTTATTTATTCCCCATTCCGGATTTACTTCAATGAATTTGAGTCAATCAACGATCTAATTGATTCGAGGATCATATGTATTTTGAGTGATGGGTTTCTGGTTCTAAATGTTGTTGGGAATTGAATCCATGTTTGATTTATGTTAGAAATTATATTTCTTTAGCCTCATTCCTAAATTAAAATATTGATGGGATCAAGGTTGATATGAACAAGACCAGATCCATCCACCCTAGTCGTTTTTTGATCTGTTTTGTCCCCCAAATTCATTCTTGTTTTTCACAGCACAACAATCCATGTGGACCCAGGAGAATAGTCACTGGCTTGATAGCCAGTGGTTGCAGCTACTCGCGATCCAGGTGGGACATTGGCGGTGGATTGGCCGGTGGCATGAGGTTGAAGGTGGCAGTAGGTAGAGCCCCCGGATCAATGGCCAGTGGTGGGGAGACCCGTGGCAGGAGGCCACAAATGGTGGCGGTGCTAGGAACCTGACTTCTCATCACCGCATGGGGGATATTCCCACGGCGGTGCGGTTGTGGGAGGCGCACAGGAGCCCCATCTAGACGGGAAACAACGACAGCGGACAACCACAATAGGATGCTATAGAGTTGGTGGATGGCTGTAGAAGGAGTCCGAGGTGAAAGGACGTGTCTCCCTGGAGCAATGTCAGTCAGATGAGGGACCCACGACAGATCAACCAGAACAGGTAGTCATGCGGACCGGAAGCACTGTGCGGACCAAATATGCCTTGTGGACCATTCGTGCCCCACGTTCCAGCCATGTTGAGCATGCAACACATATCATAGTTTCAACTAAGATATGCGGGGGCCCATGACCAGGTTGGGACACGGCTAGTGGAGGAAGCTGACCTGTCTCATGCGGGCTGGACCAGCGGCCCGGTAGGCCCAACATGCTAGGCCAGTTCAGTAAGTCCTAGACTAGGTTGGGTTGAAAAACTAGTTCGGGTCAATGGACCACGTTTGTCTTGGTTCAGCCAGAATAGGTTGTGCCAGACTTGGACCCCACTATCCCTTTTTTACAAAAATTGGCATTACACTCAAACCGTGTTTCTGTTTGACAAGACGTCTTCGGAATTGGGATGCTTCCGAGGATGAGGTCCTTTTGAGATATTCTATGTCAATTTAATTGGATGTTGGTGTATGGAATTTGGGATTTAGGTGTAGGTTCTCCCATAATGAACATGATAAGGATGGAATCCTGAGGTTGGCTATGACCTAGAAGCTATGTGATTACCTAGACCGTATGTCCTAACTAAACGGTGTGTCTTAACAATAATATGTTTCTTATCTAGACATTGTGTCCTATGAAGACTTAGTTGGTACTCCCATGTCCCCCCCGGGTGAGGTTCCTCTAGTATGTGATGACACTCCATATGTTTCCAACACTTTTTGTTTTATCTATACTCCATATGTTATCGACACTTTGTGTATTGTATACACTCGATGTGTTACCAACGATCTGCAAGTTACAACTTGAGAGTCTTGTGGATTATTATCAAAATATTGTTTATTTACCATAGACCTATACTTGTTGTGAGATAACTCTAGTGACTCTATTAACTATACCTCTTAAGGGATACACATTGTGTTCTTCTTTGGAAGTATACTTTGTATATTTCTTAGTGCTCTTAATTGTGGTATACTTTGTGTTATTCCTTTTTGGTTTGTTGTCCCTAATGAGTACTGTTTTGCTCACCCCTAAAGAGGATTTTCCTATATGTTTCATATCTTTGGTAGATGATTGGTAGCTTTTACGGAGTCATTGGTGGCAGGAGATAGGGGTTCTTTAGGGTGACTCGGTGGATGTGATTTTCTTCAGTGACATTCTGACAGCTTACTGTACCTACCCATCAAATAGGGTTTTCTATAGATGATATCCAAGTGCATGTACTTTTCTATTTCAGATGGGATTTTATTATAGCATATTTACTTTTCAATTTGAACCGTTACTCTGAATGGATTTTCTAAGTGGTTTGCATCCATATTTACTTAGTGTTTTGAGATTCATTTTTTTCTTAGAGACGGGTGTGTGCGTACAGGTACTTCGGAAAATGACTCCTACTTGTGAAATATGCCTACTCGGGGTTAGTTTCCAGCCCTCGACCTATGGAAGGTAGGCTAGGGGTAGTCGTGGAATAGGCCCCAAGGGATGAGTGATGACATAAAGGAGGCTTTAAAATCATTTAAAACTTTTCTTATGGGAAATAACAATTCATTAAAAATACCATTTTTAAAATATAAATTTCATAAAAATAATTTGTAAATACTTTTCATTGAATATATCATCATAAACACATATATCATTCTTTGAAAAAAAATTTGTCATGATGTAAGGTAATATGATTAATGTCCCACACTTAAAAACAAACATTCCTTTTACATTTTCATTAAAAGTGGCATGGGCCTTATTTTCTAAAAGACCTAATGTTTTTTTTAAAATATTTTTTAAAAATTTCAAACACTGTAAAAATGAATTTCAATAGTTATATAGTTACATTAATACATTTTTAAAACATTTTTTGTATAACATGGATATAGAAGAACAAAGGGTTTTCAACCAAAAAGGGAAATAAAGTCATTTTTCATTAAAAAAATTATTTTGGAATAATAAGTACCTAAAGAGAGGAAAATGAAGGCAAAACATTTATTACAAATAAAAAACCATATTAGAATAAAATTCATTGTGTTATTGATAATTAGATAATAATGTTTCATTATTGGAAGTATAATCATCAACAATAAAGATAAACAATGAGATTGTAAAATCAAACCTTTACCACTTTGGTATATTATGAATCATATGCCCAATTAAAGAATAAAAAAAGAAATAATGAATACCAAAAAAAGAAAGATATTCATGTCATAAAATTTAAAATGGTAAAAATATACTCCTCGAATAAGGATATTGGTGCATAACATAACTTTGGTCCCAAAGAAAGAAATTTGAGACAAAAATATTTTATCGCTTGGTTAAATTTTGAACCATAAACCCCTTGAAAGATAATTACTAAATTGGATTTGTAAATCCCCATAATGTTTTTTGGAATCAAAAGAAAAAAAAAATTTGTGCATCATATACACCACATAAAAGAAACACTTGGTGAATATTCCATGTGTCTCACATAAAATGAACGTGAGACTAAAATCTCATACCCGAAGTCCTGACTTCGTTTATAAGCATTTGAACTCCAGTATAGTAAATATAATTTTTGTATAAAATTATTAATGAAACATAAATATATATTTCATACCATATATTATTTAAAAATTACCTTTTCTTATCTTTTTATTAAAATTTCATTGTTAAAATCTCATTTCAGATAATAACTATTTTGTTTCTCATGTATGTTTTGATTTGTTATTTTTGGTCCAACTATTTTCATCCTATTTAAATAATACCACATTTTTTGAAAATTATATAAATATAATATATATATATTATTTTAATATTTATTCAGAGTAATCCTTAAAACATAGAGTTTTAAATGAAATAAACCATTCACATAGACGGTAGATTATACGTACGCATGAACGTTGTTTCCAACTTATTGATGAATAAAATGAAAAAATCGAAAAAATATATATCACCATTCCATATAAAATTTTACAACAGATATACCTCATATATTCATTAAATTTAACCTAATTACCTTCAATTTAAAGTATTAGTGGAAAATGAATCACATCAGTTTTCATGGTGGTAGTCCGCCGTACAAATTAATGATGGTAGCATATCCCCCCACATAATATAAATTAAGAAGTTATATTTGATATAAAAATTAAAAAATCACAATTATGTTATAAATATCATATATATTCATTTAATATATCTTTATTTCGGTCCATTTATAACTACAATGAAAAACACATCACATCGGTTCGCAATGTAGTTTTCCACCGTACACATAGGAAACATTATTGTTTTCCAATGTTTTGTGAAAAAAGATTTTATATGGGATAATATATATATATGTATATGTATATTAATATCACAAATATATCAAATAAAAAATAAAAACATCATTATTTCCATCCATGAGAGGTTGTGATAGAAAATGAATAAAATCGATTCCTGATATGGTAGTTCGATGTACACACACATGATGATTTTGTATTCCATTTGATGAAATAGGATATGGATTTAGGAATGAAATTTACATAATAACATATTATTATATGGGATATATTTTTCGTATTATATAATAATAATTTAAGGTTATTTTTATGGGGTGTAAGAAGAAATAAATTAATGATGATCAGTTAAGCACCACACCTCTTCTTTAGACAACCTCGTTAGTTATGCACCAAACAACCTATTAGAGAGGATTGTTGATAAAAATAAGAGATGTATTTAATTTTCTTGGGACTAATTAATATATTTGGTTATTTTTAGGATGATACAATGGTATTATAATGTGGTAATAAGAGATGATGGAGGTGAAATTTTATATGTGAGGTAAGTGGAACCCTTATAATATTTGAAATGAAAAAAGTGTAACCATTTTTCTCACATGACCAAAGGCTAAAAATCCATTATCAAAACTTAGAGGTTATATGTTAAAAATATTTAAATATAATGTGTTTTTGAAAAGTTTTGGGGTCATTTTAACACTTATATGTTTAGTTTAATCCATGGTAACTTCGTTTTAACTTTAATCGTGGAAATGAATTTTTACTTCTTTCATGATTAATTATGTTAAAAAATTAATATGACCATATAATATAATATAAATTTTAATGTTTAAAAATATAGAATCCATTTTTTGAATTACATTCACATAATTTCATAATTTAATTTAATATCAATCCCATAGATGCGATGAAAAGGCACTTTTCTATAGAGAAACGTTTCGAAAACATAAACTGATTTTACATACAAATCACAAATGAAATTTATTCCAATGACATAAATTATATAAATAGATATAATTTAACTAATTTTACTTTATAACCAAATTAAAATAAAATTTATCTCTGTAAATTATTAATATTAAAATGCAGTTTATTAAATAAAACCAAATAATTTTTACTATTCACTGAAAATATTAACATTTCCGAAAATTATCAAACATTTACTATACAAAAAATTTTGAAAATATAATTTAAAAACATAATTTCATTTTTACAAATACATTTTATAATCTTTATAATATTTAAATTTAAAATTAGTGCACAAAATGTGACAAAACTACGATTTCACCAAAATAGATTTTAAGCGTAAAATTCAATTTAATCGAATATTATGACTAGAAAACATAAAATATGAATGTTAGAACATTTTATTGAATATATATACTATATATATAATTAAAATAATGCACCAAAATTGATTTATTTAATTTATTGAGATAAAACACTTTTATTAACAAAAATATAGATTTTTAGAAAAACAATTCATTTATTTTCAAATAGTTTTTTACTTTCATATCCATCTATTTGAAAACAAAATTATATTACTATATAACCCATATGTTTTCTTAAAATATTTCATCATATTCATATCCATCATTTTAATGGCTTGGCGATAATTATAATTTTAAATAATATTATATTATTAATATGTATCCTTTTATTAAAACGTGAAATTTCAGGTACTATAAGCTATCAATGAAAATAATTTTATTTTAAAAATTGATATTTTATAAAATCTCATGGTGTTATATAACTAGGAATTTTTTCACTTTTAGTAATGTCATCCTTTTATTCTGATTGTGTTGAAATATTTTGATCATTCGATAAAAAAGAAACACTATTATAAAGAGAAAATTATGCAATGGTTTTAGGATTTACATTCCCCATTAATCATAGATCATTAAGTGGGATAATTTAGTAGAGATAAAAAAAATCTACTAGATATAATTTCCCAGACCCATACTCCCAAAATATGATGTGATTAAATACATTCTTTACGCATTGGATTTGAAAGGAACCCATGTGACCCAATTATAATCATCAATAATAAAATATCACCAAAAAATATTGAGCCACATATATTCAATGGAATGTTCAGTTTTAGGGTTTTATAGAGTTATGAAACCTTTCAATTAAAAAATACCAAGTATTTCTCATCTAATTGATATTGTTTCTACTATAAAAGATACAAATTAATATATAAACTTTTTTAACTCATGAGATATTTTGATACATAAATAGGATATTATGGGTCTCACCCAATAAATATTAAGTCCAGTTTTTCCATAATATGAAATAATGAATATGAAAAAAATATAACATAAATATTACATGAAAATCAATATTCATTCCTATTGGAATATCAAGTACAGTGATTTCTAATATTTCTCCAATAACTAAATATAATTTCATTTCATGTAAGAATCCTTCAAACTAACATCATATAGAGAAACTATTATATGGTTATGTAGGTTAACACCCATTAATCAAGAGAATTAAATATAGAGTGTTTATATAGGAAAGACATTTGATGGAAAATTATTCTTATAACATCACGTGATTTGGAAAAGACAAAGAAATGATGGATTTAAAAGAGTTAAATCCCAAAAAATATAATAATAAGATAGTATTTATAATTTAATCTAGGATGAATATATATAATATAGAAAATGTAAAGATTGTTGAATAAAAATCATATCTTAATTATGCATGATTGAGGTACAAAAATCCTTATGGTAATTGTAACATAAGAATCAATATATCATGAGAGAAATACCATGAAATTAAAATACAATAAAATGAAACATATTAATTTTATGTAAAGTCATTAGGGAATTTAATACAACATATAAAAGAAAATATTATCTGAAATATAAAACATGTCTTATGGAATTGATTACAGAGACAAATAACACTCAAGAATTTATAAACTATCGAATCAAAACAAATTAAAGCAATGAATTTTAAAAGGATCGTTAAATAACATAAATAATTAGATAATCATGACATAAAATAGAAAAGGGATATTATGTAAAACATGAAAAATAAAAAGTTGTGTATAACCAAATAATGTATCAAGAATTAAAATTTGTAAAAAAAACCCCTTAAAAGAATCATAATCGATGAGGTAAGATTAATTTTATAATTTAGTTATAAGGAAGAATTGTTAGACCATTCAAAAGGTGAAAATTTAATAAAATTATTTATTTGGTAGATTATATAATTCTTGGAACAACATAGTGAAAATAATAGTTTTTTTAACTCAATGGATGAAAATTGAGTTATAAATAAACCTACGACAATGGTCATGTAATAAAAATAATTACAAAAGAGGGGTTATATTAAATTACAATATAATAAAATGATATATATTAATATTACTCAAATTTAATAGGGTCTTGAATACATAATATAAATTAAATGATGGTTTTTAATATCAAAAATCTCTCATGGAATTGAAAATTAGACAAAGAAACCATTATATGTTTTGAAACATTCAAATCAATACCCCTAAAAGTATATAATTTCAAATGGAACATTAAATAACATAAATAATTATAGGATAATAATATAATACATTAAAGGGGAATTCTATAAACCATAAAAATGGTTTATAATAATAAATGTGTCAAAAGGTGTGAAAATTGAAACAAAAAACCCTTACAATTAATAGAATATTTTATGTAACAATCATTTGATAATGAGGTTATAGGTAAGAATTGTAGAACCATGGAGAATAAGGAGGAAATAAACTAAAACTATTTCATTAGGAAGAATAAATCAAAAATAGAAAAATATAGTTTGATAATATTGTTTGTTACTCAATAGAGTAATATTGAATTTGTACAAACCGTTACTACATTAGAAACATTTGAATCAAAACCCCCAGAGAGATAAAATTTTAAATGAAACATTAAATACCATAAATAAATATAAAAATAACTTATAAAATATAAATTCTGAGGTAAGTACATCATATAATAGAAAATATAGTGTATTAAAAAAATATAAATGAATTTTAATTTAAGGAAAATAACCCCTACAACTAACATAATAGTTAAGGAAATAACCATTTGATAATGAGATTATAAAAAAAATTAAAACCCCCCACAAATATGAATTAAAAATAATAAAAATTATTAATTATATATAATAAATCAATCTTGGATCCTTAGTGTTCAATAATAAGGATTGTAACTCAATGGAAGAATTTGAAGTTAGTATAGACCCTTACAGCATTAGAAACATTTGAATAAACCCCATTGAAAGACATGATTTCAAATAAAACATCAAAAACAATAAATAGTGAGTGAATCATGATATTAAATATCAAACGTTAAGTAATTAAATTATATAAGAAACCCAACAACCCATTGAAACTCGAGCCTCAGGGAATAATGAATTAGCTTGACGCTCCCTATACCTACCTCTTGAGTCCCAAAATTTACCCTTATTCTAACAAAACTCTCAATTTTTAAGAGTGTTCTTCCAAAACTAAGGCCTTAAAAACGTAGCCTCAGATACCATTTATAAAGAACTGTATGGTTCTTACCTGACATGCCACACTACCTGGTCCACTATTGGTCACAAAGGGAATTTCCAAGCCCCATGGACTATCAACTAGTTCTTAAGTCTCGTGAAATAACAATTTAAAACGACTTATCCCTCAAAACAAATTATAAAAAATAAACTGACACAAATAAGAATCCTGAATGGCATATATGTACAATGAAAATCCATTAAATCCAAATAAAAATATATAAATAAAGAAACATTCCAAATATAGAGTAAATAGAGAAACATGTATTTAAAATACGTACTAAATAAAAAATTAGTCTAAGTAGATACACATATACTAAAAATAAAATACCCTAGGATGATTTTCATATAAAATTACCAAAAATAAAACCATTCCTGAACAACACTCATATCATCATGGTCACTAAAAACTACTATCCAAAATCAAACGTCCAACCATATACTATGAAAACTTTTCCAAATGGTAATCAAAACCCAGCTAACTAAAAAGAATATAAGATGTTCATCTACACACATACACTAGTGTGTACCTAGTGTGTAAGCACAATTTTCACACCATGATCATTCTAAGAATTCTATGAAATTCCTTGTATAAAATATTTCATTATTTATTATTTTAATACAACATTGAAAATTAGTTTTCACTTTTCAATCAATAAGTATAGAGGAAACAAAAAACATACTCTAGCTTCTTAATTTTAAAAGATTATAAATTAGAATTTCCAAAAACAAAGTATAACCATATTAAAATTAGAAGATTCAGTACTAGAATTGAATAAATAATTTTCTAAAAAAATTGATTCAAACCATAGAAAAAGGTATTATAAAATAAACAAAATAGAATCCACTCATTCCCCACATCTATTTTCCTACAATAATTTCAAAAAAACCCATTTATGAAAAAATTACCATTTCACCTATAATCCCCACTTTTGAACCCATTTTGGAGGCAACCTTCCAATTAAATTGAAATGTTAATAAACATTAAATACAAATATCACAAGCACTAAGTTATCAATGAGTTATAAAGTATGTTAAGAAATATGGTTCCATGTGATCAAATCAAGGATAGAGGATATAATAAAGTTATAAAATGGGATCCCATGAATAGTCTATAAAATGAAACACATAATAGAAAAATCTATAGGAATCAAGTAAAATTGATATTAACTAATAAAATAAAACCCTACACCAACCTAAAATAACCATTTAATGTCTTCGTATTCCTTCAAAACAAGTTAGGATATATTAGGATACATATGAGTTCTCGAGAAAACATGGGCCACAAAATCCATTTCATTATACCTCATATTGTCTAACCTAGAAACATTCAACAGTTACTACACAATATAAACTAGTCTTTTTTCTTATCCAGATTCTGAATTGTATACCTTGGATTTGCAAGACCTAAATCAATAGTGGTGAGTAAAAAAAGAACTTGTTATCATTAAATAAGTAAATTTAATGAATTTTAATTAAAAATAACGTCACATTCTATATCCTTACAAGAAATAGAACCTTTTAGTTTATATATTCCAAATAATCACATAATATAAAAATAATATTAAAAACTCTCTTAGAGCCATAATTTTCAAAAAAACACGAATAAAGGGCTCAGGATAGGTTCATAAAATCATAAAAATCCTTTATATATTACCAAATGTGAATTTAAAAACATGTTTTGGGATTATAAGACACCTTATTTCATTCAAAATAATAATTGAAAATTAATTTGAAAGAAAATCATGAAATTATTCTTCTAAATCCTCTTGGAAATGAATACTTTCTAATAAATATTATTTAAAAAGTTAATTATTATTAACAATCCATATATATTATTACACATGGTCCTAAGATGCCCCTTTTTTGATAAAAAACTATTGATATTTATAAAATCATCTCTTTGAAAATTAAATGGTTCCATTAACCAATTTAAAATCCAAATATCTCATTAAATAAATACATGATAATTTCATAAAATACTTTATATGCACCAACTCTCAATTTGGAAATCATTTCATAAAATCCCTACAAATTTCCTTTTCATGAACTGTATGAAATAATTTTGAAAACCATTTGCAAACCCATAATGTGAATAACATATTTATATAACATGAAAATACTACATTAAAAAAACCCAATAATTTCATTATATTCCTTATAAAGGAATTCCATAAAATCAACAACAACTTTTAATTCAAAACTAATTCCAACATATTTCATTTAGCGGATAACATAAAAGAAATGAATAAAACATTTTCTATAGTCTCTAAATAATAAAATCATCATAATTTGACTCATCTTAAACACTAATCCCAACACACATAATATATATAATTCATGATAGAATGGAAAAAATTTGTAGATAAAAAATAGATAATAAGATAAGATGATTGGAGGATATTGCCGTGAAAAACCTATTTAAAATTGATGAAAAGATGCTAAAAATCAAAAGGGAGGAAAGAGATCCCAAGGCTTGGGGGTCATATGTATAAAGATGAACATCAAAAAAGGAATGGTTAATGTGTAAAATAACTTTTAAATGAAAACATTGAAGATTTCATTTTTTGGATATATAAATTGATAAATATTTTAACAACCATGTACATATCACTTGACAAGAATAAGATACTCACAAGTTTTGGTCGCACATATTTCTAAGCATTGCATGAATCATGAAAAACAACACTCTTAAAAATAAAAGAACTGGTGCAAGATCACTCACAAATTTTATCCTAGTGGTGCGAAACCCATGCACAAAAAATCCATGCATAATAATTTCTCATATGATTTTCATTTTATTTCACATATTTTGGACTTGATTTTCTAGTACATATGCATATTAATTATGAACCAACAAAATAAATAGGGAAACCCCATACACATGGCATGTAACACCAACATTATAATTACTTTAAGAGAAAATTTAGTATTAATTATATTATAATACAATAAAATTTTTAATATTTCACCTCAAAAAATATAATTTTATTGGATGAATATTTATTTAGAACTTATGAATTAAATGTAACACCCTGAGCTTCCACGATACGCTTCTCATTCAATAATGCAATAGCTTGCATTTTACGCAACTTCGAGCTCTAAAACACCGCGACTAATCAAAGTAGCCGTTATGAATAGTAATAACCACTTTTTAAAATTATAGAAATTTTATATTTCAAAATGGACTTCATTTTTGTATTCGTAAGATCGAAATTATCCAAAGTTGAATTTTTTGTAATTTTCTGAGAACTTCCAATTTTTTATGAATAGTGAAAATTACTTAAAACAACTTTTTTAATCAAAATAATTTATAGTGATAAATTATACTATTTAGTGGTTTTAAAGTATAATTAGAATATATTTTTACCATTTTATCCAATGGTGGTCATTATAATTAATTTAACATTGAAATTGGATATAAACAATTGCCAATCTTTTGATATAAATTGTTTCTTAAAACACGCTATTTGTTGTGACAGCGGGAATTAATTATAAACTTAATTAATGAAACTTATATGTTTGGAATTTTGTAAAATAGACATCATTTTTAAATTCTGAATATCAATTATAGCTTAGGGTGAAATTTTGGCATTGTTCTGAAAAACTTCAATTTTTGATGAATAGTGAAACCACTAAGTGGTAGTTAAATAACTGATTTTTCGTTTAAATGAAATATTACCACTTCTGTGATTTGATTTTCAAAAATCCGACATACATGGTTGTCATTAATAAGTAAAATGTGGTTCAATGAGATTAAAATAATTTTTTGGTGAATAGTAACTTTTAAGTTCTTAATCGCGATTAGAGGTAATTAGTGTAGTTTAAGGTAAAAATAATGTTTTAATAATATGATATGAGCTTGACACTTGTCCTACTCCTATTGGATGAGTCATGGTCGACCAAGACAACTCATGGGTCAACTTGGGGACCCCATGGAGCCACTTTGGTTGGAAAATGACATTAATATATATTTATTTAATGTTAAAATTAAATTGACACAAACATGAGTTATTTTACTAAAACAGTTTTTAAGTGGGGTTACACAAGTCCAAATTTTGACAATAAATATTAATTAGAAAGCTAAGAATATTTCCTACATCATAGTATTTTTTTATAATTTTTAGACATTAAATAAATTAGATTATTTAATACATCATTATGAATGTGGTTATTGATATTGCATGTGATTATTCGACCAGTAGAATATCCATGTAAAGAAGTAAATGGCATTATTCTCATTTTACCTTTTCCATATTATGTTGATGTTAATGTTTAAAAGGCTTTTGTTTTATTTATACATTGCCTTAAATGTTTATGTTTATTTATGAAAGCTTCCACAATATTGTTACCCTTACTGAGCATCTGAGCTCACCCCTTTCAATGTTTTAATATTTTCCAGGATGTGAAGAAGTATTTTATGAATGACCTGCAGGGATAGTAAGAAGAGGAAATGAGTGTGGAATATGGAGACTTTGTTATTGTAGTTTTTCACTTTATGATGTAATGTAACGTTTATGAATGTATCTAGTGTTTCCAAGGCTACTAAACTAATCGGTCTTTCGAGACTTGATCTTTTGTGATCATGCCAATGTTATGAAGTGACGCACCGGCTCCGGGTAGCTGGGGTCGGGGCGTTACAGTTGGTATCAGAGGAAGTTTAGTACAAACCTTGGAAGCTAGATTTAGATAATCTTTGATTAGAGCACATAGACCTAAGATGAACTTTAAGGATTAGTATAGAATAACTTCCTAGAATTTTGGTATTATAGAGATGTTATGAGTTTTCCGAGCAATACATCCCTGTCTGGATACGAGCAGGTAGAGGCGGCTCTGGCACAGATGTACCTAGGGGTAAAACCCGAAAACACCGCTTTGAGCTAGACTCGAACGGGAACTGGTGCACGACAATGGGCCTTGCTGCACTCTTGGTTACGATACTCTCGGGGGATATGCTTAGGATAATTCTCATTTTATTTACAAACCACTATGAAGGGTTATGAGTATATACTTCTTCAAAGAAAACATTTCTTTTTATGATTATGGATTATATCCATTAATAGTTCAATTTATGTAAAGTGTTTAACAAGTATGGAATTATGTATTTTGATTCATAAACTAATCTAGTTTATGTCATTGTTTCGAAATGGCGCCTAGTGGAAGGAATGGAAACCGTATCAATGCACGAACTCCGTGTAGGGATTGCCCTCCTGCTCAAGATTATTATTGTGGATCTGGAGATACAACTGGTGCTGATCAACTTATTACCATACTGGGACAACTCACTCAGGTTATTAATAATAACCTTACTCGAATGGAGCACCCTAATGCAAAACGTGGAGGATCAATGTTAGACCGCTTCATGAGGCAACAACCACCAACCTTCAATGGGAGTACAAATCCTATAGTAGCTGAGCAATGGATAAATTCCTTAGAGAAAATATTCCATGCCTTGGGGAGTAGTGAAAGGGAGAAGGTTGTCATGTCAGTTTACCGCCTCACTGGAGATGTCGATCAGCGGTGGTCGCTGATTCAAAACACAAAGGAAGATGATAACGTATCGAATATGGAATGGAGGGAGTTCAAAGAGATTTTCTTTGAAAAATACTTTCCTCATGACCATCGAGCAGATATGGAAAGGCAATTTCTGAGTCTGAGGTAGAAGGAGGATGAGAAAGTCGCAAAGTATGAGGCTAACTTTAAAAGGTTAGCGAGGCATGCTGCCGATTATATACGTAACCCAAGGAGTAAGATTGATCGTTTCTTTGATGGGTTAAAACCATTTCTCCGTAGAGATTTAGTTTCACAATCCTTCTCATCATACGAAGATATTGTCTCATGTGCTATCAAGATGGAAAAGGAATTCTCTAAGTCTTATGACAACAAAGTAAAGCAAGAGAATAAGAGAACGGGGGAACAAGAGACAGATAAAGGGAAAAAGGGAAAGAAGTATTTTCAATTATGTGATAATTGTGGGAAGAATCACCCTGGTACGTGCCTAAAAGGAATGGGAGTTTGTTATAAATGTGGAGAAAAGGGTCACCAGGCTCGTGATTGCAAGGGAAAGAAAGAGGTTGTCAAAGTTGAATGCTACAATTGTAGGGAAATGGGGCATTATGCAAATGAATGTCCTAAGCGTCAGGGAAACTTACCTCAAAAAAGTCCAAGGGATCAAGGACAATCTTATGCTGTTACTACAGTTGAAGCAGAATAACTAATGTATTCATGCTTTTGGACTCATGGATTATATTCTGGTTATTAGAATAACGTGATATATATATATAAGGATTGTACTGCAGTACTTGTTGATTTCAGCAAGGTTTTAATATGATGAAGGTAATTATATTTTTAGTATGTAACAATAAGAGAAACTTTACTTTGTTTGGGGAATCTGATAAATTGATTTTGGAATTAAGATACCATTTAGAGAAAGTCTGGACAGAGGTATTTTGGATAACTATAAAGGTTGGAGTGGATTAAGTTGATATTTGGATAGTATTGTTTAAGGTTAAAAATTTATGAAGATTATTTTTGAATACTATAGTTTTAGGAAAAGGACAACCTGCAGGGTGGGGCATAACCCGTCTCGTCGGACAAAGATGCAAGAATCGAACCCATAATCATAGTGCGACAGGCCTTTATTCCCTACCACTAGCCTACAGGAAGTCCCTGGTTAATACAAAATAATTTTACTAATCTAAATGGTATGTGTTAACATTTGGAACCTTATACAATTAGTTTAAGTATAATATTTTTGAGTTCTATTATCTTTTTGAGTGAAAGATGAGTTGAAGGTTGAAACTCTAATTGTCAAGCATAAATATATATATACCTATCTCTTATTCAATGAATAAATTAATTCTTAAACTTTAGTAAAGGGATATTAAAACAAAAAAATGTGTTATCCTAATACCTTATGTCTTGTTGAACTGATGATATTTTAAATCAACATAGATTGAAGGATTTGAGGCCCTCAATTTGACAGTTGATTGTGATTGATGACCTCAATCACTCTCTACAAATATTTACGTTTTTCCTCCAATTATATGTCGTTAATTTCCACCAATGTTCTCCTAATCGAGATCATAATTGGGTGGTGACTTTTTCATTTCCCCTTCCCTCTTATTAAGGCTAAATTTTATTAATCATATTTCCGATGTGGGTTTTCCTCAAAGGTATTTTCTCTTTTCAAACATTTATTTTCAAAGAAAAATTTCAAATTGAGAGGACGCAATTTATTTAAGGAGGGGAGAATGTAACACCCCGAGCTTCCACGATACGCTTCTCATTCAATAATGCAATAGCTTGCATTGTACGCAACTTCGAGATCTAAAACACCGCGACTAATCAAAGTAGCCGTTATGAATAGTAATAACCACTTTTTAAAATTATAGAAATTTAATATTTCAAAATGGACTTCATTTTTATATTATAAAGATCGAAATTATCCAAAGTTGAATTTTTTGTAATTTGCTGAGAACTTCCAATTTTTTATGAATAGTGAAAATTACTTAAAACAACTTTTTTAATCAAAATAATTTATAGTGATAAATTATACTATTTAGTGGTTTTAAAGTATAATTAGAATATATTTTTACCATTTTATCCAATGGTGGTCATTATAATTAATTTAACATTGAAATTGGATATAAACAATTGCCAATCTTTTGATATAAATTGTTTCTTAAAACACGCTATTTGTTGTGACATCGGGAATTAATTATAAACTTAATTAATGAAACTTATATGTTTGGAATTTTGTAAAATAGACATCATTTTTTAATTCGGAATATCAATTATAGCTTAGGGTGAAATTTTGGCATTGTTCTGAAAAACTTCAATTTTTGATGAATAGTGAAACCACTAAGTGGTAGTTAAATAACTGATTTTTCGTTTAAATGAAATATTACCACTTCTGTGATTTGATTTTCAAAAATCCGACATACATGGTTGTCATTAAGAAGTAAAATGTGGTTCAATGAGATTAAAATAATTTTTTGGTGAATAGTAACTTTTAAGTTCTTAATCGCGATTAGAGGTAATTAGTGTAGTTTAAGGTAAAAATAATGTTTTAATAATATGATATGAGCTTGACACTTGTCCTACTCCTATTGCATGAGTCATGGTCGACCAAGACAACTCATGGGTCAACTTGGGGACCCCATGGAGCCACTTTGGTTGGAAAATGACATTAATATATATTTATTTAATGTTAAAATTAAATTGACACAAACATGAGTTATTTTACTAAAACAGTTTTTAAGTGGGGTTACACAAGTCCAAATTTTGACAATAAATATTAATTAGAAAGCTAAGAATATTTCCTACATCATAGTATTTTTTTATAATTTTTAGACATTAAATAAATTAGATTATTTATGACATCATTATGAAAGTGGTTATTGATATTGCATGTGATTATTCGACCAGTAGAATATCCATGTAAAGAAGTAAATGGCATTATTCTCATTTTACCTTTTCCATATTATGTTGATGTTAATGTTTAAAAGGCTTTTGTTTTATTTATACATTGCCTTAAATGTTTATGTTTATTTATGAAAGCTTCCACAATATTGTTACCCTTACTGAGCATCTGAGCTCACCCCTTTCAATGTTTTAATATTTTCCAGGATGTGAAGAAGTATTTTATGAATGACCTGCAGGGATAGTAAGAAGAGGAAATGAGTGTGGAATATGGATACTTTGTTATTGTAGTTTTTCACTTTATGATATAATGTAACGTCTATGAATGTATCTAGTGTTTCCAAGGCTACTAAACTAATCGGTCTTTCGAGACTTGATCTTTTGTGATCATGCCAATGTTACGAAGTGACGCACCGGCTCCGGGTAGCTGGGGTCGGGGCGTTACAGTTGGTATCAGAGGAAGTTTAGTACAAACCTTGGAAGCTAGATTTAGATAATCTTTGATTAGAGCACATAGACCTAAGATGAACTTTAAGGATTAGTATAGAATAACTTCCTAGAATTTTGGTATTATAGAGATGTTATGAGTTTTCCGAGCAATACATCCCTGTCTGGATACGAGCAGGTAGAGGCGGCTCTGGCACAGATGTACCTAGGGGTAAAACCCGAAAACACCGCTTTGAGCTAGACTCGAACGGGAACTGGTGCACGACAACGGGCCTTGCTGCACTCTTGGTTACGATACTCCCGGGGGATATGCTTAGGATAATTCTCATTTTATTTACAAACCACTATGAAGGGTTATGAGTATATACTTCCTCAAAGAAAACATTTCTTTTTATGATTATGGATTATATCCATTAATAGTTCAATTTATGTAAAGAGTTTAACAAGTATGGAATTATGTATTTTGATTCATAAACTAATCTAGTTTATGTCATTGTTTAGAAATGGCGCCTAGTGGAAGGAATGGAAACCGTATCAATGCACGAACTCCGTGTAGGGATTGCCCTCCTGCTCAAGATTATTATTGTGGATCTGGAGATACAACTGGTGCTGATCAACTTATTACCATACTGGGACAACTCACTCAGGTTATGAATAATAACCTTACTCGTATGGAGCACCCTGATGCAAAACGTGGAGGATCAATGTTAGACCGCTTCATGAGGCAAAAACCACCAACCTTCAATGGGAGTACAAATCCTATAGTAGCTAAGCAATGGATAAATTCCTTAGAGAAAATATTCCATGCCTTGGGGAGTAGTGAAAGGGAGAAGGTTGTCATGGCAGTTTACCGCCTCACTGGAGATGTCGATCAGTGGTGGTCGCTGATTCAAAACACAAAGGAAGATGATAACGTATCGAATATGGAATGGAGGGAGTTCAAAGAGATTTTCTTTGAAAAATACTTTCCTCATGACCATCGAGCAGATATGGAAAGGCAATTTCTGAGTCTGAGGTATAAGGAGGATGAGAAAGTCGCAAAGTATGAGGCTAACTTTAAAAGGTTAGCGAGGCATGCTGCCGATTATATACGTAACCCGAGGAGTAATATTGATCGTTTCTTTGATGGGTTAAAACCATTTCTCCGTAGAGATTTAGTTTCACAATCCTTCTCATCATACGAAGATATTGTCTCATGTGCTATCAAGATGGAAAAGGAATTCTCTAAGTCTTATGACAACAAAGTAAAGCAAGAGAATAAGAGAACGGGGGAACAAGAGACAGATAAAGGGAAAAAGGGAAAGAAGTATTTTCAATTATGTGATAATTGTGGGAAGAATCACCCTGGTACGTGCCTAAAAGGAATGGGAGATTGTTATAAATGTGGAGAAAAGGGTCACCAGGCTCGTGATTGCAAGGGAAAGAAAGAGGTTGTCAAAGTTGAATGCTACAATTGTAGGGAAATGGGGCATTATGCAAATGAATGTCCTAAGCGTCAGGGAAACTTACCTCAGAAAAGTCCAAGGGATCAAGGACAATCTTATGTTGTTACTATAGTTGAAGCAGAATAACTAATGTATTCGTGCTTTTGGACTCATGGATTATATTCTGGTTATTAGAATAACGTGATATATATATAAGGATTGTACTGCAGTACTTGTTGATTTCAGCAAGGTTTTAATATGATGAAGGTAATTATATTTTTAGTATGTGACAATAAGAGAAACTTTACTTTGTTTGGGGAATCTGATAAATTGATTTTGGAATTAAGATACCATTTAGAGAAAGTCTGGACAGAGGTATTTTGGATAACTATAAAGGTTGGAGTGGATTAAGTTGATCTTTGGATAGTATTGTTTAAGGTTAAAAATTTATGAAGATTATTTTTGAATACTATAGTTTTAGGAAATGGACAACCTGCAGGGTGGGGCATAACCCGTCGCGTCGGACAAAGATGCAAGAATCGAACCCATATTCATAGTGCGACAGGCCTTTATTCCCTACCACTAGCCTACAGGAAGTCCCTGGTTAATACAAAATAATTTTACTAATCTAAATGGTATGTGTTAACATTTGGAAACTTATACAATTAGTTTAAGTATCATATTTTTGAGTTCTATTATCTTTTTGAGTGAAAGATGAGTTGAAGGTTGAAACTCTAATTGTCAAGCATAAATATATATATACCTATCTCTTATTCAATGAATAAGTTAATTCTTAAACTTTAGTAAAGGGATATTAAAACATAAAAATGTGTTATCCTAATACCTTATGTCTTGTTGAACTGATGATATTTTAAATCAACATAGATTGAAGGATTTGAGGCCCTCAATTTGACAGTTGATTGTGATTGATGACCTCAATCACTACCTACAAATATTTACGTTTTTCCTCCAATTATATGTCGTTAATTGCCACCAATGTTCTCCTAATCGAGATCATAATTGGGTGGTGACTTTTTCATTTCCCCTTCCCTCTTATTAAGGCTAAATTTTATTAATAATATTTCCGATGTGGGTTTTCCTCAAAGGTATTTTCTCTTTTCAACCTTTTATTTTCAAAGAAAAATTTCAAATTGCGAGGACGCAATTTATTGAAGGAGGGGAGAATGTAACACCCCGAGCTTCCACGATACGCTTCTCATTCAATAATGCAATAGCTTGCATTGTACGCAACTTCGAGATCTAAAACACCGCGACTAATCAAAGTAGCCGTTATGAATAGTAATAACCACTTTTTAAAATTATAGAAATTTAATATTTCAAAATGGACTTCATTTTTGTATTCTTAAGATCGAAATTATCCAAAGTTGAATTTTTTGTAATTTTCTGAGAACTTCCAATTTTTTATGAATAGTGAAAATTACTTAAAACAACTTTTTTAATCAAAATAATTTATAGTGATAAATTATACTATTTAGTGGTTTTAAAGTATAATTAGAATATATTTTTACCATTTTATCCAATGGTGGTCATTATAATTAATTTAACATTGAAATTGGATATAAACAATTGCCAATCTTTTGATATAAATTGTTTCTTAAAACACGCTATTTGTTGTGACAGCGGGAATTAATTATAAAATTAATTAATGCAACTTATATGTTTGGAATTTTGTAAAATAGACATCATTTCTGAATTCGGAATATCAATTATAGCTTAGGGTGAAATTTTGGCATTGTTCTGAAAAACATCAATTTTTGATGAATAGTGAAACCACTAAGTGGTAGTTAAATAACTGATTTTTCGTTTAAATGAAATATTACCACTTCTGTGATTTGATTTTCAAAAATCTGACATACATGGTTGTCATTAAGAAGTAAAATGTGGTTCAATGAGATTAAAATAATTTTTTGGTGAATAGTAACTTTTAAGTTCTTAATCGCGATTAGAGGTAATTAGTGTAGTTTAAGGTAAAAATAATGTTTTAATAATATGATATGAGCTTGACACTTGTCCTACTCCTATTGGATGAGTCATGGCCGACCAAGACAACTCATGGGTCAACATGGGGAACCCATGGAGCCACTTTGGTTGGAAAATGACATTAATATATATTTATTTAATGTTAAAATTAAATTGACACAAACATGAGTTATTTTACTAAAACAGTTTTTAAGTGGGGTTACACAAGCCCAAATTTTGACTATAAATATTAATTAGAAGGCTAAGAATATTTCCTACATCATAGTATTTTTTTTATAATTTTTAGACATTAAATAAATTAGATTATTTATGACATCATTATGAAAGTGGTTATTGATATTGCATGTGATTATTCGACCAGTAGAATATCCATGTAAAGAAGTAAATGGCATTATTCTCATTTTACCTTTGCCATATTATGTTGATGTTAAAGTTTAAAAGGCTTTTGTTTTATTTATACATTGTCTTAAATGTTTATGTTTATTTATGAAAGCTTCCGCAATATTGTTACCCTTTCTGAGCATCTGAGCTCACCCCTTTCAATGTTTTAATATTTTCCAGGATGTGGAGAAGTATTTTATGAATGACCTGCAGGGATAGTCAGAAGAGGATATGAGTGTGGACTATGGAGACTTTGTTATTGTAGTTTTTTCACTTTATGATGTAATGTAACGTTTATGAATGTATCTAGTGTTTCCAAGGCTACTAAACTAATCGGTCTTTCGAGACCTGATCTTTTGTGATCATGCCAATGTTACGAAGTGACGCACCGGCTCCGGGTAGCTGGGGTCGGGGCGTTACATTAAAAATAATCTAAGAATGATTTTATAAAATTTTCCCATAGAAATATGATTTTATGAATAATCCAAAATGAAGTATTTTTATTTTTGTATTTTTTATATAATAATGTGTTATTATATGTATAATTTAATATATATTTATTATAAATTTGTTATAAATAGTGAGAATATTATTTAAAGGTAAAAGGGGTATTTTTTAGTAAACTATATTTAAGTGAAAAATGATTTTCCATGTTAATTATTAAAATTAATCCAAAATAATGGATGATAAAAGTGAAATGTGTAATATAAATATATATATATATATTAATTTAAAACAATATAATTTTTATTTATACTCGTATAGTTAATGTAAGATCATATTATCCTTGAAAAATACATTTTCTGTAAAAACCATTTTTCATCAGTGTTTGAAAGTTTGTTTTAAAATTAATTTATTCCATTTGTAAAAAATTTATTTGATAAAATAGATTTAATATTTGAAATCAGGAAGTCCAAATTTTTTAAATATTTCACATATATTTTTAATCATTATGAATAGTAATCATGGAAAAAAAATATCACCACAATAAAGGGTAAAATGTGATAAATAAGGGTAAAACTATAAAATAAAATTCAAAATGATCAATACACATATCAATATTTCATTTAATGATAGTAATATGATGAACCCCATCATATATTATAAAATATGGCATCTTGGGGCCATTTTTCATTAATAAATACCTTTATATATATTTATATTACTGATAAAAATCCAAAAAACCACTTTATGGGTATTAATTTCTCTTATGTGTTTACATAGGGACAATAACATGTTTTTCAAAAATATAAATGTTTATTTTTAATATTATTTATTTATTTTTATGGTGTTAATTTATTTTTAATTTTTATTTATGGTATAATAACCTTAAATACTAACATAATTCTGATAGAGTTATTGTTAAATAATATTCTATTTTTTGAATTTAACGGTATTATAAAATATGGAACCTTAGTTCCATTTTTGTTTGATAAATACCTTTTTATTAATTTTAATTGTGGTTTTTTTCTTAAAACTAATTTAAATATATTTCATGTTAAATAACATTCTCTTAAGTGGTTAAAAATAATCAAAATCTTTAAATTGCACAATAAGGATGGTATATGATCTAAAATGTCATCCTTTTAACTTTTGTGATCCAATTGTTACATTATAAGTAAATTTATAACCCTTTATGAAAGAAAATTTGTTATCATGGTTAAGGTTAAAATCGGAAAAAAAAAAGATTAAACCAAAACGTCTTCTTTAAAATGCCACATAAAACTACAATTATTTTAATGGATAAATGTATTTCAATGTTAACCTATCCTGGATTATAATTTTTGGCTACTTGGTTACGTTAATATATGATAAATAATACATGTATTTAAATCTTTTATGTAATTCCAAGTATATTCCTTCCTTCACTATAACAGGGAACTACCACTACTCTATTATAAACACAACATGAAAAAAGTTTCTCCAAAACCATTAATAATAAATCCCAAACATCCTTAGATATGTTATATATGTCTGCCTCCTCAAAAACCATCCCTAGGGTCCTTAATTAAAAATCTAAATGAGGTTCCACAATGAATCATTAATTGTCTTAACCTACCCTTTTAAAGTTATTTTCATCATATACCTCCTCTATATATTCTTTTAACATAATAATATATTAACTCCAGTATTATTATATTACTAAAATTTTATTATCTTTATGGTATTACCCATTTTTATATAGTCATCTATCTTATCAAAATTGGAATCAGAGTGTGTGCTTACATGCGGATTACCTCCTCACGAGTCGATGTATTTCATTCTTCATTACCACCATACATGGATAGAATATATCGGTAGATTTAAATAAATGACATGATATTTTTATATAATGTTCATTATTAAATGATAAAACTATACTTCTCTATTCTACCACATATCTGTTGCAAAATGGCATTGCCACATGTGTGTATGTGTGGACTACCACCTCTAAGAAGTGATGTGATTCATTTTTCATTACCAGATTATATGAAGTGTCATAAATACATATAAAATGAATAAATATGATATTTTTAACTTTAATAAAATTATAAATATTAGGAAAATATAACCTATACATAAGAACTGGAACATTTGTGATGAAACATTCATGATAAAACTAAACAAAAAACACAATGATTTATTTTATAAATATTTAGTAAAGTATGGGTAATTAGAATATATATAACATCAGATAAATGTTAATATAGTTAAATTTTGAATTAATAAAAAGTTATAAAACTAATATTCATGCATTTAAATCAAGTATAACTAAGTAGAATATTGAGGTAAGGCATTTTCATCTTAATTTCCACTTCATTTAGAAAAAGTTTTTATTATGAAACAATATTATTTTATTTGGTGTATATACTACCTATTCTTCCTAATTAACATGAATTTAAATATATTAATGGTACATAATTTATAAATTAAATTTTCATCTTTCAAGGTGATATAATTCAAAAGTTACCAAAGTGGTATGTATTTATTTTTATAATTTCATTTTTATAATTTCATATATTTTCATTGATTGGATCTTATAATGTAACCTTCATAAAACAATATATGTTATCCTCATATTTATATTTATGGAATTTAAATATTTTAATTTAACTTTTCTTCTCTTTGGAACTTGAATCAAGAAGATAAATAACTATAATAAAATATTATCTTATTTCTCTTCATCATCAAAAATATTTTCCATCCATATCTTTAATTTTTCAAAAAAAATTAAATTTTTTTTTATTTAATTAAATAATTTATTTATGGAATAATGTCATATTTAACATTGTTTACAGGGTTTTCATGGAATATTTTCATTATGGTATTTTTTTACTTTCTTTTCAAAAAATAAAAAGGAATGTTTATTTTTAACGTATATGGTGTTAACATATTTTCCAACCCTTTAATGATTTGACTCTATTTATCTTCTTTAAAAAATTTCTCATGGTTTTAAAAATAAAATTATTTAGAAAAATATTTTAAATTTTTTTATTCAATTTTACTCTATTCACAAAACATTATTTTATTAAAAAACTTATATTTATGATAAATTGATGGTAAATTTTATAATGACCCATATTTTATTCAATCCATAGTTTCATTTTTTACCATAATTATTTTTCTTGATTTTCTGAAGACCTTTTCATGTTATAGTTTTAGGGAATTATTTCAAAAATATCATATAAAAACCATTCATTAAAATTTATAAACTTCCTCTTATTACCCAATGTTTCCACAATACAAGACTTTTAAAATAAAACACATTTTCATTTCAAGAAAAATCATTACAATTTTCAATATGACTTCTTGTTTGTTATTAATAATAATTAAAACCAATGAAAAAAATATGAACGTGTGGGATTAGTATAAAAAACATAGTATGAGATAATAAAAATAAATATATAGGTTATTTCATTTTAAAACCATGAAATAATAAAAGAGATTTTTCCATTTGAATAATAAAATTTGAGCTCAAATAATCATTTATAAACACATGAAATCATATTTACTACCTAAATTTTATCCTTAAATAATATATTAGAAGACAAAAATGAAAAATTATGACTACAAGGGCTTCTTAGAAAACATGATAACCTTTGAATTTTTTTTCTTAAAACGTGCCTTTTTACCCTAAAAGGGAATAATATTTCCTTTAAAAAATACCATTAGATTACCTTTTGAAATAATCAATTTCCAATAAAACACATTAGAAGTAATATAAAATTTATATAGATACCTTGGGAAATTATATTCATTTAATCCAGACAAGAACCCTTATAAGACCAATTACGTGTTGAATAACCAATTTGGTGAACTTCCAAAATAATTTTCTATAGAACATAATCATTACCCAATGCATTAGAGATCTATATTAGGATCGCCCATATTCATGAGCTATACCAGACTCACCAATTCTCATAAAAATTCTACAGGGACCATAACTTGCATGAAACACATAAAATCTTGAATTTAAATCATCATTATGATAGAAAATATTTTTTTGAAACCCATAAGTATAATATTTTCATATAATGATATAACCATTTCCCTTAAAAATGTCAAAACTAAATTACCCAAAATAAAGTGTTGTATCGAAGAAATCCTAGAAGATTTTAATGGAACGAAAATATAAAATAATGGTAATATTGGAGGGAAAATAGGTTGATGCCATATATGATAAAATAAAACATTTATTTTGTATTTTATATGGAAGGAACAAACATTTAATATAAAATACATAAAAATAATCCATTTAAAAAACATTGAATGAAAGTAAAAAAGTGTTTTTTATAATTCATGTCCATATAAATATAGAAATAATTTTTTTTATAATGTGGATAGGAATAAAAATTATTTAGAAAATAAATCATAATATAATTATATTGAGGTTTTTAATAATGGGTTATTTCAACATTATTGGGACATTATCCATTTGGATGTTTGTAAACATGTCAAATATTTCTTCTCCAATGGTATCCTCCATCATGGTCTGAATTCTCGATATCCTTCTTTGATTCCTAAAGTAAATAATACATATGAGATCCACATTTTTAGACCCATTTCTCTCATTATCACCCTTTCCAAAATCATTGCTAGTTGACTTTCAACTATCATAGACAAAATTGTCTCATAGAACCAATTTTGGTTTATCAAGGGTAGATCCATAAAAGATTGTATTTTTTTGGCTCATAGTGCATAAACACTCTTAACCAATTTAACAGTGTGGGTAATATTTCCATGAAACATGAGATTAAAAAAACTTTTGATACCATGGACTAGAGATTCATCTTCTAGGTTCTTTATGAATTTGGTTTTAATGAATCATTTATAACTAAAATCAGAACCCTTTTCAACATAGCCTCTATTTCCATCCGGATCAATGGTTCCCCCCAGGGCTACTTCAAACGCATGAAATGTGTAAGGCAAGGTGACCCTTATCTTCCCTTATTTTCTATATTTTGGGGGATTATTTTAGTCACCTCCTCACTCTTCTTGTGGATTAGATCAAAATCAAACCCATTCATGTTTCTAGTAATGTGAATGATCCCACAAATCTTCTATATACTGAAGATATCATCCATTTTTGGAAAGTTGATAAAAGAAATATTCAAAATCTAAAAAATGCTCTATCGCATTATGAAGTGGTTTCTGGTCAAACCATTAGTTGGAACAAATATTTTATCTTCATTGGGAATTTTTTTGTCATAGTAGTAAAGGTAAAATTATTCATGACTTAGGCCTTAAAGAGGGTTCCATTACATTTACTTACCTTGGTGTTCCCATTTTTTTGGGGCATACCCAAGTCTTCTCACTTTTATGTAATTATTGACTACGTTTGTAACCAACTATCATCTTGGAAAGGTAAATCCCTCTATTTTCAAGAATAATATGCATTGTCAAATATACTATTATTTCTAAAATGGTTTACTCAATGATGTATTATAAATGGCCTATTGGGATTATCAAAAAAATGAATACCTCAATAGAAAATTTCATTTTGATTGGTTGCATGCTAGAAAGAAAGTTTGTGACTATTCCCTGGTAGAATTGTTGCAAACCCATTAATAAGGGTGGGATTGGCATTAAAAGTATTAGGTAATTTAACGAGTCCCTTCAAGATAGACTCACTTGGAACCCTCTTTATAATAATTAAGATTATGTCACTTTTCTCAAAAAGATATTTCTTGTAAAACTTAAAGAAGGAAAATTTAACTTCCTCAACTCCAATATCTGGACATATATTAATAAATACTTTTCCTCCATCACAAATGATTCCAGATGGATGGTTACTATAGATTCCACCATAAAGTCTTGGTCGGATAACTGGACTGGTACCCCCTTAATATCTATGATTCATCTTGACCAAACCCCTAAAAGCACCACCTACTCAATTAGAGCCATGCTAAATTATCATTATGATCACCTTCCTAAATCCATCATTAATATCATTAACAACTACCCTTTCTCAAGCACTAACATCTTTTTTATTTGTAGACCTACTCATAATGGTATGATTAATTCAAAAAACCTTCATAATCATTTTTTCTATAATTTTGAAAGTGATTTTAGTTTTCTAAAACTCTTTGAAATACCTTGGATGAAACCTTTACGATTCACTCTTATTTAAAATATTTCTCACAACAGAGTTCCCATAGACATATGCCTTCAATCATTTGGTATTGAACTTTTCTCCAAATTTAGGCATTGAAATCTACACATAGAAGACACTAATAACATCTTCCTTTCTTGTACTACTACATCTACTCTTTATAACTATATTTTTGACATTTTTTACTGCATATGGTTCATTCTTGACTCTGTAAACTCTCAAATAAATAGATGTGAGGAAATGGAAAATTCTCCGCAAATTAAGAACCTCTTCTTTACTGATGTTGCTGAGATCCGTCATGTTATCTGGTATGATTGAAATACTATTAATCCTAAAAAATCCTCACTCAATAATAATTCCAGTCAGATGAGGATTCGTATTGTCATTGGTGATGTTGAATTGATGAAAAAGGGTCATTGAAACAACACTGTTGATAACATTACAATTCTATGACGTCTTCAGATTGAAGAAAATGTTTCTCCACTTTCTCGTACCTTTGAAGTCTTTTGGCATGATCCCTTTACTAGTTGGATTAAATTCAATGTGGATGGTGCCTCAAAAAGAAATCTGGGTCCCATGGGTTATGGAGCTATCTTCAGGAATAACATGGGTCTGATCCTCAGATTCTTTCTTGGGAACTGAGGCATTGCCTCTTCTTTGGAGGCTAAAATGATGGGTATGATTCATGCTGTTACTTTCTCAAGGAGTCACGGTTGGAACAGTCTCTAGTTTGAAATTGATTCAACTGCCACGGTGAAAGTAATTTGGAACTGTGTGACACTCCTTGCGTGGTCGATCACTACTCGATGGATGGATTGCACCCACTCGCTTCTCGACATCAACTACATTATCAATCATATTTATCATGAAATAAATACGGTTGAAGATGGCCTTGTTAAAATAAGAGTAAATCAAGACATTATCTAGATCGACAAACTTCCTACTGATCTTCCTCATCTTCATGATAAATATTGTAATATGAATCAACCCTTTAGACTCATGTAATATTTTTATTTTACATAAATTGTGCTCTGGCCTTTTTTAAGGGAGACGATATGTCATATGTTTGCATGGGTAATATTTCCATAATTCAATGAAAATGATAGAAATAATGTAATTATTATTTTATCATTAATGTGAGATTATTTTATCATAAATAAAATATTATATCTTTAAACACACTTATATATATCATCCATGTCATGTGGTCAGGAAAATGTGTCAAGTCACTTTATGGTGATAGTAATCCACACGTATACACAAACAACATTATAATTTATTAATGAAAATAAAGGGAAAAAATTAGCTGATATATTATATTTAAATAATTATAAATATTTCATTAATTTTTATACATAAACTAAATCCATTGTAATAATTAATCATAATAGGTTGGGATGGAAAATTAATTAAATAAATTTGTGAGATGGTAGTTTATCGTGCACCAAAATGATGGATTCATTCTCCACTTGATTAAAGAAGGATATGGATATTGGTAATTAAATTAACATAAAAAATAATTAGTATATTTAATATATATTTGTTATTTTTTTCATGTTTTAAAAATATATAATGGAGGATGAAGAAGAAATTAAATTAAAACATTTTGTTAAATCTATACCTCTTCTTCAGACAAAATCCTTTGTTTTACACATTAATCCATATATGGTTGGTATTATTAATAATTTAAGAAAACTTGAACATGATTATTAATGTTTTTATGGTATTTATTTAGGTAATGGCTAATATATACTTCTCAAACAGAGGGAGGGAGAGGATAGGAGGTTCTATTTTATGAGTGAAGGGAGCAGAATTCTTGGAATTTCATAAGGTATTAAATCAATGTAAATTAATTTTCATTTTAAAGTGGTTATAAATTAAAATAATTAAAATATATAAATAATATTATTCCAAAAACTATATTCTAATATAAATTTGAATAGTTTACATTGTGTTTTTACCCTTATCATTTTGTTTTAACCCCTCATTAACCCATTTGACAATTAAGATGATCACAATGTTGTCTACACTTTATGGGTCAAGAAAGTTACTATAAAAGGAAAAAAGACCCATAAATGTACCATGGTTAGTATTTTAAACCATATAACATCAAATTTTCCAAATATATGATTTTTATGAATTTTAAATCATTTAATAAATGTTTGTAAATTTTAAAATATCATTAATGTCATTCTTTGAACTATTCATTTGCTTTGACATTAATGTAATAAAGATAAAAGTGGAATTATAATATATAAACATTAAAAAATATTTAATAAGTTTCATTTATCTAAATATTTCATGGGAAAATTTATCTCACAAAAAATATATTACTTTTAGAGTTTGTAAAATCATTTAAATTATTTTTTAAATACTTGCACAAGCACCGAGTCGATGTTGCGTAAACATCTAAGGAAATTATAAAATCAGTAAGAATTTTAAATTAATTAAAAACATTAAAAAATTAT
Organism: Viscum album; assembly: GCA_963277665.1. Taxonomy (NCBI): domain Eukaryota; kingdom Viridiplantae; phylum Streptophyta; class Magnoliopsida; order Santalales; family Viscaceae; genus Viscum; species Viscum album. The sequence continues at coordinate 866,365,172 of OY728158.1, forward strand.
ATTTTATAAAAATAAAAATGAATATTCATTAATAAATTTTTTCATACCTATGTGAACATATAAGAAAAATCAAAAGCAAGATAGTGGAATTTTTTATTTTTCATTAATTACAATAAAAAAAAAGTAAAAAAAAAAGATAAATGGTATGAAAAGGTATTAGTTTATAATTTTGAATTATTTTGAATGAAATATAATCATATAATAAAATAAAATAATCTTCAATAAATGAATTTGAGGCCTTACTTCATTAGTTTTGACACTAATTAACTCATTTTACCTTTACTATGGTAACAAAACATTACTATGTTTATTATTCCAAATAAAAGAATATAAAAGGGACCTGTTTACATATTTTTGAACTCATTATTAAAAATATGGAATTCGTTTTTCAATATTCAATTTATATAATTGGCAGAATTTAATTGAAAATTCTACCCTCAAAGGATCGCAAAAATAGTATTTATAAAAAATTCCTTTTGAAGTACAAACATTATTTTATACAAAATTGAATTATAATATTAATTAAAAATAACATAACTAGATTTTTTTAATAATAAGTAACTAATTATAAACTGAAAAAATCCAATATGGAATTTGACTATGTAAATACTAGAAAATAAAATACAGTTTCCAATAAAAATCAGTATTTTCCATTATTCTTTAAATATTCAATGTTTTTGAAAAATTAAGAAATTTAATCCTAATATAATTTTGACGTGAATAATTAAAAAATTAATTTAATTTTATCAAAATAAAATTATATAATTTTGAAATCAATATTTTATATAAAACCATATAAATCATGTAAACCCAATTTGATTAGAAATAATGTTATTTCCTTTTCAATTAAAAATTACCAAATATTTTTATAATGAATATAACTATATAAAATATAATTAATGAATAGTAATAAGATAAGAAATTATTTATATTAATATTATTTATGTTGTTACATTCTTCCCCCATTTATTAAATTGTATACTTTAATTTTTTACTATTTAGATTGGTAGTGGTAGCTTTCCCTCTTATCATTATCAAATTACTATGTTGCTTCTAAAATTATATGGTATTTCCAAAAAATCACAACCTGGTGAATATCCTTTTTCTATAACAATTACTCTCTATAGTCAATAATATGAAGAGGTTTCTCATCATATGATCGGTTTAATTCCAACTAAACTACACGAGGTCTCAACAAATGACATGAAATGAACACATATTTTACGGATAATGAAACATGATGTATTTCAGGAACCTAAGATAAATTTGCAGATAAGGACACTTGATAAAAAAATGATCCAAATTTATCCATGATTTCTCATGGTCCAATGAATTATGTATATAGCTTCTGTTTTTTATCAACACATGTCACACTTTTCTATAGAGATAATTTAAAAAAAATGTGATGGATAAACTCAAATGAAATATATTTCCTATAATTATATTAATAAATTTACTCCTATTTTAAGTTGTCCTTATATATTGTTGAATAATTATTCTAATTAATGACCCGAAAACATTATTTATCATATTTCATCCTAAAAAACTAGAGTTCAACACCATATTATATATAATAATTAAAAATGTTCTATCTATATAGATGAATGAAAATAATTTTTCTGAGAAAATTTAAAAAAATGAATGATGTTAATCCCCACATCCCTGGTAATCCATTGAACAAGCTTGAAGCAAGAATTTCACGTTATTATTTGTTCAGTCATACTTTCTATCAAATTTAATATTAAAATATGTAATATAATTTAATTCAGTTCACAATGACTTCTGAAGGCCTTTCCAAAATTTTATGTAAATCTAGGATCACAGTCAGGTATAATAGAGAGAGGAACTCCATATTACATTACTGACTCCTTGATGAATAATTGAGAATGGTAATCTAAATACTTAGTATCTCAAATTGAAATAAAGTGTATGGGTTTAGTTTATCGATCAATATTAACCCAATTAACATTATTACCTCGATATGTATATAAAAATAATGCCTTGAAATCCATGTATATATTCTCTTATTTCAATTCTAGCACTGTAAAAGGTTGAATAATCTGCTTCTGTAATTATCATTTTATTTTATCTTGTTGAAAAAAAAACATTTCATGTTAAATTCAATAATATCTCTTTTCATTCCATCCCACCAGTAATACTCTTTATAGTTAGTCTACATATTAGTTCTTCTTGGAGGAATAGAAAATTGGGAACTATAAGATTCACTCAACAATTCTATCTTCTCTTGGAAATCATATATCACATATATTTAATTTAAAAATATGATAACACCTTCTTCATCAACATTATTCTCTTTCAACTTACACTTATTAATAGATTCTACTATTTCCTATAAAATATGATCCTCATTCTGATCTTTCATAATTAATTAAAAAAAATAAAATGTATTGATACCTAAAAGAAAAAAAATTGGATGTTCCTCTAAACAATATTTCTTGGCCGAAATTCATCAAATCATTAACCCAAAGGTTATGTTCCAAATTTATAAGGTAAATATAGAATAATATTTTTGTCTCAAACAAATTTCTACTTTGTTTACTTTTCCAGTTTGGTAATGAATCATTCATTCATAATACATATTCATTTCTACACATCCACTCTACCTCATGTTCAACTCCTTAAAGTGAATATATACTACAAAATTTTTTGATTGGAATATATTTCACACTTTTCACTATATAGATGATGCCTCAAAATTTTTAAATAAAAATCCAAAGCTGATAATTCTAGAAATTGTGTTGGATAATTTTACTTGGGAGTTTTTAGTTTCTATAAAGAAAAATTAAATACTATATCATTACTCATAAGAACACAACTAATTCCATTTTAAAAAGCATCGTTGTAGGTGAAAAATTCCACATTTATAGAGGGAAGATCCTAAATTGGATCATTCACAAATCTTCTTTTCAATTACTATAAAAATTCACCACATGCTTTTGTACAATTAAATTTAACTCCATTGTGAGTAAACATAGTTAGTGAACTTTATAATTGATAAATGTTTTCAACAAATCACCGGTACAAACCCTATAATCCAAGAAAATGATGAATATTTATGACTTTTTTAGGTCATTGAAATTCATTAATAATAGTAATTTTATAAGTTCAATAGCTATTCCATCTTTAGAATAAAAATTCCCATGAAAAGAAATGTTGCAACCAAAACTCACACTTACTAAATTTTCCATATAACTTATTTTCTTTCTCGGTTTTTGAAATAATCTGTAGGTGTCTTTCAGGATCCTCATGACTTTTATAATATACAAATATTTCATCAATAAACACAACTACAAATGTATCTAAATAGTCATGGAAAACATTATTCATAAGATCTAGGAATATATTTAGTAAATTATACATGCCAAAGATAATAAATAAAAACTCAAAATGCCTATACCTGGTCTAAATTATTGTCTTTATAATATCATTATCTTTCACCTATAACTGATGGTATCCTGACCTGAGATCAATCTTCAAAAAATATTTTTCTCCCATTATCTTATCAAAAAATCATCGTTATGAGGAAAAATATACTTAAACTTAATATTTATGTTATTAAGGATCTATAATTAATATAACACTACTAAAAACACGCCTATAATAGCACTAGATTTTATCAGTGCTAGAAAAATTCAGAGATCAAATTCATATTTATCAATGCTATAATAAGAGTTGACAAAGGCAAACCTTTTTCTATACTAAAACAAAGCACTGATAAAGGGAACCCACTATCAGAACTTCTGTAGTGCTGATAAAATCTATCCTCTATCAGTGCTTTATTTTAGCACTGATAAAGAAAACCTTTATCAACACTTTATTTTTATCATTGATAAACGTTTCACTTTATCAGTTCTTTTTTAACAATAATGAAGGTCCAAAATAAAATAAAAATTAATCAAATAAAAAATTTGTAAATTAAGAAGAATATGAGATATTTATTAATTATATTATTTTTAATATAAATTAATAAATTTAATATACATATCTATATATTATATATATTAATAAATAGTATATATTAAATCTAGGTATATAAAATGAATAATTATAATATATATATAATTTTAATTAAAAACATATTAATGTCTTTTTCATTTTTAATGTAGTTTGATTTTTCAATTTATCCTATATCAAAAATCATATCTTTCATTTATTTCAAATATATATATATATATATATATATATTAATTCATTTTTATACACAATACATACAAACGTATATTTAATCAATATATGGAAACACATACACCTAATATTTATGTAATTTATTCAAATTTTTTTATATTATAGAAAATCACTATAACATGATACATTTAACATATACTCCATTTTTAATTGATCAATTTTATCTATTTATTTTTAATACTATAGTAAGGGTATTAATTTTTTATTTTTTTTATTTTTTCTATACTTCATCATTTTCAATCATTTGTTTATATATTTATTTACCATGTTTTAGTATTTCTAATATTTATTCATCCAATTTAATATATATATATATATATTTAATAACATATATTTAATTAATAACACCTATCAATTTTTTCAGTATTTTTGATGTGTACTCATTTGGAATTATTCAATTTCAATCATTTTTAAACTGCAAATATTAAAGATTATATATCTAGTAATAATGAAAAAATATATTTTTATATAAATATTTATAAATAAATATATCTATAAATTTATATTTACAATATGTATAATTATTAAAAATATATTATTTTTTCAATAATTATTTATATAATTATAAATAAATAATTATATATATATATAAATAATTATAAATTTATAATAAATGTATTTAAATAGTTATAAAATTATGATAATTTTATTTAAATAATTTAAAAATTTTAATAAATTTATTTAAATAATTATAAAATTATAATAAAGTTATTTGAATCATTATAATTATAAAACTTTTATCATTACGTTTTTATCACTAATAAAGATCAATCATTATCACCACTGAAAAAGCACTCTTAAAAGATATATTTATCTGCACTAAAATGTCCGCATTGATAAATATGTCTTTTATATGCGTAATTTTAGTGTTGATAAAGCTTGAGATTTATCAGTGCTAAAACCCCACTGATAAATATTCACTTTATCATCACTTATAAATTTAGTACTAATAAAAGGTATCTTTATTAGTGCTTTTCTGAATAATATATTAAAAGTTTCCCCAATCTATTTAAAAAACCCTTATCCACGACTCAGTCATTCACGATTCTCAAGCTCTCACAGAACTCCTCTATTTCCGGTGTGACTACTCTGCATTCCCTTTGATTAATCAAGGCTAGAATCCAATGTATGTTATTTTCTACTCTTCCTCTATCTTTGTTTGATGTTTTGGTTTCTATGTTTTGAATTTTTTCCTTATTCTTAAACATGATGAAACCTACATCTCTTCTCGTCTCTATAGAAATACAATGAGTTTGGTTTTATTTCCTTGTTTTTCTCCATTCATAGATATTAGAGTGTCCATCCAGTTTTTTCCTAGAGACATACATAGATGGTTCACTCTTCTCTTGACATTTACAAGGAGACCTCTCATCCCTCCTCATTCTTGTATTCATTTAAATAATATAAGGTTCCAAAATCTATGTTATTTTTCAAATTGAATTTATTTTATATAATAAATTATATATTATAAATGCTTAATTATGAGGATTTTAAGGATTAGAGGATACCAAGTTTTTTCCCTCATTTATGGGTGATGAACATATAGGGACCAAGGTAAGTGTAAAAAGAATTGAAACATTTTTGTGGATTTCAGTTAGTCATGTAAATTATTAAACCATGAAATGGATTATTTAGATTTTTGATTTAGATGGATAATTTTTTATTGAACTCAAAAAAATATTTAATTATTTAATCACTTTCCAAAAAAATAGTGATTCATGTTGTGCGAGTTTTTCTAATTAATTCAAGGTTATTGTTTAAATTTAACCATGGGTTACAGAGAGTGACGGGGAATTCTTCGGTGAGAAAAGTATGGTCAATAAATTTTTACAAATATTTTTAGATGGGATAGAGTAAGGAAATAATTGGTTAAATAGACATATAAATACACAATAATGTAAAAATAGTGTATTCCCCAAAAGAATGTGAGTTATCCATGGTTGGATAGTTGATCAAGAAAACTATGAGATGTGTTTTATTAGTAGATTTACTACAAAAAATAAAGAGATAATTTATTTATAGGATAAAAAATAATTTTTTATGTCATCTAACATGATGAATAATTGTAGAACGAACCAAAATTTATTAAAATAAACTTTTGATGTTTTTGATATTTATATTCTATAAGTCATGTAATTTATTTTCCATGTCCAAAATTTACAAAAAAATAGGTATTGTATTTTCTGATATCCTTGCATCATAAATTGAAATTTAATCTTATATATACTTTTATCAAATTTTATGACATATAAAAAACATATATTTTGGTGGTATATTATATATATGATATCTTATGAATGAATTTATTTACTTCTCCCAAATTTTTTCCATTCAACTATAAATCATGAGGAGCATCATAGATAGCTTGAAACATTTATTAAAAAACTCAATGAAAGAAGTACTCTGACATGATGAAATTATCAGTTTCAATGAGATGGAGATCAATGCTCTAGGAACTATATATAAAATATAGAGTCCCTATAAAGGGATAAAATCCCCTATTGTTGTTAACATTTTTTTCATTGCATATACAAACCAATATTCTTCTTTAATTATTTTTTATCACTAGTTTAAGGTGATACCACTCCTTCAGTGATTGAGGGTCCCCAATATTATTTCAATGATTAAATTCTAGTGTAGTCTCGTAAAAAGATATAATAATATGTTTTTTGGATACCTCCCTCCAATATTATATTTTAAAATTAGTAATATCATTATCAATCATAAATTAAGACATTTATAGAGGTAATTATATATCTAATTCAAGCTATGTGGTATAATTTCAATGAAAGGAAGTATCTATGGTTCATCTAAGATTTTATGGTAATATAACATAACAATAAATTTACGATTTCATTGAATAGATAAATTTCATTTATAAGTGTTGAAAAATATAGATCAATACTGAGTATAAGTTGAATAATTCATCCTTTAAAAGGGTGTATGTTATTTGAGGGGTCTTATGGTGGATTAAAAAAATATTCAAAATTGGAAGGTGAGGAATCCTTTAGTAGAATTATGTGATGTCCAATACAGGTAGGGTGAGATGCAGTTATTCAAGACCATTAGAGTGTAGGTATTCCAATTCCTCTTCAATTGAGGATAATTTTTGAGTGATTCCATTAGTGTAAGTTCTTATGAATCATTAATATTTATATGCTTGATTGTCTTCCATACTTTGATGATGGATTGGACTCCCTATTTCAGACTATCCTTCCTCCCATCATTGTGGTTCCAACTTTCATTGATGAAATACCTCCCAAAGAGTGATTGGAGGAAGGCTTGTTTGAATGATGTAATGAGTAGCCTCAAATCCATCATCAAGATATAGAAGGAAATGAAGCGTCTAAGGATGGATTAAATAAAGGTATTGAAGGTTTATTGTAATTTAGTATTTAATTATTACATATCTATTCAAGACAGTTGCAATTTTCATGCAAGATACATGAAATTGTGGAATTTTATAAATGAAGTATATTGCATTTTTGTTATTGACGAGAAATTAAATGATTAACTACTCATATAGACAATGTCATCTCAGCAAGATGATGATGTCGATCTCAAGAAATAACAGGATGTTGATGATGAAACTGTAGAATTTTTAGAGGATTGACAACATGTTGATGAAAAAAATTAAAAAAACAAAAAAGATGCAATATTATTTTCTTGAATAAAATTATCAAGGAAAGATGTTTGGGTAAAAATTTTGAGATTGGTTGGAATCAAAGTAGCCTACCTAAGAAACCCAACAAGACAAATTTCATTATTTATCTTTGGCTCACAATGAGGATGAATTTGTTGATTTATATTTACTCATAAAACCATGTCCAACCTTTAATGAAGGAAATTATTTAAAATGTTATAATAGTAATGTCAAAATATATTTTCTCTAATTTATTTAAAAATTATATAATGAAATGTTGATTTAGTTTTAATTATTCCTTGTAGAATTAATTTATTTTAGAATATTACTATAATAAAATATTCTTAATGGCCACTAGAAAAGTTCATATAGGTTTCTAGACTCTTCTTTTGATGTTACATCTTAGGGATGCTAAGGGAATAATAAATCCCCACCAACCACTTTGTTATACGCATTAGAAAGCAAGACACATTGACAGCTTTCCACAAATGTCACAATGAGAAATAATTTCAGATTCATTATGATTGATAATATATTATTTAAAATTATTTAATTTATAAAACTTGATTTTATATTTTTAATTTATGAAATAATAAAAGAGTACTGAAAGTATAGAACGTGCATAAAAACCAGCGTACCACAATCACAAAGGAAGGATGGGGTATGCTTCATTAAAAAAGTAATTGGTATCTATATTAAATTAGTAATTAAATTATAATTATGTTATATGAAACAAAATATGTTCCTTTTTATATTTAAATTAATAAATCAAAATTTGAACCCACCTCAATTCCACATTATCTACTATGGAAGGAGGTTTGTGTAAACAATGATGGCATATTAGTTGATAATAACACAAAATCTGTATGGTAAACATGTGTAAGTATGAAATAATTGTAATTTTTTATTATTTATAACAGTGTTACATAAAAATAAATATGTTCATATTTTTTATATGGTTTGTACACAAGAATCAACAATGGTTGTTTGAGAAGAAAAGATGATTTTATTATCTTTGATGTGGATAAAACAATATGGCCACGTTAGAGGAATATGTTTTGGATTCTCTTCTCGAACATATTTTGATAATATTAAACCATATGAGAATACATATAATATAATGAGAATAATTCAGACACAAATACAATCACTACATGATATTATTTTATGGTTTGGTTTGGCAGAACAGTGTATAAGAAATGGTCAAGGATAACTGGTGGTGTAGAAAAGATCCACACATGAACCAAATGATCCCACAAGATTTGAGGCTATCCCTTCCCCCAAACCGCATACCATACCTGAGGTAATCATTTTTTCATTACTATCTCCTAAATGTGAATCAAAATTTTTTTGATAACGTTATATTAATAAAATTCTATAGGATATTTTTTTATGTGATATTTATCAATCATCGCCCATGTACCTTCAGGTTGTGATGGGTACAGTGTATAATATTTCGTGAGACTAGCTACATAATCAACCCCTCCCAAAGAAATATCATGATATTGGGGATTGAGGTAGCTTATGAAATGAATGATATGTTTCTTGTTCAACTTGATGGTATGGATATTACAATGGTTGAAGTTGCAATTGGAGATTTTATAGCCTGAACGTCTAAACTTATAAAGATACAAGAGGTATGCCTTTAAAAAAATTCATATGAAAAACATTTAATATTTGATGATTAAATGACTAAAGTTATTTATGATATTATAAATGGATAATGTGGTGGATAAACAAAACTAATAATCAAGAAAATCTTGTGAATTGACGAAGAAAGCAAAATAGACCATCCAAGAGTACCTTATCCCCACAAGTTCCAAAGAAATGTTTTTTATCATTACAACTTCATGTAGAGACCACATTTAAATATAAAACTATTTATTACATTGAATATGAAGAAAAAAATATATAGATTCTTTGATATATGGAATTAGTCTTGAGACACACAATGATTTTCTAAAGCATGAATGCAATGGAATTTTAATTGTGAATACATACATAAGGTAAATTTTCAAAAGACAAATTTCCAAATAGAGAGGTAAATATGATTATTAAATGTTGATAAATATTCATATTTTTTATAGGAATTTACATTACAACTATATAAATGGAAGATCTTGAATATAATTATTTGGATTAATTAGTCCCTATATAATTTCTACACTGGAAATTAATTTTAATGATGATGAAAATAAGAAGAAAAAAAGGCGAGTTACTCAAAGAATTTAATAAAAAGAATTTGACTAAAAAATATTTTTTTATCACTAAAATGAATGTTTAAAACACTATAATATAATCACATAAAATATATTTTTAATTTTTTTCATTACATAATTGTTTTTGTTTTCTTAGGAACCACTGGATGGTAATAGCAGTCAACATTGACAACCCAAATATTTATTATTTCAATTCAATACATGGATTTCCAACCAATAGAACACACATAATGTGTATTGTGAATATTCATTACACTAAAATCAATATTTTATAGATAAAAATGAAATTATGTGGTTGTTCTGTGTTTTTATGATAATTTTATTATGATAGGGTGGTCGTTAATTACAAGCTAGCTCATGGTAGGAAGTCAGCATATAAAAAGATAATGCCTATGGATTACCACAAATGAAAAAACATAAGGTATATATATAAATATTTAATTATCAAAAAATTTCAATACAATATACTTATTCTGTTCAATGTTACTGTAGTGTTTGAAACATGATAATGCAATCTATTATGGATATTATGTTGGAAATTTTATAAGATAAATCATAATGCATGAAAATACTAGAATCCTAGAACATGTAATTTTTAAAGTTAATTACAATTTCATTAAATATATTTCATATTATATTTTTTCTATATTTTTTTATTGTCGAGAATTCCAATAAAATATTTTCTTAAAAGAAGAAATCATTTTTTAGAGACGAGTGGGCAGTGTACTTTTTGTCAGAATATATGCCAACAAAATATTTAGGTGATTACCTTCTATATTTGTGATCTATTATGAGTTATGAAATACTAAAGATATTTGGGGTGTGAAACATTAGTGTCATAATTCTTATATATTAATTTTTACCTCTTTCTTAAGGAGAAAAGTAATGAAGGAAATGAATTTGTTGATAAGTTCTGACCTAAAAACAATAAAATTGTTGGAAAACTGCAGATTTGGAGGTGGAGGAATATGTGAAGGAAAAGGTGTAGGTGGAGATGAAGGCGGAGGTAGAGTCAGAGTAAGAGACTGGAATGAAGGAGGAGGTATAGGCGAATACTGAGGTGGAGACCGAGGTAGAAGAGGATATGAAGAACAGGCTTTGAAATAATAAAATTATTGGGAAATGAAGTAGAATACGGATCATACCATTATTTTCATTAAGAAAAATTGTTTAAAAGTGCACACAACACTTTTCACATATGTTATGATCCATCGTGCATATTTTTATTTTAAAATGAAATTTAAGAAGAAAAAAACACATGGTATACTCAAAACCATGTAAATGCATTCATATTGTTTTGGTACTTTAGGAAAATAATCAATACATCATGTTTGACATATATGGATCACCAGAACCTCCATCAAATGTATGTTGTGATAGGTATGTCTCCAAATGTCTGTTATCATTTTAAAATTAACATTTTAATAAAACTAATTCACTCACTCAACAAAAAGAAAACAATCTTGGACTATCATGATAATTTGGAGAAAATATTCATAATTAATTTTGATATTTATGAATCAGCCTCATGTCAAACCCAAACATGATGCCACCTGTAAAGCTCAAAGTGAATGTTTTTAATTTAAAATGAAATTTTAGTAAAAAACACAAATGGAATACTCAAAACATAGAAATATCATTACGATTGTTTTTATACTTTAGTAAAATGATCCATGAGTCATTTTGGATGTGTGGAAATCAGTCGCACCTCAATCTGACACACGGTGTGAATAGTATGACTCCAAGAATGTCTTTTTTATTTGAAATTGGTAATAATTTTAGTGGAAAAAAACAACTAACAAACTCAAAAATGAGAAATTGAATTCGTATTGTTTTATTGCATTTGTAAAATGATCTATACAACGTTTTTTATATTTAGGGATCAACCGCACCTCAATCCAACACAGAGTGTGACCGATATGACTTCATGTGTCCGTTAAACATTTAAAATTGACAGTTTAATACAAAAAGGTGTCACTCATTAAAAACTAAGAAAACATGCTTGGATATTATTGATAATGTGGGAAACAGATTTAAAATTCATTTTTGATGTGTATGAATTAGTCTCATGTCAAACCCACCCATGATGCCACCTATATGGCTCAAAGTGTGTTTTTTAGTTTAATATGAAATTTTAAGGAACAACACACATGGTATATTCAAAAAAAGGAAACATATTTCTATTGGTTTAATAAATTAATAAAATGATCCATGAGTTATTTGAGACTTTAATATTTAATAATCCCATCAATCCCACTTACAGTGTGACCGGTACGACTCCAAGTGCATCTTTTTTATTCAAAATTGAAATTAATTTAAGTCAAAAAAACTACCATACTCAAAATTGAGAAAACACATTCTGATTGTTTTGGTAATTCAGAAAAATGATCTATGAATAATTTTTTTACTTTTACGGATCATTCACACCTCAATAAAATGCACGGTGTGCTGGGTATGAGTCAATGGGTTTGTTATCAATTTAAAATTGACATTTTACTATAGAAAATTGTAACTCGTTCAAAATCAATAAAACACAATCAGATTGTCATGATAATTTTTTTAAATGATTCATAATTCATTTGTTCCATGTTTGAATCAGTATCATGTCAAACCCACACACGATGCCACCTATATGGCTCAAAGTTCATGTTTCCATTTTAAAATGACATTTTAGTAAAAAACAAACATAAAGTACTCCAAAATGATTAATCACATTAAGATTTTTTTTATACATTTGTAAAATGATCCATGAGTCATTTAGGAGTTATATCATTTAGTTACGCCTCAATTTGATGCACGGTGTGACAAGTATGACCCTATGTGCATCTTTTTTATTCTGAATTGACATTAATTTTAGTGAAAAAACAACAAACATACTCAAAACTCAGAAAACGCATTTGGATTTTTTTTACATTAAGAAAACAATACATACATCATTTTTATTGTGCATGTATCATCCGAACCTGAATTTCACACATAGTGTGATTGGTATGACTACATGTCCATCTTTTTATTCAAAACTGACATTAATTTCAGTCAAAAAAACATACAAACTCAAAATCAAGAAAACAGAATCTGATTGATTCATTACATTATAAAAAGTATCCAAAAGTCAATTGTTAATTAAAGGAGTACTCACACCTCAATTTGACTCATAGTGTGATGAATATGACACCAACTGCACCTTTTTAATAAAAATTTACATTAATTTTAGTAAACAAAACAATTGACATACTATATAAGGGTGTTAAATTTTTATTTTATTTGTGTCAAAAAATTTATTTCATTTAAATTCTGAATTTTTATCTTATTTTTGTAATTTTTTTGTTCTCTATGCTAATATAGAGTGTTGTTGCAGCATATTGCACCTATTTCTGGCGATGTAATGTCTTACCAAACTACACTATAGTTTTCACCATTATCAGTGCTACTAAATGCATAGATAAAGCTATCCTTTATCAGCAATTTTAAAAGCACTGATAAAGGTCCCCTTTATCGACTCTTATAAAATAACTAATAAAGTATATCATTATCATTGCATTAAAAAGCACTGAAAAATCATAAATACTTTAGTAAAAATAAAAGCACACATAAATCATACTTTTATCAGCATAAATAAAAGCTCTAATAAATCAAAATTTTATCAGTGCTAAATAAAAGTGTTGATATATAGGGTATTTTATCAGGGATTTTTAAAGTGCTGATAAGAGAATAATTTATCAGCTCTTTTTAAGCACTGCTAAAACCAAGGACTTTTAAACTCTCTATTGTAGTAAATTCTTTTATAGTATTTATAAAGTCTAATTATATGGATATTAATGGAATTTTTTATATTATTGTAAAGTATTTTTCAACCATTTATATTTTTAACCAACCAGATTGGGGAACACCATGGTGAAGTTCGAGGATCAATGAATCCATTATTTAGAAACTCTGGCTACTGGTTTTTCAATTAAAGAAGTTTTACTTGGTCTATTTGATAAGCGTGTTTTAATAGTAGATTATCAGTAACTTATAATTCGATATTAAAGTCAACATCCTATTCAAGTATAATACCATACAAATCATCATGAAATAAGTCAAAATATTCATACACTGTAGGTAAATCCCTAATATGAGAAATCTCTCACATATCAAAAATATGTGAAAGATAACTTTTATTTCCATATATTAACATTTACTAAGCTTCTTAACATTTTATAAAATGTATTAACCCATTATTTTATAAAAACTAAAAAAATTATGAAAAATAGATTCTTTAGTTAGATAATCAATCTTATCATGTAATATAGAACACCAATCCATACCGAGAATAACATAAAACCCTAAAATAGGAAAGAAAACATGTTTTATAGGTAAATACATTCCCTATACAATGACCTGATGATTCTTATAATATATTTTTCCTTAATACTTCCCTTATGTGTTTTTACTAAATGTTTGGATTCATTTCTTGAGTAGAAACTTCTAATTTATCGTAAAATTTCTCAAAAATGGAAGATATTGTAAAATATAAATCAAAAAATAAATTACAATAATACAAATAAAAAATTAATGTACTTGACATGATTTTGTTGTATATTCCAAAATCTATCAATTTACTCATAACATATTTATCAATACCTTTTGGTTTCTGATCTTGATAATTTCTCTTATACATTTATGTATCTGGACAAGTACTCATATAATGACCCATCTCCTTACGATTAAAATGTCATATCATCAGCTATTTACTATTTTTATAATCATTTTACTCATAGTGACATTCCACATTACTAAACATACTACATAAAATACTTCAATGATTTTATTAAGAATTATATAGGGTGATTTTGACAGATTTATCATAAGATAAAAAATTTATTTTCATACATTCAAATTTCTTTGCAGGATGCTTCCATATTTTCTATCATCTAGAACTTTTCTTATTCTTGTTGTCATTAAATACCTGGTCATATAAAAATTCCAATTATACATTTTCATATTTCTCATAAAATATTATTTCATAGGATGTTATCCCCCTTCTATATCATGGATTCAAGACTGAGTAAAATTGATTAATTTTACTGTAAAAATACCATATAAAATTTCTTGTGTACCTTTACAATTTAGTGAATATTATTTTATACATGCCCTTTGAATTTTCATACCTCTACAACAATTAAATGAAATTTTTCCAATACTAGGTCAGACAACATTAGGAAAGTATTTATCAAAAAAATATCCTAAATTGTTTCATATTCCATAGTGTTGATTTCTTTTCTTTCTCTAGTATTCTAAACCATTAACCACCAAAAATTAGCTTCACCTTAAAAATGGTAAATATAAAGAGTTAAAATTTGATAATATGAATAAGCCTTTAATTTTAATATCTTCTTTAATACTTTAACACATCCTTCAGTTACCATAAGGTCAGATAACCCATAGAATGTTAATGGGTGTTATTTCATGATATTATCCACTATAGATATATTCATATGTAGTGAACATGTTTTCTCACTCAAATGTATACCACCACCATGTATACCCTATTTCAACTTTTACATCATATAAATAAACTTATTATTTCTAATTCTAAGAATTTTGGGATTCATATTTGGATGGATATTCTGTTTTGTGTGCCTTCCTATTTCAGCTTCCTTATTTCCCATATGGAAAACCACTCTAAAAATCATAACATAGATAAATAAACATGGAATTATTTAAATATTATGCCATGGTAACCATAAATTATATTATCTTATGTCTACTTACTTCCATTATCCTATCCTCTAAAATTATCTAAACCATTGGAGTGATTCCTTCTATATTATCTCATACTTTATTTAATTCAAAATTTTAGTTTTAAAGAAGAATCTGTTTTCTTTAATTCCTATAAATATTTTTATGTTTATGGTTTTAGGTAATTAGTTCATAACTCTTACATAATTTTCCCAATCATTAAATGTTATAAACTTCTTCTTAGTATCCATTTTCCCACAATATAATATTTTTAAAATAAAATAAGTTTTCTCTTCTTCCAAAATCATTAATTATTAAAACATGACATATTATTTGTTCTTAATAATCCTTGAAATATAAAATAAAATTTTGAAAAAAAATTAGGAAAATAATATCAGTAAAAGACATAAAAAAAGAACAATGAAACCCATTATACCATTTTAACTCCATGATATCATAAAAGAATATTCCTTTAACCTAGTATAATTTTATCTCAATAATCATTTATATATAGATTAAATCAGCATTAATACCCAATTTTTTTAAAACTATTAATATGAAAAAATATTGGAAAAATAAAAAACATCATTTTTTCTTAGAAAACATGAGAACCCATGAGAAATATTTTCCTAAAAACATACATTTTTACTATAAAAGGTAATAATCATTCTATTAAAATAAAAGAGCAGTATCTTCCCCTTTAAAATAAATGAATTTCAGGAATATTCAAATGTAATTGCAAAAAACTCATATAGGTTCCTTTGTAAATCTTCATTATAGAACCCATAAAGTAACCCATATAGTAACCCATGCATGTGGAAAAACAAATATGGTGAACTTCCAACACAATTCTCCAGATCATATTATCATCACCCAATGAATTTGAGATCTATAACAAGCTTACACATTATAATGATCTATTTCTGGATCAACTAAAATTATTTATAATTTATAAGAACTATAACAGGACGGAACTGCATAAAATCATTCATTTCCATCACCAAAGTCATAAAAATATGCTTTTAACCCCAAAAGAAAAACATTTTAGATTATTGATATATACCTTTACTTTAAACCGCAATCTTAAAAAATAAAATACACATAATAAAGGGAAGTAGGGTTTTTATTTGATGAAAAATAGAATATTATAATGGAATCCTAGTATAAAATAATGGGTTGACTGGTAGGAAAATCTGTTGAATCTGTATAGATTAAGAAAGAAAATTCATTTTTTATTTTATAAATAAATTCAGAATTTTCCATATAAAATACATAAAAATACACCTTAAAACCCATTCACAGAAAGTGAAATTGTTTGTTTTATAATTTAATCATGTACATATAAATACAATAAAAAAATAATTTTAATTTTATGGGCATTGAAGAAAATTATTTTGAAAATAATTCATTGAAATAATTAAATTGAGGTTTTTTCGATAATGTGCCCCTTAACTCTAGTCTGACTCATTAAATATGTTATTTATCAACCTAAATAATAAGATTATGTTTATTATTTAATAAAGTAAGAACCTTTTTAAATTTTAAATTCATTTCATTTTATTTATTACTTTGTTATATTTAATTACTTAACTAATTTAGTTTATTCTAGACATTTTATTGATATTTGACTCAAATGTTCAAAATGAATTTGGTAGGCTTACTATTGTCAAATATATCATTATTCCATAATAAAAAAAATAATCATTATGAAATAATTATCAATTTCATATAAAACTTTTTATTGTAAACCATTTATGAAATATGATTTTAAAGATGAACTATGTTATAATCCTTGAGATTGTAGGTTGTACGTATGCATGGGTAGTATTCCCATTTTTAAAATACCATGAATGAATGGAGGTTAGTATTATTTTATCATTAAATAATTATAAATATATCATAAATTTCATATTAATTCATTAAATACACCTATATACCATATCAATGTGATTTGGTCCTGAAAAACGAATTGCATTCCTTCATCATAGTGGTAATACACACGTTCACGTAAATGACGTTATCATTATTCAAATGATTGAAAGTTAAGAGAGTAGATGATATAAAATATTTCTAGAATGATAAATATTTCATTAAAATTGTATATATAAATTAAATCAAGTATTATATTTATCCATAATATTTTTTATAGAAAATTAATAACCTCATTTTTCAGGGTGGTAGTCAGCCATACACAAAAATGATGGTTTCTTTTCTCATTTGTTGAAAGATGGGTTTGTATATAGGTATTAAAACTAACATAAAAATAAATATTTATTTTTAAAATTCAGGTGCTATTATTTTAACAAGTTTAAATAATATTTGAATGAGGTAGAAGAATAAATAAAACTAAAACATTCACTTATTATCTATATGTCTTCTTTGAACAATCACCTTTTATTTACACATTAATCCCTCAAAGGATGGCATTATTCACAAAAATATACACATATAATGTGGGTATAGATGTTCTAAAGGTATGTTTGTAGGTATTTCCCAATCAAAAGAGCACAAATTGTGTGAGGAAGAGGGGAGAGGAGGTTCCCTATCATAAGTGAGGGGAGGGGTATTCTTGGAATTTGATAATATAATAAATTCATATAAAATAATTTTAATGTTAAAGTGTCTCAAAATTTATATAAGTAGGATATAAAATAATGTATGGTCAAAATCGTCTCATCCAATAAATGTTTTACAAGTTTATACTAAATTTTTATCCTTATCTCCAAGTTTTAACATCCTGTTAAAACATTTAAAATTAAAGTGATATCAATTTTTTTACTATTTACGGGTAAATAGAGTTAATATAAATTAAAGAATGACCCTTCAGTATATAATTTTTTATATTTTAAACCTTATCTAGTTTGCGTGAAAAAATATAGGATTTTTATTCAGTTTATATTATTTGATAAAATATAGTTTATTTTAAAATATCATTAATGTAATTTCTCAAAATATTTATTTACAATAACTTTAAGGTAATCAAGATAAAAATTTAATTTTAATATTAAACATTAAAAAATATATAATAATTTATATTTTACTTAATCAATCATGGGACACTTTCACTCTCCCGCAAAAAATAGCTTTTAGAGATTTTCGAATCATTTACTTGACATAACTACTGCATGAAAAAACAATGAGTCGAAGTTTCATTGGAATTTGAAATAATTATATAATCAGTAAAAATTATTAAAAAATACCATAAAAATATAACTCTATTATATTATAAATATAATTTAAAGTCTATTCATAACTTCTATATCCCCATGTTAATATATGACGGGTTTTTAAAAGTAATAGTGTGACATTTTTTCTTTATGTAAAATAATATAAAAGTAAAAATGAAATCTACAAGGAAAGAAAAGGTAATATTTTTTGAATTTTGAATTATTATTGTCAAAATATACTCATCCAATGAAATAAATAAAATTATTTCAAGTTATTTTATTCCTTATCACATTAGTTTTAACCCAAATTCATTCATTTTACCATTGTTGTGGTAACAAAAATTTACTATAGTTACTATTCATAATGAAAACAAATATGATGTAGAATCTTCTTTTCAAGATTCAGTTTCAAGTATTAGTATAGTTTTATTTAAAATTAAAATTTAAAAATGAGAAGAAATATGGTATTTACCGAAAAAAGTATTCTAAGTAAAAATATATTTTTATAGAAAATTTACGTATAAAATTCATTCCAAAGACGACATAAGGATATTATTTAATAAAATTTAATAATTAAATATAAAAAATAATCTAAAATATAATTTTAATTTTTAAATACCAAAAAGGAAAATATAGTTTCTAATAAAATCCGTATTTTCACTATTCTTTGAAATTTTAAACTATTCAAAAAATTCTAAAAAACCCATCATTGCCTAATTTTGACATGAATAATTAAAAATTATGTTGTTTTTATCAAATTATAATTCTATAATTTATAAATATGCCTTTAAATTATTACTATATATTTCATGAAATTCCAGTTTGGTTCGAAATAAATGTTCTTCAATTTTTACTAAAAATAAACTAATATTTTTATAATGAATATAACCTTATAAAATCCTTTTATTTAATGTTATTAATACATGAAAATGAATTATCTTAATATTATATGTGTTTTTTCAATTTTTTCTCTTATTAATTTTGTAATCATTAACATTCACTTAAAACATTCACTTTATTATGATAATCTATCATTACAATTCCATTTCACTTCCATATCCATTTTTTTTATATAATGGATATTATTATTTCCTAAACAATACAGGAATTTTTGACATGTTGAATTTTTTTTATAGTTATTTCACTTAATTGGGAAATATTTATATTCCATATTATATAGTAAATATATTTATTTATTTATAAGGTATATTGTTTATGAATTTAATTGTTCATATAATTTATGATGACTTCATTCGACATGATTCTATGAGTGAGTCCTATTTACAAATATCCCATTGATTAATTGACATGTCTCATGATATAAACAAGATTTCTAGATTTATTCATTGGTTTTTACGTATAACTACCATTATTTAAATGTATATAGGAACTACACCTTGGTCAAGACATCCAAAATTATGATTTATCTTTATTGATAATTTAGTTTTATAATCTATGAAAATGATACATTTTTATTATCTAAGGATGGATTTCATGCTAACATTATAGATTAAATGGATTTAGTTTTCAATTATCAATCATTCTATATTGATTATACCTTATTTAATCCTAATAACTTCTATTATGTTCCACCTTGGATGCCACTAAATGGTACACCAAGTGGATAGACCACATGGTGTCAAATGTGCCTCCCAGAACACTAGAGGCTATCAACTAGAAATGAGTTTATAAGATGGTACAATGGGTTATTTAGTCACTCATTATTAGTGTAGAACAATGGTGAAATATATATATAAATATCATAAGAATAATTTAAACTTGTAGTAGAATCTAAAAATCCAAATTTAATAAATAACCAATATGAATAATATACTACATCAGACATATAATGGTGTAATTTAATGTGTTTAACAAAAATAAATAGGAAAGTATGATATAAAATACATGCATCGAAAGAAAAAAAAGTCCAAAAGTCTTTCTCCAATAGAATTATGATCCATAGATCATTCTCATATTTCCCCATTCATATTATTTAAGAAAATAAAGTATTAAAAAATAGGTGATTCCCCATATCCCAACCAAAATCCACATAATCTTCCTTGGTACCTATAGCGGCTCAGATAGGGTTTGAGATAAACTCAGTAGACCGCCACCAATTATATCTCTAAATATCCATCTAGTGCATATAATATGTAAGTGTGTAGATAATAATGGTAAGGAGTAAATAATATATAAAGGGTTGTATCAGGTTCCAAAAGGACCCTAGGTAGACATAACCTACTTCGACCTAAGCCAGATGGTCAATGAAGAAGTAACCATATTTATACACATATATGGTCTACATACGTAGTTATGTCAATAGAAATAAATATGTTTATTGCTACTATCATATAGTCAATGTGTAACTTAGGTTTCCATAATATGTAACTTGAGTCCCAAAATTATCAAGGGACTCAATGCCCAGTATCACAGTAGTAGGGTCTCCATTCATGAATCATAAAAGTGGTGTCACCATGCCCATTATCATATCAATAATGGTCACCATGCCCATATATAATGGTAAGGGTCATCATGACTATATATAATAATAAGGTCTCCTTTCTCAGATTATATCCTTAAGGGGAACCATGACCATATCTTAATAATAGGTTCATCATTCCCAGATATTGTATTCCATAAGGGTCTCTATGCTCGTATCACAATATTGGGCCACCATGACCATTAATTATTATTCATAAGGGACACCATGCACATGATTCATAATATAGGGAACCCATTCCCATATCATGGTATAAGGACAAAATTCATATATTATAGTATAGGGACTCTATTATCATACCCTGGTATAGGGACACCATTCACGTATCACAACTATTGAAAAAGGGATTCCATGCCTATAACATCACACATGAGGGATGTTGATCTGAATTTACCAAATAAGGGTCTCCATCCCCCATTTATATTAGTAATAAACAGTAAAATTCTTATATCATAGTTGATAGGTTGTTTATAGTTCATTAACATAAATTATTGATAAGGTTGTAACAATTTTATATATTAATTAGTTTACGCGGTCATACCACTCAACTCTATTCAATTTATCTTTAATCTAAATGTTTATTAGCCATGATAAACCACAACAATTTTCCATTTCATTTATGAGATCATCATTTAGAAGTAATAAAAAGACATTGATATGTGTTTTGGCCATATTACCGACAAATACAATTAGGAACATAAAAGGGAACTCCCAAAGGGTTATCACACTTTGTGTTTTAAGAAATAAAACATGTATTGGGTTATAATTTTATCATTACATTCAAATAGAGAAATCAATTTTGGAAATATTAATTATAGGGGAAATAAATGGTGAAACTAGTGTGTGGCACATAATGCATATTTTAAAAAAATTCAAAAAAATGGATAATTACTAGACTAACTACTTTATTTTTGTAGGGGAAAATTCTTCCTGTATCGGCCTTTTTTTGGTCCATAACATAAGAAATTGACAAAAAAGAAAAAAGCCTAGAAAATAGTTGATATGATCCTATACCTAAATTACATCATTTTGAGGAATTAAATGATGAAATGTTCTATATGAATATATTACTCACTAAAGTGATTCCAACGAGATGATTTGAAGTCAAATTAGAGTCCAGATTGGAAGGATATACTAAAACCTAGCATATGTGTCTTTAAAGTTTAAAAGGGGGAATATGGATCCACTATCTATTGGAAAAATGAAATATAAGGATATATTAAAACATATAATTTATTAATAGAATCTTGGTAATTTCATAACATCATTTCACCCTTTAATAATTAGAATTTTGTTCCTTCCATTGTTTTGGGTGCTTTCAATACATGTTTTCCATGATCGGTTCATGTTGGGTGTTCTTGTCAATTGGAAGTGAAACTCCAGAATTTGAATGGACTGGTATTTACATATTTCAATAACCATAATTAATACCATTTATCATTTTTATTTCTTTAATTAGGATGATTCATGAGTTAAAATATTATTGATATTTGTTTAGGTCATTTTGGCGATTTTTCGATCATAATGAACTCATTTTTTATAAGTTAATAACATGTGTATACAATGATTCTAGAACCTTATATAAGATAAAATTCATAAATAAGAATCTGTTTTAATCATAAAAATGGTTTCATGACAAGTTATGAAGTAAGAAAAATATATTGAAATCACATCATCCATGATGTCAGTAATTAGACACATCACGGACGACGGTTTAATTTTTTGAATTAGTGGGAGAGGAGACGAAATGTAATTGTTAGTATTCCATAAACATGGTGAAATAAAAACAATTTAAGATAATAGATCATTCAGGACTCTTGTAAAATGAGGGGTGAGGAATGAAGTATAATATAAAAGAAATGAATCTCAAAATAAATGAAAAGTTGAGATATTCCTTACGAAAATTTAGCATCCTAACGGTGTCGCTTAAAATTTCATAAAATAGCTTGCTAAGGGAAATGGGGTATCTCTTCATTGTTAAATAATATGGTAAATTAGGGGGATATTGAATAAAATATCCCAATATAACCTAATGGAAATTAAAAGTAATAAAATAAAATGAAAGAAAAAAAAAACAAATGAGGAGGTTTACCACTTGATCTCTTCTCCTAGAGATCCTTCTTAAGGCCATTGGTTTTGGCTGTTTGGTGAGACCAGATTCTCTAGAAGGGGGGAAGTGTCTTGGAAGGATTATTGGGTAGAACTTAGGTAAGGATCAAGGCTTGAGAGGTGTGGGAAGAAGATGGGAATGAAGGTGGTATTTTTAGTTGAGGAGATGATGTATTTTACATTATTTTAATCATTATTATACTATTTTTTCTTAATACTATGAATTTTCTTAATTAATGTGACCCCAAATAGTAATAATGGAATTTGATTTCAAACCACGTGGTCTTACATCACTTATGATGTTATAAATAGTGTATTTAACTTATAATTTTATTATACAGTTTTTACCGTATTTAACTATTCATCGAAAATTCAAGAATTTTAAAAAAATCCCAAAAATTCAACCTAACAATTTTTTTGACATATTGAATTTACAAATGAACTCAATTTTTTGAAAATTATTTTTTAATTATAATTAATTTAATTTTTAATTTAAATCATTCTTTATTCATAAATAAATAATTTTAAAACTATAACTGCTTTTATATCACATTGAAAAGTTAATCAAGATGTCATTATCTTAAATCCTTAACAAAATAAAATAATAATATAATTTACTATTCATTAGGGTCATATTACTATTAATAATGGTACATAACTATTCAACAAAAAACAAGTTGGTTCTATCAGAATCTAAACAACTTACTGATCTCAGAAGTAGATGATTGTTTTTGGAAATTCACAACACATAAGTAGAACCATTATGTTTAATAGTTAGTTTATAAAGGTCACATAGTATTTATTAGTTAATTTAATCACATACTGTTCCCTTTTAAAATATCGGGATGTTACATTATCCCCCTTTAAATCAATTCCGTCCTCACAATTCATTCATTGTAATTATAATTATGAATATACATATCAATAATTATGAAAAAATATTTTATTATGTGTAGATAGTTAATTATATGTTGAAAAGTAAATTCTATCAATAATTGTTTTCAAAAAATGCCAACATCTAATCTCCAAATGTTTCTACACCTTTCCTCTTTTACAAATTAAAACGCCTTGAAACCACACATTCAGATTCATTACTAAAACATGTTTTGTATTTTTTTTGTTTAACAAATCACTGAAAAATACACAGTACATTATACAAATGAGGAACTATTTAGTTCTAGGATCTGGAGATTTAAACAACAAATTAAATATATTGAATCAGAGGTTACAAAAATTAATAGCTAATATAAATACCTAGATTCACTTGAATTAGAACCTAAACTACCCTTTGAACTTATAAATAATCCTGTGAAAAACATTTTAAAAGCATGGGATGAGTAAAATAGCCGAGTAAGTGATATAAAAATAGGAAAAGAAAACAATAGACCATGAATACTTGTAACGGATGAAATCGTTTTCAAAAATACCTTCCTGTCACCCATATATACACAGTTTCTAAAACAGGATATTTTAACAAGATTCCCACAAACAAAAGATCAAAAATAAAGCCATAAATATATCTTGGGGAATTACTTACATAATATTGTAACCCTCTTGCCTCCCTTATAATTTGTAATGATAACTGCTACCTTATAATTTATGTTACCATCGCAGTTACACTTGGGGTAACCATACGGTCGATCTCAAACTTACACATACCCAATGAATTAGATGGAGATATAGGTACCACCATTCATCATAAACCATTCCCAAGAACTATAACGCAATCATAAAACATGAATAATAGCATAAAAACATTTCTTTTGAATTTTGTAAAACAAAATCTTAAAAGAGGTTTTTCATGAAAAGCCCATTACCAATATCATATAATTGAGATAATAATAATTATAAAGATAGTAATATGTGTATAGACTATAAATAAAAATAATTAAACATAATATAAAAAATCATCACATAAATGGTCTTAAAACCACACAATAAATGAAGTAGAAAGTTGACCCAAAAAATTGAAATCAGGTTAATAATTCCATTACATCTGGTTTTTCTTGCTTCAATATCATTTAAATTTACATTATAATGGTTAAAAGAGTGTTATTAATATCTTGAATAAACATATTTATGTTTATGACACCTTATATGATCATTTCATAACATCATTTCACCCTTTAATTATTAGTATTATTTTCCTTCCATTGTTGTGGGTGCTTTCAATACATATTTTCCATGATCTGTTCATGATGGATGTTCTTATTGATTGGAGGTGAAAATCCAGAATTGGAATGCATTGGTATTTACATATTTCAAGAACCAAAAATTACACCATTTATCATTTTGATTTATTTTATTATAATAATTCATGAGTTAAAACATTTCTAATATTTTTTAGGTCATTTTGGTGATTCTTCGATCGTAATGAACTCACTTATTTTATAAATTAATAACATGTGTATAAAATTGTTACCGAACATTATATAAGATATAATTCAAAATTTATAATATTTTTTAACCACAAAAATGGTTTCATGACCAGTGTTGAAGTATGTAAAATAAATTGAAATCACATCATCCACGATGTCGATAATTCGACACATCATGGACAGTGTTTTAATTTCTTGAATAAGTGGGAGAGGAGGCGAAATGTAATGGTGAGTATTACATTAACATGGAGAAATCCAAAATCGGTAAGATACTATATCATTAATGCCTCTTGTATAATATTATGTGAGGAAAGATGAATAAAATAAAATAAAAGAATCTCAAAATAAAAGAAAAGTTGATAAATCCCTTACGAAAATTTGGCAGCCTAGCATCGTCGCTTAAAATTTCATAAAATATTTTGATGAGGGAAAAGGGGTATATAATCATTATTACATAATATGGGAAATAATGGGGATGTTTAATTAAATTTCCTAACATAATACAATAGAAATTAAAAATAATAACATAAAATTAAAGGAATGAAATAAAACCAAAGAGAATGTTTACCTTTTGATCTCTTCTCCTTTAAATCCTCCTCAAGGCATTTGGTTTTGGCCTTTTGGTGAGACCACCAGCTCTAAGATGTTGGTAAGAGTCTTGGGATGAGTATTGTGAATAACTTAGGTAATTCTAAATTCCTGAGAGTTGTGGGAGGAATAAGGGAATGAGGTTGGTATTTATAGTGGAGGAGAGGATGTATTTTACATTATTTTTATCATTATTATAATATTTTTTCTCAAGAATATGATTAGTCTTAATTAATGTGACCCCAAATAGTAATAATTTAATGTGATTTATAACCAAGTGGTCTTAAATAACTTATGATGTCATAAATAGTGTATTTAATAGATAATTTTAATATAAGGTATTTTACTATATATAATAATTCATCGAAAATACTAGAATTTAAAAAAACCCAAAAATTCATCCTAACCATTTTTCAATGTGTGGAATTAAAAATTGAACTCCATTTTTTCAAATAATTTTTTAAATATTATTAATTTAATTTTTCAATAAAATAATTCTTTATTTAAAAATTAAAAATTTTGAAACTATAAGTGCTTTTATATCACATTGAAATGGTAATCAATATGTCATTATGTTAAAGCCTTAAGAAAATAAAATAATAATATAATTTACTATTCATTAGGGTCATATTAATATTCATATTATTATTCCTAAGGGTACGTTACTATTAACCAAAAATACAACTTGGTTCTATCAGACTCCAAATCACTTACTGATCACAGCCGTAAATGACCATTTTTTGAAATTCAGAAAATATAATTGGATAAATTATGTTTAATGGATAGTTTATAAAGTTCATGTAGTATTTAGTAATTCATTTAATCACATATTGTGTCCTTTTAAAATCTCATGATGTAACATTATACCCTCTTAAATGAATTGCGCTCTCAAAATTCATTCAATGTACTTATTTTTATCTATATACATATCAATAATTATGAAAAAAGATTTTATAATGTTTATATAATTAACTATATGTTCAAAAGTAAATTCTATCACTAATTTTTTTTAAACATTCCAACATCTAATCTCCAAGATTGTCTAGACCGTTCCTTTAATACCAATTATAACGCCAGGAACCCGCACTTCCAGATTCAGTGCTAAAACATGTTGTATATTTTTTTGTATAATAGATAACTAAAAAATTCACAGTAAATTATACAGATGAGGACCTTTTCCAGTCTAGGTTCTGAATAATTAGACAACAACTTATATATATTGAATTAGACTTTAAAAAAAATAGCTAATATAAATAACTGGATTCATTTGTATTATCACTATAACTGCCTTTCGAACATCTAAGGATTCCTATGAAAAAACATTTTAAAAACGTGGGGTGACAAAAATAGCTCAGAAAGTGATATAAAAAGAAGATAAGAAAACATTTTTCCATGAATACTTGTAACGTATGAAATCATTTTCAAAAGACATACTTGTCACCTGTATATATTTACTTTCTGAAACATGATCTTTGCACAAGATTCCAGCAAACATAAGAACATAATAGAACCAATAAGGTATCATAGGGCATTACTTACATAATCTTGTATCCCTCTCAGCTATATTATAATCTGTAACCATCATGACTACCTTACAATTTGGGTAACCATCACAATTACACTTGGAGTAAAAATACAGCCGACCAACAACTTACACATACCCAATACATTTGAGTGAGATATAGGTCCCACCCTTCATCATAAAAATTCCAATGAACCAGAAGAAAATCATACAACATGAATAATAGCATAAAAACATTGCTATTGAATTTTGTAAAATAGATTTTTAAAGTAGGGTTTTATAAAAAATCCCTTTACTAATATCATATAATTGACATGAGAATCATTACAAGGAAATTAATATGTGTATAAACTATAAATAAAAATAATAAAACATAATTTAAACAAAAATTGATCACAAAAATCATCTTAAAACCACACAATGAATGAAGTATAAGGTTAACCTAACGAATGGAAATCAGGTTAAGAATTACCTTACCTTATGTTTGTCTTAATAAAAATAATTTAAACCTCCTATATCATGGTTAAAAGAGTTTATTAATATCATAATGATACATATTCCTATTTATAACACCTAATGTGATCATTTCATTACATCATTTCACCCTTCAATTATTACTATTTTTTCCTTCAATTGTTTTGGGTCCCTTTTTAAATGTTTTCCATGATCGGTTCATAATGGATGTTCCTATCAATTGGAAGAGAAAATATAGAATTGGAATGGAAATGTATTTACATAATTCCATAACCATAAATTATACGGTTTATCATTTTGAGTTATTTCATGAGGGTGACTCAGGAGTTAAAACATTATTGATATTTGTTTCGATCATTTTGGTGATTCTTTGATCGTAATAAACTCATTTGTTTTATAAATTAATATCGTTGTATAAAATTATTCCAAAACCTTATATAATATATAATTCATAAAATATTATTATTTTTAACCCTAAAAATGGTTTCATGAAAAGTGTTAAATTAAGTAAAAGAAATTGAAATCACATCGTCCACGATGTCGGTAATTCGACACATCAGAGACTGTGTTTTAATTTCACGAATAAGTGGGACAAAAGAAGAAATTTAATGTTTCGCATTCCATAAACATGATGAAATATAGAATATATAATAAAATGAATCATTAATGGGTCTTTGATATAGGGAGGTGAGGAAATATGAATAATATAAAAGAAAAAAATATCGAAATACAAGAAAAGTTGAGAAATCCCTTACGAAAATTTGGCATCCTAACGACGTCAATTAAATTTTATAAAAAACATTGATGAGAGAAAAGAGGTATCTCATAATTATTAAATAATATGTATTTTAAGGAAGATATGTAATGAAATATCTTTACAAAATCTAAAGTAAATTAAAAATAACAACATAAAATGAAAGAAATGAAAAGAAACAAAAGACGATGTTTACCTCTTGATCTCTTCTCCTTGAGATCCTTCTTAAAGTCTTTGGTTTTGACTTTTGGGTGAGACCAACAACTCTAAGACGTGGGGAGGAGTCTTGGGAAGAGTATTTGGTAGAACATAGGTAAGGATCAAGTCTTGATTGGGGTAGGAGGAAGAGGTGAATGAGGGGGGTATTTATAGTGGAGGAGAGGATGTATTTTACATTATTTTAATCATTATTATTATAATTTTCTGAACACTATTAATAGTCTTAATTAATGTGACCCATATAGTAATAATGTTATTTTGGTTTGAACCAAGTTGTCTTAAATCACTTATAATGTCATAAATAATGTATTTAACTAATAATTTGAATATACGGTATTTTACCATATTTCAATATTCATCCGAAATTCAAGAATTTTAGAAAAATCTCAATAATTAACCCTAACCATATTTTAATGTTTATAAATCAAAAATGAACTCTATTCTTTGAAAATATTTTTTAAAATATTATTATTTTAATTTTTTTTAAATTTTTTCTTTATTCAAAAATTAACAATTTTAAGATTATAATTGCTTTTATATCACATTGAAAAATTAATCAAGATTTCATTATCATAAATTCTTAATAAAATAAAATAATACTATAATTTACTATTCATTATGATCATATTACTATTCATAATTGTACATTACTATTCATAAAAAAACAAGTTACTTCTGCTAGACTCCAAATAAAATTCTGATCACAACCGTAGATGACCATTTTAAAAAATTCAAAACACAAAAGTGGGGAAATTATATTTAATGATTAATTAATAAAGTTCACATAGTATTCAGAAACTCATTTAATCACATAGTGCTTCCTTTTAAAATATTGGGATGTTACACGCAATGTGAGGAAGCTATGTAAAATAAGATGAGTAGTCCATAACTATTATTGAAACCTATTGTAGGTTCATGAACTGCTTGGAATTATTATCCCTTATAATATTAGGAAATAAATAGTTAGAGAATATATATTGGAAATCCATTCAAATAACTTCCTCATTCTATGCTTCATGATTCACAATATCCCAAGAGCATTTGACAGATCCATGAAGAATATTATTATCATTCATTGATCTCATATCAGGAGTTGTCTCAAGATGATCAAAAAATGATATGATCATCTCAAGAAATAACTCTATATCCTGGGTGCACCATCCCATGCAAAGGTAGTTTTATACTACTATTGGAACTCTCGGAAATCTCTCCCATAAAAGGGGTAGGTCATGGAGCTCCCTACACGATATCCATAAGTCGCATAAACTACCCTCAAAACTAGACACCACCAACCACATCTAGGACAATTGGAGGTTCCATAGGTGTGAATATTATAGTTATCACTAGTGGATCAGGGCCCACCACCTCTAAAAAATCATCATCACCACCCTACAAGAAAATGACTAGAGGAAGTTCTGGTAGGATAGCTCAACCAATTAAAAATGTATACCTTATATAGGTTCGATCATGATAAGGATCACAGATACATGAATATGATAGTTACAATTCTTCCTATTTATATTTCGCATCCCTATACCTACTCATAATGTTATTTTCTACTAATAGGATCAATTATAAAGAACACAATAGATGGTACCGACATCCCACTACAAAGTTCAGGTCTGGTTCATGCTATTTTTTTATTCCAAGGTTCTGATATACAAAGTCTCAATTTCAATTTATAGAGGAAAACACCCTTGAATTAGGAATTGTAATCACTATTTAATGGAGACCATTTCATTTCTTTATTTTAATTCATTTAGTTTTCATTTAATTTATTTATCAATTTTATTTATATATTTGAACTGTATGGACCACCACAATCAATTAAAAATGACTGATACATCACTCAAACTAAAATGTGTCATCCCTTTAATCCCAACTAATCACTTATCAATTCCATGCATGAAATGTGAGAATAATTCATGGACATAGAAATAAAGCACCTGAACAATTTACAGGAAATGCACACAGTTAGTTAATGTGGCATGGCATAATGTGTGTCATATAAATCTTGTAACATTACAAACATGAAGCACGATTAGAATTTTCTTGACCATATCAGTACATGGTTAAAATATAATCCTCAATCATAATATAAAACATCACACATGATGTGTGTCACCCAATGGTGGAATAAAATCAACTATAAAAAATACATAAAAACATGACCCATCCCCAATAATTTGGCCTTTCTCTGTATGTGGATTAGCTACTCCTACGAACATATCATTTCCAAATTCTAATACATTTCTAATCTATAGTCTAATATTCCCAAATGATAAAATAAAATAAAATAAAACTATGATACCACATGGGGACAACCTGGATTAGATTCCAATGAATAGTTCCCCAAGCCAGTGTACCACATGTCCTCAAGCATGCATCCCCATACACCAGATGTTCCATACTAGTAGTGAGGGTCACATTTTGTAAACTGGGTAGACAATGACCTCATGAATAGATTAGAATAATGGTGAAATAAACAGATAAATATAGGAATCATAATATCAAATAGAACCATAAGCTAAGTATCCATATGTAATAAATAACTGATATCAACAATATCCTTCATCACATATATAGATATGTAATGTCAAGTGTCTAACAAAAAGTAACAAGCATGAATTTTATATAATACTTGTTTCATAAGAAACAAAGACCAAGATTCTCTCTCCAATATCATCATGAGCCATAGCCCAGTCCTGTGCTTCCCCACTCCCATATTATAAGCAAGTCAAGTACCAACAACTGGGAACTTTCCCCTATCCCAACTTGGATCCACATAATCTACATGGTTACCATTGGGGGCCTAAATAGAGTGTGATATAATCTCAGTAGTCTACCAATAAGTGTGTCTATAAATTTTCATTGACTTCATAGAATATGGAAGTGTGAATATAATAATAGACGGCAGTAAATAAGATATAAAGCGTAGGCATTGATTCCATAAGAACAAAAGGCTGACTATACCTTCTTTAGCCTAAGATGGATAATATATAAACTAGTAACCAGATATATAAACATATATTGTTTTTATTGGTAGTGATGTCAAAATCCTTATATATGGCTACAGCTACTATATTGGGCCCTAGGATTAACATAGTCATCCGGAAGCTTTAACATGAGTCTCACAATTATTAAGGGATTTCATGCCCATTATCATGGTAATAAGGTCTCCATGCTTGAATCATAACAGTGGGGTCATCATGCCCATTATCATATCAATAAGGTTTATCATGCCCACATATAATAGTATGTTTTATCATACCCATGCGTAGTAATAGGGTTTCCATGCCCGAATCGTATCTTTAAAGGTATCCATACCCATATTAAAATAATAGGGTTTTCATTCCCATGTATCATAATAGATATGGGTCCCCATAACTATATCACAATAAAGGGTCTACTTGGAAATTGACTATTACTCGTAAGGGTTTTCATGCCCATGATTCATTTTATAAGGATTCTATGCCCATATCACGATATAGGGATTTCATGCTTGTACCAAAGAATAGGGATTCCATTCATGTATCATAGTATAGGGATGCAATGCCCATATCACAAAGGTATAATAATGGTCACCATGCCTGTAAAATAATATATGAGGGACATTTTCCCAAATTTATAATAGAATAGTCTTTATGCCTGATTTATATCAGAAATAAATAGTCATAGGATTTAATTAGAGCTTAGGTATAGTTTATAGTTCATTAACATACGTTATTGGCATGGGTGTAACCATTTCTCAAATTAATTATGTGACATGGTTATACCACCCACCTCCATTAAATTAATCATTAACTAATAAGTGTGTTAGCCATGCTACCCCATAGCAATCTTCCATTTCATTTATGATATCATCATTTAGAAGTAGTACAAAACACACCAATATCTGTTTGGTCTATATTACTAAGAATTACAATTAGGAACATAAAAGGGTACTCCCAAAGGGGTGGAACACTTTGAGTTTGATGGCCTCAAATGTTTTTTGGGTTCAAACAAGGCCATTAGGTTCCTATTGGGAAACCAATTTAAGAGAGATTCATTTTCATGTCAACACATGGTGAAACTGTCATACATTACATCTCACATATTTAAAAAAACTTCAAATTTGAGGGATAATTACTAGACCACATACCTTATTCTTGTAGAGTATAATTCATCAAGTACAATCAATTGTTTTGGTCTATATTAGATGAAATTTTCCAAAAAAAAACCAATACGCTAAAAATAGGGAATATGATCCTGGACATAAATAACTTCATCAAAAGGAAGGAAAATAATAAAGGGAACAATTTGAATAGAGTACCCACAAACACACATCCAAGGATATTATTAGAATTCAAATTAGAGTTTGATTCATATATTTATCCATGAACATAGATTAGGTATCTTAAGAGATCAAAGGGGGAATATGGTGGCTTTGTTCACTGAAAAAAGGAAATAGGATGAGGGATTAAAACATATAAGTCATTAGCATTGTTTGATAATTTAACCCAGAAATATTGGGTTGTATGGTTTGGTTCAATAGTTGAGAAAACTATGTTCCAAATGTGTATGCCTCTCTTCCTCAAAACACAAGATATATAGTTCAAGAAGAAAGTTTGTGAAATCATGTAAAAAACATGATTATTACCTTTTCTAAAAACTACAGAGCCTCTACATGAGGATTAATCCATAGGAACATGGATAGGAAAATAATTTCACCATATTCTGGTCACTGAAATTCTATACACATTAGGGATAAACCACATGGGATATTATTAATAGTTTTTACTAACCATGAGGACCAGTGTTTTCTTCTACCGATTGGGTTTATGAGCTATGTACATGCTTTTAACACCTATGTTTCCTCAAAAACCTCTATAGGTGTCCATATTAGGTTAAAACCAAATATATAAACTATAATTAAAGGATATGTGCCTCATTGAAAAACTAGTTTTCTATAGCTTCCTCTATACACAACCCTTACTATTTCTTTAAGCTCACACTTATTTTGTTTTCATTTCCTCATTATATGAAAAAAGAATCTTTGAGTTTTTTTAAGGATAAGGAATATTTAATTTTAATATTTTTAATCCCAAATATAAATTGGGAATCATTTACATATATAGTTATTTAAGACTACTAAATTGATGTGTCCCTAGTGATGTGATCTCTTGTATCTTATGAAAATGAAATAAACTAAACATCTGTTATGGGTTACTAGATTTGTGGATGTTATATTTAATATTAGAAAAAATTTATTAATTTCCATGGAAACTATATTTAGTAAAACATATATTTGATAACATAACCCTCTAATAGACTCTGAGGATTAGTCCAAATATATGAGAAAATTAAAATTTTAGTAAAGTATATATATTTTTATTTTATAATATAATATTATATATATATATATATATTATATATTAGATTCGTTTGAGGAAGATATGCATCTAAGGGTAATAAACTTACATAGAGGGGATTAGGTATTAACTTGATTTCAAATAGTGCAATTTGAGTGGGGCTATGACTGCACACCAGGCTAAGCACTCCTATGGGATATTATTGGGTTTATTAACATGCTCATTATGATCCATTATGAAATATTTGAAAATATTTTTATGGTTTGAGGATATTTCGATTGAAACTATGTTTATGATTATGATATTAGCTATGCATATATTTTCAATTTATATAGTGTTTAAACATATTATAATTTAAAAAATTGATTTAAAATTTGTAATATTATAAGATAATTTAATATATTCCGTTTTTTAGAAATGGTTCCCTATGAAAGTAATGATATCCTTACTCGGGACCATTGTAGATATTTCCATATTGAGAAACTCAATACAACTGGTGTTGGATTTTACTAGATAAAGGCCATATAAATACAATTACCCTAGGTTATAACTAATATCCTTGTACATGTGAAAAAACATGATGTTACAAGAAATCAAACACCTATATTGGTACATGTCATGAAACATAAGACTCCATTATTTAGTGGAACTACTAATACACTGGAAAATAAGATTTGGATAAAGTCCCATAAAAATATATTTATCAACATAGGATGTAATGAATGGGAAAAGGTTATAATGAATTTCTATTTTATTAAAGATTATATAAATAAATGGTGGTCATGGATCCATAATACTAGAGATGAGGAAGAAATAGAATATATAAATAGAGATAATTTAAAGTAATATCGTTTAATAAATATTTACCTCATCAGTGGAAAACCGAAACAAAGATAAACTTCCTTAGCTTACATAAAAAAGAATAGGAATGTGATTCAAAGTATGAGACTACCATTATAAAAATAACCCATTATTTTACAGATTAAATATATAATAAAAAAAGTAAAAAAGAACCATTTCTTTTAAAGGCTTAAGCCAAGACTCTAAAGGGAATTATTTACTCCAACTTTTTCATCATATGATCAAATAGTATTATGTGGAACCAAAATAGTAAAAAAATTATGGATCTTATATATTCCTTGCAAATCAATAGAATTAGATGTCATCTGATCACCTAAAAAGTAAATGTGTCAAAAAATAATGGAATGAATAAACTTCCATTATATGAAAATTATGGAAATAAGAATCCTAGAAAATTATTAATGGTCATGGGAGTTTTTTACAAGTAGGAAGGTAATGGTAATTTGGAAAATGAATATAATGTAAATGAAAAAACCAAAACAATCATGTGATTCAACTATATATAAATGGATTATTATTAAAACTAATGTCCAATTAATGAAGGTAACCGACCACCAAAGAGGCCAATGGTAAAAGGCCAATCTTATGTGATCATTACAGCTAATTTTTATGTTCATAAAGATATGGTGGTAGGTAATTTAAACATATAAAATAATATAGAAAATTCATCATTAAAAATTGGATCATTAAAATATTTTATATATTCTAATTGTTTTATTAAAATTATATATTTCCCTACCACTTTAAGAAATGGTGTTTTCAATCAATACTCTAGTGAAAATATTACTGTCGTAGGGATATTTCAGTCAGTTATCATAATGAAACATAGGAATATCTGATTTATAGACTTGGTTATTATACCAATGGTTGACTTTGATATAACCCTTTCTATATATTGTCTATTAAATTATAATAAAAAAAATTATTTCCATGATAAGGATATTAAGATTCATGATAGAGAAGTGAAATCCCTTATCTTTATATGGGAGACTTAACCGTCAAGGTCATGTCTAGATACAAATTAAAAAATTCTTCTGTAAGAGATTCTTTGGAAACAAAACTAGATAATATCTAAAAATGGTAAAGGTATTATTCAAATTGATGATATATCTATTGTATAGTAATAAATCGATGTGTTTATGATGAATTACCTAGACATCCACTATAGCCTTAAGATGAATTTTTCATTGATTTAATCCTTGATGCAAGAACTTTACCAAAGACTCCAAAAAAAATATCCATCATGTAATTAGTGGATATAAATAAAAAAAACTATAGGATTTGTGTCATAAAGGATTTATACACCCTCGTGTTTCACTATAGAGATCTTCTATTACTTTCGCTAAGAATAATGTTTGAACTATGAGGTTGTGTATTGATTATAGGGAAATCAATTCCATTACTACCAAGAACATGTTTCTTCTACGACACAATGATGAATTGTTTATTAACTTCCATAATTTTTATATTTTTCAGTGATTGATCTTATACATGGGTATCATAAATTTCCAGTAAATAATGGATATATTCTAATGAAAACATTTTTTATGATATTCAGAATTACTTGTTTAAATTAATGTCCTTTGTAATGAGTAATGCACCCTTTATTTTCATAGATCTAATGAATGTAGTATTTTAGGAATATGCTGATCATTTTGTGGTATTAATTTATGATATCTTGGTGAAATCTAAAATATATAATGACCATGAGAACTACTTAATATTCATTTTGGAGACACTTAGAGAAAAATAATTATATCGGAAATTAATAAACTGTGAATTAAATCTTTTAAATATTTCCTTTCATATCTATATTGTCTCTTACGATAGAATATCAGTCAAAATTATGAAGATAAAGTTAGTGAAGGAATGGTCTACACAAATGAACATAATTGGAGTGTATATATTAATTGGTTTGGAAGTTGACTATTAGTGATTTTTTCATAGAAATTCATGGTTATCTAAACTGTTAATCAAGATGGAATGTAAAGAGGTCAAGTTTACATTGACTGAGCAATGAAAACAATGTTTTGAAAAATTTAATAGAATATTGGTCAATGATTTGATATTGAATCTACCATATGGAAGGGATATATTTGTAATATATAGTGATTCATCAGATAAAATACTCAGATGTTTTTTATGTGGAATGATAAATGTTACTTCCTATACATCAACATAGTAAAGGACTCATGAACGGAACTATCCAACCCATGATCTTGAGTTGGTATCCATAATATTTTTATTGAATATATAAATTAATGATATATATTGTGAAATTTTTTAAATATACATATATCATAAGATTCAAAAATATATCTTCTAATGGAAAGTGATCAACATGAGCCAAAGGTGGTTTTTTAAGCTTCTCGTGGATTGTGATTTTTCAATACACTACCACCTAAGTAAGGGAAAAAGTTAACTGATGCATTAAGTAGAAAAGATCATGGATTCCATACAAAAAAAATGTATTAATAAGGATCCTTAATATAAATAATTAGTAAATATGCATGTGGGAACTATTAGGGAATTCAAAACATTAGTCATTTTCTAAATTATTTCAAAATAATGTTTATTAGAAAAGATACAAAGTTCTCAAAATTGTGATGAGAATTTTCAAAAGAAAATCAAATTCATGAATACTGGGAAATTGGAACAGTTTTTTTATTATTTTTTTGTTCTTAAATTTTTTAATAGGATATGTGTTCCATCTAAAAACTATCTAAAAAAGGAATTAATAGATTATTCTCATGGCGCAAATTTCTCTTTTCACCCTGGTAGCACTGAGTTGTTTAGGGATTATGAGTACCATATTTATGGGATAATATGAAGTAGATATTTGTTGATTATATACAAAGATGATTGGTTTATTAATATGTAAAGGCTGATAAAAAACATCCTAAGAAAGTCATGCAACCACTTCCTATTCTAATATTTAAATGGGATGACATCACAATGGAATTTGTCCTTGGACTACAAAAGAATACATGAATGAATGATGAAATATTTATTATTATTGATAACATTACCAAATACACAAATTTATTTACTATAAGTAATATTTAAATATTTATAATCTTGCATTATTCTATAATAATTAAGTAGAAATACCTCATTTTCACCTCTTTCAATTTAATCGGATCATTACCTATGATTTACATTAGAATTATATACAATTATTCAGAAGGATCATGATATTGATATTGTTTAGATCATTTAAAATCAACCTAAAAATAAAGTATACTCTAAAAAGATAATTAAAACATTATAAGAAAAGTAGAGTTTAAACTCACTTTACTTTCATGGTATGTGGGATTGGAATTTTACTTTTTTTGGAGGTTTCCTCTAACAATAATTGTTATTTAAGTATTAAAATGGTGTAAACGAAGCATTATATAGATAGATATTTCATAGTCCAACATATTGGGCCAAAGCTGGTGAAATTAATATTATAGTCCAATAAACTATTGAGGGTAAAAAATGAATGTAATGACTATGTAGGACCATAATAAATTATCTTAAAGTAAGAGAATGAACTATACTGATAACTGGAGGAGTATTTTGGGAGGTGTCTAGGTGGTAATCCCTGTAATCCAACATCTAAAAGACCCTGGTCAAAAAATGGTTATGGGTAAATTTTTGATTACTATAGTAGATTATATAGTGTTTAATGTAGTTGAAACTATAGAGGTTACCATATCATTAGAACTATTCACCTAATTTGGGCCTATAAGCCACAAGTTTGGGAATTTATGCCACCTTAGGCCTTTATACTATAGGGACTTTGGTCTATCTCAAGACAACCAGCAATTGAATTTTAGGAAATAGAGCCTCTGTGACCTGGGGTAGACAATACATACCACATAATAGAAATCCCCAAAAGTGGAATTAGAGAAAATAGAATCCACCAGAGTAGGGAAAACCAGATTGGGAATGAATAGAGGGTGTGTATACTTTTCCAACAGTGCTCAGAATCGTACTTCTCAACTAGGGGAAATTCTATCCAATCATCCATGTGTGGTGGAGAGATTAGTTCCATTAATTAATTATATTATATGGAGGGGTATTTCAATTGTAGTTGGTTCTTTGGGCTTTTGATTCAAATAATGGTCTTTGTGCCTCTCGGCCATTGAGTCTTGTATCGGTTCTTGTGCCTCTAAGCCTATAAGTCTAGTAAGGGTTCCATCATAACCCAGTTAAAAAGGGTATTATCTAAAAAACAAAAAAAATAAAGAATTTTGGCCATTTATAAAGATAACCAAGTGAATTATTTGGAATTTCAAGTGTGAGATCTCATTTTCTTGAAACTAACATTGTAAAAGTGTTTTATAAGGTTCATTGAGAAAGGGAAACTAATCCCTAGTTATATAAAACCTTTTGAAATTATTAAATCAATTGGACTTATGAATTCCAATTTGGTAATTCCATTGTGCCTCTCTAAAGAGTCTGATCTATTCCACACATCATTTTTAAGAAATTATATCCCAAGCCCATCCCATGTTCTCACCACTAAAGAAATAGAATTAGATCCTAGCCTATCATATTGCAAAGAGCCTATCCGGATTCCTCACACCAGAGAATTGTTTTTATGGAATTGTATGCCTCTACCAATAATAGTAATTTGGATAAATCATAAAATAGAGGAAGACACATGGTACCATGAGTAAGTTATTATTAATAACCAACCTTGTTTATTTAAAATGTTAAATCCAAGAAAAATTATTGGAATTTCTTTAAAGGGAATATTGTAACACCTAGGATTCAATTATCTTATGTGAACACATCATCTTAATGAAAATATAATATAATGAAAATTTAACTATTTCATGGAATAAAAATTCTTATTTGATATTATGAATATCAATTCTTTACATACTATATCAAAATTATCCTAGAATAAATTTTTAAAAATT
Source organism: Viscum album (assembly GCA_963277665.1). Classification (NCBI taxonomy): domain Eukaryota; kingdom Viridiplantae; phylum Streptophyta; class Magnoliopsida; order Santalales; family Viscaceae; genus Viscum; species Viscum album. The sequence continues at coordinate 866,405,797 of OY728158.1, forward strand.
TTCCAAATAAATATGTTATATGATTAATTGACAATTAAGTATTTAAATATTCCTAATTTTATTTATAATAATGTGTCATAACATTTATAATTAATTATATATCTATTATCAATTTTATATAAATAAGAACAGGATCATTTGAATGTAAAATTGGGTATTTTTCAAAAAACATTTTCTAAGTATATAATGAATTTCCATTTATAAAATTAAAATAATATCTAATGATGAATGATTTAATTGAAATTTATATAATATACATATTTAAATATTATTTTTAATTTATATAATTATTATTACTAATCATAGAGTTAATGTAAGATCATCTTGTGTTTGGGAAACACATTTTCTTTTAAAACTCTCATTCTTCATGTTTTGCATGTTTGTTTCTAAATCAATTTCTTACACTTATAGAAATTAAATTTGATAAATTTGATTCTTTATTTATAATTTTGAGGTTTAAATTTGGTAAATGTTACCCTTTTAGTTTTATCCATTATAAATAGTAACTGTGGTAAAATTTATAACCTCAATAAAGGGAAAATGAGATAAACATGGTAAAAAATATTGAATGTGGCTTAAATATTCTCCATTGAATTTCCTAAATTTTATTTTATGTTTTTTATTTTACCACCCCCCATATAGATGAAAATATTTTATCTTGGTTCCATATTTCATTGATAATGACCTTTATATTTTTAAAAGTAAAGTAAAATTCCAAAATATTAATCTATTTCTTTTAATTTTTATTATATGTTGATGTAGGGATAAAAATATGTTATTAAAGAATATATATATTTTTTAAAATAATTATATATATTTTAAATATGATAATTTACTTATTTTCTTTAAAGATTTTATAATTACTTTAAATGCTTACACAATGCTGGCATAAGGCTTATGCAAGCAGAATAAATATTAATGTAAATAATTTGAAAAAAATAAAATGTAATATTATTTGGAATAATAATGGGGAAAAATTAATTTCATAGTTAATAATAATTTTTCATTTTAGTTTAAAGAGTTTATATTCTAATCCCATTCATGTATTAATGTCCTTAAATTTATAATATGTGAAAAGTTCTTAAAATAAATTTTAATGGTATTTTATTTTAAATAATACTCCATTAAATTAATTGAAGATCATTAAAATAATGAAATATGAAAATAGGGACGGGATATGGTCAAAACGTTCAAACCTTTACCATTATTTCAATTATAACCTTAGAAGTAAATTTATAATCCTTTAAGAATAATATTTTACCACAATTAAGTTTTAAATTGGTTAATACAATCATTTAACCAAAAAATAAGGTTTAAAATGACACATGAATCTATCCAAATTTTATTACATGGATTTATTTAAAGCCTAAAATATATTATCTTATAAATTTTTTCCACTTGGTTTTAATTTTACATTATAAATAATTAATTACATTTAAATTTGTTACGTAATTCTATGTTTGTCCTTTCCTTCACTATAAAAGGATAACACATATTCTCTATTCATCACACCACCATGAGAAAATTATCTCAACCAAAAACTACTAAATTTTATCCCCCAAAAAAGTAAATATTTTATAAGGGTTATGGTCTCCTCATAATACCAACCATACGGTGCTTAACTAAATATAAAATGGAGGTTCCACAAAGAAGAGGTAATCTTCTTAACTGAGACTTTTTAAGTTAATTTACCTCTCTATATCTTCTAAATATTCTTTTACCATAATAATATAAAAACCCAATTATCATTATTCTAATATAATTTTACAAATTTTATAATATAAACCATTTCATATACTCATCCATCTAATGGGAAATGGAAACATCGCCCGTGCATATGTACGGAATACTGCCTCGTGAGTTGATGTTTTTAATTTTTCATCACTACCTCACATTGATGGTATGTATATGTTTATTTAAATAAATAAAATTATATTTATGATTTAATTTTAATTATTTAATGATAAAATAATACATTCCACTTTTCACACATATCCATTGGAAAATGATAACATCACTTATGTGTACGTGTGGATTTCCACCTCCATATAACAATTAGATTCTTTTTCATTAGTTCCTTACATAGATGGTTCTAAAAATTTATCTAATGAATAAATATAATTTTTATAACATCAATATAATTTTTATAAAATGAAACTATAACATATGCACAAGAACCAGAACTACCATGATTAAACATGCTTTGGAAAACTAAACAGTTAAAACCCAATAATTGATTTTACCAAGAATTGGTGATGAATGTTTAATAAGAATATATATCACTCAGTATAAATTTTAATACGTTTATATAATGAATTAAAAATTGGTATAAAACCTTTATACATGATGTTAAATGATGTTCAATTAAGTATAATCTTGAGGTAAGGTGTTTTCGTCCTAATTTCCACTTTATTGAGATATATTTTGAATTATGGGCCTATTTTATTTTATATGGTTCATATAATTCCACTTTATTATATTTAACATGAATATATATTTATTCATGTTATTTAAAGTTTCAATTCATTTATACTCTTTCAATGTGTTATAATTCAAATGTTAGAAAAGTGATATTAATTTATTTTTACAATCTCATTTTTTGGATTTTTGATATTTTCATTAAAAGAATATAATAATATAAACTTCAAAAACATCACATATATTATTTTCTTCAAGATATTTGTGGAATTTTCATGTGTTTTTTAACTTTTCCTCTAATCATATCTTTGATAAATAAAATAATTGTTTAATAGATAAAACAATATTATTTCACTCCATGATCGAGGATATTTTTATTCCCTATCCAAATTTATCAAATATTGTATGAACAAATACATTTTTATATAATTAAATAATTTATAAAGATATAATTTGTCATTGTAGGGTCCTAAAAATTCTACCAAGGGAAGAAAATACTCCAAGAATCACTTTTTAGAAGGAAGCAAGAATTCTTACAAGTATAAGAAAGTGAATGAACTCAAATTGAGTGCCAAACATCGGAAGAAACTGGGAGGAATTAATGTATTCAAATAATTTTAAGTGACCCACATACCGTCATCAGGAAGGGTTTGTGGACTACATGAACTGCAAACCATCGTTACGCAGAATGACCCACGAGGCACTGGCATATAGATTGATGGACAACGAATGCAGTGGACCTCGAACCGTGTCGTTGAAGGAGTCATGCACACGAAGGACATCTGCATTCCATCCCATGAAATCAGTAGTTCAAATACGAGGAAAAAAAGTAGGGTTCCACGAACCCTGATCGCAAACTGTAACCTATGTAATCCCTGTTTGACTGAGTCTTGCATGGGTCAATATATATCTTTACGGGCTTCCTCAAATGGTGTTGCATTCCCATATAAACAATTTCCACAATTCTCTATAAAATGATCAAATAATTAATTGAGATAGTATGGACAAAGAAACCTCAAATAAGACCCCATAGGTTGGAAGAAAGAACTCAGAAGATGATTCTGACTTTAGTCTTGAATCATCAGCAAATCCCGAATTGAAAACCATGCTCTCCGTAGGTACAACAAGTTGCAAACCATAAAATGGGGTAATGTAATAATAATAGTAGAACTGTGAACCTAATTGGGGAAATATGAACCACATATTTCTCACAGATGAACTCCCCTGAAATGATACTCCCCTAGAACCACCTTCAATATGGTGTTCTGTGTATTATATCACTACACTGATTGAACTTGGCACAGCGTACTGTATCAGTATGTAGATGGAATCAATGCGGCAAGATAAACCCTATTTTAGGACATGTAATACTATGGTTTGTGGTGGTCTCTATCTCATCCCACGTAATACATTGGTACACAGATGACCCCTCTTCCCACATACCACTACAGTGTGCGAATCTTCTCCTATCCCGCATAAGAAAACAGTACACTGAATGGGGTGTTTTCGGGTATTATTTCCTCCAGTCCCAATCTCGCCCCTCTATTACCATCCAATCCTCCATAGTCCCTCCACAAACCAGTCCCTCGTCATCAGCCCAAAGCCTCCTAAAAAGCCACTGGACCCGTATGATCATACCATCAGGTGCATCAGCACGCCCCCTTGAGTCTACATACCCATGTTAAGCAGAGTCACAAAGGCTCTCCCTACATTGGTTCGGACTCCAAGGATGTCTGTATGTCTACATTCCCATGGTAACCCAGATTCCAACCTTGGGATGCCTACCTGAACTCCCCGTTCTAGGGATTAATGGGGATCACCTGCTTTTCCATTCAATGAGGATTTATGATCAGTCAAAGGGGTTATATTTTCTTCCCCTTATGACGAGGAAGACACTCCTCCCCTTCCCAGAATGCGTTCTAAGTAACTATCACTGATGTAAGTCCCCAATCATCCAAAGGTTGAGTCGCTTGACCTTTAATGTCATCTCACATTAAAAGGTTCATTGCTCTACACCCTTTCACACCATCACCCTGGCCTCTTCTTCCATAGGCTCCCCCTCAACCATCAGCATTAGAGGATGTGTGTGTTTGGTTGGATATCTCACATACTCTTGTTTATAACAATGATCATGATACATGTGGGCTTAGAGGTATGTGACAATTAGAACTTCCACACAATTCTAAACTTTGAGAACTCTGATTTCTGATTAAACTAGGATACGTAGGATGCATACTCAGTGGACCGAACTCACAAGGGTGCCCTTCCAAAACAGTTCACCCAAACATGTCATCTCAAATGGGAAGGTTCCGTGCATAATATCACACAATTATGAACTATAAGATCTCTGATTCCTGGTCAAAATAGGATACGTAGGATTCTTAATAGAAGTCCTGAGTAAAAAAGGGTGTCCTTCCAAAAGGATTCACCCAAACATGACCTCTCAAATGGGAAGCATCCATGCATAAGCCCCACACAATTATGAATTATGAGAACTATGATTCATGATTAAAATCGGGATACGTATGATGCCTACTCAAAGGCCTTATCTCAAAAGGCTTCCCTTCCAAAAGGGTTCACCCAATCATGTCCTTTCAAATGGGCAGCTTCCATGCATAATCCCCGTCTCATCTGAACTACATGGGTTCTAATTCATCTCCCAAAGATATATAGGAAACTCATCTTATGGATTTGATCCCAACATCAAGTAACCTTCTTCCCCCTGGATGAATATAAACTCTATTTTGTTTTATTGTATTGATCATGTCAGAATTACCTCTATAGCATCAAATCCATGTATGTTTATGAATATATGGAATACACGGGGTAACCCATGTACACACTCTCTTGGAATGAACCAAGGATTCAAGAACATATGAACAAAAATTAAATCAATAAGAGATTCCTAAAGTAGGAAATAGTCCCCCCCCCCAAGGGGTGCAGTGAGCCCGACTTACCATCCTATTGACCAATGGAGTCCTTAAGTGTTTTTTGCTGAATCATTGTCTGACAAGTGCTTGCCTTTGGAAATCAGGTCAATGAATCATGGATACCAAGGCCTTTGGGTGTTTTTTTCTCCATAGATATACCCATTGGATACCATACAAGGATTTTATATCCTATGGGGACTGATTTCACAAGTACCTGACCCCATTTAATCTCCTACTAGGACCATATGACTCTAGTATCTCTTTCGCAATACAAAAGGTGTAAACTACCAAGTCCAAGTGGGGTTAATCAAACCTTACTTTGAGGGATAATGACACAGAACAGGTAGAAACAAAGAAAATGGTGAATTCAATAAGAAATTGTCCCAAGAAATAAAGACGGGTGATGATTCTCGTTGGACCATTTCATCATCACCAAAAAATGCACCACCTCAGGCCAAAACAAATATGGTGAAACCAATGTGAATCCTTTACTGAGGTGGCACTTTTACCCCACTCAAGACCTTTTTCCTCACAAAAGAAACAAAAAAAGGGGGAGGCCAATCTGAATCATCAAATATGAATATGACTAATATAATTCTACTTTGACAGGTTTTTCTGGTCTGTATGTCGTATATATATATTGTAGGTTCCTACAGAGAAAACTTTGATCCAAATGACATCCCAAATACCAATGTAGACACATACATCAGCTATCCCATAGGCATCTAGGGCCCCAACGAATAATTAGACCCCCACACCTACCTAGTGTCTTCAATGCTGGGAATCCAACACAATGATCAAAGAGTATCGCTAAAACAATACTCTCCCAACAGTGGAGATTGTAAGACAAGCCCTCTAGTCCGCGAAGGCTTTCTAGTCTCCTCCTTGGTCGTGGATGGCACCCCAGCACTGGGCAACCCTGGTGTTCATCTCAAACCATCTCTGGATCCAGTTCCTAGAACATTACAACAAGTACCTCCCCTATTTTGGGGAGGCAGATAAAGTCATTGATGACAACTTCATCTCAACTGCACAGAATTCCTACTCTTGGGCCCCTGCTGGAGGTCATTTCTGCCGATAATGGATGACACATCCTCCTCATGGTGAAGAGGAATTTATGTCGACGCCACATACTGAAGCCCAAGAGACCATGGCCCCTTAGGCTTCCTGCCAAGGGTGAAAAATTTATAATCAAGAACATGCTATTACCCTAGTTCCTAATGAAAAACTCCACCGTACAAATGCAGAAACATTCAATTGGAAGACGTACAACTCTACCCCCTCCACTCAATCCCACCACATAAAATTGGGTGGCATAATATGAGCATGTGCATTTTCTTGCTAGTACTCTCTGGTCCCACCGTGAAGATATAGAAACAAACTATATGCAGGTAAAAATACCTGCTAACACATGTCAAGCCCGTCAACCAAATAGGGTAGTAAACAGCTACAAGAAAGCACAAACACCTATTGAATCATATAAAACCTTCCACCAAAAAAGGGTGGTAAGAAAATATGAACAGAGTCCAATTTTTATGGATTCATGTGAAGCCCATGAGGCAAATACAGTGGAAATAGAGAAAATGAAAATCACTGCTCATGAAGACAAATCCCACCAGTAAAATATGGTGGAAACCGAAAAATATATCTGGTGGCACACTCGTTCCTCTATCCCGACACAAGATAAATACCAGTATCTATAGGTAACCCATGGAGGATCAAAGTAGGCACAAACTCTTGATCCCGTATTAGAATAGGCCTTCATACGCATTCAAACCAAACTGTATCTCAGCACTTCCTTTAAATTATATATGATCAAACAATGATCTCAAACCATGTTATCCAATCATGCCAGGGCATTATTACATCGGCCAAAAAGGCAAGAAACTTGGACCACAACCTGGTTTCCTCAAACAAAATGGATTACTTGGAAAATGGTTTAGTCACTCCAGTGTAGTTATGTATCCCTACTCCAATCCAAGACAGTCAATGACAATATCCTACGATACATGGAAAACTAGTTCGGTAACATATACTCATTCCATCTCGGGGTTGTTGGTCAAATGTGTTGGCTTCTCCAGGGCAAGAATATATCCCTACAAAAAATCAAGATGTCCTTCAGTGTATCCTAGTGGCATCACATGATCCAACAATATAGGGATCTGTATATGAAGGTCATTGCCAATAGCAGGAAACCCGGGTTACCCTCAAGAGAGCACTCAAAAATAAAATTTTCCAAAGGAAACCATAAGATTAAGAGCGCATACATAATCCTACTATGATAGAGTTAGGGTTTCTTGAAGCCCTAAAATATATATCAATAAAGGATCAAGACTCTCTCAATACATTACCAAATTAAGGAAGTTTTTGTAACAGTTGTGAAGCCCCTCCTCATAATTTGTCTAGCATCAGCTCTAAAGGTCCTCCCCAGAGCACCTGTGGGGGCTCACTCCATGTCAATGTAATGATCGATCACGAGAGCCTATCTCCTAATGTGCATCAAGTTATCCCTCCACTTGACTTGAAGATCGAGTGGAAAGAAGGTCCTTCCATTGATGTCTTCCTCCTTGATGGTCCTCCCCTGAGTATATGATGCAGATATGACTCTCCCTATAGTCAGACATCAATTCATAATATTATTCCTCACCAAAATTAATGTCATTGTGAAGGCCCTCTGCAAAGTAAAATCATGAAATGTGAATGCCCCCCCCTCACTACAGTACATCCTAAAGTTCCTCCCCAATATGTACACTTTAGAAGTTCTCCTTGCAGCCAGGTATCAAGTTGTGATAGTTGTCCTCACCATCATAGCTTTAATCAAGAAGGTCCTCCCCTCAGTGAAATTAAGTAGGGAGAAGGTCCCCCCCTCACTGCAGCCCACCTTGAAGGTCCTCCCAAAGGTGTTTTCCATAGGGACACTACTTATGGTTGGGCATCAATTTTCAATAGTATCCCACTCCATTGCAGCACCGATTATGGAATTCCTACCCACAATCCAAATTCATACTGAAAAGGAGGTCCTCCCCTTGCCGAAACAATTGTAAGAAATCCCTCCTATGTCGAGGTGAATAGAAATATGGATCCAGAAATATCAGGCACACCTTCTATGATGAGTGAAATCCTTTCTCAATCAAAGGACATTCTAGGGACAATATCAACTTTTGATCCACCATCACATCGTTCACTCATCAATGAATCTCCAACCAGCCCGACTGCTTGGAATGAAATTTATAGGAGCAGCCAAGATACGAATATCAAGTAGAGGATCCCCCAGAAGAACAACAGCAGGATATGTTGCTTGCGAGAAGACAAATAGCTATGGATAATATACCAGTGATGTATTGTCCTATGACCACTTCTCACATCGACATACCAGAAGAGTTTTCAGGGGAATGTGTGTTTGAAATTCACCTCAATTTATAGACAACTCTTCATCATCTGAAATAAACAATCCTTGTAAGAACCTTGATCTTTATTTTCATGTATGCCCTCCTATTTTTTGCATTTTTTGAGAAAAATGGAGTTTATGGAAATTTTTGAAGTACACGCCATGTACTTTCTAAGTACACGTCGTGTACCCTTTTCCCGCTCGAAGCCGTGTGTTGGCCGTTTTCGGGCCACACACATGGTGTGTAGGGGTGATGTGGATGCTGATTTTATCAGAGTGCAGAAAAAACCTAGTACACTCCATGTACTCTAAAAGTACACGCCGTGTACTTTTTTTCATTAAACAGCCCGGGGTCGTGTCAGATCACTATAAACATCTTCTTCTAGTTCATGTTCATCCGAGAGCGTTGGGAATCCACGGATCTTCAATGAGCCATTTCACCTCCGTCCATTCTCCGTTTTGAGCAATGTCGATTTCATTGTAATCCCAGTGGTGAGTTATCCCTTCTTCTTGATCCTTGTTTTCCAATTCCTTCTCCTTCCCAAGATATCATGGGTTGAGCATTTTGGGAATTTTCTTAGATCTTAGACGTTATAAAGAGAATCAGTTGTCATGGTTCACGTATATCGATCTCCTAGGATTGAAGTAGGTGGTTTGTGCCTTACCATTCAAAGTCTTTGAGTTTTATTGGAAAATTCAACCAATACCCGTGAACGGGGTATTGCGTGATTACCTTTTTACGCATGTTGTTTTCCTGCCATTCTTGTATTCTGGTGTAGAGGTAATTTTTTCATGTTAAAAGATAATTTTTTATGCTTGGATGTCTTTACATGCTTGTTATGTTATTGACCTTTGGGTATTCGTTGCCTTGTATATTACACCTGTTTCCATGCCTTGTGTCTATAGGGTGGAGTGTTTTTTTATAAAATTCTTGTTGCCTTGTAGACTGTTATCCAAGTATATCTATAGGTGTACTTTTTTTATCCAATTACCTCTATAGGTGTACCTTATCCTTATAGCATTATTATGCACTGACTGGCACGAGACTGAGAGAACCTGGTGCTATAGACTATAAGGGATAGACCGAGTGAGCTTCCTAGAGAGTCTTAGACATTATAGACTACAGGAGGGTAGACCGAGAGAGCTTCCTCAGAGATTCTTGGACATTAGACAATAGGGGATGGACCGAGTGAGCTCCCAGAGAGTCTTGGATTTTTATAGACTATAGGAGGGTATACTGAGTGTGCTTCCTCATAGAGTCTTACCTTGTTTGAATTCTCATTAATAACCTTCCCAGGCTAGAGGAGGAATTGACGGAGTGAGATTACTCAGAGAGTCTGTGGTATACCAGAGGCTATAGGGGGAATTGACTGAGATAGCTTCCGAGAGAGTCTCTAAACCTTGGGGCTAAGAGGGTTAGTCTGCATGATCTTACTCAGATAGTTCCTGACTACCTTAGACTATAAGGGTAATTGACCAAGTGAGCTTCCCCAGAGAGTCTTATAATTTAGTATGACCAAGACAGAGGGGTTAGGCTGAGTGCACTACCCAGTGGGTTGTGGTACTTCTTGGTTAGGACCAGAGGGGATGGTTGTGGGTACTTCCTAGAGGGTTTCCTGTTTTTGTTAAAAGATTTTTCTTCACTGCTGCTGTTGTTGGTGGGTGGATTGCTGTTGTGTATCATCCTGTTTACTACCTGATGCTTTGTTGTTGTTGTTTACATCTTACTGTACTTTTACCTTCCATAAACTCTCTGACTATTAGGCACATATCTTTGGGTGAATGCCTATTGGGATTTAGTATCACAGCCTATTTGGTTCATGCTTTTGGGCCCAAACAGACTATGTTGTTGCATGTATAGACAAGGGAAAGCGCCCTTCGACTTCCGGTACTTGATTTCTTGGAGAAAAAGAGCATGGGACCGTTCTTTGGATTGCGATTCTAAGTAGTTATTTTTTTGTACTTGTTTGGTACTATGGTGTTTTCTAGTATTGTGACTTGTTTGGCTGTTTTTCTAGATATGTACCATGCATCATTGCATATTTACTTATGTGCCCCAGCTTATTGATTTAGTCTTCCGCTGTTTATTATTGTTGGTTATTAAATCTCCTTCTATTGCACGTTATTATTTTCCACTGTGTACTCTGCCAATGAGGGAATAGTTTCCCCACTATCACACCCAATGCCCTCACAGCTAGTCGGCAGGCTCTGGCGTTTGGGGAAATGCGCTTGAGGCCATGTGACCAACCGGGTACGGGGTGCCTCTGGGTGGCTTTCAGAACCGGGACGTTACAAAGTGGTATTAGAGGGTTCTTTTCTTTTGATTTACTATTTGGAGCCTTTATATTGGGATGGGACAGATTTGGTACTTGGTATTAAGTTGTGCTCGGGATTAGCTAAACCGTGTACAGGGAAAATCCATACTACCTCGTTTATTACAGTTTTCTGGTTTTGAGATTTTACGGTAGATATGATATCACCTTGATTGATTCACATGTTTTGTATTGTTATTTTTTTGACTGTTGCAGTTCTATTTCTGTCAGAACCCGATTAGATGAGGGTATTCCATCTCATGCATCATATATGCAGTTGTAGAAATCACATTCCATGAAGTCTTGCCATTCCATCTAGGGTGCATTAGCGATTGCATGCTATTGTGATAGACCTTGTTTAGATTATGAATGTTGTTGTGATATATGATTGATAGAATCTCTACTGCTTTGTTAGAGGATTGTTTGTATTGTACTTTTCTTAAATGAAAACCAAATTTTTATTCTTGAGGTGTTATGTGCCCTCTTGAATCAGAAATTGGTGGATCGTGATCCTATTTTCTCTTTTATATGACTATAGTAGATGCCAATATTTGATTCTCGGGGAGTATGGGCCCTCACAGATTGGAATTTGGAACCTATTGGCCTTGATTTCTATGTTTTCAGGGCTTCTGTTCAGTTTCTGAGCCACTGCCAAAAAAACCTAGAATACACGGCGCCGTGTAGTTTTTAGACCATGTCACTAACTGTGTGAGTAGGGACACGCTGTTGTAAGAATGCCTTCAAGAACACGCCGTGTATGGTAGGTACACGCTGTGTTGTTTCGAGCCGTGTACCCAACAGTTTCACTAACAACATGGTACAGGGAAGCACGAGTAGAACACGTCGTGTTGGTGAGGAGAACGCCATGTAGTTTTGTTTAGGTACCCGACCGTGTCACGAACAACACGGGTCGGTGTTACCTTCTTCCATACACACTGTGTGGGTAAAGAACATGTTGTGTAGTCTTGTCCCAGGTACCAAGCCGTGTCATGAACAACACGGGTCGATGTTAAATTCTCTTATACACACCGTGTTTGTTCGGAACACGCCGTGTAAGGTTCAGCCATGTAGACGGTCGTGTAACTAACAACATGGGTTGTAGAGAACTTGTCTAGTTCACGTCGTGTCCCTAGGGAACACTCCATGTAGTCTGGGGTTAGATTGGAACATGTGGGTTAGCCATATAGGGAGACTCAGGTAAGAGAATAGAGTTCAAGTACGCGCCGTGTAGTTTTTATACACGCCATGTAGTTTGGGGTGTTACACGACCAGTAGTGGCAGGAGTACACTCCCATGTTAATGGCTTTAACAGACATGCCGTGTAGTGTTTATACATTCCATGTAGTCATGATTTGTAAAACTTTAATTTTTCTTCCCCATGTTCCTGTTTTGTACTCCTGTGTTTTCAGTCCTTGTTAATTCTGATCTAAGGTGTGCTTTTGTTCTTTAAGAGCTATGCCTCCGAGATGTCCTCATGTTGTACGTCAGTTTCTAGATGGTGATCAGACACCAGATATGGCCGATCAGGGACCTCCTGTTGATCCTCCTGCAGATCCTCCTGTTGTGCCAGCCTTGGCACCAGCGGTTATACCCGTCGCAGGTGCCGATGCACAGTTCAGGGAGCATTTCTTGAAGATGATGTAGACTTTTCAGGGAGCGCCACCTCCTGCCGCATCGATGGCTGAGTTGACGAGGGTTTTTCAGAAGTAGCATCCTCCTACTTTTTCAGGGGATGGAGGACCCCAGGCTGCAGAGTTGTGGTTTGAGGCCACCCTGACTATCTTCGAGCACCTAGAGATACCTCCAGAGAAAAGGGTAATGCTGGCTACTTATATGCTCTGGGACACAGCCAAGAGGTGGTGGGAGTTGATCTCATAGTCAGGGCGCCAACAGGGTATGTCATGGGATGAGTTTCGACATACTTTCTATGACTACTTCTATCTGGAGACCCTGAGGTCCAATTGAGCCCATGAGTTTATGAGCCTGCCGTAGGGTACTCTTTTTGTCATGGAGTAATCGTCCCGTTTTACTGAGCTGCAGAATTTCACACTGATCCCAGCATGTTATGATTTGTTCCTTGCTAGGATGTTTGAGGATGGTCTCAGGTAGGAGATCTGTTCCTAGGTAAATATCTTCCAGTTGACTTCTATATCCTCCATCGTCAACCAGGTGCTGATCACTGAGCGCAATCTGAGAGATTCTAGTGCAGTGAGCCAGGGCGGTTCGACATCAAGAGTCGGTGTTCCTCATACGGATAGTAGAAAGTGTCGCAATGAGACTTCTTAAGGTAATCAAGGTTTGTGGGATTTATCTTCTGGAAGCCAGGTTGTATGCTACCAGTGCGTTAGGGGCGGGCATACTAGGCCTCAGTTCCATAGAGATCCGATGGAGTTCAGATCTTGTGGTAAGATGGGCCATCTTCAGTGCTTCTGTCAGATCTTTTCACATTCAGCTAGTGGTAGGGGTTCCTCTATGACCACACATTCTGGAGATGCTTCGCCAGTTTCCCACAAGTCTGGGAACTGGAGATCTTCCGTCCGTTCATGCCGTGGTGGAGGTGACGGTCATGGTGGTCAGTCACCTGGTCATCAGCGACAACAGAGTGAATCAAATCAGAGTGGTCAGCTAGGGGCGTAGGGCTGCGGTGCAGGCCAGTCCTTCACCATGGAGCAGACCTATCAGGAGCAGGACCCCAACCCTTCTACAGTTCGAGGTATGATCTTAGTCGCCTCAGTTTTTTCTTCATCTCTTTTCGATATTGGTGCTTCCCATAGATTTATCTCTCTTGCTTTTGTGGAGAGCCTTGGGCTCTATATCTTTTCATCCGCCAACTTGTTGACTCTTGACACATTGCTGGGAACAAGGAAATCATTCGTACGTTAGTGTAGAGAGTTCCCTCTTGAGGTTGTAGGGTGTCATTTCTTATGGGACCTCTATGTCCTAGAGATGACAGGCTATGATGTCATTCTCGGTATGGACTGGTTGTTTCCCTTTCAGGCAGTCGTCGATTACTATCGCTGTAGGGTGTGTTTCGTATCACTAAAGGGCGGATCTTTCATTCATCAAGGTGAGTGGGAGGTCCAGGCGGGTAGAGTTGGACCAGAGCATCATGGGCTAGGGGAAGTTACAGTCTAGATTGCCAGTCTATATCTGGATGATCAGGGGATTTCACAGTTAGACTTTCCTCCAGTGGTGGATCGTTTCAGAGACTTCTTTCCAGAGGAATCTTCTAGTTTTCTTCTAGAGCACGAGGTAGACTTTTCTATTGATCTTGTTCCAGGAGAGGCACCAGTGTCCATTCCTCCTTATAGGATGGCAACACCTGAGTTGCAGGAGCTCAAGAAGTAGTTGGAGGAGTTGCAGGCAAAGGGCTTCATCTGACCCCATACATCCCATTGGGGTTCGCTTGTCCTATTTGTGAAGAAGGATGATAGAACCCTTCGGCTCTGTGTGGAATATCGGAAGCTGAACCAGTTGATGGTCAAGAACTGATATCCCTTACTGAGGATCGATGACCTCTTTGATCAGCTTCGAGGAGCCCAAGTGTTCTCGAAGATCAATTTGAGGTCTGGTTATAATTAGTTGCATGTTAGACCATCAGATATACCTTTGACAGCCTTCAGGATCAGGTATGGTCTATACGAGTATACAGTCATGTCGTTCGGTCTCACGAACACGCCAGCAGTTTTCATGGCACTCATGAACCGAGTGTTCCATCCTTAATTTGACTCCTTCTTCGTGGTCTTCGTGGACAATATCTTGGTGTACTCTTATAATCGACACGACCATGCTACCCATCTTGACATCGTTATGAGTACCCTGAGAGAGCATCGGCTTTATGTTATACTCTCTAAGTACCACTTTTGGATGGATCATATTCACTTCTTGGGTCACGTCATCTCAGAGGCTGGAGTATCTGTAGACCTAGAGAATGTGAGAGCTGTAGTTTCCAGGGAGCATCCGAAGAACAACTTTGAGGTACGGAGTTTCCTAGGGCTAGCTGGATACTACAGAAGCTTCATATGGGACTTCTCGCACCTAGAAGCACCATTGACAAGTATGACCAAGAAGGGGGAAAAGTTTTTATGGTCAGATTCTTGTGAGTCCGCATTTCAAGAGCTGAAGGGGAGGTTGAATTCAGCACTGATACTAGTCTTTCCAGATCTAGGAAAGAGCTACACTATTTATTGTGATGCTTCAGGTATCAGGCTAGGAGCTGTGCTTATGCAGGGAGATGGAGTCGTTGCGTACAGGTCCCGACAGTTGTGGCCACATGAGAGGAATTACCATATGCATGATCTGGAGATGGCAATTGTTTGTCAGGCCTTACGCTGTTGGAGACACTACCTTCTGGGAGAGCACTTTGTGGTTTTAACCGACCACAAGAGTCTCAAGTATATCTTCACTCAGCGTGATCTGAATCTGAGACAGTGCAGGTGGGTCGAGTATCTTCAGTCCTTTGACTTTGAGCTCTCCTATACACCGGGAAAGAGAAATGCAGTGGCAGATGCGTCGAGCAGAAGAACTCAGATTCAGGTAGTTTAGGAGGCCAGAAGTGAGTGGAAGCTTATGGATCTATTCTTTGAGATGCACTTGGAGGTGCACGACAGACAGGGAGAGACCATTCTTGCTTCTATAACAGTTACCTCTACAGTTCTTGATCGGGTACGGATGAGGAAGCTATCAGATTTGGAGGCCTTAGTACTGTGGGAGAGTGTGTCAGGAAGAGACCCTCTTCCTAGATGTACAGTGGGTGAGGATGAGATCTTTCATTTCTAGGGACGAGTATGGGTGTCAGCAGACATACGTGAGGAGCTGATACGGGATTTTCATTCCTCGTTTTGGGCAGTTCACCCTGGCGTCACCAAGATGTATCGGGATCTTCATCGCCAGTACTGTTGGCTAGGTATGAAGAGAGATGTTGCTGGTTTTTTCATGAGATGTTCTACTTGTCAGCAGGTGAAAGCAGAGCATCGGCGACCAGAAGGGATTTTACAGAAATTACCCATTCAGGAGTGGAAGTGGAATGATGTCGCGATGGACTTCATGACTGGGTTGCCAAGGTCGCCTCAGGGAAACTATATTGTTTGGGTTGTCGTCGACAGACTCACGATGGTCGCACACTTCTTGCTGATCAAGGAGACCTTCAGTGTTGATGATCTAGGACGGTTGTACATCTGGGAGATCGTACGTCTACCTGGAGTTCCACACTTAATTGTTCCTGACAGGGATTCACGTTTTACTTCTCGGTTCTGGAAGGGACTTCAGAAGGCTTGGGATACACAGGTACTTTTGAGTACAACATACCATCCCTAGACTGATGGCCAGTCCGAGCGCATGATCTCAGTGCTTGAGGATATGCTCCGATCTTTCATTCTAGACTTTGGCAGTTCTTGGTAGAAGCATATTCCTCTGGTGTAGTTTTCCTACAAAAACATTTTTCAGGCAACCATTCAGATGGAACCATACGAGGATCTGTACGGTAGGCCATGTCGATCACCCTTATGTGGGCTGGAGGCAGGAGAGGTAGATTTTCTGGGTCATTGTCTTGTTCAAGAGACCTCTGAGCAGTTAGAGTTGATTCGGAAGAGGATGGCTACAGAACAGTCTCAACAGAAGTCTTATGCTGATCAGTGGAGACGACTTTTGGATTTCGAGGTCGGGGATCAGATTTTCCAGCATGTCACATCGAGGTTGGGACACAATAGGATTTTGAGACAGGGTATTATTTCACCGTGGTATGTCGGACCGTTTGAGGTTTTGGAGAGAGTTAGGCCGGTTGCCTATCGGTTGTAGCTACATAAGAGGTACCGGGCCATGCACGATGTCTTCCACATCTCTCACATCCAACGTTACTTTTCTGACTCGTCTCATGTCTTTTATCCCGAGGAGGGTGAGCTCGAAGCGGAAGCGTCATTTGAGGAGCATCATATCTGGATAATCGATCGCAGTATGAAGGTTCTCCATGGGCGGTCTATTCCTATAGTATGGGTGGTATGGCATCATGGGAGAGTATAGGATGAGACCAGGGAGAGGGAGGCCGATGTACTATTGAACTGGCCAGAGCTGTTCGGTGTTTCTTCTTCTATGCCTCGCAAGGGAAATTTGGGAACGAATTTCATTAAGGGGGGAAGTTTGTAAGAACCTGGATCTTCGTTTTCATGTATGCCTTCCTTTTTTCTAGAGTTTTTTTTAAGAAAAATGGAGTTTCTGGAAATTTTTGAAGTACACGCCTTGTACTTTCTGACTACACGTTGTGTACTCTTTTACCGCTCGAAGTTGTGTCATGTTTGTGTCTGGGCCACACACATGGTGTGTAGGGGTGATGTGGAGGCTGATTTTAGCGGAGTATGGAAAAAACCATGTACACGCCATGTACTCTAAAAGTACACACCATGTACGTTTTTTTCATTAAATGGACCGGGGTCACGTTAGATCACCATAAACGTCTTCTTATAGGTCCTGTTCGTCCGAGAGTTCCGGGAATCCGCGGATCTTCGACAAGCCACCATTCCTCCGTCCGTTCTCCATTTCAAGCACTGTCGATTACATTTGGAACTCCCCGACCCCAGTTACCCAAAGACGGTGAATTATTACATAACATTTGCATGATCATGAGAAAGATAAAATCTCGAAAGACCAATTGGTTTAGTATCCTTGGAAACACTAGATATATTCATAAAGTTTTACATTACATCATAAAGTGAAAAACTACTACAACAACATATTCTCCATATTCCACACTCATATCCCCACATTCTATCCCTGCAGGTCATTGATAAATTACTTCTTCACATCCTGGGAAAAATAAAACATAGAAAAGGGATGAGCTCAAATTCCCAGTAAGGATAACAATATAGCGGAAACTTTCATAAATAAGAATAAACATTTAAGGCAATGTATAACTTAAAACAAAAGCCTTTTAAACTTGAACTTCAACATAGTATGGCAAAAATAAAATGAAATAATTCCATTTACTTATTCACATGGATATTCTACTAATCGAATAATCCCATGCAATATCAATAACCATTTTCATAAATATGGAATGCATAATTCTAGACTATCATAACCACATAGCCAAGGCCTCGTGCCAAGACTACAAATAAGATTTTGCCAAGGCCTTGTGCCAAGACACTATTTTGTCTCATGAGACCTACCGATGCATCGAGGAGCTATAGAGGGCTCCACCCGTCACATATTAAGTCCAATTCATTCCCATATGAAATGATTTGAACATAACATAAACATTCGTATTAAAACAAGCATACGAAATGTCAATACTTTCACCATAAACCATGAATGGTATAAAAATAGCATATCCACAGTCAAACATATCACAAAACCTTCAATACAAAATAGAATTTTTGTATCATAATAAATCAACATCAAATAAGCTTAAAATACATCAAAGGATGTTGACATAGATGAAATCAAAACTATTTGAGAGAAATATCTCTTTTCTTGAAATCATTGAAAAGTCACACATTTATAAAGGAAGTAATTTAAAAGTTATTTTTGAATCAAAGTGTCCCATACCACTTTGAAACTTTTGAAAATAAATATCATTTAAAAGAATTCATGTCCATATAAATAAGTCCTTAAAATCATTTTGAAAACATGGACATTAATTAAAAATATTTAGAAAGATAAATCTTTAAAACATTTAAAATTATGAACATGATAAAGAGTACCTTTCAAAAATTCATAAAATATTCATTTTGAAATAATTTAAAAGTCACATAATTATAAAATAAAACATTTACATTGAAAATATTCTTATAATCTTGTAAGGGAAGATTTGATGATTTTATAATGGCGGTGAATAGCCACTTTCTCCGTATAAGTTAAAAAACCATTCTTACCTTAAATTTGTCGAAAAGAAAAAAGTGCCTTGTTTGGAAAATGGCGGAAAGATTCATTTAAAAACACATAAGGGTATAAATGACTTTAACCCATATTCTTTTTAAATAGTAAAAATGTTTTGAAATACATTTCTAAGAAACATGGATGTGGATGATAAAGAAATCCCAGTAAATTATTACGTATAAACAACCTCGGATAATGAAGAAATTGTGAAATAACTCTTACCTTTTACTTTTCCTTGGTTAGGGGTAGGTTAACCTCCTTTATAATGGTTAAATAATAGTTATTAAATTATACAAGAATCATATGTATTAATATGATATCATATATGATGTTTTAACATTGCTTTGTTAATAATATCTTAGTATTATCGTTGTTTCGGGTGTTAACTTACTCGTTTCCTTTTATATGTTTTGTTACGTAAGACATGTTTGTAATGGATAGGTTGTATCTTAATCATATAAATAATGATATCATGTCCTTATATACTATTATTAATCATAAAATTAGAATTATACTTGAATGGATACGATAGAGAATTAATCTCATCGCGTTCGTGGAGAGGGTAGTCCGTACGTACGTACTAGCGACAATATCATTCTTTTGATATTAAAAAAATGTATAATTGGATAGAATATCATATATAATGAATAATTATCATGTTATATTTATTATTTACATGAGTTACACATCATTATTATACCCATCCAAATAATAATATATTGAAGAACAATTACACCACGACGTGGAGACGGTAAGCCGTACGTACACACGTATGGTGACATGTTATTCAAAGGGTGGATAGGATACTGAATATGGTTGTACCATATTTATAATAAAATCACAGTATATATATGATACTGGATTTATTATTTTATAATGGTAACAACAAAGGAAGAAGAAGTGGAAGGAGAAAGGAACTTGGAAAAGTGTGGTGAAATCATTACCTCTTCTTCGGGTTCTTCCGTTTTATTTGATCAAAAGGGCTCCTTAGGTTGTCTTTCTGATCAAACTAAGGCCTCTAGGTTGTAGTGAGGGAAGGTTTTAGAGTATTTGGGAAGTGTTTGGCCGAACCAAAAGGCTTTGATGGTGTGAATAAATGAGAAGGAGGAGTGCCCTTTTATAAGAGGGGTGAGGGGCACCTTTGGAAAATCTAGAAATATTAATTTGTAATAAATTCAAATTCGGTTTATAATGGCTCCAAAGTTTATTATTTAAATTTTAAGTTGGGTATAGGTCGAAAATTATTAATCCAATATAATTTAGACAGGTTTTGGTTACTATATTAACCTTATCTTTTAGTTTTAACTCTTAGTTAATTAGTTTGACATTTACCATGTCACTTTGTTTTTCATATTATATAGTTAATAAACTTATTATATACATCAAATAGAAACCCAAGTGGTCCATTAGTGATATAAATATCATGATATAAGTCTATTGGCCGAACCTTAGATTTTTAGTAATTTAATATCAATTAATAATATAATATTTGTTTGAAAAACTCTTTTATGTCAATTTTGACACTATTCAATAGTTGATTTTTTTTTGAAACTCATAACAGAATGGTTACTTCTAAAAAAGTTAATTAAATCAATCCTAATATGTCATATTATCATATAAAATTAATTTAATTCATTAAAACTCTCAAATTATATTTATTTGGGTATTTATAATATCAATCATTTTAATTTGTCACTATTATGATAATTACTGCATCATCATTGTGTCATAAATAAATTAGATTATTTAATCTCTAAAAATTATAAATAAATTATCATTATTTAGGAAATCTTTTTAGATTTCTAATTAATATTTATATTCAAAAATCCAACGTATATAACCCTATGTAAAAATTGTTTTTCTAAAAGATATATGCTTGTGTCATTTTTGTATTCATTTTAACTTAATTAAAATAAAGTGTCTCTATCACCTACAAGTGGCTCCATGGGGTCCATAAATCAACCCAAAGATGCCCTATGTCGGCCATGTATCAACAAATAAGGATATGACACGTTTTAGTGTAATTTTTTGTTATTATAATATTATTTGTTAACCATTATTTACCAGATTTACCCTTAACTATGGTAAATAAAATATTTACCGAAGTAAATTATTCAAAATGTCTAAAAATAAAAGTTACCTATTTACAGAATTTGAACATCCTGATTCCAAAAATTGAATCCATTTTTACAAATTCAAAACACAGAATTGGAAGAAATTAATTTAAAATTAAGTCCCGTTGTTAAAACAAAAAGTGTGTTTTTAAGAGATAATAACTATCAAAAGATTGACACTTGTTTATGTCCGGTTTAATTTTAAAATTATGTCCAATGACCAAAATTGTATTAAATGGTAAAAATATATTCTAAATATACTTTTAAACCACTCAAATTCATAATTTATCACTGTTAATTAATTTTATTAAAAAAGTTGTTTTTAATTAAAATTTAGTAATTTTCACTATTCATCTAAATATTAAAGTTATCCGAAAAGTACCAAAATTTCACCTTAGGCTAAATTCGATAATCTGAATCCAAAAATGAAGTCAATTTTGAAATATATAATATATATAATTTCAAAAATTAGGTATTACTATTCATAACGGCTAGTTTGATTGGTTATGGTGTGTTAGAACTCGAAGTTGCGTACATCACACGCTACTGTATTATTCAAAGGAAAGCGTACCGTGGAAGCTTGGGATGTTTCATTTTAACTTTTTGATTTCCCCATTTAGTCAAAAAGTTTAAAATATTGTATTTTAAAAAGGTTCACTGTTAAAATTTGATAAAAGTGCAATAGTGAAAATGAATTTGTTCTTACATTATGTCTAAGAAACTCATAATATGGATTCTAAAATTATAAGGATTATATAAAGTTTAAAATTTAGTTAATACTATTCATAACCTCTTTTTGATGGCTTGTTTGGTAATTCATGGTGCGATTGAACTCGGTGTTGCGTGTAGTGCAAGTTATTGAATTATTTTGAAGAAATAACACACTATGAAATCTTGGGGTGTTATATTCTTCCCTCCTTTAATAAATTGCGTCTTCGCAATTTGAAATTGTTCTTCAAAAATAAAAGGTTGAAAATAGAGAATATATTTGTGGGAAAACCCACATCGTAAATTGGGTTACTAAAATTTAGTCTTAATATAAGGAAAAGAGAAATGAAAGGGTCACCACCAAATTATGATCTCAATTAGGAGAACATTGGTGGCAATTAGAGACATATAATTGGAGGAAAAATGTAAATATTTATAGGTAGTGATTGAGGTCATCAATCACAAACAAGTGTAAAATTGAGGTCATTAAATTCATCAATCTATGATTATTTGAAATACCATCAGTTCAACAAAACATAGGGTATTAGGATAACACATTTTTGGTTTTAGGGTTCCCTAAATAAAGTATAAGAATTAATTTCTTCATAGAATAAGAGAATAAGAAAAATATATTAATGACAAGTAGAGTTCCTTCCTTAACTAATTTCTACCACAAACTCATCTTTCACTCTAAAAGATAATAGAACGTAAAAAAAATATTCTATTTATCCTATTCATATAGGGATCCAAAAAAAACAAATTTATAATTCATCTACCAGATCTTTTAAAAAAATTACATTATTTAATACTGGACATTACATGGGTCAGTGGTAGGTGATACACCCTTGTCGCCCTTCGGTTTTGGGTTCAAGTCTCACGGCCTTGCCAGACGCGACGGGTTGCCGCCCGACCTCCGGGTTGTCCTTTTATGGCAATCCAAAATAATCCAAACTAGAACTATCAAAAATACTTCAGTCCAAAATTTATAAGGAAGGTAAACAAAATGAAGATCCTTTTTCCCTCGTAATAACACGTGAACACCTTCATCATGTATTCTTTTAAAACAAAGAAACATCCGGAATTACCATAAAACCTTATTGATTACATTCATGATCCCTTATTCCGTAAAGAATAATAGATATACTCCTTCAATCCAAAAATGTTTTAAACCCCAACAATGATGGAATATACAAATCATTAATCAGTTTCAGGGTAGTCAAGAATATCCAATATAATTTATCCAAAACAATAATGTATTATTCTAAAATCACTGCCTCGGTATCAGAACCATATTATGGTTTATCTTTCTCTCAACCATATATTTTCCAAAAATTTAACCTGCTATTGAGTCACTTTTCTTTCTTCCACACAATCTCAAGTCCATAATGAAATAGTACTACAGTACAATCCTTATATACTCCATAATTATTATAACAAGTACATTGTTGATACAACACTCAAATGACATAATAAACACAAGAACTCTAATCATTCCTCTTCATCTGTGGTAGTATCATAACTTGATTATTATCCAATATCATCATTTGAGGCATAGTCTGATGACTGGGACATAGGTTCGCGTAGTTTCCAAACTCCTTACAAATGAAGCATTGTACATTTGAAACCATTTTCTTACCCTTGTTGTCACGTACTTTGTACCCTTTTACACCACACTTATAAAAAACTCCCATTCCTTTCAGGAAAGTTCCAGGGTGTTTCTTCCCACAGTTATCACATATGGGAAAATTCTTCCTTTCTCTCTTCCCTTTATCCATCTTTCTCTCTTCCATCCTTTTCTTCTCTTGCTTCCCTTCAAAGCCATAGGACTGAGTAAAATCTTACTTATATTATCAACACATGATATTATTTATTCATATGATGATAATACATTGGAGAATATCTCTCTTATAAATTCTTGCTTAAGACCATAAAAGATATGATCATTCTTTCTCTTTAGATCATGTGCATTGCTGGAGTTATCATTCCTTCTACTGGGCACCATTTCTAAACAATGGCATACACTAGATTAGTTAATGAATAACAATACCTAATCCCAAACTTGTAAGACACATAACATAAATTAAATAGTTTAATTATATAATCCATAATCATAAAAATCTATCCTTTGAGGAAGTATATACTCATAAACCCTTCATAATGATTTGTAAAGAAAATTAGAGTTATCCTAAGAATATCCCTCGGGAGTGTCATAACCAAGAGTGCAGCAAGGCCCGTTGTCGTGCACCAGTTCTCGTTCGAGTCTATCTCAAAGCAGTGTTTTTGGGTTTTACCCCTAGGTACATTTGTTCCAGAGCCGCCTCTACCTGCTCATATCCAGATAGGGATGTATTGCTCGAAAAACTCACAAAATCTCTACAATACAAAAATTCTAGGAAGTTCTTCTATACTAATCCTCAAAGTTCATCTTAGGTCTACGTGTTCTAATCAGAGTTTATCTAAATCTAGCTTCCATGGTTTGTACTGAACTTCCTCTGATACCAACTGTAACGCCCTGACCCCAATTACCCAGAGATGGTGCATTATTACATAACATTGGCATGATCATGAGAAAGATCAAATCTCGAAAGACCGATTGGTTTAGTAGCCTTGGAAACACTAGATATATTCATAAAGTTTTACATTACATCATAAAGTGAAAAACTACTGCAACAACATAGTCTTCATATTCCACACTCATATCCCCACATTCTATCCCTGCAGGTCATTGATAAATTACTTCTTCATATCCTGGGAAAAATAAAACATAGAAAAGGGGTGAGCTCAAATGCCCAGTAAGGATAACAATATAGAGGAAACTTTCATAAATAAGAATAAACATTTAAGGCAATGTATAACTTAAAACAAAAGCCTTTTAAACTTGAACTTCAACATAGTATGGAAAAAATAAAATGAAATAATTCCATTTACTTATTCACATGGATATTCTACTAATCGAATAATCACATGCAATATCAATAACCATTTTTATAAATATGGAATGCATAATGTCAGACTATCATAACCACATAGCCAAGGCCGCATGCCAAGACTACAAATAAGATTTTTCCAAGGCCTTGTGCCAAGAAACTAGTTTGTCTCATGAGACCTACTGATGCATCGAGGAGCTATATCGGGCTCCACCCATCACAAATTAAGTCTAATGCATTCCCATATGAAATGGTTTAAACATAACATAAACATTCATATTAAAACTAGCATACGAAATGTCAATACTTTCACCATAAACCATTAAAGGTATAAAAATAGCACATCCACAGTCAAACATATCACAAAACCTTCAATACAATATAGAAGTTTTGTATCATAAAAAATCAACTTCAAATAAGCTTAAAATCCATCAAAGGATGTTGACATAGATCAAATAAAAACTATTTGAGAGAAATATCTCTTTTCTTGAAATCATTGAAAAGTCACACATTTATAAAGGAAGTAATTTAAAAGAGATTTTTGAATCAAAGTGTCCCATACCACTTTAAACTTTTGATAATAAATATCATTTCAAAACCTTCATGTCTATATAAATAAGTCCTTAAAATCATTTTGAAACATGGACATTAATTAAAAATATTTACAAAGATAAATCTTTAAAACATTTAAAATTATGATCTTGATAAAGAGTACCTTTGAAAAATTCTTAAAATATTCATTTTGAAATAATTTAAAAGTCACATAATTATAAAATAAAACATTTACTTTGAAAATATTCTTATAAGCTTGTAAGGGAAGCTTTGACGATTTTATAACGGCGGTAAATAGTCGCATTCGCCGTATAAGTTAAAAAAACATTCTTACCTTAAATTTGTCGAAAGGTAAAAAGTGCCTTGTTTGGAAAACAATAGAAAGATTCCTTTAAAAACACATAAGGGTATAAATGACTTTAACCCATATTATTTTTAAATAGTAAAAATGCTTTGAAATACATTTTGAAGAAACATGGATGTGGATGATTAAGAAATCCCAATAGATTATTACGTATAAACATTCTCGGATAATGTAGAGATTGTGAAATAACCCTTACCTTGTACTTTTCCATTGTTGGGGGTAGGTTAACCTCCGTTATAATGGTGAAATAATTGTTATTAAATTATACAAGAATCATATATATTAATATTATATCATATATGCTCTTTTAACATTGCTTTGTTAGTAATATCTTAGTATTATCGTTGTTTCGGGTGTTAACTTACTCGTTTCCTTTTATATGTTTTGTTACGTAAGCCATGTTTGTAATGGATAGGTTGTATCTTAATCATATCCAGAATTATATAAAGTCCTTAGATACTATTATTAATCATAAAATGAGAATTATACTTGAATAGATATGATAGAGAATTAATCTCATCGTGTTCGTGGAGAGGGTAGTCCGTACGTACGCACGAGCGACAATATCATTCTTTTGATATTAAAATAATATATAATTGGATAGTATATCATATATAAAGAATCATTATCATGTTATATTTATTATTTACATGAGTTACACATCATTATTATACCCATCCAAATAATAATATATTGAATAACAATTACACCATGACTTGGAGACGGTAAGCCGTACGTACGCACGTATGGTGACATGTTATTCAAAGGATGGACAGGATACTGAATATGGTTGTACCATATTTATAGTAACATCACAGTATATATATGATACTGGATTTATTATTTTAGAATGGTAACAACAAAGGAAGAAGAAGTGGAAGAAGAAAGGAACATGGAAAAGGGTGGTGAAATCATTGCCTCTTCTTCGGGTTCTTCCTTTTGATTTGATCAAAAGGGATCCTTAGGTTGGATTTCCGATCAAACTAAGGCCTCTAGGTTGTATTGAGAGAAGTTGGGAGAGTATTTGTGTAGATTTTGGCCGAACCAAAAGGCTTTGAAGGTTTGAAGAAATGAGAAGGAGGAGTTCCCTTTTATAAGAGGGGTGAGGGGCACCTTTGGGAAAGCAAGAAATATTAATTTATAATAAATTCATATTCGGTTTCTAATGGCTCCAAAGTTTAATATTTAAATTTTAAGGTGGGGATAGGTCGAAAAAAATTAAACCAATATAATTTATAAAGGTTTTGGTTACTATATTAACCTTATCGTTTAGTTTTAACTCTTAGTTAATTAGTTTGACATTTACCATGTCACTTTGTATTTTTATATTATACAGTTAATAAACTCAGTATATACATCCAAGCGACCCCCAAGTGGTCCATTAATGATATAAATATCATGATATAAGTCCCTTGGATGAACCTTAGATTTTTAGGAATTTAATATCAATTAATAATATAATATTTATTTTAAAAACTCTTTTATGTCAATTTTGACACTACTCAATAGTTGATTTTTGTGAAAATCATAATATATAGATTAATTCTAAAAACGTTAACTAAATCAATCCTAATATGTCATATTATCCTATAAAATTATTTTAATGCATTAAAAGTCTCAAATTATATTTATTTCGGTATTTATAATATCAATTATTTTAATTTTTCACTATTATGGTAATTACTGCATCATCACTGTGTCATAAATAAATTAAATTATTTAATCTCTAAAAATTATAAATAAAATATAATTATGTAGGAAATATTATTAGATTTCTAATGAATATTTATAGTCGAAAAGGAAACATATATAACCCTATATAAAAATTGTTTTCATAAAAGATATATGCTTGTGTCATTTTTGTATTCATTTTAACTTAATTAAAATAAAGTGTCCCTATCACCTACAAGTGGCTCCATGGGGTCCAAAAATCGACCCAAAGATTCCCATGGTCGGCCATGTATCATCCAATAAGGTTAGAACACGTTTTAGGTTAATTTATTGTTATTATAATATTATTTTTTAACCGTTATTTACTGGATTTACCCTTAACCATGGTAAATAAAATATTTACCAAAGTAATTATTCAAAATGTCTAAAAATAAAAGTTACCTATTTACAAAATTTGAACAACCTGATTCCAAATATGGAATCCACTTTTCCAAATTCAAAACACAGAGGTGGCAGAAATTAATTTAAAATTAATTCTCGTTGTTAAAAAAGTGTGTTTTTAAGAGATAATAACTATCAAAAGATTGACACTTGTTTATGTCCGGTTTAATTGTAAAATTATGTCCAATGACCAACATTGTATTAAATGGTAAAAATATATTCTAAATATACTTAAAACCACTCAAATTCATAATTTATCACTATTAATTATTTTTATTTAAAAAATTGTTTTTAATTAAAATTTAGTAATTTTCACTATTCATCAAAATATTAAAGTTATCTGAAAAGTACCAAAATTTCACCTTAGGCTAAATTCAATATTCTGAATCCAAAAATGAAGCCCATTTTGAAATATAAAATATATATAATTTCAAAAATTAGGTATTACTATTCGTAACGGCTAGTTTGATTGGTTATGGTGTGTTAGAACTCGAAGTTGCGTATAACACACGCTACTGTATTATTCAAAGGAAAGCGTACCGTGGAAGCTTGGGATGTTTCATTTTAAATTTTTTATGTCCCCATTTTGTCAAAAAGATTAAAATATTGTATTTAAAAAAGGACCACTATTAAAAGTTGATAAAAGTGCAATACTGAAAATGAATTTGTTGTTACATTATGTCTAAGAAACTCATAATATGGATTCTAAAATTATAAGGATTATGTAAAGTTTAAAATTTAGTTAATACTATTCATAACCTCTTTTGAACGACTTGTTTGGTAAGTCAGGGTGCGATTGAACTCGGTGTTGCTTGTAGTGCAAGTTATTGAATTATTTTGAAGAAATAACACACTATGAAATCTTGGGGTGTTACAGCGTTGGAATCACATCAGTGAGTTCTCCATTCTACTTGAGCCTTGTTTTCCAATTCCATCTCCTTCTTAAGATATCGTGGGTTGAGAATTTTGGTCGTTTTCTCAGATCTTCGATGTTCTAAGGGGAATCAGTCATCGTAGTTCATGTATATCAATCTCATAGGATCAAGGTAGGTGGTTTGTGCCTTACCGTTCAAAGTCTATGGGTTTTATGCGCAAATTCCACCAATACACGTGAACGAGGTATTGCATGATTACCTTTTTACCCCTGTTGTTTTCATTCCTTGCTTGTATGCTATTATAGAGGTAATTTTTTCATGTTAGAGGATAATTTGTTGTACTAGGATGTCTTTCCATGATTGTTCTGTTATTGACCTTTGGGTATTCGTTTCCTTGGCTATTACACCTGTTTCCATGCCTTGTGTCTATAGGATGGAGTGTTTTTGTATAACATGCTTGTTACCCTATAGACTGTTAGCCAAGTAGCTCTATAGGTTTACTTTGGTTAGCCATGTAGCTCTATAGGTGTACCTTGGCCTTATAGCATTATTATGCACTGACTGTCATGGGACTAAGGGAACCTGGTGCTATAGACTCTATGGGATTGACCTTGTGAGCTTACCCGAGATTCTTAGACATTATAGACTACATGAGGGTAGACTGAGAGAGCTTCCTCAATGAGTCCTGCACATTAGACTACAGGGTATGGACCGAGTGTACTCCCAGAGGGTCTTGGATTTTTTATAGACTACAGGAGGGTAGATTGAATGTGCTTCCTCAGAGGGACTTACCTTGTTTGAATTCTCCTTAAGAACCTTCCCAGGATAGAGGATTAATTGACCGAGTGAGATTCCTCAGAGAGTCTATGGTATACTTGAGGCTATAGGAAGAATTGACTGAGATATCTTCTTCAGAGAGTCTCTAGACCTTGGGGATAAGAGGGTTAGACCGCATGATCTTTCTTAGAGAGTTCCTAACTACCCTTGACTATAAGGGGAATTGACCGAGTAAGCTTCCCCAGAGAGTTTTATAATTTCTTATGGACAACCCATAGGGGTTAGGATGAGTGAACTTCCCAGAGGGTTGTGGTACTTCTTGGTTAGGACCAGAGGGGATGGTTGCGGGTACTTCTAAGAGGGTTTCCTGTTTGTGTTAGCTGATTTTTCTTCGCTGCTGCTGTTGTTTGGGGGTTGATTGCTATTGTGTATCATTCTGTTTACTGCCTACTGCTTTTCTTTTGTTGTTTACTGCTTACTGTAATTTTACCTACCATATAATCACTGACTGTTAGGCAAAAATCTTCTGGTGAATTCCTACTGGGATTTAGTCTCATACCCTATTTGGGTCATGCTTTTGGGCCCAAACAGACTATGTTGTTGCAGGTATAAACAAGTGAAAGTGCCCTTTTAATTTTGGTACATGATTTCTTGGAGCAGAAGATCATAGGACCAAGATTTGGCTTTCGATGCTAAGGAGATGTTTTATTTTCTATTGTACTTGTTCGGTACTGCGGTGTTTTCCATCATTGTGACTTGTTAGGCTATTTTCCTAGATATGTAACACACATCTTTTTATATTTACATATGTGCCCTAGCTTGTTGATTTAGTCTTCTGCTGTTTATTATTGTTGGTTATTAGGGCTTCCACTATTTCACATTATTCTTTTCCGCTGTGTACTTTGCCAATGAGTGCATAGTGTCCCTACTATCACACCCAAGGCCCTCGATGCTAGTCGGTAGCCTCTGGCGTTTTGGGAAATGTGCTTGAGGCCATGTGGCCAACCAGGTACGAGCCGCCTCTAGGTGGCTTCCGGAACCGGGACGTTACATTCCTACCCAATGAAGGGTATGCGGACCATGTTAACATATTAGGGAAGTTGCGCCATATAATACACTTGGAAGCCATCCCGTCTTCATGGAAGCCACAGTCAGAAAGGTGAAACAAATCCCTTGACCTGGCTTGCCTCCATGCACTACAGAAGTTGCATCACCTCATTGGCAATGCCCCGAATGGAGTTCATATTCGGGGATGGGGAGAATATGGATCTCTACACTTCACCCACCATCGCATCCAGAAAACCTCATTGTAAATTACATCATCCAACGTCATTACCTAACAGAAAAAAGAAAATGAAATCCATGCTCATGAAAGATGGGATACTCAACAGAAACCAGCCCAGAGTTTGTCTCAAAACCATTAGGACCGAAGAGATCAATCCATGGAATAGATGCTGATTCAGGAAACCAAGAACATTCAGTAGGATTCCTGTCTAAGGGAAGCCAACAATAATGTGGTGCTCATGTCTTCAAAATCCCATATAATTTGTGATTTTACAATTCCATACTCGGCTCACATCCGCACAGGAGTGTGTGAAATTGAAAAAGTGGAAATAGTAACGACTACCACTGCGATGCGAGAACAACCCCAGCCCACATGGCTGGGGGAATTTTTAAAACAAAATTCCACTGTAAGACCAACTAATCCAGGTCGTATCAAATCAATAGAAGAGCGGGAACAACCCTATCCCGTAGGGCTGGGGGCATTTTTACCACAAGTTTCTTCATGTCAGATGTCTGTATTATTCTGTATGGGAAGAAATATGAGACGAAAAGTCACTCATTCCACCCCGTATCGTGTCTCATACCCTCCAAGACAATGGTGCATTACGAGGTCAGATTAGGACTCCCTTATGGTCCATATTTTCCCCAAAACCCATAGCATACTACATAATGGAAGGAGAAAATCCAAAAAAGGATGCTGAAATCCTTCCTACCATTCGGTACCTGGTACACCCCCCCCCCCCCAATGCGGTATGTATCGGTGAATGTGGTAACATCGACCCCACGGATCTCATAGGAAATGACACAAAGGGGGGGCATTCAAGGAAATATGGTTCCCTCCCAGATCTAGCCCACACCAAGCCAGATGGTGTGCATACCCAGAACTAGAGAGCGGACCTAAATTTGGGTGCCCCCTCAATTAATTTGCCCATACCTCCCTCTCAAAACCTAAAAAAGGAGTCGAATAAATATAAGATCTTCTAGGAACTGCATCCTCTCCTCCCTGAGAGTGTTCCCCTCACTCTTGAGGAAATATTTTCCAAGCAGGAGGAAGAAATGAAAGAGATCGTGTGAATTAATGTTGAGCTATGTTGACAGAGTTACCTTATCGGATGTGTTACCCCTATAAAATGTCACCATGTATTCCCATAATAGGTTACTTTTCCATATAAACTCATCCATGTGAATTAAGTTATGCTCGGAGGCAAATCCAACCTGACCCCCAATGGAAATCAAGATATCCCCCATTAGGAATGCATCCATAGTATATTCAGGTAAACCCACAAAGGATACCCCCAACTAGGTACCCACCCCAAATTTGAGTAGTGTCGGTACACCCAACATTGGCCAATACCGCACCATCCCATGCTCAATCCGAGTAGGATATGAATCAAGGGATCTTAAACATCATCGGGAAACTAATAGATTAACTAGAAGCCATGGAGGGGTGTTTCACTTCGATGCAACCAGAGTGGAAACCCTACCCTGATTGGTAGAGTAATTTTACACCACTACCAAACTTAAAAAACTTCATATTCTTAAAATTAAATGGATCAGGGGACCCAGAGCAGCATTTAATTCATTACGCCTCTTATTGTGACCCCATGATGGGCACTCTAGAGCAGCAAGAAGCAGTAAAACTTAAGTGCTTTGTATGAACCCTATAGGGATCGACCTTCGTATGGTATACTAGCTTTCTAGCTAACTCGATCATAGGATGGGAGGACCTCCGACAACAGTTTAACTTCCAGTTTAGTAAAACTTTTCCTAATACAACGGTTAGTGACCTCATGAACTACAAGTCGTAGGAGAAAGAGGGAGTCATAGTCTTCATTTCCAGATGGAATGTTATAACTTATTCCCTGATCCAGCTACATCCCCAATATGAAATGATCTCTAAGTGAATCGATAATCTTCATAATGAATTATGAACACCACTCATCCTGATGAAGTACACAAGTGGGTTTCGATATTTCCCTGCCATTTACCAAAGGGTATAATACTCCTTACAACAGAACTCTATCATGTACCAAGTCACCCCATCAGCCCCAGGGAAAAGGGAGGAAAATGATGAAGCAGCTACTATCAAGCTTAAGCCACCCCTAGCACTAGCTCTAGTTGTGAGACCTCCTCTAAATCGTGCTGGACCCTCTGGGATCCAACAAACACCCCCAACTTATCAATATGAGCGAGGGGTGCTAATAGAAATTAGTTTGAAGAATGAAGAAATAAATTTCACTTGTTCCGAGATAACCAGGTCCGCGTCTACTTCATATCCACCATGAATTTCAATTTTCTCTGCATACTAGAGCCAATGGAAGGTGAGGAAGTGGGTCTCGAAGACTGTCAAATTTATTATCCCTATCACTAAATATTGGGGCACACCATCCAGGAATGGTTCATTTTCAATGATCTCTGAAAAAATGATGGTAGATTTTAGGAAAGTTTTGTTGGGTCTGACGCTATCATAAGTGGTGTATGTTTCCCCCTCAGACTTGAGAGAGGAAGAGGAATGGAAAACCATTTCTAGTAAGAAGGGGATGTTTTTGACAATTGGATGACATGGAAAATAGTCAACCAAGATCATGGAATACTCTATGTGCAGTTGAAATAGTCAACCATGCCCCTAGAAGCTCTTGATGCAACATAGTTGTCCTCCTTAACCTCATAAATCTCTAAGGGGTAGAGGGGTAGAAATAAGGAGAAAGAGGATGGAGTGAAACTGAAATTGAAGTAAGTGTTGATACTTTCAAAATTCGTACCAATAGACTTGGTACAATGGGTAACTCCCCGCCAAATGGTAAAATAGGCATCACCCCCGCCAAACGACACAATGAGAATCGCCATGAAAAATGGAACCATCGAAAGGAGACAGTCAGATAGAAACATGGTCGGATCAAGAACTGATTTTCAGCTCCATTAATTTCATTCACTTGATGGACCCCTTCTCTAAGGGGGACTATGGCCTCAAACCCAAATTCTCCACACCCAATGGGAGAGATGATGGAAGAGGTCGTAATGGTTGGAGTTTTTAGAAGGTAGGATCATGGTAGGAGTTAAGTTCCCAGCCATGACATAACTCAAACCGTTTACATTGCAGAAACTCATGAAAGGAGCATCTGACAGACACAGTGAGAACCAGAATGCTCCTCCACCACCACCGTAGGAAATCCAATCCCAGATAACTTGGAATATCTATATGAGAAAGAAAAAATACCAAATTTCCTAAGTCATACGAGTATACCAGCTTGGCCAAACCTAGAATTGACTGCAGATCCACCCGCTCCTGTCATAGAGGCTGAACCATCTACGTCCAAATCCCAAGCCCCTATATTTTTTGTGAAAGAGAAGCCCTGATCCAAGAAGGGCTGACCTTTAGAGAAGAAATACGATGTTCTAAAGAAGCTGTCTTCAGTACCAATAGATCTACCCATCTAGGATCCACTACGTCTATCCGCAAATCTTAGGGAGGTGCTCATTGAAGCCTTACTAAGTCCCTAGGAATTCGAGAATGATGTAGCATAAACAAATGTCTATAGGATGGAGAATAGTCTCAAACAATTTCACTTCATCATCTCCTTCACCAACAGGGATGATGACTCCATAATGCAAGGGAACATCAAACACATATATGTGTCCGACAAGATAAATGGAATTGATGTCCGGAGGATTTTCATCGACAATGGCTCTAGAGACAACCTCCTCCACTGCAAACGCTTCGTCGGCTGGGTTACGATGAAGATAGCTTGACAACCTACCCTACAACTCACATAGGATATTAAAAAAGTGAAAATATACCATTGAGATGAATCAATATTAAAACATGTCTTGGAGGCCTAATGTTAGATTTTTAGTTCCTGGTAGTGTGGAAAAGTATGGATTTCAAAGTCTTATTAGGGAGGTATTGGTTGCATCAGCCTTCTGCAATTCCATCATCATACTATTAGTGCGTGAAATATAGCACTGATGGAAAAAACAGGACATTTCACACCGATATATCCCCATTTTAGTCTTGTGATTCACATTACATCGATGTAGGGTTCTATGAACCGAAAGAGAAGCAGTCCATGACCGACAACGTGTACTAGATTAAAACCCCAAATGGAGTTGAAATGGCTCCAGCCAACCCCCTCCAGTAGATTGGGGATGATTATCTATTACCCATAAACCAATTTGAATGTATAAGTTCTAGTCAGAATATAGACTCAATTATATACATGATCTCCATTACGACCGCCAAGTCTAAAGACATTGAAGAGTGGGATGAATACCATGATGTCTAGAAAATCCATAATAGAGATGCTCCTGACCCATCAATAGGACCCCAAAATACCCTCTCCTTACTCACTAAAAAATGATGATTTCTATCCCAACATTGGATAGTTCATCCCGAGAATCATCTCTCCATCAGAAGAGGAAGAATAATATTACGTTGAAGAAGAACAAGAACACCTCAAATATTCCTCTCATTCATTCGAAGAAGGTGTCTCCACCACAATCAACGAACATAAGGTGATAAACTTGGGCACTGAAGACAACTTGTGGCCCACCCTGATTAGTGTGGCTATGCCTATCGAGGACAAAGTGGCATATACCTCCCTACAAAATAATCGAGATGTGTTTTCCTAAAACATTTAAAAAATTTCAGGCATTGATCATAAGGTTGTAGCTCATCATCTGGGTTTACCAGAAGATCACTAGGGATATAAGTAGGTATCCAAAAGGAAATATCGGATTCATGAATCTAAAATAGAGGCTGAATTTGACAAGTTGATTAGAGCCAACTTCATATGCGAAGTCTAGTATCAGATATGGATGGAAAAAATATTCCATTTCCAAAAGAAGAACGGACAGATTTGAATCTGTACTGACTCCAGGGACCTTAATTGTCATTACCCGAAAGATGATTTCAAGATCCCGATCATAGAATTGTTAATCAATTCAAATGTCATATATGAGACCCTCTATTTTATGGACGACTATTCTGGATACAACCAGATCCAAATGTCCCTGTGAGATGAATAATCAGCTGCTTTTAGGGACCCTTTGAAATTTTTCTGTTATAAGGTGAATCCCTTTGGTCTCAAAAATGTCAATGCCACGTATAAATGTTCCATTAATCAAATATTCAAGCCCTTCTAGGGAAACTTTATTGAGTGTTATGTCGATGATCTATTGGATAAATCACAATAGCACTAAAATAACATAGATGATCTTGAAACAGTTTTTAACAAACTGTGACCACATAGTTTAAATGTAAATCCCATAAAGTGTAAGACCCCAACCTTATTTACCTAGATTTGGTGCATTATTACATAACATTGGAATGATCTCAATAGATCAAGTCTATACAGGTTGATTAGTTTAGTAGCCTCGGAAGTAACAGATATATTCATAAATTTTACATTACATCATGAAATAAAGAAAAACAAAATTGTGTCCCCATTGAACACACTCATATTTATTTGAATATCCCTTCAAGTTAAACAAAATATACTTCTTCACATCCTGGGAGCAGAAAACATAAGAAATGGGTGATCACATATGCTTACTATGGATAACAATATAGCAGAAACTATCATAAATAATCATAAACCTTTAAGGAAACATATAAGACTAAAAAACAAACATTTTAAACATAAACTTATACATAATATGGAAATGATAAATCAAATAATTCCATTTACATATTCACAAGGATATTCTACTAGTTGAATAATCACATGCAATATCAATAGCCAATTTAATAATGATAGAATGCATAATGTCAGACATCATAACCACATAGTCATGTCTGTGTTCCAAAACTAGAAATAAAGATTTTTTCAAGGCCTTGTTCCAAGACAGTAGATTGTCTCATGAGACATACCGATGCATCAAAAGGCTATGGTGGGCTCCAACCATAACTTACAAAGTCCAATGCATTCCTCAAATGAAATGTTTGAAACGTAATATAAACATTTTTATTATAACTAGCTTACAAAATGTCAATATTTTAACCACAAACCATGAATGGTATAAAAATAGAAAATCCATAGTCAAACATAACTCATTCAATACAGTATGGAAGATTTAATTATCATAAATCAACCTCAATCAAGAATAATAAAAGATATTTACATAGATGAAAATAATCAATAAAACAATTTGAGAGAACTATTTCTTTTTTCTTGAAAACATTTAAAAGTATTACTATTTATCAAGAAGCTGTTATAAATAGATTTTTGAATCAATGTGTCCCATAACACTGTGAAACTTTTAAAAGGAATTAAAATTTTAAAACATTAATTCTCATATAAATAAATCCTTAAAACCATTTCTAAATCATGAACATTAGTGAGAAATATTTAGAAGAATAAACCTTCAAGACATTTAAAATGATATTTTAGTTAGAGGTCCTAACCAAATGAGAGAAGTTTGAATACAAATAATTGAGGTTATCAAAACATTATAATGTGATGAGAATAAAGGGATTCATGATATACTATGTCAAAGTATAGTATACACACCATAAAAAATTGAATTGGTGCATGACAACAAAGATGTCTCAATAGAATATAAATTGAGATGAAATCCCTTATAAGGTCCTTATACTTAGGTTAAGGATAAATCAATGACATAATAATTTGTAATAAATATAAATACACTCAATATGATTGGATATTAATTCTATATCAATTGTAGGACATTCACACATATTCTTGTAACAACAACACCAATGACTTGGATGTTTAACTCAATGAAGGAAAATTGAGTTAAGATTACTCTTATCATGTTCATATCAATGACATGAGAATTTATAAATGGATTGATTATGTGAATAAAAAGTATATCCACACAAATGGGAGTGTAAATCACTACACAAATAAATAAATGGTGATTTCACCAATAATTTGAGAGTGAAATAATCAATGAAGTTTGCATAAAACTCAATGAGTGGAATTAGAAATTAGAAATTCCCTTACCTATTTGGTAACATAATAAACATATGCCCCATGAAAGAAGGATCATTCAATGAAGATGTAAATACCCATTAATTAAATTATATTAAAAAAATAATACAATCATGGGTAATATATACACCACACATAAGGAATTATTGGCAATATAGCATGAATCTCATGGGAATAAGAAGTGAGATGAAAACCCCTTAACTTGTAATTTTCCATAGTATAGGGTAGGTTAACATCGGGTATAATGGTGAAATAATTTTTATTAAATAATAAAATAAACAAATAAATAAATATTATATCATATATGATAATTTTATGTTTCATTGTTAATGATATTTTAGTAGTATCATTGTTTTGGGTGTTAACTGGTTCATTTTCCTTTATATGTTATGTTACAAAAGTCATGTTTGTTATGTATAGTATGTATTTGATTCAAATAAATAATGATATTATGTTCATAAACATTATTTATAAATTATCAAATGAAAATTATTCTTGAATGGTTACGATGGAGAATGAATCTTATCGCGTTTGTTGAGATGGTAATCCGTACATACACATGAGCGACAATATCATTCAATTTATTGTAAAATCGTATGTAATTGGATGGTATATCATATATACAGAATCATTAACATGTTATATTTATTATTTACATCAATTTTACCCATTATTATACCCATCCCAATAATGAAGTGTTGAATAAAAAAACTATACCACGACGTAGAGATGGAAAGTCGTACGTACGCAAGTATGGTGACCTTTTCATTCATAGGATGGATATAATGATGAATATGGTTGTACCATATTTATAATAACATCATAAAATATAGATGTTCATTGAGATATTATTTTGGTATAGAAACAACAAAAAGGTGGAAGTGTAAAAAGAAAAGAACATTGAAAGAGGTGGGGAAATTATTACCTCTTCTTCGGTTGCTTCCTTTTGATTTGATCAAAAGGGTTTCTTAGTTTGGATTTCAGATCAAGGTAAGGCTTATAGGTTTAATTGATGGTATTTTATAGGATATTTGAGCCAGGGTTTTCCGAGACAAATGGCTTTGGAGGTGTGAAAATAAAAGAAGAGGGAGTACCCTTTTATAAGAGAGGTGAGGGTCACTTTAGGAAAAGCTTGAAATATTATTTTATTATATAATCTTTTTCATTTTATAATGGCTCCAAATGGATTTTTTTCGAGGATAAGGTGGTTATGGCAGTAAATCCCTTCAACCAATAGGTTTTAGACAATTTTAGGTCACCATATTAATCTTATCGTTTAGATTTAACTCTTAGTAAATTAGTTTAACTTTTACCATGTCTTCTTGTATTCTTATATTATATGGTTAATAAACATACTATAAACTGCCAAGAGAACATCAAGTGGTTCATTATAAAATCTATATCAGTATATAAGTCCTTTGGACAAACCTTATATTTTTAGAAATATTATATCATTTAATAATATAATATTTGTTTTAAAAACGCATTTATGTTAATTTTGACAGTATTTAGTATTTGGTTTTTTGAAAGTCATAATAGCATGATTACTTTGAAAAAAATCATTTAATCAACCCTTAAATGTAATATTAAACTATAAAATTTGTTTATTTACTCAAAAGTATTAATTTACATTAATTTTGATATTTATAATATCGATTATTTTAATCATTCATTAATAAGGTAGATACCGCATCACCATTGTGTCATAAATAAATTAAATTATTTAAAGTCTAAAAATTATAAATAAAATACCATGACATAGGAAATAGTTTTATCTTTATAATTAATATTCATAGTCAAATTTACCTTATGTATAACCCTATATTAAAAAAATTTAGTTGTGAAATATTTAATTTAACACTTTTAACTATTCTTTAAATAAAATAATAATAAATATCCTAATATAATCCAAGTGAACCAAAGAGGATCATATTTTATTCCTATGTTTTATGTTGGTCAAAAAACACATATCTAATAGAATTAGGCCATGTGTTAGGGTAATTATAATATCATTTTTACCTTTAATTACCATATTTACTTGTAACCGTGGTAAATAAAAGTCAAAAGTTACTATTCATCAAAAATTATTTTCATCTTATTGAGCCACATTTTTCTAACTTATTTCATCTATGTGTCTTTTATTTTTAAAATTAAATTCTCAGGAGTGGTAAAACTACATTTTATGAAAATTTCTTAATGTGCCCATTAGGTGGGTAAAAAGCGTTAAAAATTCAATAAAATTTTATACATCTAATTTTATTATAAAATGACTCCAATGAATTACATAGAAATAATATAGTTATAATGTATCTATATTGACTTAAAATTAATTTAAATAAAATAAATAATTATTTAAATAAAAAGTAGGTTTTTAAACAATAACGTAGTGTTTTTCACTGTTCATCAAAAATTGAAAGTTTTCAGAAAAATAGAAAAAATTCACCCTAAGATAATTTTGATATTCCAAATCAAAAAATGATGTCTATTTTTCCGAATTAAAAACATATAAGTTTCATTAATTAATTTCAAATTAATTTCCATTGAAAAAACCAAAGAGCGAGTTTTTGAGAAATAAAAACTATCAAATGATTGATATGTGTTTATGTCCAATTTAAATGTGAAATTATTTCAAATGATCAAAATTGGAATAAATGATAAAAATATAATATAATTATAATTCAAAACCATTTTAATGTATAATTTTACACTATAAATTATTATGATTAAAAAAATTGTTTTCAATTAATATTTAGTATTTTCACTCTTCATCAAAATATTAAAGTTATCAGAAAAACACCAAATATTAATCCAAACTAAATATTTATCTCCCTCTTCTAAATAATAATTTAATTTCATAAAACTCAATAAACAGAAGTTTCAAATATTGGATTATAAATTGTTCACCATTAAAAGGCGGAAAAACTGTATTTTTTGAAAAATACTTCCTTTATCTGAAAAAATTGAATTTTCCCATATACTATGTCTAAGAAACAAAAAATATGAATGTTAAAATTATATGATATATATATATATAATTCAAAATGTTGTTATTAATCTTAAAAACCACTTTCTAAATCGCTAGTTTGATAGGTCGTGGTGCGCTTGAACTAGGTGTACTATACATCACACATTATGGCATTATTCAAAGTGAAGTGTACCATGAAATATTTGGGTGTTACATTAATCTCCCTTAAATAAATTGCATCCTCACAATTTGAAATTGTTCTTTGGAAATAAAAGGTAAAAAATAAAAAATACCATTATGGAAAACCCACATCGGAAATAGGGTTAGTAAATTTTAGTCCTAATAAGAGGGAAAGGGAAATGAAAAATTCACCACCAAATTAGGATTTCAAAAAAGAGAACACTAGTGGAAATTATAATTGGAAGAAAAATGTGAATATTTATAAGGAGTGATTGTGGTCATCAATCACAAACAAGTGAATTGAAAATTGACTGCCTCAATGTCATAAATATATGATGAGTAATGTTAGGTATTAGGATAACACATTTTTTGGGTTAAGATCCTTTCCCTAAAGATTAAGAATTAATTTCATCATAGAATAAAAAAAATAATTGATAACTAGGCTCCCATCCTTTAACTAATTTCCACTAAAACTCATCTTTCACTCCAAATGATGAGTATTCAAGATGACTTGGTCACACCTGAAGCACTAGAATAAACTTACATAGAATCACATGAGCCACAAAGGATGAACTATATATTTACCCCATCTTTATAGATTAGGAAAAACCAAAATGGTTAGTAAAAGATTATATGATCCCCAAAAAGGATAATCTTTTAGTGAAATAAATACTAATATGTATTTCTAAAATTAAACCAACAATACCCAAAGTTCAGTAAATACCATTCAATAAACAATTCTCCTTAGAATCCATCAATATAATACAAACTAATATTGAACCCCAAAACTCATAATAATTTGATTATGTAGTCTTCCATGTTAAATTGTATCTCTAAATAACAGCGACAACTCATAATTTCACATATATAAAAGTAATTAACCTAATCACAAATTCTCTATGATAGGTTAATAATTTCTATAAGTACCCTAAATCGCTATATATCAATAATAAAAAATTAGATAAAAATCCACTATTACTCCTCAAATGAAATCCAAAATTATTCTATTTTCTATAGGCATATAGTGCTCCCAACAGAGTGAACGTCTTCCAAAATACCATTTATCACTTAATCCCCAAATCATTTTCTCTACTAAGGATATTCATTTAATAAATATAATATCCCAAATCAACTTATTATTGATCAATAAAATCACTGAACAAAAAATAATTAGTCACACTAACTAGGGATATCACGTAGTCCAAAGGTAGGTGATAAATCATAGTCACACATTGGTTCTGGGTTCGATTCCCGCAGCATAGTCCAACGCGACGGGTTGTCACACGGTCTTCATGTTTTCCTTTTTCAAATACTCTATTTTATAACATTCCCAAAATGAGATAAATACCTCAAAATAACCATAACATAATTTAACCCCAAAATTTATCTCATACCTCATATTTTCATCCCAAAATTTAATAACTTGTAATTGCCTCAAATTCAAGGATTAAATAACCCAAATGTTAATTTATAACTATATCCACAATAGAAAAGATAATTCTGCCTCAAATAGCATTTTCACATAACAAAATGGAGGGTTACACATACAATAGAATAGTCTTCCAATGTAATCCCATCAACAAAGAGTACTAATACTATTAATCATTTTTCCATCTATTTATTTCCATATAGGTTCTTACATGACCAATAGGTTATCCTATAGAATAGGGAATTCACTAGGGTAATGCCCATGTCCTGTATATTTACAAAAAATGACTGTAAATGGATTCTTGGAATCATTTTTATTTTATTCCATAGTACTTTTCATTTTCCCTTGGAAATTCTTTACTTTATATCCTTTTTTCCCACACATAATTCATTTATTTGTTCCATTGAGACACTTTACTAGGTGTCTCCTTCCAATTTCTGGTATGATATAAATTGATCTTTCTTTTCTCCATGGTCTCCACTACTGGATCTCTTTTCATTCAGTGCATTTCTCTTCTTTGTTGAGTCTGGGAGTT
This sequence comes from Viscum album, assembly GCA_963277665.1. Lineage (NCBI taxonomy): Eukaryota > Viridiplantae > Streptophyta > Magnoliopsida > Santalales > Viscaceae > Viscum > Viscum album. The sequence goes on from OY728158.1 coordinate 866,448,489, forward strand.
GGTTAATATTAACGTTCTTGATCATATTTTTGGAAAACTGATTCGGCATGAAAACGATATATTTTAGGCCTATCAACATTCCATTTCATTGCTCATCTCCACCACTATTCTAACCTTTTACATAATGTTCAATGTTACTATGACTTCCCTGGAATCTTTTCATTGACTAAAACCAGAATGCATTGTGTGAGTAACAATAGTCATAAAATCATTTAGAGAATATCATGACACCTTATTTTAAATCAAAATACCTTTTGATTAGCCAAGGTTATTTATTATCATCTTATATATAAATCCTACAAATCGGTATGTAATGAAAAATTTAATTATGTGAAGCATATCCCCCAGGAGTGTCATAACCAAGAGTGTAGCAGGGCATGTTTTAGTGCACCTGTTCCCATTCGAGTCTAGATCAAAACGGTGATTTCAGGTTTTACCCCTAGGTACATATGTGCCAGAGTCACCTCTACCTGCTCATATCTAGACATGGATGTATTACATGGAAAACCCACATAATATTTACATTACCAAAATTTTTGGATGTTCTTTTATACTAATCCCAAATTCATTTTTAGGGTAACGTTCTCTTATCAAAAATTTTCTAAATATAGTTTCCAAGGTTTGAACTAAACTTTATCTGATAAAAACTATAATACTTCGACCCAGGTTACCAACATTAAGTGCATTATTAAATAACATTGGAAGGAACTCAAGATATCACCTCTCAGAAGACCGATTAGTTTATTATCTGTGAAAATACAAGATACATATATAAATTTTACATTACATCATGAAATAATGAAAAACAAAAATGTGTCTCATTTGAACACACTTATATCTGTTGGCCTATCCTTGCATGTTAAACAAAATATACTTCTTCACATCCTGGGAAAATAAAACATAAGAAAGGGGGTGAGCTCAGATGCTCATTAGGGATAACAATATAGTGGAAACTATCATAAATAATCATAAACATTTAAGGCAATGTATAAGACTAAAATAAAATCCTTTTAAACATAATCTTCAGAATAATATGGCAAATGAAAATAAAATAATTACATTTACTTATTCAAATAGATATTCTTTTAGTAGAATAATCACATGTAATATAAATAGCTAATTCTATAATGATGGAATGCATAATTTCGGACATCATAACCACATAGTCAAGGCCTCGGGCCAAGACTACAAATAAAAATTTTGTCAATGCCTTGTGCCAAGACACTAGTTTGTATCATGAGACCTACCAAGGCATAGAGGAGATATATCAGGCTCCACCCATCGCTTACTAAGTCTAATGCATTCCTCGTATGAAAAGGTTAAAACATAATCTAAACATTCGTATTAGAAGTAGCATATGAAATGTCCATATTTTAACCACAAACCAGGAATTTTATAAAAATAGCACATCCATAGTAAAACATAACTCATTAAATACAATATGGAATATTTTATTATAAAAAATAAAACTTAGTCAATAATAATGAAGGATATTTACATAGATGAAAATAATTAGTAAAACTATTTGAGAGAAATATCCCCTTCTTCTTGAAAACATTTAAAAGCCTCACAGTTTATCAATAAGCAGTTAAAAATAGATTTTTGAATCAATGTTTCACATACCATCTTGAATCTTTAAAGAGGAATTTTAATTTTAAAACCTTCATGTACATATAAATAAATCCTTAAAACTATATTTAAAACAATGACATTAATGAGAAATATTTAGAAGAATAAATCTTTAAAACATTTAAAATGATATTTTAGATAGAGGTCCTAACCAAATGAAAGAAGTTTGAGTACAAATAATTGAGGTGATAAAGACTTTATAATAACATGAGAATAAAGGGATTCACTATATACTATGTAAAATTACAGTATACACACCATATAAAAGTGAATTGGCTCGTAACAACAAAGATGCCTCAATAGAATGTAAATTGAGATGAAATCCCTAAAAAAGTCAATATCATTAGGTTAAGGATAAATCAATTACATAATTATGTGTTAAAAATATAAATACACCTAATATTATTTGATATTCACTGTAAATCAATGAAAGGATATTCACACATATTCTTGTAACAACAACACCAATGACTTGGATGTTTAACTCAATGAATGGAAGTTCAGATAAGATTACTCTTATCAAGTTTATATCGATGACATGAGATTTTATAAATGGATTGATTATGTGTATCAAAAGTATATCTCACAAAGGGGACTGTAAATTACTACATAAATAAATACATAGTGATTTCACAAATAATCATGGAGTAAAATAATCAATGAAGTTTGCATAAAACTCAATGAGTGGAAATCAAAATTAGAAATTCCATTGCCGATTTGGTAACTTATGAAAAATACACCCCAGGAAAGAAGGATAATATAATAAAGATGTAAATACCCAGAACATAATGTATATTACACAATTAATACAATCATGGGCAGTACATACACCACACAAAAGGAAATAATGGCAATATTGCATGAATCTCACGGGAATAAAAAGAGAGATGAAAACCCCTTACCTTGTAATTTTCCTTAGTATAGGGTGGCATAAACTCCTTTATAATGGGGAAATCATTGTTATTAAATTATAACAGATCCAAATAAATAAATATTAAATCATATATAGTCTTCTAATATTGCTTTGATAATGATATTTTATTAGTATCATTGTTTTGGGTGTTAACTAATTAGTTTTATTTTATATGTTTTGTTATGTAAGTCATGTTTTTTATGAATATTAAGTATTTGATTAATATAAATAATGATATTATTTTCTTAAAAATTATTTTTAAATCATCAAATGAAAATTATTCTTGAATGGTTATGATGAGGAATGAATTTTATCGTGTTTTTGGAGACGGTAATTTGTACATACACACAAGCAAAAAATATCATTCAATTGTTGGTAAAATCATATGTAATTGGATGGTATATCATATATTAAGAATAATTAACATGTTATATTTATTATTTACCTCAATTTTACTCATTATTAATCAAATTCAAATAATTACGTGTTGAATAACTACACCACGGCGTGGAGATGGTAAGTCGTATGTACGCACGTATGGTGACTTTTCCATTCATAGGATGGATAGAATAATGAATATGGTTATACCATATTTATAATAACATCACAGTATGTAGAAGATGTTGGGGTTATTATTTTGGTATGGAAACAACAAAGAAATAGGAAGTGGATGAAGAAAATAACCTTGAAAGATGTGGTGAAATTATTATATCTTCTTCAGGTTCTTCCATTTTATTTGATCAAAAGGGCTCATTAGGATGGCTTTTTTATCAATGTAAGGCCTCTATGTTGAAGTGAGGGTAGTTCAGAGGATATTTTTTCAGGGTTGTTTCAATATAAAAGGCTTTAGATATGTGAAATTAAGATAAGGGGAAGTACCCTTTTATAAGAGAGGTGAGGGTCACTTTAGGAAAATCTTGAAATATTATATTATTATATAATAATTTTCAGTTTATAAAGGCTCCAAATGGATTTAGTTAGAGGATAAGGTATGTATGGGTCTCAATCCCTTCAAAAAAAAGGTTTTAGACATGTTTAGGTTACCATATTAACCTTATCTTTTAGATTTAACTCTTTGTTAATTTGTTTAACTTTTACCATGTATTCTTGTATTCTTACACTATATGGTTAATAAACATACTATAAACTACCACAAAAATCTCAAGAGGTTCCTTGATGATATATCTATCTTTATATAAGCCCTTTTACATAACCTTAGATTTTTAGGAATATTATATCATTTAATAATATTATATTTGTTTTAGAAACTCATTTATGTAAATTTTGACACTATTTGGTATTTGGTTATTCTGAAAGTCAAAAAAATATGATTACATCAAAAAATATTTATTTAATCAACCCTAACCTGAAATATTAATCTATAAAATTCTGGTAATGCATCAAAAGTATTAATTTATATTTATTTTGATATTTATAATATAGCTTATTTAAATATTTCATTAATAACGTAATAACTACATCATCATTGTGTCATAAATAAATTTACTTATTTAAAATATAAAAATTATAAATAAAATACCCTGATGTAGAAAATATATTTAGCTTTATAATTAATATTTATAGTAGAATTTATCCTATGTATAACCCTATATTAACAATGTTTTAGTTATGAATCTTTGAATTTAACTCTTTTAACTTTTCTTTAGATAAAATAATAATAAATTTATTAATCTAATTCACGTGGACCAAAAAGGATAATATTTTATTCATAAGGTTTATTTTGGTTGAAAAAAACTTATCCAATAGAATTGTGAATGTGTTAAGGTAATTATAATATCAGTTTTACCATTAATTAACCTATTTACTTTTAATCGTTGTAAATAAAAGTCAAAAGTTATTATTCACAAAAAAAATATTTTAATCTTATTGAACCAAATTTTATTTACGGATTTCAACTATGTCCCTCATATTTTTTAAATTCAATTCAAAAATGTTTTAAAATTACGTTTTATGAAAATTTGCTAACATGCCTAGAAGGTGGGTAAAAATCATTAAAAATTCAATAAAATTTTATACATCTAATTTTATTTTAAAATGGATCCATTAAATTAAATTGAACTAATATATGTATTATGTATCTATTTTGACTTAATATTAATTTAATTAAAATAAATAATTATTCAAATAAAAAGTCGGGTTTTAAAAAATAACGCAATGTTTTTAACAATTCATGAAAAAATGAATGTTTTCAGAAAAATACCAAAAATTAACCCTAATATAATTTTGATATTCCTAATCCGAAAATGATCCCTATTTTAAAAAATTAAAAACATATAAGATGCATTAATTAATTTAAAATTAATTCTCGTTGTCCAAACTAGAAAACTGTTTTTTGAGAAGTAAAAACTATCAAAAGATTGATGTATGTTTATGTCCAATTTAAAAGTGAATTTGATTCTAATAAACATAATTGGATTAAAAGATAAAAATATAGTATAATTATACTTCAAAACCATTAAAATATATAATTTAACACTATAAATTATTTTAATTAAAAAAAGTTGTATTCAATTAAAATTCAATATCATTAACTATTCATCAAAATATGAAAGTTATCAAAAAAATACAAAACATTTATCTAGACTACATTTTTATGTCCTGATTCTAAATAATAAATTAATTTCAAAAAAATGAATATATAAAAGTGTTAAATATTGGATTATAAAGGGTTCTCCATTATAAGAAGAAAAAACTACAGTTTTTGAAAAATATTTCTTTTATTGAAAAATTAAATTTTTACTTATATTATGTCTAAGAAGCACAAAAGATGAATGTTAAAATTATATGAGATATGTATAAAATTCAAAATGTATTTATTACTATTCATAACCTCTTTTTAAATGGCTAGTTTGATAGGTCATGGTGGGCTTGAATACGGTGTTGCATACATCACACACTATTGTATTATTCAAAGAGAAGCAAATTGTGGAAGCTTGGGGTGTTACATAAAGTGTGCCTTTGAAGTTACCACTGATGAATTCTGTCAAATTTGGTGCCCTGAGAACCAACTATTTATACATTTATTACAGGAATGTACACTTATTATATATTGTTCGTTGTTTTGCATGACTATAATATAATAATGTCCTAGAATATTTGTTGCATTAATAAGGTCATGGAACATACCTACTATGATGAGAACCATGAAATGTTATAACAATATTCTTAAATAAAGTTCTAGGGTTGGATGACATACTATGATAGGACACATAGTATACAGACAGTCATGTGCGAGTACTTGTAAGAAGACGAGACTCTCTCTCATGGAGTTTGCACTTAGTAATCTCCAAGATGTTTGATTATGAGAATAGACCAGCTAGTAGCAATTCTTCATGTCTTGGTGTCATCAGAAATTTCTATTTACGAGTGTGTGTAATGTTCCTTAGACTAGAAGACTATCATTAACTCATGTCATGACTCGCACACTTAGATTTTCTGACAAAAACCGTCACGAAGACAGTTGGTAGGAAGTAGGGTACGTTGGGTGCGCCACAAATGACATGTTTTTAATGGATAAGTTGAGGAAGGATTTGTCCCTTATAAATTTAGGGAAGTAGATATCTTGGGACATTTGATTGAAATATAATTGTCGCTCAAATTCCATGGCCATGGTGTCACGACGAGTTTATTTCTGGAAGTCAAAGAATAAAAGATCAAGCATATAGGTTTATGATGGTGACATGAAACCTTCATGATGAGATATTGAGACAAATGGATTAAATTACACTGTAAGTGTTCGTATGAGGTGACACGTCAATTAGGCATCAAATTATTTCTCTTGGGTGCCTTGACCCATTGCTAGATAGTAATCTTGGACTTTAGGCAAGCCCACATAATGCCAATGAGAAAGGGGCCTAGAGGGTCACACACTAACTGTATCCAAGTATCTCAAGTAGAATAAATATTATTCTTGTATGTGGTATAATAATTATTCAAGGAAGCCTAAATCATTTTAATTTTGGAGTAAAAATAAAATAAAAATAAGATATACAGGCCGGGTACATTGAATGTACACGCTGTGTAGTTTTCAATGAAAAATGAGTACACACCTTGTATTAATGATTACAAACCATTTAGTTTTCCAGTCCGGTATTTTAGGAAATAATATCATTTTGTTAAATGATAGTTATTATAATTAGTGTGGGTCCATGTTAAGGAATTTATTATTCGATATGGGGGTTTCAATAAGAGTTAATAAAATAGATAAAACACATAATGCGTTTGTTTATTGTCATAACTCTATAACCTCTAACCCGATTATAAATATCCTCACAACCCCAACACTTTTCAGAAGAATACTTATGCACAACAATTATAGATAATTCTATCAAGACCGAAAGAACTTCTTCCTCCAAGAATGCTCTCAAGACTGGTAGAGATCCACCTCCATCAGATCAATGTGATATAAGGCGGATAACCCAAGAAAAGGGTTCTTCACACTAGCACTTGAATATTCCTTTGGCGAAGTCTAGAGATATATGGTGCACGTGTGGATCACTGCTAGAGGAAGTCTACACATGGATTATGCAATGCAACGAAGAATCACACCATAACGTGATCAGAAATATCAACGAAGAAAGAATTCCATAAAATGTACTTTATGTCAATTAATTAAATTAATTATAATCACCCTGTGAAGATCCTCCTTTTGTGGTTCCTAGACTATTCTTATTCTTTGTCTATTTCTGTGATTCGATCCATGGATTCTGGCGTTTATCATCATATTAATCCCAATTTGATCATTTCTAATGACAAAAAGCCAAGTGGGCACATCCACCCATGAGCTTCTGCTACGCTCGAGGCCTTCAATTGGTATCAGAGGGGTCACAACATTGATTATCGTTATTTAATTTTCATTGATAATTTACAAATTTATATTTCATTCAATTTAAGATAAATTGTTATATAAAACTGAATGAATTAGATCTGTTATTCCTCCTTCATTTCTCAATCCACATCACAGAAATGACATTTTAATTTTAATTTTGATTAAAATAAATACACGGAACTCATATGGAGGATCCACTCATTATTTCTATACAACACAAGAATACACGGTTTGTAGTGAAGACTACAAGTCGTGTACTTAGGTTCAATGAATTGGTACTGGTCCACCAAACCACGATGTGTGAATTGAGGATAACTAAGTTTTTAATACACCATGTTGACCAGAACTGAACGGTGCATGGAAACTGGAATACATAGCTTGTATGTTGAATCAATACACTGTGTAGTCCGATCCGGCCCAGGTGAAACCATGTATAAGTAGAAGACATGTACCACGTACATGGGATTGCTAGGCCGATAACCGTGTAACGGGGAAATACACACCATGTTATATTAATCTACACACCGTGTACTCCAAAATTTCCAAAGTATAGAAAACATGTCAAATCCCCTGGAGTATACTTTGGATAAAGGGTGAAAACAAATAAACACCAAATAGTATCACCTACACGTCGTGTACTTTCCAGAAATGGAATTTCACCAGGTTTCCTTCAAAGTACTAATACCTGTACAAGGAATATGTATGGGAATAATCTCAAGGAAATTTAGAAAGGAATTTAAGATAAATAATTTATTAATTATAAGATCATAATTAATTGAATTCAAGTGCAAATTATCTTGAATTAAATAACGATTAAAAGAATTTGAATACTAAATATGCATAAATGTCATTGCATGCTATGGATGATCATGAGCTTGAGAAAATAACCTTTGTGTGTGTATGGTTTCATTTAAATTTATTTAATTTAAATTTGTTGGACTGTGAGCCTTCTTCCAATAAAATATAGGGCATGCGTGCTCATGATTTCTTTAATGTAAACCACATGTAATGAATGATCTCCCAAGCCAGATGAGATGGGTCAAAATCTAAAGCTGAGGTGAAACCAACCCAAGAGGATACAAAGGTGTACAAGTGGGAGTTGCAAAAACATGAACCATCAGGTTCAAGGTGTTTTCCCCTAGTTTGTGGTTAGTTTATCAAAACTGCTAGGGAAGATAACCAATAGAAGCTCATGGCCATGCCATCATATTTAATATCTATCTAATTGAATGGTTTATTTATTATGTATGTGTTTTCGCATTCACATAATTAATGAAATAAAGAAGCATGCAAAGATGGAAAAATATAATAACCAGACTATGTGTAAAAATTATCAGAACATGGTTAATCTCTTAAACAAGCATCACTTAATGGTAACAATCATGTGATAATGTAAAACAATAGATAAAGGATTAAAATCTCTAAAATACCATATTAAGTCATACCAAGCCTTCCATTACATGATTAAGGAAAAGACTCAAAGAATTCTATGTGTTTGAACAACCCATGTTGGGACAATTACTTTTATAAAAGAAGCTCTTATAAAAGTTTCAGGTTGACTTTATCATTTTACATCAAGTGGAGTATCTCTTGCAAGACTTGTTTTATAATGGAGGGAAGTGTTGAGGAAATCCAAGTCAGGATTTTAGGACTGGGGAGTCCACTCAACAGATCAAGGAACTGTAATCTCATAGTTGTCAATGACTTTCCTACCTAAATACCTTTAAATAGCTTGACCAAATCTTGTTGGGGTTATGCAAAGTGGAATTTGGATCCTTGCCACTAGAATTTCATCGCAAATGGACATTCTGAGTTCAATGGTCAGGGCCATTTGGACTTGATAAAATAGTGGGGGAATTAATAAATTCATTTATTATTTTTCATAAAATCTAATCAAAAGGTACTGATAAATATTATCTTTTTATTTGTTGAATCCATATGAAAAACTCATCAACCACATTTTCTCTGCGATCAATTCAGGATAAAGAAAATATCCTCACAGGCAGTAACTTCCAGGAATGGTTTAGGCCCCTTCGTGTTATCCTATGCCATGAATGAATGTTTTACGTGATGGAGTCTCCACTTCCGGATTCGCCTGCCCAAGGGTAAAGTGATGAATATTTCTTGGTATATGATTAAATTTTGAGCGATGAACTCAGCGTTCAATGTTTGATGCTGTCATAAATGCCTAGAGAGCTCATGAAGTCTCATGAATACATAGATGCCTATATCATTCTCGGCCACCTCCATGGTCTATACTAGGAGAGAGAAAGATATGAAAGGATTGAGATATCCAAGGTTCTATTTAAGAACAATCTTGGAGAGGGTTCCCCAGCTGGGCCTCATGTAGCCAAGATCCTTGGATACATTGAGCACTTGGAGGTTCTAGGGTTTAAACTCCCCCAAAAACTGGGTACCGATCTCATTCTTACATCACTCCCCCAGAGCTTCTCTAACTTTACTTTATATTTCAACATGAACAACATTGATAAGGCTTTATCTGATCTTCTTATCCTCATTCTCCATGTGGACAATGAGATGAAACATGAAAAGACTTCTATCCTTATGATGAATAAAAGGAAAGGGATGGAAAAGAGCTTTAATTCCAAAGATTCTTACCAGCCTTCCAAGAAAAGGAAGATCAAAGGGGAGGCAAGAGAACAGAAGGCTGTTTATTTCACATGTGGAAAGAAGGCCACTAGAAGAAAAACTACACCAAGGAAATGAAGTAAGGAGAAGTTTCAGGTGCTTTTGTTATCAAATGAAATATATCTATTTCTACAAATTGGGTATTAGATACTACTTGTGGTGCTCACATATATATCCAAATACAAGAACCAAGTAGATTTAAAAAGATTGACCTAGGTTAGGTTGATCTGCGAGAAGCCAACAAAGCCAGACTCACTGTTGTAGCTATCGAAGACTACCACCTCACATTTCCCACTAGGATGGTCTTAGTATTAAATAGATTTAATCATGTACCCTCTGTAACCAAAAACATTATTTCAGTATCTATATTAGATACTGATGGATTCATCTTCTTGTTTGGAAAGGAATGTTTCTACTTTTATAAAGATACAATTTGTTTCGGTAGGGCACAATTATATAACGACCCTTATGTGTTAGACTACACAATCCATGTAATGTAAATCGATGACAAAGTTAATTCACATGACCCATACCACAACCAACTTTGGAATCATCAGTTAAGTCATGTTAATGAGAAATGTTTGACAAAATTACATCAAGATGAGTATTTAGATTCTTTAGAACTAAAACCACTTGGTGTATGTCATGCGTGTCTAAAAGGCAAAATTACTAAAGATCCATTTAGTGGGAAATGTGAAAGGGCTAAATAGCTTCTATAATTAGTTCATACAGATGTGTGTGGACCATTTTCAGTTGAAGCAAGGGGTGGGTTCTTGTACTTCATAAATTTTACTGATGATTTTTGTAGATATGGATATATTTACTTAATGAATTATAAGTGAGATTATTTTGATCGGTTCAAAGAATACAGGAATGAAATTGAGAACCATATTTGTTAGAAGATTAAGAAACTCTGTACAGACAGAGGAGAATAATATCTTAATCAGGTATTCATTGATTTCTTACTGGAGTTTGTGATTCTATCTCAACTCACTCCTCTTTACACACCTCTGTGGAATAGTGTAATTGATAGGAGGAACCACACCCTATTGTACATGGTGGGATCAATGATGAGTCATGTGAGACTTCCATTATCATTTGGGGACATGAAATACAAATAGAAGCACACATACTAAACCATGTACCAACTAAATCGATAAAATGTATTCCATATCAATTATGGAGTGGACGCAAATCCATGTTATCAAATATACATGTGTGGGGTAGCAAAGCATTTGTTAAGGCCTCTTGAGGTAACAAGATTGTACCCCAAGGCACAATGTGTACCTTTATAGTATATCCCAAGTAAACAAGAAGATATTACCTATACAACCCCTCATATAAAATGGTTACAATAGAAATACATGTCATATTCTTTGAGAGGGAGCACATCTCCAAAATAGATAGTGGGAACAAGATAGATTTCGATGAAATAATGGCTCAAGATATACCGGAGTTGGTACAAGAATAGATTTCACAAAGCCCCATGGAAGAACAATCTATTCTAGAGACACAAGAACTACATAGGAGCATGAGAGAGGTGAGAGAAATAGAATGACATGGTTTTCATGTCTCTGAGGATGGTGACTCAATATTGGTTAAAAATGATGATCCTCTTACCTACAATAAAGCAGTTGAAGGCACAGGCGTTGCCAAGTGGAAAGAAGCCTTGAATTCTGAAATGGATTTCAAGTACCAAAACCATGTCTGGATTTTGGTAGATCCTCAAGTTTATGTAAATACTGTTGGTAATAAATGGGTATTTAAGAAAAATCTGGACATAAAGGGACAAGTCAGCACCTATAAGGCACGAATGGTTCCAAAAATGTTTTAGACATTGTCAAGGAATTGACTATGATGAATCATTTTCACTGGTTGGGATTCTGAAATCCATCAGAATCCTAGTGGCCATTGTAACTTACCTTGACTAAGAAAATTATAAAATGGATGTCGAAATAGCATTCCTTAATGGGAACCTCTAGGAATATGTCCACATGACACAACCTGAAGGCTTTGTGATTCCAAAGGATGAAAACTAGTTATGCAAGATGCAGAAATCCATTTATGGATTAAAGAAACCATCCAGGTCATGGAAATTTTTTTTGATGAGGCCATAATGGATTTTGGATTTGTTAAGAATGAATGTAAGCCTTGTGTCTGCAAAAGGTTTAGAGGATGTGCAATAGTTTTCCTAATAGTATATGTTAATGAAATATTACTAATTTGAAATGAAGTTCCTATCTTATCGTCAGTTTAGGCATGGTTGGATAAATTATTCTCTATGAAAGACTTGGGAGAGGCAGAATATAATCTACGGATCAAGATCCATTGTGATAGATCCAAGAGAATGTTGGTCCTGAGTCAAAGTACTTACATTGACATGATACTGAAGAGAATCAATATGGGATAGTCTAATAGGGTATTGTTGTCAGTGTCACATGGCATTCATCTTTCCAAGAAAATGTGTCCTTAGAAACAAGAGGAAAGAAAGAAAGTAGAAAGGATTCCTTATGCATCCATTATTTGTTCAGTCATGTATGTTATTCTACGTACAAGGCTATATATTGCTTACCCATTATGTGCGGTAGGCAGATGTCAAGCTGTTCCAGGAGACCACCGTTGGATGGCCGTCAAGACTATTATTAAGTATCTGAGGCGTACTAAGGATATGTTCCTAGTTTATGGAGGAGATGAGGAACTAGTCATCTAGGACATGTAGATTCTAGTTTCTAGACTGATCAAGATGACATAAAGTCACATAATGGATACATCATCAGTTTAAATGGAGGTGCAGTGAGATGGAATGGCTCAAAGAAAGGTGTGGTCACAGATTCTACCGTAGAGTCTGTGTATATCACAGCTTCTTAGGAAGCTAAAGAAGTAGTATAGATGTGAAGCTTCATCCAAGAGATGGATGCAATACCTAGGACTAAAGATCCTATCACACTCTATTGTGATAATACTACAGCGGTGGCACTTTCAAAAGAGCCAAGGTCACATTAGCGGAAAAAGCACATACTTCAGACGTATCATCTCAAGAGAGATTTTTTCCAGAGAGGTGAAGTAGTAGGGAGCAATATTTCCACAAAAGACAACATAGAGGATCCCTTGACTAAAGTCTTCACTCAACAGAAACATGATCATCTTTTGAGGTCTACCGGACTAAGAGTCATAGACAGTTGTCTCTAGTCCAAGTGGAAGATTTTTAGAGTTGGTGTCTTGAGAACCAACAATTTATACTTTGATTATATGAATGTACACTTATTATATATTGTTCACTGTTATGCATGACTATACTATAATAATTCCCTGGAATATTTGTTGCATTAATAAGGTCATGGAAGATCCCCGCTATGATGAGAACCTTGAAATGATATAACAATATTCTTAAATAATGTGTTATGGATGGATGACATACTATGATAGGACACATAGTATTTATACCATCATGTGCGAGTACTCGTAAGAAAATAAGACTCTCTCTCATGGAGTTCGCACTTGGTAATCTCCAAGATGGGAGATTATGAGAATAGACCCACCAGTAGCAATTCCACATGTCTTGGTGTCATTGTAAATTTCTACCTATGAACGTGTTTAATGGTATTTAGACAAGAAGATTATCACTAAACCATGTCATGACTCGTGCACTTAGATTTACTGACGAAAACCGTCATGAAGATAGTTGGTGGGAAGTAGGGTATGCTGGGTGCGTTAGGAATGACATGTTGTTAATATATAAGTTGAGGAAGGATTTTTCCCTTCCATATTTATGGAATTAGATATCTCGGCCCCTTTGATTGAAATATAACTATCACTCAAATTCTATGGTAAGGGTGTCACGACAGGTTTATTTATGGAAGTCAAAGAATGATGGATCAAGGATATATGTTTATGACACATCCATGAAACCTTATTGATGGGATATTGAGACAAAGAGATTAAATTACGTGGTAAGAGTTTTTATGAGGTGACACGTCAATGTGGCGTCAACTTCTTACTCTTGGGTTCCTTGACTCATTTTTAGATTGTAATCTTGGAATTTAGGCAAGCCCACCAAATTCCAATGAGAAAGATTCCTAGAGGGTCACACACTATGTGTATCCAAGTATCTCAAGTAGAATAAAGATTATTACCGTATGTGGTTGAATAATTATTCATGGAAGCGTAAATCAACTTAATGTTGGAGGAAGAATAAAATTAAAACAAGGTATACACATGATGTACATTGAATGTACACACCATGTAGTTTTCAATGAAAAATGAGTACACATAGTGTGTTAATGATTACACGCCATGCAGTTTTTCCAATCGGGTTTTTGAGGAAATTATATTGTTTTATTAAATGATATTTATTATAATCACCATAGGTGCATGTCAAGGAATTAATGATTCGACATTTGGTTTTCAATAACAGTTAATGAAATAAATAAAAAGTGTAACACATTTATTTATTGTCATAACTCTATATCCTCAAACCCGATTATAAATGTCCTCACAACCCCAACACATTTCAGAAGAATCATTGTGCACAAAAATTCTGAAGAATTCTATTAAGGCTGAAAGAACTCTATCCTCCAAGAACTCTCTCAAGACTGAGAGAGATCCACCTCCATCGGATCTAGAATATCTAAGGTAGAAAACGTAAGCAAAGGCTTCTCCTCACTAGCACTCGGAGATTCCTTTGGTGATGTCCTGAGATACGTGGTGCATGTGTGGATCACCACTAGAGAAAGTCTACACTTGGCTTCTGTGATGCAACATCAAATCACATTGGAACATGATCAGAAATATCAATGAAGAAATAATTCCATAAAGGGTACTTCTTTTCAATTAATTAAATTAATTATAATCAACCTGTGGCGATCCTCCTTTTGTCATCCTGAGACTATTATACTTTTTTGTCTATTTCTGTGATTCGATCCGTGGAGTCTGGCATTTATTGTCGTATTGATCTAGGATTGATCATTGATAATGACAAAAAGCCAAGTGGGCACATCCACCCACGAGCTTCGGCTATGCTCGGGACCTTTAAATTCATATTCTTCTTCATACACCATCATGGTATCGAATTCAACCTTATGAAGAAAAAATCCATCCATGGCAGGTCCCCACCTCGCAACATCACTGAGTTGAGAGGTCTCCAGGGGTAGCTGAACTACATCTGGAATTTCATAGCCAACCTAGATGGTAAATTTTTACCTTTTACCAGGTTAATGAATAAAGGGGTTAAGTTTTCGATGATCTCAAAATATATCTCCTAAACTCACTATTGAAAATGTCACCAGTTTAGGCAAGACCACTCTTTTGTACATAACCACCTTGGAATGGTCATTAGGTGCTTTCCTCGCATAGAAGCATGATTCTAAAAGAGAGAAAAACCTATATTACCTCATCTGAATGATGATTGATGGGAAAAAATGATATTCAAAAATTGAAAAAGTTTCATATCCCTAATCATTGTTGTTTAGAAACATGGGAATTACCTACAACACTATATGGCCCACCTGGTCTCCCGCTACAACCCACTCATGTATATCCTCAAACATCCCATGCTAACTGGATGCCTATCATGATGGGAGGTCATCCTACAATAGTTTTACATATGGTAAGTACCCTAGAGGTCCATCAAAGGATTGGTGTCAGAAGACTTCCTAGAAGATCACCGCTCAGAAGAAACAACATCATTGGATGCTGAACGTCGTGATGAAGAAGTGTTCTCCTTCCAAGGGGACCCCCAGACATGGGATGTGTACTTCGATGGTGCTTCCAAACACCCAGTCGGGAAAAGAATGGAGGAACCCAAGCTCAACAATATAGGGCTGGGTGGTATACTTGTATCCCCCAAAATGCGGTCTTTCCTTACACTTTCCTGTATTCTGAAGGGTGTACAAATAATGAAGTAGACTATTAGTCCCTCATTGCGGGCCTAGAGTTGGCACTCCATGCACAAGCCAAACACCTAAAGATAAAAGGTTATTTAGAGCTAGTAAAAAAACAGGTCAATGGTGACTATGCCATTATGAATGAATTATTAACCCCCTTAATGAAACATGTTCAAGAATTGATGGCAGAATTCCCATAAAAACCAACGCTGACCGACATCCCATGGTCACAAAATGCTTAAGACAATGCTTTGAAAAATGCAGCCACTTCCTTGGCTGATCCAGACCGATATGAAATGATCATTAGGATTTCCCATTGTCGAATGGTGTTGACATTTATCCATAACAATACAGAGTAGATTGAAAAAATTAGCACTGTTTCTGAGCCTTATGGTCACACCATCAGATGGATGATTCCCATTGAAAATTACCTTCGGAAGGGGGAACACCAGTTAGATTGGACTAGAAGGGAACATGTCTGAAGATGAGCAGTCAAATCTGTCTTGTACAATGGGGTAAACCAAGAAAAGGTTCTCTGTGAAGGAGTCCATTATGGAGTCCTTCTCAAGTGCATTGATGGATAAGAGATTTTTGCCTTCATGAAAGATGTGTACGTCAGATCATGTGGAGTACATGAATCAGCAACCTAGATCTCTCATCAAATTTGAATACTCATGTATTACTTGCCCACTACGATAAAGGATTTTTCCATATTCACTAGGAAGTGCCATTCCTGCCATATTCAGGAAAATTTTATTCATTGACCCCTGTAATTACTTCATACAGCTAAGTACTCCTGGACATTTTACACTTAGGATGTGTATGTTGTGGGACCATATCTCCCTGCGACATCCATAAAATTCAAGTTCATTCTCACAGGAACAAACTTCTTTTCCAAACAGTCCAAAGCCATACCCATTACAGAAGTCAGAGTGAAACGCATTATTATATTTGTGAAGGCCAACATCATTACCAGATTTAGTGTTGGTCGTACAATACTGATGGACAATGGCACCATCTTCTGCTCTACTAATTTGGAAAAATTATATCAGGTGTATGGAATCAAAGAGACCCATTCATCCCGCTACCATTAAGAGGCTAATGGGAAGATAGAGTCTTTCAACAAGCCTCTATCCTACATACTCCAAAATCTGGTAGACAAGTATTAGAAATCATGGCCAGACAAGGTTCTTCATTATATGTGGGATTATTATACCATGACCTGCACTGCCACCCAGGAAACCCCGTACTCACTGGTCTACTAGGAAGATGTGGTTTTGCCAATAAAAATTCATGTTCCATCACTTTGTGTGACCATTTGAATCAACTGTCTAGGGACGATAGATCCTAGAGATAGTTTGATGAGTTGGAGCATCTAAATGAGGAAACTTTGTAAACATTACACCATTTGAAAATCTATCAAAATTGGATGGCACGATCCTTCAAAAAAAAGGTTCTCCTTCGATCATTCCTCAAAGTAGATATGGTGTTAGTCCTCGGTACCCTAATTGATACTTGGGAAGAAGCACCCAAAACATGAACCAGAGTGGGAAGGACCATATGTCATATATAGGTTCTATTCCAACAGAGCATACACCCTGATATCAATGGATAGACAGCTCATTATGGCTCCCACAAATGCAACGTTTCTGAAGAAGTACTTTGTGTAATAACAACGCCCATATCATGGTATAAACTCTATGACCCTAAACTATGAGTTTTAATACAATGATATCTTGGTCCAAACTCTATGACCCAAAACTAGGAGACATGGTCCAATCCACATGACGTTAAACTGTATGAAACTCACCCCGAAAACATTACATTAAACTATGATTCATTTCCTACCTTCAAGACATTAAAATGCATAACACAAAACGTCCTAATAGCATGATGATAAACTGCACAATCTCTTAGAGAACTATGTCTAACTTGATTTCTACCCTTGCAGGATACGCAGCGACACCTCAATCCTTGATTTTGGCCCGACCGCCACCATATAAAAAATACCCCTATCATATGCTCTATCTCCCCAAACTGGAAAAGGAAACCCTTGTCACTCTTTATTTCTCACATCAAGTATAACTAATGTGATATTAGGATCAGTGGTAAGGATTCCCTTACTCAAAAAAACTATAGGGAAATATGGCAGACCCAACACTCATAGTGGGTGAAAAAACAATTCTCCTACCCCTATGTCCATGCCATATTGGTACATGGAACGTTTTCAACTACATGTGGCTTGATTCCTACCCTTGAAGGATATGTAGTGATGCATAGATTTAGAAACTTTCCCTATCCACTAAAAAAATGCCCTCCCTTGTCCCTACTCATAGACCAAACATTTGTAAGGAATGTTCAGATCTACGTACAGCTTGATTCCTTCCATTTCAATATATGTAGTGATTCTTGGATCCAGTATCCTAGCCTTGCCACTATTAAAAAGAAGATAAAATTCCCCTTCCCCATGTGTGAGCCATCTTGTGTGGGGATTCCATGAAGGGTCCTGACTATATAGTAGTAAACAGTGATATTCTTCAAGAGTCACGTCTGGACCGATTCTCAATATTATGAGATACCACACACTCTACCCACTCATGAGTAGTCAAAAGATCCCTCTTCCCATTATACATATGAGTCAAATCTACATAAAATCTCTTGTGGTTCATAGTTAATCATGGTTTTGGTATTTCTTCCATTCTTAGAAAAATCATTCCTGTTTATCAAACTCCATACTCCAGGAAAACATTTATCCCCATAAACATTCATGGCCATCTAATATGAAAGGATAGTGTCCTGCGGACACTTTTTTTTACTATGATCATCATGCCCTGATTGCTTTGCATATGTCGCCTACACAACGGTCATCAATCAAATGAAAATTCATCCACAATAGATTCCTTTATTACCTCGGTATTCCTGATGGCTTTCAAGCCCCATTTCATCCCTCCTAATTCATGTTTCCCCTTGGAAATATGGTTTACACCTTCTATCATCACTCAAGTATAAGTAATTCTAGGACACCCTGATCATGATCAACACAATGATATTAATGATCTTTGTGACAACACAATGTTCTTACCAAATGACATTAAACTGAAAGGAAAAAATCATCCTTGTTGTATGATGTTAAACTACATAGCAATGATTTAAGCCTCAAGTTCTCCCTGATGTTGATTTTCCTATTCTTATGTGGTGACATGGAATCCTTGTAATCCTTTGTATCTCACACGGAGCATAGATCTCCTGAGAATAAGTATATTAGAGATATATACACCTTGAAATTATGGGAAAACAGTCTAGTAAGTTAGTCCTAGAAACATAAACCAAAAAGGTATCTCACTGTTCCCTTCCCCTTGAGAACCCCCACGTCCTGGCCATATGAAGTTAAACAACAGGGTATCCCAAATATGGGATGAATGCCTCACCCTGCATGTGAGTCTGATCTACATAAGGGATACCTAATTCCATGAGTAAATCACAACCCAAATATGTCTAATATATCTTGATACACTCCTTCCATACATCAAAATCCATGCTCTGAGTGATATTGAATCCCCATAATCTTCCATTTCCATCTGAGATGGAAGAATAGTGCCCTGCAGACACCTTTGTTTGGCTCTTCACATCATGCCTCGATGGCTCTCCATATGTCACCTGAAAAACCATCCTCAATCGAAAGAAAATTTATCCCTAGGAGAGTACTCTCCTTTCTCAGTACGTGCAAGGGATTCCAATCCCCATAACACCCCTCTTGATTCAAGGGCCCTCAAAGTCATGGTTTACATTCTCCTTCCTACCCACGTCCTGGATATATCATAACATGTGGGCCCGATTCATCTCGACTCTCTTTTTAGGTTTTTGTAAAATAGAGATACCCCATCCATATGTGTGAATTTTATCCGAATACAAAATAAAGAGTCCCAGACTCATTTTAGAGTTTCTCAAAGAAGTTTAGTTAAAATAAATGTCCATTTTCCAATTCTAGTTCACCCATTGTCAAAGATAATATACCGTGTTCAGAAAAATCTCATCTTCACAATCCCTCCGATTCATCGTAGTTGAAAGTACAGTGTCCTATGGACACCCTTTTCTGACAATTCACATCATGCCCTAGAGGCTCTGCACATATTTCCTATAAAATAGTTGTCAATAAAAATAAAATTCACTCTCAATATATTCCTCTCCAGTTTTCGTATGCTCAGATGACATTCAGGTCCTATCACACCCCCGGATTTGGAAACCCCTTAGATAACTACTTATATACCTTCCTCTTTCCAAATTCAATTGACATAAAAAAATATTTCTAACTAAACTGACCATTCCCGAGCTCTCCCTTATGCATGTAAGAATTTTATGGGAATAGTTTCCCGCTTAAAGTCGATAGGAATAACCCTAATATTTGAAAACATCATCACTCAGAACGTCCTCCCACTATGGCCTCAAACTTCAAAATGAATTCAAAATGTTTTAAATCATACCCTACTATCATATATGGAAGGCCAATGTCTCACAAACACCCTTTTTTGATTATGCACATCATGCCCCGGTGGCTTTGTATACGTCACATAAAAATGACTGTCAATCAAGGGAAAATTCATCCTATAGAGAGTCATCTCCTACCTTAGTATGCCTACAATAGATCCTGATCCTCATGCATGTCCAAAATTCACAAACATAGGGTCAAGAAAAATCATTAATGCATGTATGAATGATATTAGAACATTCCCAGCTAACGAATCTTGAATTGGGCCCCCTTCCCAATTAAGTTTGGTCAATGGTGTTTGAACTAAAAAATCAGTAATGAGTTTGATTGGTAGTAATGTGAACTACCAAAAAAACACCATACTTTTCAGAGTGAAAATCCGCAAAGGTCACCTATGGATAAAAGTCAAGTATCAGTTCATTAAACTTACACCATGCATGATTTAAAAAAATTATGGATGAGCAATTAAAAAAGACATGAAACTTGTTAGGTCAAAAACTCAGAAATGGTGGCCTAATAAAAATCAAAGTTATACTCGTTAATCCCATGTAAAGAAAGATTAGTAAAAAATTAGGGAATAATGAAAAAAAAAAGTTTGTGATGTGTCCCACATAAAATCAGCAATAGTGGAACTACGCTCAATGAGTCCCACAACTCAGGAAAAATTAAATCCCTATTTGATTATTTCAATTTATTGGTTTAGAATCAGGGTTTAAAATTAATACACGATCTAAATGTTATTTATATGACTGATTTTGAATAATTGATATGATAGGAAAACACAAAAAAGAATCATTTGAAGGAAAATAAGTTTCATTGTGTTCAAAAAAAATGTAGGAAAATCCTCAGTTCGGTGTCTCCCCAAAGATTCATATAGAAAAAGAATACATATCATGATTTGGGTAGACCTACAATAAGGATTGTATCACCCTTTCTAGAAAAATGTCAACTGACTGTCGATGGTTTTCAAGAGTTTTCTCCAAAAAAATATCTCTTATCCTCTTCATCCTTGACCGTTGGACGCACCCATTCCATAACAACTTAAAGGCCTCGCCCTTTCTTCTAGATATCTTCATATTTGGCCCAAAAAATTAGTCTATTTAATCCCTCAACCTTTATGTGTGGGCCTCACACTCCTAAAACGTTTCCTTTTGAGTGACCACTAAATCAAGATCCTTCACCTCTTCGTCCGTTAGGTGATGAAGTTCCACAAAAACATCTCATAAGGTCATCACCTGATGACGGGAAGAATTTAACTTGGCAAGATTACCCTCACAAGAAGAAAGGTCTTCCTGGGATATATGGATTTAGTAGATAAGGAGGTGTAAGTGTAGATAATAAAATCCACTAAAACCTAGTTCGGTGAGTAACCACCAAAAGTTATCCGTCTTGTTAGAAAAATTAGTCATAGGTGACTACGCGGCAAGGGCACATAACGGACTGTATGCCTATTTTCGCAATGCATAGTGCCTCCCCATGGTACCAGTACATTGATCCTCCACCGTCTCAATGAGTATATAAGTAGGAAGTGTCATTACAGGAGTGTTAAGAGACATAAGATATATTAACCAAGATGGGGGGGGGGCTCTCCTTTCCCTCAGATGGTTTGACCGCTGGAGCTGAATGTGGAGGACTAGTCGCGGCTTCTGGGATGTCTAGTGATACTCTGCAGGGGCCAGACTCATTTGGGACATGGGGAGTATCTACAGGAGGGTAGAAATCCTAATCACTCCACACTTAGATAGGTCGTACCAATGAAGCCCCTTCTAGATTCTTCTGAAAGTGACTCAAGAATCTTCTTACCACAAGGGTAGGAATATGTGGTGTGTCCATTGTGGATGCTACAAGAAGAGGAATGGAAGACGTAGCTGTCATGCTCATCAGAGAAGAAGGAGTGCATGGAATAGTCATCAGGGTGAGAACAAGGAGGATAACGGTCAAATTATTTTACACCTACGAAACTAGTTCTCTTAGCACTCTGTCATGGTAATTGTATGTCCACAATTAGGCATATTCCAACAACATAAAGGTAGATCCCGTCATATTGGAGATAATAACATCTATAGAGGCACCTTATCACATCAACATACCCCATAACTAGTGAATAATTAAGGTATGAGATTCTCCCCTTAACTGAACAGTAGGAAGAATTACGGATTTTCTAGGGCACCCAAATTGGTTGGAAAACCAAAAAGAGGTATGAATCAGAAATGGCCACTCGGCCTATACGAGCAGCGAGAATCATATCCTGAAGCGCTATTATGTATGAGTGTTATTCTAAAGAACTAATCCTATCACCTATTAATGATCCATGAGGTGTAGGATGCGGTGCAAATGCGGGGCGAGAAGCATCATTCAATAGCCCAACTGCATCAATAACACTTAGAGTCCTTGGACGAATAGCGGAAATGTTGAGAAGGGTGGGTTGAAAGTTAGAACTAGGAACCTTTGTTGTATGTTAATATTCATAATATGGGATGTGTTCTACCATACACCCATACTAGAATTTAAATATTCCACTGAGATGATGTGGGGGCCTACCTTTTTTTATTTTTCCCAACAACTCATAAAGTCGGGCTAGAGTATGAGCGGCCATATTGATGGGTCAACCCTCTACCAACACAGTTTCCATCATCAAAGTATAGGCCCAGACCCCGGTATCTAGATCAAGGGAGGTAAAAAATCCATCCACTCCAAAACATTGTAAAGAAACCTGATAATCTAAGAACATGTGACATGTTTAGTTGAAGCTCATCTCACTATGTGGTATATCTTCCCACTTCAAGGATAGCAGAATATAACCCTAGAGTCTGGCGGGACTGATGGGATGGATGAGTTTGACTATGGAAAGCCCTCAGATTATGTCTATTTTCCTGTAAGAATAACCCTATCCACACGTTGAATGGGATAAGAGAGTGAGCCTGGAGAGGATGATCATGTAATCCCTCTTCCATAACTGGTAGACTATTATCAAAGGGGATACATGGTCAGTGTCGTTCCAAGTAGCAGCTTCCGGGATATACTCTTCTTACATCTCTCCAAGTATGGGGAGTCCTCTAAGGTAGTGGATATCCCATAAGTTGATTCTCACCTCCCCATGTGATAAATGGAAGACGATTGTGCTTGAACACCAATGGCTCAACATCTCCGGAATGATTTCGCCTAGGGAGAAGGATGAAAACTAAGAAACCCAGGAAGCTTGATATAAGTTCACTGCTATCAACTATTCATTAGACTCCAAATAGGTTTGGTGTACCTAGAATTCCAAGGCCCATTCATCGGAGAAACATCCTCCAGTCCACAGATCCCACCTTGTGCTCCACCCGTCGTTGGGGTTTTCTTCAGAAATTTTGATAATGGATGGTTACTCTAGGGCGACTTGATTCATGAATGCATTGTGACACGTATGATTTCCCTAATTCCATGACGATCCTCCTAGTATGAAGATGTTTTCCTGAATTGGAATTTCTATGAATTATACTTTTGGGGAAATGATGGCTTGATCATGTCCTTGTGGCGCTTCTAAACGAATGAAATGGGTACCAGGGTCAGCCAACGGTAGAGGAACGGCATCAGGAAGACCGAAGAAAAAAGTGGAAACTATACAGACAACAGGTAATCTAGGAGCTTCGGAATCATGAGATATTTTAAGAAGCTGTCATGAGGAGTAATTTAGGAGAAAAGATAGACCCCAATGTCCCCCACCATGGTCTCCCTTGCTTTTTACGATTTTATCACAGCCTGTGATGGAGCCATTGTGGCCTGCACAAGAAGATACAAAAGCTGACAATAAGTTAGTCTAATGAATGTCGTTGGATAAAGGCTATGAAAAAACTTCTAATGGACATGAAAATATGTGAATATAGGGCCCTTCATACTGTTCCTAGAAAAGGTATGTGGTAATCATATCTTACATACTACATGATGTGTGGAATCAACCGCTGCATACTACTATGGTACGTGGAAGCGTTACACAGTGTATAGTCATGGTATGTGAAACATCCGTGAGGCACTGGCCTGCAGAGCATTGTCCAGCGAATAAAAGGGTTCGTGGAAGGATGATTTCATGAAACAAGGCCTTGACATGTCCATTTTCAAAAAAATGTGGTGTAAAAGTCTAAAGTTTGGATTATTAAGGTTAATAGTTCATTTTTCCAGTTCATTCTTGGTATGATGACACACAATTAGTGTAGTGTTATCCTACGTGGGATCTGAATTTTAGTTTTAAAATTCCACATTGGCATTCTTGAAATCCAAAATTCAGTTCATGAGAAGATAAATGGTGAAATGATCAGTTCATAGCATGTATGAATCAGTTCACGAGCAGGGTTTTCACAAAATAAAGGGTATATGAAGGCAGAGGAAGCTGAGGGAGAGTCTGGAGCACTTTTCACTGTGAAAAATGGTAAAAGACAAATGTCATGGGCCCCTATATATAGGTGTGGTCCCCTCCTACTAGAACTATCTATTCAACCCTAAAATATTTCAGTTCAGGACTACTTCTATAATGGGATAGTCTCCTCTTCATTCCGAACGGACCCCATTCCAATGGGGGGCATTTGTAGGGTCCTGAAAATTATTCCAAGGGAAGAAAATACTCACCCAATCACTTTTTAGAAGGATTAAAGAATTCCAAAAAGTATAAAAAATTGAATGAACTAAAATTGAGTTCCAAACTCCAGAATAATCGTGAAGGAATTAAAGCATTCAAAGGATTTTAAGTCACCTGCATACCATCACCGGGTAGTGTTCGCAGACCGCATGAACCGCGAACCACAGGTATGTAGAACGACCCGTGAGGTGTTTTCCTATGGAGTGATGGCCAGAGAACCTAGTGTCACGTTTCTGAATGAATCATGCACACAAATGTCATACACATGATGTCTTGTGAACTCAACAGTTCGCAGACGAGGGAAACAGGTAGGGTTTCGTGATCCCTGATTGCGAACCACAGCCTCTACAAACCTCAGTTGACCAAGTCCTCCATGGGTCATGATATAACTTCATGGGATTCAAAAAATGGTGATGAATTACCAAAGATATGATTTCCCCAATTTTCTATAAAATGAACACATAAGTAATTGAGAGGGGTAGGATGAAGAATGATCATAGGGGACCCCCCGAGGATGGAATAAGGACCTCTAAGAAGATTCCAGCACCACTCTTGAATCATCGGCGATGCCTAAATTGAAAACCACACTCTCTGTCGGTACATCCATCAGTGAATCATAAAATGGGAGAACATAATAATAATAAGAGAACCGAGAACATAATTGGTGAAACTTCGAACCACATATTTCTACCAGATGAACTCCTCATGAATGATAGTCCCCTAGAACCACCTTTAATATGGTGTTCTGCGTAGTGTATCACTACACCGATTTAACTCGACACTACGTACTGAATCAATACGCATATGGAACCCAAAGCCGTGTGACAAACTATATTTAGGACCGCGTACCACTATGTTGCAGGGTGGTCTCTTCCCTAGCCTGCGTACTGCTTCAGTATGGGGATGGCCCCACTACCCGCATACCACTATGGTATGCGGAGCTTCCCCTATCCCACATAAGAAAATAGTATGTGGAATGGGGTGTTTTTGGGTATTATTTTCTCTGGTTCTAATCTTTCCCCTGCATTACCATTTGGTCTTCCATAGTCCCTCTACAAACCTATCCCCCAGCATTAGGCCAAAGCCTCCTTCTAGCCAATAGACCCATATAATTAAACCACCGGGTGCATCAACATGCCCCCTTGAGTCTACATACCCAAGGTAAATAGAGTCATGAAAGATCTACCCATAATGGTTTGGAATCTATGGATGTCTATAAGTCTACATTCCCATGGTAACCTCGAGTCCAACCTTGGGATGCTGACCTGAACATCCCAGTTCTAGGGATTAAGAGAGATCACCTGATTTTTCATTTGATGAGAAAAATTGATCAGTCAAAGGGGTCATGTTCTCTTCCCCTTGGGATGAGGATAACACTCCTCCCTTTTTGAGAATTCATTTCGGGGAACTCCCACTATGGTAAGTCTCCAATCTTCCAAATGCTGAGCCACATGACCTTTAATGTCATCTCACATTAAAAGGTTCATCGCAATGTGACCTTGCCCACCATTTCCCCGACCTCTTCCACTATAGGGTCACCCTCTTCCATCAGCAGAAGAGGAGGTGTGTGGTTGGTTAGATCCCATACATCCTCTTGTTTGTCACACTGATCATGAATCACATGGGCACAGTGGCTTGTGACGATTACAACATCCACAAAATTCTAAACTATAAGAACATTGAATCCTAATCAAACCAGGATACATTTCATACCTACTCAAAGGCCCAAGATCAAAAGGGTTCCCTTTCAAAATGTTTTACCAAAACATGACCTCTGAAATGGTAACTTTCCAGGCATAATCCCAAAAAAAATTTGAACTATGAGTACTCTTGTTCATGGTCAAACCAGGAAACGTAGGAAGTCTACTCGAAGGCCAAAGCTCAAAAGAGTTCCCTTAAAAAAGGGTTCACTCAATCATGGCCTCTCAAATGGAAATCTTCACTGCGTAATCCCCACACAATTTTGAACTATGAGAACTTTGATTCCAGATTAACACTAAGATACATAGGATGCAAAACCGAATGCCTTATCTCAAAAGGGTTCCCTTCCAAAAGAGTTCACCCAATTATGTCCTCTCAAATGGGAAGCTTCCATGTATATGCCCCATCTCATTCTAACTACGTGGGTTCGGATTCCTCTCATGAGGATGTATAGGAAACTCATCTTATGGTTTTGATCCCAACCTCAAGTTACCTTTCATCCACCATAGATGACGATAAAATCTAGAGTGCATTATTGTATGGTTCAAGTCAACATTTCCTCTATAGCATCAAATCCATGTATGTCTATGAAAATCTGGAAAAGTAGGGGTAACCCATGGGAAAAATCATTGAGAATTAAGTAAGGATTAATGAACATATTAACACGACTTAAATATATAAGAGAGTATCATAATAGGCAATAGTCCCCCCCATAGGGGTGTGGTGAGCTTAAATTGCCATCCTCTCGGCCAATGGAATCCTTAAGAGTCGTTGGTCAAATCATTGTCCAATGAGCATCTGCCTTTAGAAAGAGGTTCATAAATCATGGATACCAGGGTCGGTGGGTGTTCCTAGCTCTACAAATAAACCGATGGGAGGCCATCTGAGGAATTTACATCCTAGGAGAACCTATTTCACAAGTACTTGACCCAATCCAATCTCCCATTGGGACCATCTGACGGTACAATCTCCTTCACAATAAAAATGGGGTAAATTACCCAGTCCCGCATGGTTAATCCAACTTTCATTTAAGGGATAATTTTGCAGAATGGTTCGAAAAAAAAGAAATGGCGAATTCGGCAAGAAACTTTCCCTATAAAAAGAGAAAGGTGATGGTTCTCATCAGATCATTTCATTATCACGTTATACATGCTACCTTGGGCAAAAATAGTCATCTTTACCTATTTTAAATGTTTTTAAAAGAATATTTCTAATATGTTAATTTTCAACATTATTTTTGAAAATTCAAAAGGAATGTTTATTTTAAATATATATGACATTAACATATTTTCCCACTTCTATAATAATTTACCCTATTTATCATCATATATATATTTTATATTATTTTACAACGAAAATTATTTAATATAAATTTATTTTAAATGATATAATTATATTTTCATATATTCTCTAAAAGATATGATTTTATTATAAAACCTATATTCCCAATGAAATAATGGTCATCTTTTATCTCTTATTAAATTTGGGTTCATTAAAAATATCTTGAAACATTCACATTCTTTTGATCATCTCTTATTTGAAATTATATTTTCCCTCCAGATCTATATTATTTTTATTGTGGATATTCTTATTACCTAAAACATAAACCATTTTTACGTGGGATGTTTTACTTTGAATGTTATTTTTTGACTTAGGAAATAATTATATTCAGTATTATTTACTCAATACATATTTTTTGATAAAAAAATTGATTATGAAATAAGTTGATCATTCAATATATGAGGAATGGATTGTATATACAATTATAGGTGGGACCCATTTATAGATAGCCTCTCAATGCATTAACATGTATTATGAGACAAACAAGATGGGTATCCTTATTAAATGTGTTTTAGTGTATACCTACCCATATTTGAAAGTATCTTAGTATAAGGCCTTGATCCAGATATTCTACATTATTCATATCATTCGTTGTAAATTCAATAATTTTTATCCAGCAGATTACTACATTGATATTATCCATGGATTTATTTCATGAATAATTTATTGATTAAATTGAAAGTGTTTTCAATTATCTAACATTCCATATTGATTATACATAATTTACTAATTATATATTATATTTTATGTAACCCTTACTTATAATTTAATATCATCCTTATTTGTTTTCTTTCCCATAATATATGAAGAAAAAATATTTGAATGAGTTTCAAGGATGTAGAATATATAATTTTACTATGTTTTTCTATAATGTAAAATGGGAATCATGTATGTATATGGTTCTTATAGATTATTAAAATGATCATTATTGGTGATTTTCTCCCTTTTATCTTATACCAATGTAATAAAGTAGACAAAAGTGCTCGATTATTGGATTTGGGGTTGTTTCATGACCTCAAAAATGATTTCTCCAAGCCTATGAATACTAATCATGCAATAAAGTAAAAAATTCTAGAAAATCATAATTTCAATCTCAAAACTTAAAAATAGTTAAACTAAGCATATTTCATATAAAAAATAATACAATAGTAACATGTTGGATTCAAAAAAATACCATACAACAGATCTCCTATGAAGAATAATCAGTTTCTCTTTTTGATGTTAAAAACATAGGGTTCTTGATATGAAATTATTCCATAAAATGGTTAAGGGAACCAGTTCAATATAATTATTTACATTCCATGGTCTCAATGATAAATTATCCTATGTTATAGATTTATTCCTAAAAGAAACATAACTTCTAATTTTATATGATGTTATTTTTCTATTTTAACTAAATAAATTATTTTTACCTTATAAACCAACTCTTTAAAATTGGATTGTAGATATATACCATATACCTTGAAAATAATTGTCTGTACAAGGATTATAAATCAATAACTTATGTGAAGTCATATATTGATATATTTGGATCAAACTTGTATTAGGTTTTTGATATTTTCGTATCAATAGCCATAACACTACGGTGATTTCTTAATGAAATAGTTATAAAACTGTTTTTCCTCATCCAACAAACACTTTATCATTAGAAAAGAGATATATCCCATATACATTGTAAATTTTTGTCATTAGAAAACCATTCAAGTAAACATTTATGTCACATCCCTTATTGCTATCTTTTTACCAATATTTTATTATGTTATCGATATTTTCCGGTAAAAAATGGCAACTCTAATGTGATTTCTAAATATAATAGATAAAAAACAATAGGATGTAATAAATTAACTTAAGAACAATGATATGGATAGAAGAAATAAAAAATATCCCTCAATACTCCCATGAAAACCATTATCTGGAATTTAAGCTACACAATCACCAAGGCCTAGAGGATAATCACTAAAACACTTTCTCATTCATATAAAAGTTCTGAATAAAAATTTCACTCAACCTATTTGTGTAATTAAAACAAATTTTGGAATGTTTTGTAGAAATATAGTAACCATTATTTACCTATTTTATTTACTTATTCTATTTACCAACATAGATTCAGATATATCAATTTATTATACTATTAAAATAATCGTCACAAATTTATACTCCAAAAAAATATCAAATATTAGATTCTCTAGTAACAGGGATACATAACCCTCCCTTACTCATACTCCCACCTAGGTTTACAATAACATCAAAAGTTTTTAAGAGAAAAAACTATGTTCGATAACACACATGATATGTCACATCAGGCATAAATGAATAACTAAATATTATTATTTAAATGTTATCATTATAACATAGTTGTTAGAATAGTAAAAATGAAAAAGATTAACTAAACTAAGAAAATATGCTGTAAGAAATTAAATATAATGATGTATTTGGTGACCAATGATTTATAAATGAAAATAAATCCCATTTGAAAATAAAAGGAAATATATTTCAAAAAAAACTATATATATACACACAATTGTGTTTTATACCAATAAAATCAAAAAATCACACATTTAGGATTGTATTGATGAAATATTTATACATAAAATATTCAATATAATGATTAACATATATCCTATAAGTTTTAAATATAAAGGACTATTTTTCTAAAAACGTCTATTTTTCTAAAAGTAATGTTTTTCGCTTTTTGAAGGAGCACTTGTAAGAATACTAAATTTTGAAAAATTTAAAAATTTTATTTTAAAAAATAATTTTTTTAAAAAATTAATATGAATATTTACTTTGGATGATTGTTTTTTTGGAGAAGTTTCATGTCCTTATGAATAGTTAAAATACATGATTTTAATTGAAAACAAATTCTCCAACTAAATAATTGATAGTGTTAAATTATATTTTTAATTCGTTTTAAAGTATAATTAGACCATTTTTATATCTTTTAATCCAATTTAAATAATTATAATCAATTTAAAATTGAATTTGGATGCTAAAATATATGAATATTTTGAATGTTTCACTTTGATAACTTGTTTTTTCACCCTCTCGACGGGATTAATTTTAAATTAATTTAATTCAATTATATGTTTCAAATTTTGAAAAATGGTTTCATTATTTTTAATCATAATGTATAAATTTATTAAATAATTTCATTTTATTTTTATACAATATGAATCCAAACATTAGTAATAAAAAAATTAATTACTATGGTTAAGTGTAAATAAGGTAATTAAGGGTAAAAATATTATTATAGATATTATAAAATTTCCCTAAAATATGAAGTAAATTTATTAGATGAGTAATTATGAACCAAAATAGTCTTTTTTCATATTTTTTGACTACATAGAGCCACTTTGATGGAATTAATTCATTTATAGTGTTTTATGTTAAAGAAAATTCAAATATGTCATACTAATGTTTTAATAACTGTAATATTTTTAATATATGGTGATTTAGAAGATATATTCAAATATAAATAGTCACTTGAAATATAAAATATTTATATACATCATTGTAATTTATTTAAAATTTTAAGTGGTAAAATAATTACCTTAAATGATGACATAATTATGATACATTAATTGTTTAATTAATGGAAATATTAAATGAATGGTATTGAAAATATAAAAATAAATATAATTCGAAATAATTAATGTCATAAACGAATTTTATTGAATAATTTGACATGTTACTGATGTATTGGAAGAATATTTTCAAATTTAACTTGTTTTCATGATATTTTTCAAAAGTCATGTAATGAATAGTGTCAAAATTGACATTAATAATATTTCTACAAAAGTAATAGTTTATTAAATGACTTAAATTTTTAAAAAAACTAAAATTTAGAACAATTACTGTGGTGAGGTTTTAAATTTTTTAAATTTTTCATTTATGGTTATTTTTTTATTTTGTATAAAATATATTAACCTTTAAAGAGTAAATACACATGTTTTCATGGTTAGAGTTAAAGAGGTTAAATAATGGTTAAAACAAAAATATAAGGATTAAAAAATATTCAAAAGATGTATAAATTTCATTATCAGAGTTAATTTTGACCCATAATAATCCTATAATATAAATAAATGATTTTTGAGCTGTTTGGAATAGAAAATTAATTTATATTAATTTAATATTTTGAATAATTCCTAGAGTAACCCTCCGCTATCTTATAAAAGGGAACCACTTATTATCTTTTATTCAAAAAAAATCCTATTCTGATCATCCAATATATACCTAAATATATTTTTATAATTCATCCCCACATTCTAGATCTCCTATTTTTGGAATAAACCCACCCTTAGGGGTCATAAGCCCTTAAGAATAGATGATTATAAAAAAATGGTATCGTTTCTAATGAAGAATTTTTTTTTATTTATTATTACACATCATTAAAATAATATTCAACCATGATTCTATAATAACTCAAGTATCCTCGATATATTGATATGTTATTATTTTTATATCATCACCTAAATCCATCTCCACTTTCATCAAGTGGGAAAATAATTAATAGTTCATGTGCATGGTGGACTACCTCCTCGCGAATCGTTAGAAATAATTTTCCTTCACAATCTATAAATAATGGTTATAATGAATGGATTAATGATTATATATGATATGAATGACATATTTATCCTTATTTAATAATATTATATCATTTACATTCTTTCCTTTCCATGTAAAAATGATAACATTGTTCGTGTGTACATGTGAACTATCACCTCCATGAAGAGATGTGATCTACTTTTCGTCACCACATCACATTGATGATATATATAAAAATATTTAAATTGTTTATTTTATATTAATGATATTATTATCATTATATAAATTCTATATAATACTTACCTTCTTTCGATAATGATCATTGAAAAATAGAAACGGTACTCGTGTGTACGTATGACTTACTGTATTCATGATTGTAACGTAGTTCATTTTTCATATATTTAATTGAGGTATTTAAATGTATAATTGATGTAAAAATTTTATTCTTATTTCATTAATATAATTTTGGATATTATTTAATAATGAACAGTTTGACTATATATTTTATACCAAAGTCATTTTGGACTCAAGTACTAAATATCATAAAAACGTCTGATGTGAACTTAAATAATTATGTAATTATTATAACATGATAATAAATGCTCTAAAAAGGTATAATAAACATGAAAAATATCATAAAGAAATGAAATAATTTACATAATTTTATTATTCTAGAAGATAAATATTGTACGTGACGTCTCAAACTCAAGGTAATGAATTTCATTTCAAACGCCATTCATTGAGGTATATCTTGATGTTATACACCCACATTCGTTAATGGGATGAATATATAGCTGTGATGACATATCATTTCAAGAATTTATTTATTCTGATTTTATTTAATTTTTTTTAAATACCATTCCTTCATGGATATTATAATTCAAATATTTCAATGTGGCAAGGGACACTTTGATTTAAAAATATCTTTTAATATTTTTAAAGATTTAATTTAAAATTATTTTCCACCATGTCAATATTCTTGATATTATTTGATATTTTCTTTTAAATAGATATAAAATCCTTATAAAGGAAATTTTATGTCTATTTTAAATTTAATTAAATGGTTTTCAAAATGAATCTTCTTACTTTTTTTATATGGAATGTTTTAACAAATGACTAAAGAAATGATTTATTCTTAACATATACAGTGAAAATAACTTTTCTGAAATGAGGAAAATTATTTATTATATGGATTCGTTTTAAATTATATATATATTATTAAATGAAAATCCTTATTTTCTTTTTTGGGTATATTTTAAGTTAAAAATAGATTTTAAAAGGAAAGGGTATTTTTATATAAATATATTTTTTTCATATGGGATTCAATGAGTATTTCAATGGGTTTTCTTCTGAAAGTGTTTTATTAATGAAATTGGTACTTGAGAATTATATGAAACTAGAAGTCTTGATACAGCTTATAAGATCTTCTGATCCCATTATAGTTCAATGAGAAATGGGTGAGCCTGATATAACTTATATGAAGGGTGATCACAGTTATAGATCTCCAATGCATTTGGTAATAATAATTGTGGAAGTCAGTCATATGGTTATTCAAATTCAAAAGAATTTTGAAAGTGTTTTATGTATATAATTCTCTATGTTACCAAAAGGATTTGTAATTTCTTGATATTTGGATAAATTATTTTCTTTGACCGAAATGTATGTGTGTTTTTCATGTTAAAATGTTTTGTTTCATTTGCTCAAAGAACATTAAATGGGTTTTCATGTTTGTCACTATACTAAGGGTTTTATTTATTTTTATGTCCCTTACTGAGATTTTTTTCATCTCATTCCAATTTTTTTAAAAAAATAAATCACAAGTTTAAAGGATTATTTGGGATAAGGATTAGGGAAAGTTGAATTTTTTTTATGTCATTTCATGGAAAGAAGATGTGTTTTATTTTAGAATGTTTTATTTGGTGGAAAACATGGATAATGAGTAAAAGTGTCCACTTGTAATGTGTGGTTCCACTTTTTATGATTTTTTCCTAATATTTTAAAACTATAAACATAAAATACATTAGAATTTTAATTATAGTTCAAAAACAGTAGAATATGTTATGATTAAGGTTTGTTCCATATTGTTCGTATAAAAGGATGGTTTAAACAACCTTGAAGATTATGATATATTCTTAAGAGTGATGGATATCATAATGGATTTATAATTTTTTGGTTTACCATGAGTTTAGTGTCTTAGAAACCCTAATTGTTTATTAAAGTTATGAAATTTTGAGGTGACTAATGGTATTTTTTGGAGACAATCAGTTTTAGGTAATTTTGTGGTTTTTCATTTTTAGGATGAAAAAGTAAAGGTGAGAGATAAAATTTGAGGTTAAAACATGTTATGGTTAATATTTAGGATTTTAGCATATTTTTGGAATGTTATAAGAATAATATAGTTTTTTAAAATGGAAAACCTACATGATGGGAGAAAACCCACAATGTTCGGCAAGGTTACAGGTATTGAACACACAACCAATGATTGGAAAGGGTGAATCACCTACCATTGGACTACATGAAGTCCTAGTTAGTATGGTATTTTTATTCAAAAATTTTTATTAATAATTAATAAGTTTATTTTCAGAACATATATTTTATCAAATTGATAACATTGGGATAGGATAATTATTTGGTGATTAGGTGATTAATGTTATTTCGTAAGATGTTTACTATTTTAGGAACACTTTATGATTGAGGAAAACAGAATACTGTAGGATTTTAATTAAGTAATAAAGGTTGAATTATATTTGGGAATAATATTTTATTTTATTTTTGATTTATGGTGATTCGTGTTATTTATAAAAATGGTTTTCATGTCTTGGAGATTATGAGACTTTGGAAAAAATATTTTTGGTACGAGTCATTAAGATTGATTGATGTTATTTTGAGATAAATGATAAATTTATCTTGGAATATTATGTTACCAAATTATTTTTTATAATATTTTGAATATTTTGGAATAATTTTAAGGATATTTATTTTTTGAATGATCAATTTTGAACTTTGGGTTTCACTATTGAATTTTAGAGATTGAAGTAGGTTTTGATCCTATAAATGTTTTTTATTTGTGGAGAATTACTTTATCTTATCCTAATAATTTATATTTTGTTTAATGTTTCACAACATGATAAATACATATATTTGCTTTTTTAGATTATGTGATTCCCTAGGATTTGATTCTAGTGATTTAGGTGTGTAAAAATCATCTACAATACTCGTAGTTTTGAGGAAAGGTGGGTTTGTTGAGGAAATTTATTAAGAGTTGAAACTATACATGTCAATAAATTATAGTGTATCATATTTTTATTTAATTTAGTAATATAATTCCTTAATTATAGAAAAAGGATATTAAATAAAAACATTATCTATTTAATTTTCTTACTATGAAATCAATGACCTTTTAACTCTTCACAGATGTACAATTTTTTGTTGGTTAACTTTATAATAAAATTTTATCTATCAATCTCTATTAGTACCTAATGGTTTGTTTTATCTTATATGTACATTATTTACTACGTGTACTCCTAGTATGTGTTATCTTAGGAGACCTTCATACTCCCATTACTTTCTTTAAAAGTTGATGTTTTATTAATACTTTTTTCTGGTTTGGGATTTCAATAAAAGTAGTTTGGAAAGTCAAACCCCTAGCTTTTAATCCTAAGTTCAAATTATGAGGATTCAATTTATTAAATGGTACATAATTTAACATATCTAGTTTTTAAAAGGAAACAATATTTTTATAAGAATACATGATATGCAGCATCGATCTTATACAAACATTAGCATATTATTATTTAAATGTTACCACTATAAGCTAGCTGTTACAATAGAGAGAATGAATAAAATTAACTAAATTATGAAACTATGGTATAAAAATTTTAATATCATGAATTATTTTGAGGCCAATTATTTATAAACAAAAATAAATCAATTTTTTAAATAAATGGTAATATTTTTCTAAAAACTATTTAAATGTGCACAAGTTTTTTTTAACAATAAAATAACAAAAACAAAATTTTTGGATTATATTATTGAAATATATATATATATATATATTAAATATAATTTATAAAATTCATCCTATAATTTTTATATCAATAAAAGAAGAATAAATCAAATTTTAAGCATAATAAACTTTATTTTTCTAAAAATCTATTTTGCCGACATTTGATGGAACACTTCATTTTAAAATAACTTTTGATAATTTTATAAATTTTATTTGAAAAATTATAATTATATTTTTAAGGACTAATATAAAATTTCACTTTGGGTGAAATTTTGGTATTCTTATAAGAAGTTTCATGTTTTAATGAATGTTGATAATACTAGATTTTAATTGCAATGAACTTTTTTGACTATAAATTTTATTTTTTTCAATTAAATTTTTAATTTTTTTAATGTATCATTAGATCAATTTTATATCCTTTAATATGATTTATTTCATTTTAACCAATTTTACAATGAATTTAGATATAAAAACACTTCAATCTATTGAGTGTTTTCACTTTAATAACATGTTTTCTCACCCTGTAAATGGGATCAATTTTAAATTAATTATATAACTATTGTGTTTTTAACATTGAAAACTGGATTTCATATTTTTAATTATAAGGTCATGATTTATTAAATAGGCATATTTTATTTTTGTACAATATTACTAGTAACTTTAGTAATTTTTTAAATTACCACGATTAAGGATAAATCGTTTAATTAAGGGTAACAATTTTATTGTAAATTTTAGAAAATTATCCTATAACTAGTACAAAGATTATAAATAGAGTTATTTTAAAAAAAATAATCCTTGCCTCTATTTTCTGACCACTTGGATCCTCATGGATTAATTTTATGCTTTTATTGTATTTTATTTTAAATAAAAGTCAAAGATGTCATAATTATGTTTTAATAAATATAATATTTTTAATTTGGTGTTATTTAAAATATATATTTGATTATAAATAATAATTTTAAATATAAAATATTTATATATATAATGTTAATTTATTTATAATGTGTATTTGATAAAATAATTACCTTAAATGTTGACACAATGATGATTCGGTAATTGTTTAATTAATGGAAATATCAAATAAATGACATTAGAAATATTAAAATAAATATAATTTGAAAAAGTTAATCTCATACATGAATTCTATAAAATAATTTGACATGTCAGTGATGTTTTATAAGAATTTTTTGGAATATATTTTTTTATAGGTTATTTTCAAAAAGTCATGTATTGAATTGTGTGAAAATTAAGATTAATTGTATTTTAATGTACATTATATTTAATTAAATGATATGAAATTTATAAAAATATAAAATTTTCTAACTAATTAAGATAAGGTTTCAATTTTAAAACATTATTCATTTATGATTCTTTTTTACGTTTATATTAAATATACTGACCTTCAAAGATTAAAAACACATGTTGTCGCGGTAAGAGTTAAATAGGTTAAACACATGTTAAAACAAAACGATAAGGATTAAAAATACTCAAAATATGTCTAAATTTCATTTTATAAATTTATTCTAACCCATAATAATAATAATAATAATTGAAATAAATAAGTTTTGAACCATTTTGAATAAAATATTAATTTATATTAAATTAATATTTTTAAAACTTCTAAGAGTGCTCCTCCTCACTCTTATGAAAAAGATAATCTTATTTTATATTATTCACATGTCAAAAAAAATTTATTCTAAAAATTTATTCTTAAATATCTTCCAAAAATACCTACCCTCTATATATATATCTTAATTTATGCAAAACACCTCCCTTAGTGGTCTTAATATTTTAAGAAATGGATATTGTCTGGAGAAAAAGAATCATTTTTAATCAATTATTTTTATTTTATTTCTTCTTCCACTTCCATAAAATATTTTTAAACCATGATGAAATAATACTTCCAGTATACTAAATATAATTTGATGTTGTTATTTTTATATTTTCACCCAAATACATATACAATTACATCAAATGGGAAAAGAATTAAAACTTTATGTATACGTTGTACTACCAAATCGCAAACCGATATATTCTTTATCCCTCACCATCTCTCAAGACTACTAATAATGAATAATTTAAATATTATATGTGATAATAATAACATATTTATCATTATTAAATAATATTATATCACTTACATTCTTAACATTCCCTTCGAAAAAAATGTGGTTCGTACGTATGTGTGAACTATCACCTCCACGAAGCAATGTTATTCGTTTTCCATCACCACATATGATGGATGATATATAAAAGTATATAGAAATTATTAATTTTATTTTAATTATATTATTATTATTATATAACTATAAAATATTATTTACCTTCTTTCCATAATGATCGTTGAAAATGGAAATTTTACTCATGCGTACGCATGTCTTACTGTCTCCATGATTGTTAGGTAGATCATTTTTCATATCCATATTAATTGTATGAGTTTAAAAGTATAATTCATGTATAAAATTGATTTTTATTTCATGAATATTATTCTAATGATTATGTAATAATGATCACTTTTACTATAAATATCATAACAGAGTTATTTTGGACTCAAGTACTGAATATCATCAAAACATCTGACGTGAACTTAAATAATAAAGTAATTTTTATAAATTTATAATATGTGATATTAATGGAATGATAAACTTGAAAAATGTACTCATAAAATTAAATAATTATCCTGATTTTATTATTTAGTATGATAAATATTGTAAGTGACGATTCAGACTCATGTTAAGAAAATTCATCTCATTATCCTTTCATTGAGGCATATTTTGATGTTATACACACACCATCATTTATGAGGTATATATACATCCTTGTCGACATATCATATCTTGAATTTACTTATTCTCATGTTATTTAATGTTTTTTAATTTATTCATTCATTAGGCTTATGATACGATAATTTTAACTAGGTATGGGACACTTTGACTTAAAACCCTATTTTTAAATGTTTCATGATTTAATTCCAAATTCTATTCCTCCATGTCAATATTTAAGATATTATTTAATATTTTAATTTATTTTTATATTAAAGGATTATAAAGTAAATTTTATTTCTATTTTCATTTTGATTCAATGTTTCAAATAATGAATCTTTTTATGTGTTCTCTATAGAACATTTTAACAAAGGACTAAATGAATGTTCTATTATTAACGTACATGGTGACAATGACTTTTTGTGTCGCCATTACTATAATTTAATTTCTATATTCGATTGAAAGATTACATGTTTTCTTAAATGAAAATACATACGTTCCATTTTTCTTGTTTTGGAATTGAAAATGGGTTTTGAAAAGAAAATGTTGTTTTACACAATTTTTTTTCAAATGGGATTTATTTATATTTCCATAGGGTTTTATGATGAAAGTCTTTTTTTCATGAAATATTCCTTTAGAATTATATGAAATGGGTGAGTCTGATATAGATTATACGAAGGATGGTTCCCCATTATAGCTCATGGGTGATCCAAATACATCTTATACGGAGGGTTGGGCCCCATTATGGATTATGAGAAGTGGGTGAGTCCTATATAGCTTAATTAAAGGGAGATCCTCATTATAGATCTCCAATACATTGGGTAATAATAATTTGGGAGTAGTTCATATGGTTATTATAATTGAATGGGTTTTGAAACTTTTATATGTATATTGATATGTAATTCACCTAAGGTAGTTTTAATTGATTGATATTGGATTTAATGATTGTATTTTCGAAAAATGTATTTTTTTCATGTGAATTTTTTTTCATTAGATCAATGAAAATTATATGGGTTTTCATTTTTTCAGTACACTTATGGTTTTATTTTTTTATCTTCCTTACTAATTTTTTATTTCTCATCCCATGTTTTAAAATATTTGTCATTGGGATAAAGGACGAGAAGGTATGAGGATGATGAAAAGATGAAAATTGTGATATTATATCATAGAATGAAACCTTGTTTGATTCACTATGTCAAAATGCGAATTTCGCAGCGGTTTTTTCAGTTTCGGGGCGGTTCAAACCGCTGCTAAATCGATTAGCGGCGTTTTTGAAAAACCGCCGCTAAATTGTGCGCCGCGAAACGTTCTACGAAGGTTTTATTTATTTATTCATTTCTTTCTTTCTTTCTTTCTTTATTTCATTATTTATTTATTTCTTTATTTCTTTATTTCTTCATTTCTTTATTTCTTTATTTCATTATTTCTTTATTTCTTTATTTCTTTATTTCTTTATTTCTTTATTTCTTTATTTCATTATTTCATTATTTCATTATTTCTTAATTTCTTAATTTCTTAATTTCTTAATTTCTTAATTTCTTAATTTCTTAATTTCTTAATATCTTAATCTCTTAATTTCTTAATCTCTTAATTTCTTAATTTCTTAATTTCTTAATTTCTTTATTTCTTTATTTCTCCATTTCATTATTTCATTATTTCTTTATTTCTTAATTTCTTAATTTATTTATTTATTTCTTTATTTATTTATTTATATATTTATTCATTTATATATTTATTCATTTATGGATTCATTTATTTATTCATTTATTTATTTATTTAATTATTTAGTTCGTATTTATTTTATTTTATTTATTTCGTATTTTATTTATTTCATTATTTCATATTTTATTTACATATTTCTTATTTTATTTATTTATTTCCTATTTTATTTATTTATTTCGTATTTTATTTATTTATTTCGTATTACTTTATTTACTTTATCCATGCATGCATGCACATACCGATGAACATGTCCATGCAATATAAAGACATACTGCGTTTGGTGAGATTTGAACCCC
Source organism: Viscum album (assembly GCA_963277665.1). Taxonomy (NCBI): domain Eukaryota; kingdom Viridiplantae; phylum Streptophyta; class Magnoliopsida; order Santalales; family Viscaceae; genus Viscum; species Viscum album. Next base: position 866,489,882 of record OY728158.1, read on the forward strand.
TAACCTTTTGCATATTTTCCAATGAGCTTTCACGTGGTTAAGAAACATAATTTAATATACTTATATATACTAATTGAAAAAACAAATAATACATAACTAATATATATAAACTCAGTAATAATTAAACAATAAGCAATAATCAATAATTAATAACCAATAATTAATAATTAATAATTAATAATTATTGATTTATTAGATATTTATTGAGTCATTTATTATTATTTACTTTTTATTATAATAAATAACAAATAAATTATAATAATATTAACATAAATCATAAAATTATTAAAATAAAATAATAAAATATTGAAATTACGAAATTAAAATAATAAATAATAAAAAATAAAAAATAAATAACAAATAATAAATAAAAAATAAATAACAAAAAATAAAAAATAAAAAATAAATAATAAATAATAATAAACAAATGATAAATAATAAATAATAAATAATAAATAATTATAAAGAATAATAAATAATAAAATAATAATAAATAATAAACAATAAATTATAAATAACACATAATAAATGATAAATGATAAATAATTATTACAATAATAATAATAATAAATAACACATAATAAATAATCATAAATAAATAAATAATAAATAATAAATAATAAATAATAAATAAAAAACAATAAACAATAAAAAATAAACAATCAACAATCAACAATAAATAATAAATAATAAATAATAAATAATAAATAATAAATAATAAATAAACAATAATAAACAATAAAAAATAATCAATAAACTATAAACAATAAACAATACAAAATAAATAATAATAAATAATAATAAACAAATATTAAATATTAAATATTAAATAATCAATAATCAATAATAAATAATAAATAATAAATAATAAATAATAATAAATAACAAACAATAGATAATAGTAAATAATTAATAATAATTAATAAGTAATAATTAATAATTAATAATTAATAATTAATAATTAATAATAAATAATAATAATTATATAATAAATAATAAATAATAAATAATAATAAATAATAATATTAAATAATAATAATAATAAATAATAAGAATAATAAATAATAAATACTAATAATAATAATAATAATAAATAACACATAATTACTAATTATAATTAAATAAATAATAAATAATAAATAATAAAGCACAATTAATAAAAGATAATAATAAATATATAATAAATGATAATAATAATAAATAATAAATATTAAATAATTAAAAAATTAATGATAATAATAAATAACACATAATTAATAATTATAAAATAATAAATAATAAATAATAAATAATAAATAATAAATAATAAATAATATATAATAATAAATAAATAATAATATATAATATATAATATATAATATATAATATATATAATATATATAATATTATTGTTAAAAATAATTAATAATATATAATATATAATATATAATAAGTAACCAGTAACAAATACTGTTATTAATAATAATAAATAGTATATAATAAATAATAAATAATAAATAATAAATAAATATAAATAATAAATAACAAATAACCAGTAATAAATAATAGATAATAAATAATCTAAAGTATATTATAAAGAATAAAGAATAAAGAATAAAGAATAAATAATAAATGAAACACATGAAAAAGTATGAAAAGGCGTGATAAGGGATGAAAAATCCTGAAAATGGATGAAAACGGATGGAGAAACATGAAGAAGGAAACATTAGAAAGCATGAGAACGCATAAAAACTCATGAAAACTCTGGAAAACCCCTTAAGAATTCAACATAATTATCATAATAACCTACAAAAAAACAATTGATAAAGATAATAAGTCATGGAATCCCAAATAAACAGTAATAAATGGGGAAACCTTTAAAACCCGTCAAAACCGTCATAAAGTGACAAAAACATTGGACTCACATTAACGGAGATAACTTATGATCTGAAAATTCATTCCAGATCTGTGACCAGTCAAATCAAAAATCCTGAAATGATCTTCAAGATGATAGGTGAAAGTGACAGAATGGACTGGCAGATCGGAAGTGACGACCATTTAAAAGAACTGAGGGGGAACGGGTGCTAGAAACGAGGCATCGAAAAATATAACAAACCTCATACTCACTAAAAAGGCCATAACATATGATCCATGAGTCCATGTTGGAGTCGCGACTAGTCAAACTGAAGCTCATGGAACGAACTATGATATGGTAGGCAGAGGAGTCCAAACTGACGCCCAGATTGAACGTTATGTCCATTTGAAGACAAGTTCGACGGGACACCGGTGACGGAAATGGGTTTTCAGATGCGTTCGGAGGGATTTTCAGGGTCAAAAAACATGATATAAATTTACATATTTCATACAGGTGGATAGCTCTCTTAGCTGGCTTCAATTTGATATGTGGTAGAGCCCAAACAGACACACATAATGAATGTTATGGTCGTTTGATGTTGGAGAACTTTTGTCAACTTTTTTATAACTCTCATATCTTTCGCACCTTAGATCGTCTCATGGTTTTGATGATACATGCCTCTAGATCTCTTCATGTGCTTTTATTTTACAGTTCGTGGCACCCCAAAGGATGCTCAGATCCAATGTTATCTTTGTTTTAGTGATTTCGTGGATTCTCATGTTTTTTTTATTTCATTCCTTTCATTTCGTGGCAGTTTTACCCAAAACGCCTCTATTTCACGGTGGTTTTTTAAAAAACCTCCCTAAATCCTCAATAAAATTAAAAAAAATAACACATTTCGTGACCGTTTTTAAACCCCCAATAAAAAACTGCCGCGAAATAGCACCCGAAAAACATTTAGCGGCCGTTTTTAAAACCGCCGCGAAACACACATTTTCCTGTAGTGATTTTAGAATATTTATTTTGGTGGGAAAATGTATATTGAGTAAAATTGTTCACTTGTAATGTATGTGTTTTATTTTTTGTATATTTTCCTAATTCTATATAAATCTAAACAGAAAAGATCTTCAAATGTGAATTCTATTTCAAAAACTCTAAAATATGTAATGTTTAAGGTATGGGCCTTATAGTTGGAATCAAAGGACAGTTTATAAAACTTTTCAGATTAAGATGTATTTTTAAGAGTTATGGATATCATCATGGGTTTATAATTTTTAGGTTGACCATATGTTCAGTGTCCTAGAAACCCAATTTGAGGCTTTAAGTTAAGAAATTTTATTGTGACTGACAATATTTTTGAGAAATTCATTTTTTAATTCATTATGAGTTGTTAGATTTTTGCGATGAAATTAGAAAGGCATGAGATAATATTTGTTTTTAAAACTTCTTGTGGTCATTTTTGTTGATTTTGTCATATTTTGGAAATGTTATAAAAATTATATAGTTTTAGAAAAATGATAACCCATAGGATGGGTGACAAACCGTCATATCTTGCAAGTCCATGGGAATCAAACCCACAACCAATGGGTGACAATGGTGAATTGCCTATTGTTATCCTACATGAAGTCTGATTATTATAAGATTTTATTTTAATTTAAAATATTCTAAGGACGAGGAATAAGTTTATTTTTGGAACATATGGTTTATTGAATAGATAACTTTAGGACTGCATTATGATTTAGTGATTAAGTGATTAATGTTATTTTGGAAGAAGTTTCATATTGTGGGAACCCTTTATAATTGAACTAAATTGAATAAAATGGGATTTTATTTGTGGAATAAAGCATGAATTATATTTTTCAAGAAAATAGGATTTTATTGGGGTTTTATTATAATTCAATTTATTTATGGAAATGGTTTTCATATCTTGGAGATTATGTGATTTAGTCAAATACATTTCTTGTTTGAGGAATTAAGAGTGATTGATGTTATTTAAAGATAGATTCTAAATTCCCCCTAGAAGATTATGTGATCAAATCATTTTTTTGTTTTTAATATTTGTGATAATATTTGTTAGTAATTTGAAGGATATTTATTTATTGAATGATTTATATAGAACATTGGGTGTCACTATTGAATTTTAGAGATTGATGTAGCTTTTCATCTTTTAAAAGTTTATTCATTTTCGATAATTACATAATATTATCCAAAAAAATCAGGTTTGATTAATTTTTTCATAGTAATAGAAATAGATAGAAAGTATGTTGTGTATTTGTTATTATCTATAAGTTTATTATAGTGTTTTAGGAATGAAAGAAATTATCTTTAATTATAATAATTTGGATAAAAAGATGAGTTTGTGGTGGAAATTGATTAAAGGATATAGAACTAATTTTCAAGTAACAATATTTTCTTATTTTATTATTATATGTAGTAATATAATTCCTCAACTCTACTAAAAGTATCTTGAAATGAAAATTTTATCCATTTACTTTTCATATAAAGAAAACAATAACCTTTTAAGTAATCACAAATTTATGGTTTTTTGATGGTTAAATTTATAATGACCATGTTCTCTATCACTCTTCATCTAAACATCCTCGTTTGTTTTCAATTTCATGTCTATGTTTTCCTACATGAATCCCTAGTATGTGTTACCTCAAGTGTCCTTACTAGTTCCATTTCTTTCTCTTAATGTGGAATTTTTATTAATCGTTTTCATGTGGAATTCATGAAATTATTTAGAAAAGTCAAACCCATAGTTTTTACCCCAAGTAATCATTGTAAGGAAACAATTTATTAAAATGGTATAATGTAACATCCTTGTATTTTAAAATGAAACATTGTATTTAACAGCATACATGATTCTCCACATCGAACATAAATGGACTACTAGATATTATTATTTAAATGTTAACATTATAACATAGTTGTTCGAATGTAGTAAATGAACATGATTAACTGAATTATAAAAACATTGTTAAAATTTTAAATACAATTAATTATTTAGTGACCGATTATTTATAAATGGAAACAAAACACTTTTGAAAATAAAAGGAATCCTTTTTCTAAAAAATAATCTAAATGCGCACAAGTGTTTTTTATAAAAATAAAATAAAACACAATTTTCTTTATTATATTAATTAAATATATATATTTAATATTCAATATAATGTTTAACATTCATCCTATGAGTTTTATAGGCATAAAATATGAACAAATCATATTTTATGCATAAAAAGATATACATTTCTAAAATATGGTATTGATGTATTTTAATGGTGAAATTGTTTTAAAACTAAAATTTTAAACTTTTATAAATTTTATTTGAAAAAATAATCTTCTTTTTTAATTTTAATATATAATTATACTTGGGGTGATTATTTCATATTTTTCTGAGAAGTTTTATGTTTTGATGAATAGTGAAAATACTTGATTTTAATTAAAAACATCTTTTTCAACTAAATAATTTCTAGTGTTAAATTATATTTTCAATTGGTTTTAACAAAAAATTAGATAAATTTGATATCATTTAATAAAATTTAGTTCATTTGAATAAATTTCACATTGAATTTTTATATAAAAACATTTCAATATTTTTAATGTTTTCGTATTAATAACATGTTTTTCACCCTATCAACATGATTAATTTAAAATAAATTTTATACAATTATATGTATTTAATTTTTTAAAAATGATTTCACATTTGGGATCAAAAGGTCCAAATTAATTAAATATGCACTTTTATTTTTTAATAATATGAATAATAACTTTAATAATTTTTTTAATTGCCACGGTTAAGGGTAAATCGAGTAATTAAGGGTAAAAACAATATTATAAGTATTATAAAATTACCCTAACACTTGTAATAATTTTATTGTATTATTTATTGTAAAAAGTCATACTTATGCTGATTTTATGACCACTTGGATCACATGGATGACTTTATGCCCTTTATACTATTTTATTTTTAAGAAAAGTCAAAGATATCATAGTTATGTTTTAATAGCTATAACAGTTTCAATATAGAGTTAATTAGAAGATATATTTGCCTATAAAAAGTCACATGAAATCAAAAATATTTACATATATCATGGAAATATATTTATAATTTTTATTTAATAAAATAATTACCTTAAATTCTGACATAATGATGATGTAGTAATTATTTAATTAATGTAAATATAAAATAAATGATATAAAAATATTAAAATAAATATAATAATAAATAATTAATGTTATACAAGAATTTTATATATTAATTTGACATGTTACTGATGTTTTAGAATAGTTTCTTTGAAATTATATTTGTTATGATATTTTTAAAAAGTCAAGTAATGAATATTGTAAAAATTGACACAAATGATATTTTAAAGTAGATAACATTTTATTAAATGATATAACATTTATAAAAAATTAACTTTTAGAAAAATGATTACGATAAGGTTTAATATTTCAAAAATTATTCATTTATGTTTTGTTTTGAATTTTATAGTAACTAAAATAACCTTCAAAAAGTAAAAAAACACGCTGTCGCGGTAAGAGTTAGAGGTTACACAAGGGTTAAAACAAAATGATAAAGATTATAAAATAGTCAAAACATTTCTCTACTTAATTGGATGAATTTATTGAGACTCATAATCATTATATATTGTAAATAAATCTGCTTTTTATCCATTTGGAATAGAAAATTAATTTATATTAATTTAATATGTTGAAGATTCCCAATAGTGCTCCTCCAATCTCTTATTAAAGGGAACCTATTCTTCTCATTTATTAACACATAAAAATCTATATTTTTTAGCCAATATCTAACTAAATATCTTCCTAGAATACCTAACCACATTCTAGACCCCTAATTTTATGCAACAAACAACCCTTAGTGGTCTTAAAGTATTAAGAAAAGGATATTGTCCAAAGGAAACATATCATTTTAAATCAAGTTTTTATGTTTTATTTATTCTTATAATTAGATTAAATTTTATTCATTCATTATGAAATAATAACTCTAGTGTTATTAATATATTTATATTATTTTATGTTCATATCATCACTTAAATCCATCTATGCTTCCATCAAATAAGAAAATAATTAATCATTTTTGTGTGTGGAGGACTACCACCTCGCGAACTGATATAATTATTTTTCCATAACCATCTCTCAAGAAATGTTATATTGATGTGATTATTGTTTATATATGATATTAATGACATATTTATCATTATTAAATAATATTATTTCATTTATGTTCTTACCCTTCCATGCGCATAAAAATGATATGGTTGTTTGTGCGTGCGTGTGAACTATCACCTCTTTGAAGTGATGTGATTCATTTTGCCGCACCACAGTACATGGATGAGATATATATAAGTATATTTAAATTAATAATATTATATTAATTATGATATTATCATTATGGAAATATAAAATAATACTTACCTTCTTTCTATAATCGTCATTTAAAAATGGGAATGTTACTCATGCGTACATATAACTTACCATCTTCATGACTGAAACGTAGTTCATTTTTCATATCCATATTTAATGTATTGATTTAAAATAATAATTTATTTATAAAATTTATTATTATTTCATTAATATTATTTAGTAGATTATTTTATAATGACCACCTTGACTATAGACATCATACTAAAGTCATTTTGGACTGAAATACTGAATATAATTAAAATGTATGACATTAACATAAATAATCAAGTAATTGTTATAACATGATAATAATTGATATAAAAGGAATAATAAAATTGAAATGTTTCCTCAAGAAATTAAATAAATAACATATTTTTATTATTCAGTAAGATAAATATTGTACCCGATGAGTTGGACTCAATCTAAGGGACTTCACTTCAATCTCCATTCCTTGAGGCGTATCTTGATGTTATACACCCCATTATTTTAAGATATGTATATATAGAAATGTTTAAATACCACATCAGTATATTATTTATTCTTGTTTTATTAAAAAAAATTAGTTTTTTATTCCTTCACAGGTCTTATGTTTAAAATTTTTCAATGTGGTGTAGGATGATTTGTTTTAAAAATATCTTTTTAAATGTTTACCTTTTTTTTAAGTTATTTTAGTAAATGTAAATAGTCATGATATTATATAATATTTTCATTTCTATGGATATAAAATGGTTATAAAAGATATTATATATTTATTTTTAATTTCATTCAATGTTTTTCAAAATGATTCTTTCTACATGTTTTCTACGACATATTTTAACAGCGTACTAAAGGAATGTTCTATTATAAACGTGCAGGGAAAAAATGAATTTTTTACCACCATGATTATTATTTTCATTATATATTCCTTTTAAATATTATATAATTTTAGAATTATAGTCCTTCTTTTAATTTTCAGTAATTTTGGAATTGAAAATTTGTTTTTAATAGAAAATAGTATTTTTATAAGAAAGTGCTTTTCATATGGGATTGAAATAGTTTTTTAAAGGGTTTTGTAGTGAAAGTGTTTTACTCATGAAATGGTACATGAGCATTATATGAAATGGGTGAGCCCAATACAACTTATATGAAAATTTTATCCCAATTATATCTCATGGTTGAGCCCAATTTATCTTATAGAAATGGTTAAGTCCCACCACATCTCATAGGAAATAGGTGGGACTCATATATCTTATACAAAAGATGATCCCCATTATAGATCTCTAATGAATTTGGTAATAATAATATTAGAAATAGACCATATGGTTAATCCAATTGAAAGGGTTTTGAAAAGGTTTTATTTATCTAATACTCTGAGTCACCTAAAAGAGTTTTATTTCTTGTTGTTGGTTTTATGAATTTATATAAGAAAAACAAATGTGTGTTGATTAATTTGAAATGTTTTTTTTGTTTCACTTAATGAACATTAAATGGGTTTTTGTGTTTTCACTGGACTATTGGTTTGGTTTTTCGTATGCCCCTTACTGATCTTTTTGTTATCATCCCAAGTTTTAAAATGTTTTTAAATGGGTTAAAGGATGAGTAGGGATAAGGATGAGGTGTCACAAACCAACCTGGGTCAACCCAGAACTGATCACCCGAGCCGGTCAGTGACATTGCCTGAGAGGCATTCCTGATCCTCCTAAGCTGGCGATAAGCGCCAAGGCATCTATAGAGACCATGGGAAGGATTTCACCCAATAAAAACAAATAAAATAGAAGAAATAAAACAGAGTAGTTCAGAATAATTAAACTAAACACACAACTAAACAAGAACAAAATAAAATAATGCTAACTGAACTTGATGTCCAAACTAACTCCATGTGACCCCGCGGGTCACTCTCCGACTCAACGATCAAGTGTTGCCCAAGGCAAGAGCACTCAAGCTGTATCAAGCACAAACACTAAAAACAGAAAAGAACTGTAGGAGTGAATATTAAAACTTAGTAGGATAGCCTAATATCTATTCCCAATGCACTACCTTTAAAATAACAGAAACACCATTTTAGGTTTTAACTACAATTTTTAAAAGTATTTTTTTCAAAATATTTTAATTAAAAGAAATGTAAAAACCATTGACATTAACCATTTTCAAATCTAGATTCATTTCATTAGAGTCAATGGAATATTGGAAAGGGAAAGTGATGTTTATAACTTACAATTTTTATGAAGAGGATTAAACACTTTCATTTGAAAACCATTTTAAAAAACCTAATCAAAACTAGTTTACCACTTTCCAAGGAAAACAATACACAAAAAATTAAAAAAAATCACATAGAAAGGGCAATGTAGGTATACATATAAGCATAATAATCACTACTTTAAGCAACAGAATCTGAATAGACATGGTAATCATAGGAGATCAATAATAAACCAGAAGACACTAATACATGAGACCTCATCCTCGTTGACATGTCACACATGATGAAATCAAAATGCTCCAAATGCTCGACCTTCCTTTCTGAGGAAAGAAGAGGGGAAATCCCATAGTAATAAACCCAATATATCCACCTACTAGGTGCCACTGGTTAGTACCATAAACTACCATTGCAACAATTATTCTTAGAATATTCTCTCAATATGCAAGGTTCCCATGTATCAAGTATTTAAAAAGGGGGTGAGCCAAGAGATTCCAGCCGAGCATCCAATCAAAAATATATATAATAATAATGCATGAATGGTCTCACCCCAAGTCTCCCCTAGGACCATTATCATGCCTTAAAATAAAACAACTATAACGTGTTTGAACTGAAGAACCCTAACATTCGATTTCTTGAATTCCCAACAAGGACATCCCACCCATTCTAGGAAAACAAGGCATGAGTATCACCCAACGAGGGTTTTTATAATAAATATTTTTTTAAAACTTCACAAAATGGTCAAATTATCTCTTTAACATTCACAATAAAATTCTTATCTGAAAATGATGTTTTTTTCAAAAGTGTTATCAAGCACACTACTTCCACTAAAACATTTATAAACATTCATTAAAGCATTCCATTCGCACATCCAAATAATACTATTTTGCACACACAAACCAACTAGGCCACAATTCAAAATATCACATCAAATAGATTATAAAAACCTAACTATTGTTTTTGATTTAAAATAATTTAAAACATTTTTCACAAAATCCATGTTTACCAACACAAAAATTCATTTTTAAGGGGGTTAAAACACACCAAAACACCTTGAAACAAAACATTCTTTATAAAAAAAATATCAACTAGACCATTTATTAGCAACACATGCAATTTCAATTAAAAAAATTTCTATTTAACACTCAACAAGAATCCAAAAACAAGTTCCATCCTAAAAACTTATTTAAATCATTAAATCATGTTCTAAGAGTCACAAAATAGGTACAAAACTAATGAGACATTTAATTGAACAAAAGTGTTAGTAATTGTAATAAAACGGCCTTACTTTTCACAAAACCATAACTTAACTACATATTTGCAACATAAATAAATTAACCAAACATTGAACAATAATAAATTGTACATATATAGAGGGCACAGATAGCGGGAAATATATGATACTTAAATTCTAACAAGCAGTGCAATAGGAACCTACCTTGGAACCAAGGTGCGATGACAACGCTCGCTCTGAATCAGGGCGTGACGACAATGCTCCCTCAGAATAAAGGTGTAACGACAATGATCACTCAGAAACGCCCCGCGTGGGTCCTAAAATATCAAACTGGCCCAAAACAAAACTTAATTAACAAAAATCCTAATTTAAACATGGTAATATATATATACGGATGTATATATTTATGTATAAATAAATAAAATATAAATATCAAAAGTAGCATGAAACAAATAGGTATACCATGGTTTACCCATCAGAAGGAAGTTGTGCATGCCAGAAGAGGGGTCGGCCACTCGGCGCATGACAGGGAGGCATCCAGAAGATCCGGGAGGCGGCTATCCGGGCATAAACAAAAACACTGGGAAGCAAGGGGGTCTGAGGGGGATGTGGGTGAGCCAGGAATCGGTGGTGAAATGTGTCCAGAAGGAGGGGGTGCCACATACAGGGGAATATGAGGACGAGAGGGATTAGAGGAGGCAGAGCGGGGGTGATGGGGCTGCTGTAAGAACCAGGAGGCCAAGGGGGTGTTGGGGCATCATGCCGGCCAGAAAGGGCTGTGCTGGAGGGGGCATTGGTTGAGGGACAACGAATTAGGTGGTCATGCCTCTTGGTGGACAAGGGTAGAGGGGGTCTCGAACGGAGGTCGCGTCTAGGTGCGTGCCGGTTTTTCTGAGAAGAGGGATGGGGATGATAGTCGTTGAGCAGGAGGGGAGCTGTTGGAGGTTCGCACCGCAGCAAGAGGAGGTTGTAGGACGCGTTGTTGGGTGCGTCAGCCAGGAGGGGAGAGACATTCTTCTAGAGAAGTGAGGGTAGCTGGTGGGGATGCTTGGTCCGGAGCAAAGGTGTGGAGGAGTAGAAGAAAACATCTGGGGGCACCGCTGGAAGAGGGAAGACACGCCAAAGGGGAAAGGCAAGATACTGTAGCAAAAAAAGAAGAAGAAGAATGAGGAGGCGCTGGATCTGCTCACGCTGCACACAAAGGGAAAAGAGTCCGGCCAAAACCCTAGAACACAAGAAAAAAATATTAAACACCACCAAAGGAAAAGGAAAAAAATAAAATTTTCATAAATTAATAATAATATTATTAAAAGGAATAATAATAATAATAATAATGATAGTGATAATAATAATAATAAAAGGAATAAAAGGAATAATAATAATAATAATTCAATAATAAAATAATTTCTAACAATTTATTTAATTAATATAATAACACTAATAATAATACATAATAATAAAATTACCAATTTAAGTTTTCACCTAAAAAATTTTAAAATTCATAATAATTATGAAAAAAATAATTTAAATGTCACTATAAATTAATTCACGTTTTAAATTCCAAAATTTTTTATTTCAATTTTCCAAAGACAGCGGGATGTGAAGTTACCCGGTAAGAGCTGTACGGGGCTTTCAAAATGAATTCCATTCATGCACTAACGACGTCGCCTCAAAAGGCACACTTTTTACCCTAAGCTCAAAAACATTGTCCATGGCTCACCTGGGACTGTAGAAAAAGGATTCAATGCCAAAAAAATAAGTAAAATAAAATAGTCTCATATGTCAGGGTGTGATAATTCTCCCCACCATAATGCTTTTCTCCCCCATAAAGCCACAAAACCATCAAGCCAATCGATCAACACCTAAAGATTTCACATAAACACGATCCAACCTCTTATCACATAGAGATTCCATCAACCCCTGACAGGACTCAATATCATTGTCCAAAACATATTACCAGTAGAGGGGAGGCTTGATCGGACACCCCACTATAAGAATTCAACTAGAAGCCGATAATGATTTGAGAGAAAATCCAAAGTGACTGTGGGTCTCCCCACCATAAAGGACCATCCTTTACATGACCAAACAGAGAAACAACTTTAGCCTAAACCAGGGAATACTCAAGTTAAAAGGATTATAGTAATAACATTTAAACCCCTCACTCTCATCTGAAAGGGATAAGAGATAGACCATAAACTCTATACAAACTATAAAACATAACCCCACGGGCGGGGAGGGAGGTCCCAAGGATTAGATAAATGAAACCTCAACAGACAAATACCCATGACCCATCACTTCAGGATGGACACAAACCAAAATCGCAATTGATTCACATGGGTGGTCCACGCAAGGCCACTAATCGACACCTCGCATCCAAAAAATGGCATAATTACCGACATTTCATGAGGGATAAGTCCATCGCACGCCTTGAGAAAAGTGGAAATTTATAAAAATGGATAAACCACAACAGAAACCCTAAAACTATCTCACTGCAATGATAGAGGTGAAACCTTAACCAAACTACTTAAAATTCCCCGGGGTTCCTGTCTATGCGCCATATTCCCTCCGAGGCCTTTTGGTTAGAGATCTGATGGATGAAGCGTCTCTTGCCTCATAGTCAAGTTTTGATAATCCCAATAAGAAACATAAACCTTTTTATTTGACAAAAAAAGACAATATTTTAATATTAAAATCATACAGGCATTGAAAAAAGGAGTTCTTCAAAATACCCATGTTATTACCATACATGTCAAAACCCAAAACCCCATCAGTACAAATACAATGATAAAAGATCCCTTACACTGAAAGGAAACATACACAAGAAACTTTAAAAAACACAAAAACACATCACTTATGAAAACTTCCTCCGCAACACTTTCTAGCCACACCCCGATAAAAATGTTGTAACTGATCCAAATGTCTGCACACATGACAGTGCTTAGGAGTACATGGGCTTGAAGACTTCTTGTGACCCATATTTCCACACTAATAACACATGAGGATCTCTCTCTCCATAGAGTTTAATGAAGGATCCCAAGTCCTTTTGATTCCATGACTTGCTCTGTCCACTTTCAATAACTTCCTCATCTCCTTTCGATAATCTTCACCACTGCTCATAGGGATCAAAGGAGGGAGGATTACTTCAAGCACTCCTATTATCAGGTCTTCTACATGAAAATTCTATCTCACTACAACGATAAATGAAGTTAAGTTGGACTCTGAAATCTTCAACTGTAGGTCAAGGTGGAGACATGTCTCGAAACATCGATCCTTCATGGAGTCATCTATGACATACCCTAAATCATAAGGGACCAGCACTACAATGTGCTGAAAATATTCCAACACAGATCTGTCACCCTGTTGTAGACAACACATCTCAATAACCTTTCTCACACTTTCTTCTTCAGAGAAATACTGATGAATGAACAATGTCTTTAAAAAGTACTAAGTAATATCTTGACGGGGCTTGTTCTGAGACACCGACATCCACCACATCCACGGTGAACCTTCAAGCATGAAGGTCGCAAACATGACCTTCAACGACTCAAGATACTCAACAAGGTAAAAGTACATTTCAATATTCTGCATCCATTCCTCTGATACAGAAGGTGATGATTGACCATAAAAGGGAGTTGGATTTAACTTCCGAAACTCAAGCATAAAATCCTTAGGTTGATCAGTTGTACTACGATCACCCATCTAAGTTTCAAGGGAATTACTGCTGGGCAAGAAGAGTCAAGAACCCAATCCAGGCCAACCCAATAGATAAAATAAATTTAAGACAAACACCACATAGATGATAATCTCTAAACACAAGAAAACAAGCTAGCATAACATCAAAACATTTCTCTTTGAAAATATCTTTATTTTAAAACATGTTTTGTGGGTTAAACCCTCTCTATTGGTATTCTTTAGAGTCTCACTCACATGCATGTTTTCATGCCACCTCAGGAATCCATCCACCATACCAGACATCATTTCACATTTCCATGTATCACTATGCATGTGAGCACACCTGAGAACAATAATTCCAGAACAAAACAACTTCGTTTTCCAAAAAAAATCATTCACCAAATTTCTTTTAAAACAATCCACAAATTAAACATTTCATTTAAAACGACCATTGTCCAAAACTAACATTTTCATATTCAAACAACTTTCAGAAGTTAGGGTAGACCCAAAATAACTTAAACAGGGAACTAGTGTCGGTGGTTGACTGGACAATATGGTTGGCGGCTATATGCCAAACACGCCACCGACACGGAGAGTCTTTATAGACTATGCCCCAAGCTCCACATGGCTTGCCAGGCCGTACGACTTAAGAGGACTATTAACACAACTCCCTTTGTCATATCCCAATAACAAAATGCTCCATAAAAACCCAAAGAAACTAATTAAACTAGACATCCCATGAAAACCTGAGGATCAGAACGAGCAAGAGTTCGTGACACTCTTCCTGCACCTACCCCTCAAGTCATGACAATCCTTGTCCATCTACCTTGACATCCCAAATAACACTAGGCTCTCTGAAAAGCGAGGTCTGCTATGATCTGACCACCTCTAATATGATTTAGTCACAAACCAACCCGGGTCAACCCTGAGCCGATCACCCAACTTGGTCTGTGACATGGGCCGAGAGGCATTCCCGATCATCCCGGGCTTGTGACAAGCGCCATAGAATCAACAGAGACCGTGGGAACGATTTTTACCAATACAAATAAATAAAACAGCATAAATAACATAGAGCAGCATAGAATAAATAAATTAAACCCACAACTAAACAAGAACAAAAGAAAATAAAGCTAACCAAACTTGATGTCCGAACTAACTCCATGTGACCCCACGGGTCACTCTCCGACTCAATGATTAAGCATCATCTAAGGCGAGCGCACTAAAGCTATAGCGTACAAAAACAATAAAAATAGAAAATAACTATAGGCGTGAGTATCAAAACTCAGTAAGATAGCCTGATATCTATTCCCAAGGCACTAAATTAAAAATAAAAGAAACACTATTTCAGGTTTGAACTAAAAATTATAAAATTATGTTTTTATAAATATTTTACTTAAAAGAAAAGTACGAACCATTTCCCTTAATAATTTTCAAAACTAGATTCATTTCTTTAGTTTCAATGAATGATTGGAATGGGAAATTGATGTTTATAACTTCAATTTTGTAAAAAGACGATTAAACACTTTTATTTGAAAAACATTTTTAAAAACCTAATCAAAACAAGTTTAAAACTTTCTAAAGAAGACAATACACCAAAAATTAAAAAAATAAATCACACAGAAAGGGAAATGTAGGTATACATATAAGAATCCGAATAACTACTATAAGAAATAGAAGTCGAATAGACATGGTTAAACCTAAGAGATCAAAAATAAACAAGAAGACACAAATACATGAGACCTCATCCTCATTGACATGTCACACATGATGAAATCAAAACGCTCCAACTGCTCGTCCATCCTTTCTTAGGATGGCTGAGGGAAAATCCCATAGTAATAAACCCAATATATCCACCTACTATGGGCCACTGATCAGTAACATAACCTACCAGTGTAGCAATCATTCTCATAATATTCTCTTAATATATCAGGTTCCCATGTCTCAATTATTTAAAAATGTGGTGATCCAATCGATTCCATTCAAGAATCCAATCAAAAATATATATAACAATAATGCATGACATGTATCACCCTGAGTCTACCCTCGGACCATTCTCATGCCATAAAATAAAACAACTATAATGGGTTCCAACTGAAGAACCCTAAAATTAGATTTTGAGAATGCCCAATAAGGACCTCCCACCCATTGTAGGAAAATGAGGCATGATAATCACCTGAAGAGGGTTTTCATAGTAAATATTTTTTTTCAAACATAATAAAATGGATAAATAGTCCCTTAAACATTCTCAATAAAAGTATTATCTCAAAATGAAAACTTTTTTTTTCAAAAGTGGTGTTAAGCACACTGCTTCCACTCAAACATTTATAAACATTCTTTAAAGAATTCCTTTCGCACATCCATATAAAACCATTTTACACACACAAACAAACTGAACCACAATTCAACCCTTCACATAAAACATATTAGAAAACCCCAATTATTCGTTTTTAATTTAAAATAATTTAATACATTTTTCACAACATCCATGTTTACCAACACACAAATTCATTTTTTAAGGGGGTGAAAACACACTGAAACACCTTAAAACCAAACATTCTTTATAAAAAAATTCAACTGGAACATTTATCAGTGGCACATGTAATGTCCATCAAAACAATTTCTAATTAACACTCAACAATATTCAAAAAACATGTTCCATCCTAAAAACTTATTTAAATCATTAAATCGGGTTCTAAGAGTCACAAAGCATGTAAAAAACTAATGAGACATTTAATTGAAAAAAGAATTTGTAATTGTAATAAAATTACCTTCCTTCTCACAAAACCAGAATTTAACTACTAATTTGCATCATAAATAAATTAAACAGGCATTGAAAAATAATAAATAGCACATATATATAGGTCGCAGACAGTAGGGAATAGATGCTACTTAAATTCTAAAATGAAGTGAAATAGGAACCTACCTCAAAACCAAGGCGCAATGACAATGCTCTCTCTGAATCAGGGTGTGATGACAATGCTCCTTCGGAATCAAGGCGCGATGACCATGATCACTCCGAAACACCCCATACGGGTTCTAAAATATCAACCCGGCCTAAAACAACACATAATTAACAAAAGTCTTAATTTAAACATGGTAATGTGTGTGTGTCTAAACAAATAAAATATAAATATCAAAAGGAGCATGAAACAAAATGTTATACCATGGTTTACCCATCAGATGGATGTTTTGCACGCTGGAAAGAGGGGTCAGCCACTCGGCGCATGACGGTGCGACATCTGAAAGGTTGGGGAGGTGGCTGGCTAGTCAGAAACAAAAAAACATGGAAGCAAGGAGGTCCGAGGGGGATGTGGGTGAGCCGGGAAGCAGCGGTGCGAGGAGGCCAGGAGGAGGGGTGCTACATGTAGGGGAAGCCGAGGCCGAGAGGGGTAGGAGGAGGCGGAGTTGGGGTGACAGGGATGCTGCAAGAAGCATGAGGCCAAAGGGGGTTTTCGGAAGTCATGTCGCTAGAAAGGGCCGCATCAGAGGGGGTTGTGGGTGGGGGCTGTCGAAGAAGGGGGTCACGCCTACTGGTGGAGCAGGGCCGAGGGGGTCTCAGCGGGAGGTCGCATCGGTGTACGCACCGGTTGTGCTGAGAAGGGGGTTTGGGATGCTAGCGGTTGAGCAGGAGGGGAGCCGCTAAAGGTTCGTGCCGCACCAGGAGGAGGTCGCAGGCCACGTTGTTGGGTGCATCGGGCCGAAGGGTAGAGACGCTCTGATGGATAAGTGAGTGTAGCTGGTGGATAATACCGCATCCGGGGGTGCCACTGGAAGAGCGAAGATGTGCCGAAGGTTAAAGATGACGAGACTGCATCAAAAAAAGAAGAAGTAGAATGAGGAGGTGTTGGATCTGCTCGCACCGCACACCTGAGGAAAGGAGTCTGACCAAGACCCTAGAACACAAGAAAAAATAATAATATTAAATCCAACCAACGGAAAAATGAGAAAAATATATAAAATTTTCATTAATTAATTAATTAATTAATAATAATAATAATAATAATAATAAAATGAATAAAAGGAATAATCATAACAATAATAATAATAATTTAATAATAAAATAATTTATAACAATTGATTTAATCAATATAATAACATTAATAATAGTACATAATAATAAAATTAGAAATTTAAGTTTTCACCTAGATAAAAATATTAACATTCTTAATAACCATGAAAAAAATAATTTAAATGACACAATAAATTAATGCTCATTTTAAATACAAAAACTTTTTATTTCAATTTTCCAAAGACAACGGGGTGCGTCGTTACCTAGGCAGAGCTGCACGTGGTTGCGGTGTGACATGATGACAAGATTAAAATTGTGATGTAATATCCTTGATAGAAACTAAGTTTTATTTTAATTTTTTTCGTTTGGTGGGAAAATTGATACGAAGTAAAAGTGTCCACTTTTAATGTATGGGTTAACATTATAAGAGTTTTTCCTCATTACCTAAAACTCTAATCTACAAATATCCTCCAATGTTAATTCTAGTTCAAAAACACTATAACGTGTAATTTTTATCGTTGGGATCTCATATGGGAAATGAGAATGATTATTTCAACCTACACCCATATTCAACAGGAATGAGTTTGGAGACTATAATCGATGTTATAAACACTAAATGTTTTAAAAAATACCCTTATATAAAGTAAAAAAAACAAACTAATAAAACACTTATAATATGAATAAGACCATCAATCAACAATTTAATAAAAAAATAGAATGAATGATTTTAATTAAACATCTTAAATGCATGAAAAGGTGGACAATGTTGAAATAGTACAAATTCATAAAGTATAAAAATCTAAATAACTATACATTATAACTTAGTGTTACAATAATAGAATGTTGATAATTCATGATCTTGTACACACCCTAGTCATCTGAGCTAACACAAATCAAGTAGTCCACTAATATAATAATATATATTTGTTAAAATGATAAGAGAATTAGGGATGAAAATTATTATATGTTTAGTTAGTTTAATTTCTAAATAGAAAACTATGAAAATTATAAATTTTTTTTATGTTAAATACTTATATAAAAGTAAAATTATTAAAATCCATTCTAATCAAAGGTAAATTTTATACCTTCTAGAAAACCTAGTTCTCACTATATTCACACTCCTCCAAAAACAAAGTTGTGTGGGTGTGGGTGTGTTTTTGTCTATGTTTGTGGTAAAACTCCTACCAAAATAATAACTAAGCACCTTGTAATCCATGTCCCCCAAACCTAGTCACTGTAATACCCAACGTCTCACATCTTCTCATCTACCAAATTTTCTAGAATAATT
Source organism: Viscum album (assembly GCA_963277665.1). Lineage (NCBI taxonomy): Eukaryota > Viridiplantae > Streptophyta > Magnoliopsida > Santalales > Viscaceae > Viscum > Viscum album. Next base: position 866,509,519 of record OY728158.1, read on the forward strand.
ATGCCCATAACAAAAACCTTGTACCACCATCAAAAATATGTATAAAATCATAACCCTAATGAAAACCATACTTATAATTTAGGATGGGTAATGGGTATATTATTTTACTATCCATATATCCAATATAGAATTCCTTTCGTCATATAACTCTTTGGAATATTTTAAGGAATATTTTCAGAGTTTTTCCTTGAGTCATCGCAAAATATCTAGGACAAGTGGTATCATTGAGGGTTTATTAAAAATATTAAATATAATATATCATGTGCATGTAGATATTTATAAATAACATAATATCTCACAAAAAAATTAGACGGGAAATATATTACCTCTATTAAATATGGAATGCAGTTTTTACTATAGGAGTGAAATAATATTTATTAGTGTTGGGTGGTTTGGTTATGTTCATTCGAGGATACAAATAATAGAATAAATTAATTTATTTAATTTGTTTTTTAATTAATTATTGTGGCCTGATTAACTCTTAGAAAGGGAAAGTTATATCTAAACCATAGGGTTAGCTGCATAAACCTAGAATTAATGAGAGGGTGATAGTGGTGATATTTCTTATATCAACGGATCATGGTCCAACAATCAATACATATGGTATATTCCATTCCATAGGAGTTTATGTATCCCACCAACGATAATGATTTCAAACCATTATTTTTCAAAGCTCAATCTAAACTCAAGGTGGGGTGTTTTTTATGGATTAATCCCTTTCTTTATTACCCTAAGTCATACATAGATATATTACATAGTAGATTACTTTTTGGGTTGATGGTTGGAATTTAAAGTGGTGTTTATCTTCCTAGTTTTGGGAATTGATAATAATTGTTAATACTTATTTATTATATTACTCTTAATTCATCATTCTCATGGAAACAGATTAAGTTTAACTAAATAATGGATGATGTGTTTTCTTCTTATTGGTGTTTTGTGCAATTCTCTAATTGTTCTTCAGACATTCATCATCAGTGTTTCCTTTGGCTAGTGGTTTTATAAATACCCAATAGATGATCATTTAACAATCATTATCTTTCTAAATTGATCATTACAAAGGTTTTAGGTTTAGGGTTGATGGAAAAATTGTGTTGTGTAGAGATAATAGAAGATCAATAATGGATTAAGGACTTATAATTCATGTTATAGGATTTTAGTGGTGGTGTGGTGTGATAGGAGGTGTTTTCAAAGTGGTTGAGTTACTATAATCCATAAAAATGTGACATTAAATGCCCGACCACTATGAAAATAGGAGTTTATAGCTATGGTTTTTGATGGGAGTGCAGGAACAGATGGAGTAAGAAAATCCATGTGAAGAACTGGAATTTTTTTAAAATTATAAATTAAATTCCATGTAGTTTAGAGGAACACATGTTGTGTAGTCCCATAATTTTTGTGGTTACGGTTTACTCATTGATTTAAATATCACATGTCGTGTGATTTACTCATATTCCATGTATCAATTAGACAACTAGATCGACATTTAGTTGGATTACAATACTTGAAATCCATTTTTTTAGTGTACTTAAATGACATGTATTCCTGGGAGAATGGTTTAATGTGTACCTGAAGTATATCACTATTTGTCCATATGACCTCACATTCAATTTGTTTTAGTGAAAAAATCATATAATTTAGAATGTACAAGGACTCTATTAGAAGAGACATGCAGATTGTGGATCAACCCCTACATTCCATGTGATGTAGAGTACACCCCATGTACTTAAAAGGTACAAAGACATGGACAGTGTACATAGGAACAACTTAAGTAAATAGGTATGGGACACTATACATGTTTAGAATAGGAATAATGTAGAGTGAGAAACCAACCACTACACTTCATGCACCCATAATGGACGTGCTGTGTATTTTGAGAAATACTTATCATGTGATATGGAAGGTAATAGTTAGTTCTAGACATAGAGAGACATATCATGTACCCCATGGGACACATCATTTATTTCATTAAATGGAATGTTTAATCCTCTTTTCTTCTCATAATAGCTTGGTATGAGCCTATATGAGTTCCCTCAAAGCATATCAGTGTGGCTGTGTTACCTTCTATTATTGTTTTGGGGAAGTTTTCTCAATCATCCTCTATGTGGGTTTAGTATAGAATCATGTTTTGAGCATTGAAAAGTATCCCCTTAGTAGATTAGAGTGTGAATCAATCCATGAGTCCTAGGGGTTGTATCCTCTTTCTCATCCTATTTATCCTCATGTAGTTTTTTTGGAATCATGTAACCAATATACATGGGCATTATCCCCTATCTAGTTGGTTATTCCTTTTTGGGGTAGATATATCCCATAGTCCCTTGGTGTGATCCCCTGTCTATGTACTGATATCTATTGTCTTATATAAGTTTATAGTCTTATATCGTTCATATCTCAAATAAAACCTCTTTGTTTCATTAGTTCTTCTTCATCGAAAGACATGACAATTATTTCCTCTTAGATGAGTTCCATCAGCTATAGCAATACTCATGGAGTGAGTTCTCACATATCAGTGTTACTTATCATCCTTTAATGGAATCCTAGGTTGGAAGTATATTTTTATCCTTACATTAAGACTCGATGTCTACTTTGATCATATTTAAGTTATCAATATTTTTATTATTATGTATCATATTATTATTGACATATCTTCTTGATGATGAGCTAGCAACTCTCTTGATGATTTTTGGTGATTTCGTGGTGTCCTATTGGGTTTCTTTATACTGGACCCTAGAAGCACTCTTCTAACACATTTTTTTGTCTTATGAAAAAAATTATCCTATTGTTATATTCCTATGTATACTAAGATAAGTTGGATCTTAGTATTTCTAGATAGACCTCATATAGATCTTGGAGTTTATTTTTTGTATTTACCCCCGTGTTTTGGTTCTTTTTTAGTTTTTGTGGGTCTATATTTAAACAATTTCACTTTTTTGTACTACTTGTTGAATTTTGATGTGGGATAGTTGTTATACATGAATTTATGGTAATACTTTTTTATCTTTCAACATTCTACTGGTGTAAGGAGATGTGTGAATGTGTACATGGGATTTAGGTTATGTCCTCCGATGTGTTTAATATTCCTACTCGATGCTAGTTACCAATCCATGGCCTATTGAAGGTGGGTTTAAGGTGTTATTAATTGATTACCATCAGCCAGGGGTTCCCTAGATAGACGGGTCACGACAGATTGGTATCAAAAGAGTTCATTTTAGGACTATATTTGGTTTATTTTGAGGCTTTGAGGTTTGGTTTGGGAATAAGAGAAATAGTATTAAAGTTTTCCCAGTTTCTTTTTCAAACCAAGGAATTCAGAATTGGTGTCATGGATAACATATCATTTCACCATGAATCTAATAACCTTCTTTTTGGTTTGGTATTTGTAGGAACTAGATTCATGAAAAAAAAATTGTATATACATCATCTCAGAATGTATTGTGGTTTTTGTGACCTTATTGAGTCAGCTTCACATATATGCTCTTTTGACCATGGTGAGTCTCAGATATTGATGGAATCCACCATAGTAATTTCTAGGTAGGGTTTCATAGACTAATTTTGGTTATTATCTTCTTAGGAGTGAGGATTTAGTCTATGGGCCTAAGTAGGAGTTGGTTCATCTGGGTGGATAATGAGTTATGTCTCCACTCGTTCAGCAACATGTGGACCCACCTCCGATGACTTGGGTGGACTCTCTCTATCAGGTTGGGAAGTAGTTAGTTTCAATGATACCTAATGGAGACACAAACATGATTTGTATGCTTCATTATCTTCATATTTAGCAATGACCTAGGTTTCTTGGGGATCCTAGTCCCATTCTCAGGCGATATTAGATTGTCTTAAGCATGTGGTGGAAATGTTCCACTTAGTTAGGACCCATCTTGATAGTGGCCCTAGTGTTGAGACTTATCCAAGGAGACACATGGAATCAATAGATCCGTATGTTTTTTTATATTTGATGTGTCTTCAAAAACAGAATTAAGTCAGAAATTTCCCCAACAGATACACGACCTTGTAATGTGATTACAACCCATATTTTTGAGTTAGTGGCTCCCAAAGAAGATAGTGTTGAGGTGTAGTGGATGAGTTTCTTAGACTTGTATATTTGAAGATGTTTTGATGTAAAATGGTTATTGTTTCTTCTCTTTTCTAGTTTCTGTTTTACTATATAGTCATAATATATATCTCCCTAAATGTATTACATATTCGAGATATAGTGATACCAGCAGATCCTTTAAGTTTGAACCATTTTTTAGAGGCTCCTATGTATATTATTTGGGGAACACACACTCCTATAAATAGTTTTACTTGACTTTGAGAGGAGAGAGAGCCTCATGTAGAATATTTCAATAGTGGTAGTGATACCCTGTGAAGTTTCCCTCAGTATGGACTAGTTTCCAACTATCTATTTCAAGTTAATTATTACCAATGATGGTTACAGTGTTTCCATGTTAGTTAGATGTAATTTTAGTTCATTTGTGAGAATAAATCCCATGTAGAGTTGGATGAGGTTGTGTATAGGTGGATACAAATGAATTATTATCAGTTTTCTAGTATCACCATGGGAGTAGAAAATGGTTTGAGATTTTAGTTTTGTATATTCTTGGAGGAGTATGATGATATCTTCCCTAAGGATGTTTCAGCCTTACCTCCCCATCAAAAGTTTTTCTTATTCATAGAACTTCACTAGGTATGGATTAATATTTGTGATAGCATACTGGATGATACCACTTAGCTATGAGGGATAAAGGTGGGGTTTGTGAATCTGTTGAGTAGGTTATTTCTAGAACCAATGTGTTTCCCTATAATCCAAGTGTTGTTCTCCAAAAAAGAGGATGACGTCTTGATTTTTGGAATGGATTACCATCAATTGAATTTGGGGATTGTCTCAAATGATCATCCACCCTGAGAATCAATGAATTATTCAACCAACGGTTAGGGAAGAAATGGTTCTATGAGTTTTTCCATAGAACGGGTTTCCCTAGCACTGGGTTTTAGAGGAGGATCTTCCAAAGGTATATATCTAATGTGGTTACGGTTGCTTTGATTTTATAGTGATACCTTATGGTGTGTTAAATTCCCCATTGGTGCTTGTGAGAGTGTACTGTATATATCATCCAATATTAGATCAATTCACAGTAGTATTCTTTGATGACATCACCATTTAATCAATATTATATGTAGAGAACATGATAAACATGAGGATGGTTATAACATTCACTGAGAGTACTATCTTTATAGGAAGCTCTGAAAGTATTGGTTATGGATTCAAGAGGTCTATATCTTTGCATATGTCTTCTTAAATATGGTGGTGATAGTGGAGCTAGCTAACGATAAGGTGGTTCTATGTTTAGATCTAATCAAGGGTTTTAAAATGGCAAAATATTCTTATAGTAAGGTTTTCCATTTGGTGTTGTGAAAAAATTTAATAGATAATTTTACCTCTTTTTAGTTGGCCATTACGAATGAGGATGGTGAAACATACCACTAGTCGATGGATATCACCCCTCCAATTCGTCAGCATCTCAGGGATCAAGAAATTAGGGATTTCAATTATGCAACATCTCATGAATATATATCCACTAGATATGTTCCTAATGAATATTTTTAATGTGGGGAGCACATCATACTTATTCAAGGATGGACGATGACACCAGTCATGTTGTGAGAATAAATTATAAAATGTTTTCATGTTTTCCACAAGAGTATATCCATTATATATGAGGATTTACCTAGATCCTTCGATGTTGATATGTGTATCCATGGATGTTGTAGAAATTTTTATTTTATCTCTTAACAGGTCGTTGATCAATAGAAAAAATAATAAGGTTTGAAGATGGAAGTGGAAATGGGATAATATTTTTATGGTCTTCATTATTGGGCTTCCATGATTAGAAAAAGGCCATTATACTATTTGAGTGATCATAGAATAACTCGCAAAGTTGTTCCACTTCTTAACCATTAAAGATTAGATATTAGTGGAGAGGTTGGGATGCATGTGCAAGAAAGATCTTGTCCAGCTTCATGGAGGTCAATTGATTATTATCTCAGTCTATGATGCTTGCTTCATGTCACTGTTATAGAGAGGATGCATGAGGCCTTAGGGGATAAATTATGGATGATCATGGTGTCTCTAAACCCAGAAAAATAGATAAGAAATTTGGATTATTCTTGTTCAAGAGAACATGTTTTGGGTTTGCGTATTAATTTTGGTCCATAATTCGGAGGATCATCTGCCATCAGAGGAGTATTTGTATCACAATAGTTACCAATAGACCATCAATGTAACACCATTTGAGTCCATGTACGGGAGACCCTACATCTCACCACTATACTAATCGAAGATAGTGGGAAACAGTTCATGTGGGACAATAATTGGTGTTATCGATGGTAGTGGAAGTAAAATTCACCCAGGGGTGAATGAGAAATTCCAAAAACATTCAGTAGTCGATTTTGGACCAATGATAGATGACTTTGCATTTTTCAGATGAGATCATGTGTTCTATGAGATCTCAGCTCATCAAGGATTAGAAATATTTGGATAGGGGTAATGTTTTCTATGAGTCTTATAGGAACTTTTTTAGATTCCCATATTAGTTTTACGCTTTTTTGTACCAATTATCCTTATTACCATAGTTAGACCAAGTGTGCGATTTATTTCATTTGTCACTAATGGGGGAATTCTGTGTCGAATTCACCACATGATATCAACAGATATGATCTTGACAATGATGGTGTATTTTACTTTAAAGGGGCCCAGTGGTGTTTGATAACTAGTATGAAAAGAACCTTAATGGGAATTTATTTCCTTGGGTGCTTATGTTTTAGATGTACATGAACCTCCAAGATTACACATTAGAGTGATAGATTCATATGAAAGATCATTACCCTCCTATATGAGTAGGTTTTCACTATTTAGGATAAAACTCTTGAATTTGGGGAGAGTGTAATTACTATTTTATATCATATAACACATTGGAATATTTCAAGGAATATATCTAGAGTTATTCATGGAGTCAGTGTAGAATTATCGGGCCCAAAGAGACTCGGTACAGATGTATTAAAAATATTAAATATAATAAATCACATGTGTTTAGTTTTTAGAAATAAAATAATATATCTTGAATGGTTCTCTAGATCTAATAAATGATACTTATATTATATCATTAATGTAGGGTTTACCCAATCTAAGAAATAATATTTTTCAACATTGGGTGTTTTGGTTAAGTGAAGTTGTAGGTTCAAATAATAAAATAAAAAAAATTATTTTATTTATTTATTATTTAATTAATGTGACCTAATTATCTATTATAGAATCTCAATTATATTCAAACCCTAGGTCTAGCCTCATAACCCTAGAATGTTTTAGAGTTCCATGGAGGATAGATTTTTGGCATCGACGGATCATGGTCAAATAATCGGTACAGTTTGGATCAACTACACCAAAGAAGTTCATGGTTATTTCCAATGACAACAATGTGGAACCATTCTTTGTAAAAGTTCAATCCTAGCATGCAGTAGGGAATTTGGTTTTTTATTAATCACAGTTCATTTATCTTTAGTCTAATTTTAATGAATTCCTTTAAAGTTTAATTTATTGGTCATTTTTTGGATTTGAACTTTTTTTATATTCCAATGTATTGAAATTGATAAAAACAATTGATACATAGTCCTATTATTTCAATTATTTTAACATTCTCATTGAAATGTATTGAGACCAGTAGAATAAATATTGAAGTTTATTCTATATGTTGGTGTTTTTTGAAATTCTTCTATCATTCTTCACACATTCATCATCAATGTTTCCTTTGGTCGGCAGTTTCGTAAATACCTGGTGGACAATCCTTTCATAATCATTATTGGGATAAATGGATAATTACCAATATATTGGGTTTTGGATAGATTTCATTATTTTGGTTCAAGGTGATGAAGGAAGACAGGGAATATATCAGTGATCAACGGTTCCTATTTCGGTATTGTGGTGGTGGCTTGATGCGATGGGAGGACATTTTTGAGTGATTGGGTAGCCAAAATCTGGCCGTTGATAATATTCAAGGGCCATCCAACTCAAATCTCTTGGTTTATTTTTTTTTTGTAGCAAGTGTGAAGGAAATAGTGGTGTGAATGAATCCATTTGAAGAACAATAATTTCTTGAGGATTCTTAATTACACATCGTTCAGTTCATAGGAACACACATTGTGAAGTCCCTTTGTGTGGTGGCTATGCTTTACCCACTAAGCTAAATATCACATACCTTATGATTTACACACATGCCATGTGTACCTTAACCATCTAAATCAGCATGTATAGTTATTACATTCCTAGGAATCCATGTAGTGAAACACATCTTCGAGTGTACATTAATGATTTGTATCCCTCAGAAATCATCTTGGTGTGTATAGGGTGTACATGCCTTAGAGTCCATCTAACATCACACAATGTGTGTATCAGGTAACATTTCATATACCTAAAAAGGTATATGGGATTGGGAGTATGGAACACTGTAACTATTTTTCTATCCCCAACACTCCATTTGAGGTGTAGTGCACCCTGTGTACTTCAAAAATTACTCAAACGCAACCAATGTACATGGTCACAACCTGAATTGATGGGAACGGGCTATAGTACTAGGATATAGAAGATGGAATATTGAGTTATAGACTAACCACTACACTTTATACACCCCTAGCATACATTACTTGTATTTGGAAAATTTTATATTGTGTGAGATGGCAAGGAACGAGGATTTCTGAACTTATATAAACACACCATCAACCCCACGGAACACACTATTTGTATCCTTAAAGCATAATTTGGATCACTTTTTCTTCTCTATCCAGATATGGCTTATCTTGGGAGAGTTCCCTTGAATTGTACTAGTGCCAGTGTATTTACTTCTTTTTATTGTTCTGAGGTGAGTTTTCTCAATCCCCCTCCATGTGGGTTTAGTTAAGAATATTTATTTGATCACTTAATAAGATATATTTTGTTGACTAGAATATAAATAAATCTATATGTCATAAGGTCTGTATCCTCATTCCCATCATCTTCTTCCCTAGGTATGGTTTTAGGAATCATGTGACCAATATACATGGGTGTGATCCCCTATTATGCAGGATATTCTAATTAGGGTCAAGTATATCCCCTAGTCCAGGGGTTTGATACCCTATCTATCTTTCGACATATTGTGTCTTCCATAAGTTTTTATTCTGATCGAGTGAGTATCTTGGAAGAACACTATTAGTTTCCTTGGTGATTCTTTAAGGAAATACATGATGAGTATGTCATCTCAAATGAGTGTCATCATCACTATAAAGACACTTGGAGTGAGTAATCCCAAATGATTATCACTTATGAGACTCTAGTTGAATCCTAGGAAAGTAGTATGGTCATGACCATAGATTGAAACTTTGTGTCTACCTTGAGAATATTTGGGTTATTGTAATTGAAATTATTATGTATTATATTTTGAGTCAAATATATTTATGATGATGAGATGAAGACTCTCTTGATGATTTATTTTTGGTGGTTATTGGGTGTCATGTTGGGTATGTTTATACTCACCCCAACATGGGATCCGCCCGCACATGTCATGTCTTATGTTGAAGACAATCCTTTCGTTTGATTTATAGGTGGACTCGGATCAGGTGGATATTAGATATGAAATATATACCTTATATGGATCTAGAAGTTTCTTTTGTGTTGTTTCCCCATGTTTTCACTCTGATGGGTTCTTTCCTTGTTTTGGTTTCCTTTTATTTAGTCCTTTTTTATTTTTATATAATACTTGTTGTATTTTGATATGGGACTATTTTTATGCATGCATTTATAGTATGAGTTTGTTATATTTATGTATTATACTAGTTTTTGTAAATGTGTGTTTATGTACATGTTCTTTAGGATTAGGTCTCCCATGTGTGTGATATGCCTATTTGGGGATATTTTTTTGTCCTAGACCTATTGGAGGTGAGCTTTGGGTGTCCCACTTGGCATACCACCACCCAGTAAGGCCGCATTGGGTTGATCCTTGGTATATATCCCTAAAATATGTATTTTTTGCCTCTACCAAGAATTAAACTCCTAGGTAGTGGACGCATAACAAATATTACTCCAGTATCTTTAAAATAAAATGACTTAATAATAAGAATAACACCCCCCCCCCATTCCCAAAACATTGGTCAATCATCCATAATTAGTGCCCATCATAATTGTGTGGCACTCTATTGATAAGCATAATTTTATAGTTCTACCATTGTAAAAATATACATTTTTTACTCCCATGGTTAACTTAAGAATGGGGTACTCCCTTGGTAAAAACACACTATTCACGAGTCATAAATAAAGAAGATAAAAAAAGCCATAAGTTCAAAAACAATTCTATGTATGCATGTCCATGTGGATCTAAAGGTATACACGAATTGAAATCAAACAAAACCCTACATAGACCTATCACAATTAATAGAATTGAGTGATGAAAGAATAAAAAATATTTCATATCATTTTCCCTTAAAATTCATTATACCTAATATATTAATCTCATGAGACATATTATAAAAATCATAATCAAGGACTCTAATCTATCCAATTTACCCATGTATACTCATACCTCAATATAAGATAGAAAAAATACAATATAGGAGACTTTTAAGGGATTAAAAGAGTTTATAACTCATAGAACTAAAATGAAATGGTTCATGTACTTCCTAGAACACCATAGTGAAAACATGTTAAAATAGGATAAAAAAGATATTGTGTGACATGAAATTATTTCTTATTAAACATGATTGTATGATAAAATTTTAATTACCTAATGTTATGGTTATATGATCCCATATGTAATCCTATAGAATAATAATTATCACTTCTATAGAGTTAAGTGACAAGCATTCCATCCTGAATGGCCTCTATTCTAGACAATTCTTCTTTTCCCTATGAGAGATATTATCTTGTGTAATTTAAAGTAGGTGGGATGATAGTAGTTTTCATTTGGAATATACATGGGGAATATATCATATTGAAAGTAATATCATCCTGATATTTTAATCTATTAAAAATATTAGTTTCATACTCAAAACACACTCCAAATTCATCATACCACCTTGTACCATCACCCAAGTAGAAAAAATATTATCAACATTCAAAAAATAATTTATCTCAAATGCATCATGATAATTTCATAAATATTTGATAAAACATAATTTTTTAATTTTCAAAAGAATAATAAAGAACATGAAAATTAAAATCATAATCATTAATTGACCATACTCCAATGATAATATATTAACTATATACATAATATATATAGACTTATTTGTTCATAAAGTAATGATAAATAATAAAAGTCATCTACCATTATCCATGTAATGGTGCGAACCCTCCTAGTCCATTAATTTTCCAAATTCTGGTGTTTGGGGTGTCCTGGGGGGCATCTATGACTCATGAAGGAGTTTTCCAAATTTATTGATTGAACGAACGGTGGTACTGATGATCGTTGGTGGAAGTTATGGGTGTCAGTGGCATTGATGGGCCTCGGTGGCACCAAGGAGCATTTATGGTATCAATGAGCATCGATGGCACCGATGGTTATCAGTAGTACTGATAGGTCCTCCATAGAACCAATCAACATTGGTGCTAGGTTTATGGTGCCAGGGCGATGGTTCCAGGGTGATGATTCTATGGCAACGGTGACTCACCTAATAGTGATTCATTCCCAGTTTTTCCAAGACCTTCTAGTTTTCCCCCAATAACGTATCTTTTGATGTAAAAGTTTTTTAATACTCATTTAAATTCCACTTAAATATAGTAAAATATGTTTTAGACTCCCAATAGTTGGGCGAACCTTGTGCTACCAAAATGTTTGACCTTTTTCCTCAGAGTCACTGCTTTTCCACGTTTTACAATTTTTTCCATTTTATGCGTTTCTTTTTTTCTCCATCTAAAGGAAATATATTAAATCAAAACCATTATCTCCACCATCTCTGAGGAGAATTATTTAATCTCAATTAATTACAATGTGTGAAACCACCCAACCGCTAGGTCAAGACATTATAAAATTATTAAGTACTTCGAAATAGTCCCCTTGATTTTAGGATATGGCCTTCTCTTAAGATAGTGTCTTCTATTATCTTCCTTTTGGTTTCTCTTAGTATACCTGGAGACTACCTTCCGAGATGAATCATGTGCCAGTGCTAGAGAATTTCTTGCTTAGCCTTAGAGCCTTCAGATTTCTTCTTATTCATGTCATGCATCCCTAGTTCTTGGCATGCAGATAATACTTTGATCGTTGATCATTCAAGTAGGGATTTACTTCGTCTCTCTTTATTGTGTATCATGTGGGTATGGTATGATAATTCTTCCCTTGGGACTTGGACAAAACCAAACCTTAACGAAGATAATAATAAAACATTGAAGAATGAAGTGGTGTATTTGATGGTGATATTACAGTATTTCTTTTATCATCCTTTTCATGTTGTGAATTGTATGTACTTATTCCCACTAGAAATAGTGGTCATTGGTGGCCCTTTATTTCTTACTAATGAAACACTATTTTTCTCGATAATATTGTGATTGAATGTCTATAACATGGAAACTAGTTAATCATGGAAAGTTGGTTGATAAAATTGATGCCCAATGAATAATAATCCTTGTGTGATCACCTAGTTTAGCTAAACGGAAATAATTAACTTGATAGATGGTGTGGTTAAAATATGAAAAGTCATTTTCTCTATTCTTTTAATAAATATTGTTGTTCTACTTGATGCTTTTGTAGTGATGTGGAAGTGAATGGGATCTTATAATGTCCAGTTGCTAGTTGTGGATCTAAGGCCATTTGGGGACATATGTAGGGGCTTGGTTTGGTTCCAATAGTTCTAGGGATCTCATTAGTCCCTTTTTTTCGTGACATTACAAGTGAACCGGGTGTGAATGCTTAAATTGTTACTTGGTTGTTTTCCTTTAGTTTTGTATTGGATTGTTGCAATGCATGTTAGTTTCTCAGTAGTGAAGGAATATTTAAATGGAATCACTTGTACATGATAACGGTAATGGGTACACAAGGGGATTGTTTTCCATAAATGGGTTCTTCTTTGGTTGTGGTTGTTGTGTGTTTGTGCATGTAGGGATAGGAACGAGGGTGGTTGTGCTCTAGTTGTGTATGGGATAGTTGCCTATTTCAGAAACCTTAGGTAGGGATGAGTGTTTGTTCAAAAATATATATATATATATATATATATATATATATATCATTTTAGTTTTTGTGTTTCTTATTCGAACCCCACCCACATTGAGTAATTTGTTCCGAACACACCCATTTGATGGGGGAGTGTGTGTTTTCCAACATTCTTACTAGTTGCTAGTTATGAACTCTTTTCTGCTCCCTCTCCTAGGTAGACCAACACTCTTCGGGAAGCATTGGATGGCCGAAAGTTTATTATGGCCCAATACTCTTCAGTCAAGGTGTGTTGTGGGGGTTGGGATAGGTGTGTGCATGCAGGTTTGTTTCCCAAGTGTCTTTGGGATAAGGCCCAGGTGTCTTTGGGCATGGTAGTGGTTGTGTTGGACCAGGTGTCTGTAGGTGTGGTAAGTGATTTTGGTGGACCGGGTGTTTTCAAGAATGGTTATGTGTGGTTTTTGGTTCCCAAGGGTCTTCAGGTGGGATGCGTGGTAGTGGTGGCTCACAAGTTTGTTGTTGGGGTAGAAGTGGGACTCCAGTGCAACTTATGAGGGTGGTCTGACACGTAGGATGTCCTAAATAACCAGTGGGAAAGCGGTGTGGGATACCCAAATATAGATGTGATGATACTATTAATTATTATAACTTTAATTATTAGGGGATTGTGCCTTGTTGAGGCTGGGTGGATAGTCTCCTTCTAGGTGCTTTGGTTATCTCTCTTTCTCGTCAGTCAATAGAATGTCTCCCCACTTTTTCCCAAGAGGCTTTGTTTTCCCATACTGAGTATACATGTGTACTCACCCTATATATATAACTACTTTTAGGTTTCTAATAGGACTTTGAGAACCATTCCAAACCTTAATAACTTGGGCATTGGTATATTCTTTGTTGCTTCTTTTCTTTATTTTGGAACTTTCCTTTTGAGTTTCCTTATACTCTATATTAGTTTATTTAGGACATGCCTATGGAATGGATTCTTTATTTACGTTTACATTCATAATTTGGAGTTTTTTGGGATTTACCATCTTATCTCATGATCATGTTCTATAAAACTGATAATGACTTCCATTTCATGTGAGATTTTATAACCTTGGTGCTAGTTTCGACACTAGGGCCTATTGAAGGTGGGAATCGGGGGTCACTATCTCTCATTTAACTTGAAAAAGGAAGGGTCTGGAATATTTCAGTCCCATCCCTAATCTTGGAGAAGTTGGGTTATGAATGAATGGTATCAAAGGTGATGATTGAAATATAGGATGGATGTTGGGGTTAGGCACGCTGATAATTGCATGGGATGGTAGGGAAATACTATTTGGAAATCTTGATTCATGAAATATTCCAGATACTATCAGCTATGAGATGGGATTTTAGCACCCCCTCCCCATGATCCAATGTAAGGAATCTGGTCCTACCAAACGACCAAGTGAGGCTACACTGATTTCATGTCAGAGGCCCTAGGAAAGGTACATGCACATGATAACTTTTGTTCTTGTGTGTTTTAGGTGTTGTAATTTAAAATTAATAACAAGTTTAAGAAAAATTTAAAAGCGGTCTTCTACACTACTCAGTTTAGGAATTCCTTGTTTATCTTGCAACTATGGCACCTGGATGACATCCATGAGTAGTGTGGATGATTGAGGATGAGGAGGCTGATTTGGATGAACAACAGAGGACTGATCGAGAGGAGGAGGATGACCATTGGCAAAAGACTCTTTGTGCCTTTTATTGGTATACCCTCGAGAATTATGAGGGCAGTGTCTCATACATGGAGATGGAGAACTAGCTCGGGGAGTTGGTGATAGCTTTTAGCTTGATCCAGGATGCAGTAGAGTATTGGGTTCCTCTATCCATGAGCCAGATGCAGGGAGTAGAAAGTCAGTGGTGAACGCTCTATCTCAGGGACAAGAAGGATGTTGAGGTTTCATAGACAGACTTTGAGAGGGAGTTTCGGGTGGAAATCCCCTCTTCCACCATGAAGGTTAAGAATAGGAAAGAGTTACTCTACCTCTAGCAGGGGAGTATGTTAGTGAGGGAGTTGGGGATCAGGTTCAAGGATCTCATTCATTTCTATCAAGTCCTCTTCCAGGATGGGGAATCACGGGCAAGGCGCTCAGAGGAGGCACTCCGACCTTCCCTGCAGTACGTTGTAACCCCCTTCACTCTACCGACATACTTAGAGGACTAGAAGAAGGATGAAGTGGTTGAGATGATGCACACACTGGGAGGTGTTCATTGAGTATGGAGCCAATTGATCTTGTCCATGTCGAAGGATGTTAGCAGTATACCTCCAGCATCAGGGCCTTCTAGGTTTCAGCCAATAGAGAGTAGACCCCAGCAGTTCTAGTTTTGATCTCCCAGACCTCACCCTTTCTCAATGATCCTAGTAATGAGGTGTTTTATCTGTGGTAACTATGGAAATATTCAGAATTAGTGCCCAAACTGAGTCTAGTACAGTGGAGGTGGGTAGGTTGGGCACCCACCTCAGTAGTAGTAGTTCCCAGCCAGACCCTTTCAGTAGTAGCAGCAAGGACAGTGAGCTTCCTCTCCTCTGAGAGCAGCCATTGCTAGAGGAGTTCAACCTTAGGGAGATCCTCAGTGACCTCGACCAAATAGTGGTTAGAGAAGTGGTTGAAATCCAAGGGGTAGAGGAGCTTGTTGTGGGAAGTTGCGCATCGCATAGGCAGCAGTTTCAGCAGGGCTAGAGGTCGTTTGAGGTATGATCAGATTGTTTAGTACTATTGCTTTTGTCTTGTTTGATTCAGGATCTTCAAACTCTATCGTTACACCCAATATAACCCATTCTCTAGTTCTATACGTAGAGATACTTCTCATTCCCTAAATATTGAATATTCCAGTCAGAGGTCAGACTATCTTCTCTTACGTTTGTTAAGGATACAGACTGATGTTGGGGCCACATCAGTCTTGTGGGGACCTTCTTTTGCTACAGATGTATCCACATGATGTCATTTTATACATTGAATTGTTGTTCTCTCTCTGTGTTGTTATCGACAGCTTCTAGGTAGGGTTCTTGTTCTCAGATATGGGTGGCCAGTGTGAAACTTTATTTGGTAATTGATATTTCTTGGGGAGGAGCCAGTGAGTGGTTACCTTCCTTTCCTTGTTAGCTGAGCTGTTAGTGGAGTCAGCAGAAATATATATGTTGGATTTCCTAGGGATTTTCAGTGATTTCCTGGACATATTACCTTGAGAGGTGGTGACTCTACCCCCTCGATGTGATGTTGAGTTCATGATAGGCATGCAACCTGGTGCCCATCCTATTTTATGTCTCCCTGTCAGAAGAAACCTTCTGATTTGTGAGAGTTGTGGATCCAGGTTGATGACCTGATGAATAAGGGTTTTATCTGATAGAGTGTGTCACCATGGGGATCTCTAGTGTTGTTCATGAAGAATGTAGACTGTGGTCTTAGGCTGTGTATAGACTACCAATGGCTGAATCATGTAACAGTCAGTAATTTTTACCCCCTCTTGAGGACCGATGACCTTTTTGACCAATTGAAGGGAGAAGGTTAGTTCTCTAAGATCAACATGCAGTCTTCATATCACTTGTTGAGGATGATGGAGGGTGACATCTTGATGAATTTTTTTTAGATATAGAGATGAGAACTTTGACTTCATGGTCATGTCATTCAATTTTTCGAATTAACCAACCATGTTCATGGGGCTCATGAACTCC
Source organism: Viscum album (assembly GCA_963277665.1). Lineage (NCBI taxonomy): Eukaryota > Viridiplantae > Streptophyta > Magnoliopsida > Santalales > Viscaceae > Viscum > Viscum album. The sequence continues at coordinate 866,526,376 of OY728158.1, forward strand.
TTTTTCACAAATATCTAAACCACTTCATAGTCATGTTTATTGAAGACATCATGATCTACTCTAGATCAGAGGAGGATTATGCCGATCATTTTAGGATAGTTTTTGATGTACTCTGACACCACCATTTCTATGGAATGTTGTCCAAGTGAATGTTCTGGACATGATAGGTTCACTTCCTTGGGATGTGGTGTCCCATTTGGGAATAGTGGTGGACTCATCCAAGGTCGAATCAGTTTTTTCTTGGGAAGTACCCAAGAACATGGTAAGGGTTTGAAGTTTTTTGGGTCTAGCAGGTTACAACCGGAGGATTGTTTTGAACTTCTCTCGAGTTGCAGCGCCTTTTACAAACTTAAACAAGAAGGACTAGGTTTTTTTTGGAGGGATTATTTCTATGCATCCTTCAGTTATCTATAGGGGAATGTGTTCAGTGACATATTACTGAGGTTACCAGAGAAAGGTGATCATTTGAAATGTTCTTTGATGCTTCTGTGCTATGCTTGGGATGTGTGATGATGCAGTAGTGGGGAGTGATCTCTTATGGGTCTGTACAGTTATTTATTGAGGAACGTAACTCTTCTACCCATGATCTAGAGCATGCAGTGGTTTTGTTCCCACAGAAGTTGTGTTGGAATTACCTCATTGGGGATTGATTCATTGTATTCACAGATCACAAGAGCTTTTGGTAAGTCTTCTCCTAGTGAGATCTAAACCTGTGGGAGTGGAGGTGGGTGGAGTTTCTACAAGACTAAGTCTTTGATATCTTATAAACCATAGGAAATAGGATTTTGGTGGCTGATTATTTGAGAAGAAAGTCACAGAGGGATGTGGTTTGAGAGTCAGCAGATGCTTGGACTGTAATGGTTGAGTTGGCTACTTTACATCTGAGCATGAGAGTGGAGTATGGTAGAGGATTTTTGTTTCAGATGATAGTGTAGTCTTCCTTGGTATGAAAAGTGGAGGAGTCTTCATGGGGATTCATAGAGGCTGAAGTGATGTGTGATCATGTTATCTAGGGCAATGCTCTGGAAAGATGGTCACAAGATTGTCAGAATTAGATTCTGTTTCATGGAAATATAATTGTCCCGGTGGTAATGCGCGAGCGAGTTCTCAGTGAGTTCCATAACTCACATATGGTGGTACACACTAGAGTTTTCCAGATATACTGAGGCTTCAGAGGTCAGTTTTGGCGGCCCAAGGTGAAGCAGGAACTGACGGAGTTTGTGGAAAAGTTCCTCATGTTACAACAAGTAAAGGATGAACATTGTGTTCCCGACAGTCTGTTTTAGCCCTTAAAAATCCCTGAGTGGATGTGGAATGAATTCTTGATGGGTTTCATCATTGGACTACCCAGAGATGGTGGAGTTTTTGATGCCATCTGTGTAGTGGTGTATTGGTTGATGAAATTGGCTCACTTCTTAGAAATTAAAGAGTTGAGAACCGTGGGTACCTTGGGTACCTTGTGTAGAAGTACGTGGGTGAAGTTGTGCGGCTGCACGGAGTACCCAGAACCATCGTCTGGGATCAAGATACAATATTTACTTGCCATGAAAATAAGGGATTATAGTGTTATTTTGGCACCCAACTATGCCTTAGCACTGCATTGCACCCTCATACAGATGGCCCGATAGAGTAGATCATCCAGACATTAGAGGATATGTTGTGAGTGTCGGTTTTGGACTTCGAGGGATCGTGGGTATGACACTTTCCTCTAGTATATTTTTCCTAAAACAATATTTATCAGTCTACCATTGTAATGGATTCATATGACGCCTTTTATGAGAGGTTGTGTCGTTCACCCATGTGCTATACTGAGGTTGGGGAGGCAGGTGTTCTTGACCCAAAGGTAGTGCAGAGCATGATAGAGAAGGTTTATCTTGTGTGTGAGATGATGAAGGTGGCTCAGGATTGGAAGAATTCATATATTGATCATAGGAGGAGACCCTTGGTGTTCATGGTTGGGGAGAACGTATTCTTAAAGGTATCCCCTCAGTGTGGGTAACAGATGTTTGGTAGGGGTGTAAGATTTATCCCAGGTTTTTCAAGCCCTTCAAGTTGTTGTGGTGGGTTAGGGAAGTGTCTTATCAGTTGGTGCTACCACCACTACTACAAAGGGTCCATGACGTCTTCCACGTGTCTTAGCTCCTTCGGTTTCTACATGATGATGTACACATCGTCGACTAGGGAGAGTTGGACATCGAGTATGATGTGAGGTTCATGGAGTGACTTTTGAAAATTGAGGACCGTCATGAGAAGGTTCTTCATGTATGAACCATTTCTTTAGTTTGTGTGTTGTGGTGGCATGATGGCCTCGAGGATAGTACGTGGGATCAGGAGGCACAGATGCATTCCCAGTTCCCAGGGCGATTTTGAGTTTTGTTTTATGTTTGTATTGTACTTGGGTGTAATGTAATTCTTGACCTTGATAACTATGAGATTTGATTTTTTTCTTTTTCTATTAATATGTGTGAAAAGTGTAGACTATGGGTAGGGGAGCACCTGTTCCCTAATCAAGAAAGTTGGATGCAATTAAACCAGTGCGGGCAAGCCAATGTCGCCCCTAGTGAATTGTATATTGACATGGATAAAGGCACTCCCTAACATATATGTATAGATGGAGTGACTTTTATATGTTTTTGTGGTTTCTTGTGGGAGAAGGGTGTTAGTGTATCTATAGTTTTTTAGGAGATAGATGAGGGAGAGGTATTCATAGATATTGAGGATTGCTTTAGCTTTGGAACAACTCTAGGGTGGTTTGTCCAAGAGGGGTATCTTGAGAGGTGGTTGTTTGGACCCCCCCCCCCCCCTCTTTTTTTCGGTTTTACTCTTGAATTCTCTATGATGATAATAGTTTGAGAGGTATCTAATGTAATGGATCGAACCCTCCTGGTGCATTACATTTCCAAATTCCAGTGTTTGGGGTGTCTTGGGGGCCATTAGTGATTCAATAAAAAGTTTTCCAAATTTCATGACTGAAAAAACAGTGGCACCAATGAGCATCAGGGGAACCAATGGGTGTCGGTGGAACTGATCTACATCATGGGCATCGATGAGTGTCAGTGTCACTGATGACCGTTGGTGGCACTGATGGACGTCGATGGCACCAATGGTTATCAGTGGCATTGAGGGGTCATCCATAGCACCAATCAACATCAGTTCCCAAGGAAAATTCCAAGGCGACTGTTCTTGGGAAATGGTGCTAGGGCGATGATGCTAGGGAAACGGTGACTTACCTAATGGTGAGTCATTCCCAATTTTTCCAGGAACTTCCACTTTTCCCCAGTAATGTATATTTTTTGTAAAATTGTTTTAATGCCCCTTTCAAAGCCACTTAAATCCAGTAAAATTTGTTTTAAATTCTCAATAGTTGAGTGACCCTTGAGCTACCAAAATGTGTGGCCTTTTTTATTGGTGTCACACCTTTGTTGTGTTTTACAGTATCTCCCATGTCATACTTTTGTTTTTTATCTCCGTTTAAAGTAAATATATTAACTCATAGTCGTTATCTTCACCATCTATGAGGAGAATTATTAAATCTCAATTAATCCCAACATGTGAAACTTCCCAACCATGTGGTTGATCCATGATCAGACTTTTAGGTACTTTGAAATCATCTCCATGATTTTTGGAACTGGCCTCCTCTTAAGTCGAGATCCTCTCTTCTCTTCATTTCGGTTTCTCTTAGTATGCCTGGATACTTCCTTCCAAGACAAATCATGCACCCATAATGGATCCTTTCCTGCTCAGTCTTAGATCCCTTACGTTCTTCCACTGTATGTTACACATCTCTAGTTCTTGTTACTTAGAGAAAACATTGATCATTGATCATCCAAGTAGGGTTTTCCTTCATCTCTCTTTATTGGGTATCATGCAGGGTGGGAATGATAGTTCTTCCATCAGGAAGTGGATGAAACCAAACCTTAAGAAAGAAAAAAAAAACAAACTCTAAAAATGAAGGGGTGTGTTTGATGGTGATATTTTTGTATTTATTTTGTCTTTGTTTTTATGTTGTGAAGTGTATGGGCTTATTCCCACTGAAAATAGTTTTTGTTGGTGGTCCTTTCTTGCACACTAATGAACCTCTATTTTTATGGAGAATCTTGTGATTGAAAGGTTGTAACATGGAAATAGGTTAATAATGTAAAGTTTCTTGATAAAATGGATTCCCAATGAATAAGAGTCCTTTTTTGATCACCATGGCTAACCAAACGGAAAGAATAAACTTGATAAATGGTTTGGTTAAATTCTGAAAACTCATTTTCTCTCTTCTTCTAATAAATAGTGTGGTTCGACTTGATGCTTATGGGGTGACGTGGATGAGGATTTTATCTCATATTGTTAAGTTATTGGTTGTTGATCTAAGGTCGTGTGGGGCCATAAGTTGGGACCTGGTTTGGTTCTTGCTCTTCGTGTGATCTCATTGGTCCCTTTTGATGTTGTGACTTTACAAGAGAATCATGTTTTCATGCTCAAATTACTGCTTTTCTATTATCTTTCAGTTGTTATCATGGATTGTGGCTATTATTGTTAGTTTCCTGTTAGAGAAGGAATATTTAAATGGAATCAATTGAACATGATAATGGGAATGGGTACATTGGGGGATTGTTTTGAAGAAATGGGTTGTGCTCTGGTTACAATTGTTTTCTGTTTGTGAATATAGGGATAATAATGAGGGTGGTTGTGCTCTAGTTATATATGGACTGGTTGCCTATCCTGAAACCATTGGGACGGGATGAGTATTTGTTCAACTATATGTATAATGTTAGTTTGTGTTTTTCTTATTCACACCCCAACCACATTGATTACTTCGTGCAAAACCCCCCATTTCATGGAGAAGGGTGTTTTACCAACATTATTATGAGTGGAGGGTTATTACCTCATTTCTTCTCCCTCTCCTAAGTATCCCAAGACTCTTCGGGTGGCTTGTGAAGGCCTAAGATTTATTACGGCCCAAGACTCTTCAGTTATGGTGTGTTGTGGGGGTTGGTCCAGGTGTGTGTGGGAAAGTTTATTTCCCACATGTCTTCAATATAAGGCACGAGTGTCTTCAGGCATGGTAGTGGTTGCTGGGGACTAGGTGTCTTCGTGCGTGGAATGTTTTTGTGGTGGTACAGGTGTTTGTAATCATGGTTATGTGTGGTTTTTATGGCCCAAGTGTCTGTGTTCGAGATGCGTCGTTTTGGTGGCCCACAAGGTTTTTGTTGGGGTTGTAGTGGGACTACATTGAAACTTATGGGGGAGGTATGATGCGTAGTATGTCCTAAATAAAAAGTTGAAAAGTGGTATGGGGTAACCAAATATCAATGTTCTAATACCATTACTTTGCCTAAATTGTGGTATTTGGGGAGTGTGCCTTGGTGAGGCTAGGTGGATAGTCTCATACTAGGTTCATTGGTTATCTCTATTTCTCACAGTTTATTAGAATGCATCCCCACTTGTTCATGGGAGATTTTTGTTTTCTCTACTGATTATACCTGTGTACTCACCCTACATATATAAAACTTATTTTTGGTTCTTGGGAGGACTTTCAGGACTGTGCCATACCTTACTAGCTTTATCATCAAGATAGTCGTTGTTGATTCTTTTCTTTCCTGTTTTACATTTCTTTGGAGTTTTATTGTAATTTGTATTATTTTATTTTCAACGTGCATATGGGAATGGTTTTGGCTTTACTTTTACTTTATACATTTGGAGTTTTTTGGGATTTACCATCTTATCACTTGATCTTGTTCTATAAAAAGGGTAATTCCTTCCATTTCACATGATATTCTATACCCTTGGTGTTAGTCTCTAATTTGGGGGCCTATTTAATGAGGGACTTGGGGGGTCACTATCTCTCCTTCAACTAGAAGATGGAAGGGTCTGGTAGTTTGATGTACCTTCCCTCATCTTGGTGAAGGTGGGTTGTGATAATCCATGATTTAAACCAATTTTACATCATTATAATTTAATTTACATTTTCAAATCATCACAATAATCACAAAACAATAAGGAATGCATGAGAATTAGATAATTGAATATGAGAGGAAAATGTTTTTATTGTGAGAATCCATGATTCTATGAACATATTTTTAATAAGAAAATCATTTTACATCCATATTTGTATTCTAGGAATAACATTCAATTTTCTTATGAAAATCCACTCAAAATTATTTCCCTCATAAAAAACTGACTTTATTAACAAGATCACACCTCAAACTTAATAGTATCAACCATATACTTATAACCATAGGAAGCTTCCTCACCCACCATTCATTATTTTATTTTCGACCATAACATTAAATAATTGAAAATTAATTCATTAGCTATCAAAATGATTCAAAAAATTATTTATTTAAATAAGTAAATAAATCGACATTATATAATATAAAAAATTTATCTCGATTTCTAAAAAAACTCAAAACCTATTTTAAACATTTAACTCCATGATTTATGGTTCCCTAAAAAATTAGGATTCGTCTTGCATGTCAAAATAAAAATTCTACACCTAAAGAAAATATCACTATAATAACCCCTCATAAATTTAAGAAACAACTAATGTAGAATTTTAAATACACCATATTCAATGAATTTTTCTATTGATTCATGAATATATTGTAAAACATACACAAAAGTTAGAATAGACTTTAAAAAATATCATTTAGTAATGGATTTCAAGAAGCGATTTTGAATGGTCTCCCTAAATGTTAATTTTACTAGTACCTTTTTAGCATCAAATTCTAAAAAATTTATTATATTTTAAATTATTTGTAATTTAATTATTGTGGTGGTTTAAAAAAACTCTATAGTTATTTTATTTTCAATTATTTTAAAAAACATCGCCAGTTGTATTAAAATTAGTAATATTTAGTAAATATTTAATAATTTCTAGTTACGAATTTGTAATTAATATTCAATTATTAATAACAAATAATATATATTTATTCATTATTAATGAATAATTATTAATTACTCTTTCATAATTAATATTAATAATATGTAAATAATAAGTAATACTAAATAATTAATATTTAGAATGTAATAAGAAGTACTTACCAATAATAATGAAAAATTATTAAATAATAATAATTAATTAAATTTCATTTATTACAACATTTATATATAATAACTATTAATAAGTAAATGGGTATAACTAATTAGTAATTATTATTTAAGAATTAATAATAATTATTTATAAATAAACAATTAATTATTATAGATTTATAATTTTTTCCTTTTTAATTAATAATTTGTCATTATTAACAATTATGTATTTATTATCAATCCATTTTTACTTATGAATAAAATTAACTAGTAACTAGTAATTTTTAATTTTTAATTATTAGTTATTAATTACATGTTTTTAATTATAAATTATTCGTTATTAAAAATTACCTATATATTGATTATTATTCGAATTAGTTTTTTTAGGAACTCTATAATTCTTATGGGGTGATTTTTTATTCCCATATCAATAATAATTTTTGTGATTTGTGGATAAGGTTGGCTCAATATAGGGGTCATACTTATCTATTGTGTGGGGAAGGTCTGGTTTCTGAAGGGGTATTATGGAATCCTGCCTTTTTATTACATAACGTTTCATTACATTTTACAAATAGAGGATATTTAAAGTCTAGTGTCTTGGAAATCAGGAATATAATACATGAAAAACAATATATAAAATTCTTCTAATCCACTTTAAGGCTTCATCATAAGTTCATCCTAAGTACAATTACTGCATCTCATAACCTGGAGACATACATTCAAAGGAAAGGGTGAGCAGAAGGCCCAGTAAGGGTAAACAAGGGAATCAGTTTACTTATGACCTCAATAAGAACTTGAATAAAAACATAAGGAAATGAACAATGAAATTATAGGCATATCACAATATAAATAAGTATAATAATAACTTGAATATGTGGTTAAAACATTTCATTTAAACATTCATTAACATATCACCAAGGTTTATTCCCGAGGTTTCATAAATATTACAAAGGTTATTCACCAATGTATCGTGAAACGTGTCATCTTTAGAGATTAATTATTTACCCAATGCATTGGAGAGCTATAAAGGCACACCCTTAATATGTATTTACTTTAGTTTAATCCACATAGATCATAATCAAACATTTCATAAAAAACCCATAGATAATAAAAGAAATGGGTTTCATTTCAAAATCGTGACATTTTAAAAGTTTTTAAAAATAAGATCATTATATCATTTATAACCCATGGAAAGGGAGTGACAGTTATATATTTGTCCATTAAAGATTAAAATATATCATTTATATATATTTATCAACACCCATAGAAATGAAATAGGTCTGGGTATTCACATAAATAAACAATATAATTTCTTCAGAGAAAGAGATGGAAATTTTGAGATGAAATTTCTGCAGCATAACGACTATATAACATCATTTTAGAAAATAATAAAAAAAGTAGAGATAAGGGTCTCCCATCCATAAATTGATCATTTTATTTAGAGTGTCAGAATAAATAGAAATAATATCATGGTCTGGACATTTTAATGACACACCACATGAAAAGGAAACTTGAAAGGAAAGAGAAGATGCGATTTCTTTTACGAGAAATTCGACAGTATAACAGCATCGCTTAAAAATTCAGAAAATAAATTGATGAGAGTGTAAAGGGTCTATAAACAATTATATATGAAATATATGGAAATGAGAACATATAAGAACATACCCTCAACATAGATATATTGAAATTAGAAGACACAACATAATGGAAGTCGTGACTTAAAAGAGGAGGGTGAAAGGATCCCTTACCTTGAAGAGTAACTTCGAATGTGTGAAGTTAGGGACCTTGGAAGTCATGAGGGAACCCTGGGAGGACTTTTTGGGAGGTAAGGAGACCATAACCTAATTGAGGATGATTTCTGGAATGAAATGAATGAGGGAAATGCCTTGGTATTTATAGGAAAAGTGAGTGATTAAATTATTAATTTCCAAGGGACACCTCATCGGTGGTATTTGCAAAACCATGGGCTTGCCCATGGTATTGGCCACTTGGGACACCTAATATAATATCTCACTATTCATAAGTCAACCAGAAATATTAAATCATTATTACATCATAAATGATGTCATTAAACACCCGAAACTCAAAACTGCAGTTTTATTATTCACTGACAATTCAACTCTTTCTGAAAAAACCCAAAAATTCACTCTAACCTAATATCGATTCTCTAAAATAAAAATTGAAGTCAATTTCTGGAGAATAATTTTCTAAATATTTTTTATTTAATTTTTAAAATTTAATAATTATTTATTCCAAAAAAACAACTTTAAAACTATAACTCATTTTCTAACACGTTAAAAAAGTAATCAAGGTCCCATAAAAATATCATATACCCATAAGACAATAAAGTAAAAATTTATGATTAAATTGTATTAAAATACATTTTCATTTTAAATTATAAAATTAATTATAAAATTTTAAATAAAATATTTATGGCGTACAAAAATACCAAAACATAAACTATGATTGTTTTTTCACTTTTAAGATGTCTAAAATGTATTTATACATTAACGGGTGAATTTTATATTTTTTTGGTCAAATTATTATTCATTACTATTCATATGGGTATGTTTCTATTTCTACTTTAATATTCACTAAAAACTATGTAGATCTTATTAGACTCTAAATTTCTCACCGATCACAACTTTATAAGACCATTTTTCCAAAATCATTTAACATTATTAATTATTTAATGAATACAAAAACATTTTGAAATACCATTTTTTTCTTAAATTCACAAATAATACACATCCTATAATTAACTGGATATTTGAAATTCACAAACTTTTGCATAAGAAGAAATAAATATTTTATTTATATAAAAGGATTAAACAAATCATCTAAGGTCTCATTACATAGCCCCTTATAACACCAGCATAGGACCTAACTGTAAGGTGTACTATGGTGATAGAATCCTGGGGTGTATCAGACAACATTCCCGAGTGGTGATTTCTATCATCTTGAACTTCTCCCTTATGCGATTACATTCAAGCTTCATACATTGAAGTTCAGATTGGGATTGGTACAGAGAAAAGCCTAGTGATGCTACCTCCTTCCCAAGATCCAATAGATGGGATTCATATGGCTCGAGTCTGCTGGATGAGGTCATTCAATCTTCTTTCTATATTAATTAACCATGAATACCATATTTATAAAAACACAATGTTAAGATCATGGTTTCCAACGGTCATATTAACCAACGATCATATAACAGTCGAAACCCAAAGGTCTCATTTTAATTATACCCACTTCATTAATTAATGGATATAGTTTTGTTGAGTATAAAATAAGATAACACAAAAAATTAGGAAACAAATATAATTAAAAATTTTAGGTTGTTACAGGTATGGGTTGCACATTGGTAGGCTTAGGATCATTTGAGGGTTGGTTGGGGACTACCAATGATAGTAACTGGATTGGGGTCTTAAAGGTAGTAATATAATGGGTAGGAATACTAAGCATGGGAGGTGTTCTAGGTAGGATGTGTCATTGGGGGTAGGGGAAAGGGGTCATTCTCTGGGTAATTGCGATTCAAGTCGATTAATTAATTTCTTTATTTTAAAATTTTAATATATATAAATCATTGAAAAAATAATATATAAACTACCACACAAAAATTAAATTTTTAACAATATCATAAATAATAAAAGAAAAAATATCACAGAATAATTAATAAACCCTTTTAAAATTTGCTGATGTTTTTTAATAAACATTGTGAAATACATTAAAGCATTCATAATTTATTCCTAATGATTTTATATGTACAGGTTATAAGAAATCATAAAAAACATTTTTTGATGGATCAATCCCCCCATGAAATGCAAAAAAACATTGTTAAATGGTATTTCTAGTGTTGTGATAATTCAATTTGGGGGATATTTGATGTGAAATTAGTCTTAAAATAATTTTGGTTTTCTATAAGGCCTTATCAGTTTTAATTTGTTGTTTTGTAACATATATTAATGTGTTTTTATTTGATTTTTTAGATGAAGATGTTGTAGGTGTAACTTCTAGAATTTTTTTGTCATCTGTTTTTATAGTATAAATTAGGTGGCCCCTAATACACAATTAATACTCAATAATGGTTCAATAGTGCTTGTAAGATCCTCTATATATCCCAGTTTACAAGAATAATCCCAATGGTTAGCCACTAGAAACTTGGTGGGTAACCCTTATAGGTCTCATGGGAGGAGCAAACAAAATTTTTACTTAGGGTGTATAATTAATTACACAGTCAATATTCTCATTAGGTCCATATTTTACTATTTATTTTGGATATATGGACAATTATAATCTTTATATTATATGTTTTTTAATTATTAATCCACTCAAAACTCGGTGATTATGGATAGAATTTTAACCTATTAGTTGTGTTAGATTTGTGAGAAAAAGATGAATTTAATTCCTATGATTGTTCATGAGTATTGTATATTCTATTATATTTTCAGAAAAGCAACTTAATTATATTCCTTTTTTTGGATTTGAAGGATTTCTGATGACTTTTCAATTCTAAACCATCCATTTTTGTGAGAATCATTAACAAATATTACTCTATGCTTACCTCAAATCACACGAATATTTCACCCCTATTGTCTATGTAATTTTTTAAATGTAATATATTATATTAATATGGAATATAAATGTTAATAATTAAGGTTTTAATGTGAATGAATCTATTTTTCCTTGTAATAACCCTTATAATAAATATGCATAATCATAAATGATTTATTAATGTGTTTGAAAATAAAATTCATTTTATGTGCTTAGATTAATTTAGAATTAATTATATACTTGGTTTCAAATGATTAAAAGGATATTATAGTGGTTATTATATTTATAAAATAGATTATCATTGAATTTTTAATTTTTTATGAGATAAATGAGTGTTGACGCTCCTTTCGTCACAGAATCTAAAGATCGGAGAAGGGAATATCTGAGCTCAAAGTGATTCAACCTTTGAAGAAAACATCAAAAATCGACAAAGGCATGAACAAAGGATCGACAGCAACTGCACCGCGCAAGCTATCTCACTGTCACGCAAGTACACTTGCGCGACGCTCTTGGTCGCGCAAGTGAGTTGCGCGACCTAAGTGGTAACTGCCCGGTAATCGCCCGGGGTCTTCTTTTGCCTATAAATAGACCCTGTGGGCCCCCCATTCGAGAAGATCTTTTTCCAGAAACTCGGATTGAAGCTCCCGATGCCCAAGTCTCTTCTCAAAGCTTCCGGAACACTTCTAAGGTAATTTCTTACCTAGAACAGAAGATCTAAAGAGAAGAAGGAAGGCCTAAGTGTTGAAACTTATCCAACACTTGCGTGCCGACTTATTTCCTTCAATATAACTTGTGTGTCCCTTTTCTGGAAGAACCTTAAGAAAATTCTAAAGGGTTTAAAAAAGAGTCTCTCAAGTATTTCAATGCTGGTTGAAAATCGCGCAAGTACACCATGTGCCGCGCAGGTATACCTGCGCGACCAATACTTGCGTGCCCACGGAAGACTTGCGCGCCTTTCAAGACTTGCGCACCCCTATCTTTTTGGGTGCCCATTTTTCCCATTTTACCCCTCTCAAGTCGTTTCACCTTTCCTTTTCAAGATTCAGTCTTCAAGACACTCTTAAAAGCCATTTATGGCTTGATTTCTTGATTTTACTTCCTTATCTGAAAGGAATTATGTGGAATATCTCTCAAAACCTAGTGATTTAAATATCCTTATGTCACCAAATATTGAGAGTTCATTCATTTAACCTCATCCTTTAAGATGAGAGAATCCTTAGCCAGGGTCCCCTTTTTAGGAATAATCCCCAGTTATAAATCCTTTAATGTGGGCATCCTCCTCAGGAGTAAGCCCCAAACCTTAATCCCTAACCTGGGTCTCCTTTTCAGGAATAAGACTCAGTCATAATCTTGGGCTTCCTTTTCAGGAGTAAGCCCCAAGTCCCCTAACCTGGGACTCCTTTTTAGGAGTAAGTCCCAGTCATAATCTTGGGCTTCCTTTTCAGGAGTAAGCCCCAAGTCCCCTAACCTGGGCCTCCTTTTTAGGAGTAAGTCCCAGTCATAATCTTGGGTTTCCTTTTCAGGAGTAAAACCCAATCATAAATCCCCTCCTAACTTGGGCATCCTCCTTAGGAGTAAGCCCCAAGATTAGAGTATTCAAATCTCCATTAAGCACATATAACTTTATGGACCCTGTTCATGGATTTTTCTCCCTAAAAGTTAATCCTAAACCTTCATCTATCTGGGCATTCATACATACATAAGCCCCAAACAAATTCTTATTATTGCATCTTTCATGGCAAAATTGTCTAATTTTTACCAATACCTATTGTTTCTCACATCGAGCATGACTCACGTGAGCTTAGAGTGTAAAAGTAATTATGACATTCATCTTTGAGCCATCAATCATAAACATCATACTCCATTACTCGAACTACGTGGGTTCTGATTCCTTTTCCAAAACAAAGGATACGTAGGTAGCCCATTTATGGGTTCGATCCCAACTTTGAAATAATCCTTGTCCTTCTGAATGACGATAAACTTCAAGTGCCCCACTGAGTGGCTTTAAAACCAGCCTGGTCATCATAATGACCAAGAGACTTTTATATAAATGTTTTGAAGGATACCATTGACCAAGAATATCTAAACAGATATAGATGATTCTCTATTGATGAAGAACCTCGAATACATATAAAAGATTCTCTAAATTTCTTGCATATTTAATCATTGATTGTTAAAACTAAAGGATAGCACATTTTATACTTGGTAATGTAATAAGGATTCACGAACATAACTTAAATCTATAAAGAGAGTCCCGGAGTAGACAATAATTCCCCTCAAAAAGGTGTGATGAGTCCGACCTCCCATCCTCTCGACCAATGCAAATTCCGAAGCCTCATCAGTCCACAAGCTAATGAGCGCCTACCTTTGGAAAGTAGGTCCAAATGGATGTGGAATCATTGGATGTTTCCGGTTCTACGAACACACCCACTAGAAACCGATCGGAACGTTTGAATCTCCCGTCCAGGAGGTCATCCCCGAAATCCGACGAGGAAACAAAAATGGTGAACCCGACGTGAATCCTTAACCAAGTTAAAGTGATGTTCTTCTTATTTGTTAGGCCCCTTGGGCCAACAAAGCAATCATTGAAATATGCTCATCCAAAAGATGTAGTGGCCGGATTCATCTTGATTATGTTTGTTACATGGAACAGTCACTCTTTTCTCAAGATCTTCTACAAAATGGCTTTCCTTAAATTCACCCCTGTGAATACTGCTGCTGTGAACACCTCTACTGTGAGGTCTTCTACTGTGAAAACCAATGCTACTACTCCTGCTGGAACGTCGTCCGCTCTGAGGATGACATCACCAACTCAGCATCTTCAACGCTGGGTTTCTAATGCACTGGTTAAAGAGTACCGTCGCAATGGTACTATCCCAACTCTAGAGGCTGCTCGTCAAGACCTCCAAGTTAACAACTCTACCTGGTCGTCCGGACAACGGCGGCAAGCGATCAAGAAGCAAGCAGTGCTGACTACCGTCTCCAACCGTTTCGGGTCGTTATCCCCGGAACGAAATTTCCATTCACTCCCTTACTCTGAAGAAGTGAATGATCAGGTCCCGCAGGACCTTAATTCAAAAAGACAGGAGTCCTTCCCAAGGGCTCCCATCAACAATCGCCGCCAGACTCGTACGGTAGTGCGCCCTTAACATGATGAGGGTACCGACTCTAGGCATTCAGCTCAGGTTCCTCGAACCCGAGCAGGCAAGATGAACCACCAGAGATGGAATCCGGTTAACAATAGGCAGGTTGTCATCCCTGCCATCTCCGGAGAAGTCCACCAACCTAACTTGGTGGAAAACAATGAGCAGGCATACACACCTGTCCGTTTTAATTCCGCTGTCCAGCAGACTCGTCTGGCAGCATCATGCCAATCCCGCCAGGCAATTCCGATGGAGTACCATAGGCAGGAACATACACCTTCTTATACATCACCAGTTAGTCAGCAGGCTCGTCTGACTACATATGATGGATCTCATCAACCGCGTTTGGCGAAGTGTAATCAGCAGGCACATACACCTGCTAATACTAATCAAGCCTACCAACAGTCTCTCTTGGTAGTGCACGGAGAAGTCAGTCGGAAAGCCCCAACGACAAACAGGTGGCAGACTCAACTCTCTACCTCCACACTTGAGTACTGTCAGGATTCACTGACAGGAAAAGGAGGACAGGAGCAGGCACATACATCTACTCCAAGCCCGGAATGGACGTATATCCCCGTTCCGGCAGCTAAAGCCCCCAAACATATTTTGTCAATGGTGAAAGAGCAGAAGCAAATTCCTGCTCATATTCTGGATGCTTACCAGGATATCATAACAGCTTCAGCATCATCTTAGGGACAGACACATAAATCTATCCCTAGCAGTGGAGTGACACATCAACGATTCACTCCGGAACAGACACACACATCTGTTCCAGTCCAAGAGGGTTATGGGGCATACTCCCCCATATCAAACGGACAACCAAGTCAGGAACATACACCTGATTTGAGTGGAGATCGTCAGCCTAACCTGACCATCTTTCCTGATCAGGCACATACACCTGCTCAGAGTAACCACTTTCGTCAACCAGTGGTTTCAAAAGTGAGTAAGAAGGCATATAATAAAAAGATCCGCCCAACACAGTCAGGAGATCAATGTCCAATCTGCAACAAGGCCTTTCTCGATGCTGGAGTTCTTGAAGCCCTCAGACATTTATCTTTCGGAATTCAAGATTCTACTCCCTCAGTTCTCAATAACGGGAACATTAATTTTGAAGGTCTTCAACAGACACTTCCTCATGAAGGCTTGCTTCATGAATGTTCGGTCAATCTTGAAGTTTCTTCTTCAGATGAGAGCCACAGGAACCCTCTGTGTGGTCAGAAGACCAAGGAGCAAGAGATTTCATCTTTTGTTGTAACCCATCATGACGGTCCTCCTCATGGTGATGAACCTCGCTGCAAAAGTCCTCTCCGCAGTAGTGATTCACGTTGTCTTGAAAATTCTTCAGAAGGCAATGTAGTGACGAGAAAGCCCTCCTATCTCGAGGCACTTGCAAACGTAAAACCAGTCATGTCTGATGCTTTACTATCGGCAAGTGAAACTCTTTCTCCATCAGAAGATAGCCTGGGGTTCAGGTTATTCTCCGAACCATCCCTGGGTCATTCATCTTCCAGCATGAATAGTGATTTCTCTACCAATCTTGTTGAATCCGATGAAGCAACAAGGAAACACCAACTCTGGTCCAAACAGGTAGAAGAATATTCATTTAATGATAAAGAGGAAATGCTGAACATGAGAAAAAAACTGGCAAAAGGTGAAGTACCAGTCATGTTTTGGCCTTTGGCTGACTCCCAGTACGACATTCCAAAGATGTTGAGGGATGATGGAATTCATGATATTCGTCTCATCATATGGAAGACTCTTTGTCAATTGAAGAAGAACGTATTATCTTACGGTGATTATGAAAATCATATTAAGATAATAGAAGGGTTACAACGCAAGATTGATTTGGAATCTTTATCTGTCTCTCGGTATCCGAAAGCTGAAAAGCAACAAAGAACCCTTCAACGTTCATGCCTTGGCGCACTAAGAAAATTGCGTCAGTTAATTGCCAATGCTCCATCTGATGTTCATATCAGAGGATGGGGTGTTCATGGAGCACTACATTTCACAGTGCTTTCCAGTCAGCAAAGCCCGCCGAAAATGGTCTCATGCAATGTTATTGCCCATGGCCGGCCACAGTCAATGGGCTTTGTTCATAATAAAAAGCTTTCTCAAGAACAGGCTTCAACTAGTTCCTCTCAAAATCAAGTATATAGAGAACAAGTTGTTGAATTGCTCCTACATCAAGCAGGCGAGAATATTGCACAAGCCTCTCGTCTGGAGCAAACACGTCATCAAATGACAGAAGTTTCGGAAATCATCCAACGGTCTGTTGAACCAGGTGATAAAAGTGGATACAGGTTAATGCATCCAGCTAATTTACGAACTAAGATTCGCAAGATCAAGAGAGATTTTAAGAAGATCTCAGACATAGCATGTCAAGAGACACCCCAGCTTTCCAGACTGGGGACTTCTCTAACCCAACCCTCAGAGTCAACAAATGGGATTCGAGGAGTTGAGCGGAAGCAGCAGGAACATCCCCAGTCCACCAGACTGGGGACTTTTTCAAATACTCAATCCCTCCCTCAGAGAAAGTCAGTATTCTCTCGATTAGGGAATAAGCCTCAAGAGGAACGAAGGGCCAAGCTATCAGGAGATTCTCTCCAAGTGACGGTTCTCCAAGAAGTTCCTGAGGGATCAATTCAATGGAATTCCATGTCTCATCATGGACATGGAAGAAGACAATATCACAGAAATGCTGATAGAAAGGATTCCATGCAATATGCATCCATTAATGTCATCAATGCCGTTGTTGCTGATTCACCAGATGAGGCTCAACCAGAGGGATCAGACGAAGAGGTTCCCGCTCAATAAGTTGCGCACGCAGACCTAAATGAAGAAGGTGTGCGCACACGTAATCAAAGGCTTACCCAAAATCTGAGTATTCCTTCAAGTAACCCACTTCCCACTCTCCGAAAAGGATCCAATAAGGGGAAAGGAAATAATCAGGTTACTTCTCACCCTTCCTCTGAAGGAGGTCAATCTCTCTCATTAGAGAAAAGGTTTGCACAACAGGAGGAAGAAATGAAAGAATTAAGAAGGTTGAATGCAGAACTATTTCAGAGTAGTCTTCTTCTTAAGGATGCTGAAGTCCGACAGCCGAAAGAATTTGTTGTAACTACTGAGATGGATCAGGAATATCCTCCTTTATCAGTACACCCTCAGAGGTCTAATCCCACGGGTCAAACGCAACAACAGTTGGCAGCACTACCATCAGTTGCAGCACCAACCACCACGTCTGTCCAAGCTCCATTCATCGCACCTACCCAAAACCAAGTTCAACCTGATTTTTCTCAAAAGTTAATAACTACTATTGAGTCATTAACAGCTCGGTTAGAAACTATGGAAGGGAAACGGGCGCAAGTTCAACCTGAAAAAAAGTTTACCCTGAATGGGTAGATTCAATTTCTCCTCCATCCAGTTTTGGAAACCCTGTTTTCCCTACTTTCAATGGATCAGGAGACCCCGAAAAACATTTGACGCATTACGTGTCTTGTTGTGATCCTAAGATGGGAACTCCAGAGCAGCAAGAAGCAGTGAAACTCATATGCTTCGTGAGAACCTTGCAAGGACCAGCTTTTGTTTGGTATACAATCTTGCAATCCCGGTCAGTCATCGGATGGGAGGATCTTCGTCAAAAATTCCTTCTTCAGTTTAGCTCAACTTTACCAAAAACGACAGTTTTCGATCTTACAAACTGCAAGCAAAGGGAGAATGAAAGAGTCTCTGATTTCATTGCTCGTTGGAAGGGATTAACATATTCCTTGAGTTTAGCACTCCCTCAGGAGTAATTGTTGCCAATCTGTGTGGCAAATTTGCGTGACGAATTACGCACGCCATTGATCCCTGTGAAATACACAGGAGGGTTTTGAGACCTTACTTCAATCGCTCAACAGATTGAAGATTCCCTTATACAGGCTAAGGTTAAATCTCGTATAATTCCATCAGCTCCAGGAAGGAGAATGGGTAATGCAGAAACTGCTACAGTTATGCTTAAACAAGAACCTGTACCTATTTCTACTTCAAAACCTTCATCTTCTCGAAGGGCTCCACCTCCTGAACGCCAACAACAAAGGTTGTTTCGTCCAAATGATCAAAAAGATCAACGACGAAAACAATTTGAGGATATGAAGAGTAAAACATACTCTTTCCGAAGTGAGCAAGTTCCTGGTTACTTAATTTCAGCTCTGGAAAATAATTTGGTTCAATTACCAGTGCCCAAGAGGCCAAACAAGGAAGGAGATGAAGACCGTCCCAATTATTGTCCCTTTCATCAAATGTTGGGGCATCCCATCCAGGAGTGTTTTGTCTTTAAAGACCTCTGGAAAAAGATGGTCGACTTGGGACAAGTCAAATTGATGGGTTCTTCAGCTCATGTAGCGTGTATTACTGCTACAGATCCAGAGGAAGGAGGCGAGTGGCAGGAAGTCAAAAGCAAAACTGCAAAAAAATATAATGATTGGATGGTCAGAAAGACAATCTATCGGACCCATTCCATTTTGCGAACACAATTGAAGAATCCAATTGTGTCTCCTACAAAATTTGCAGTAAAGCCTCCATCAAAAGACAAATCCTCAAAAGGACAGTGCAATTCAAAGAAGAAAGAGGAATCAGAAGAAGATGAGTATGTATCAATGTCTAAATTGTCTTTGACTCTGGAAGATTTCATGCCATCTACTTCAAAGCCACGGGCACCGCCCCACCAAACGGCACAGCCTAAACAGGCTAACCAGGCAGAGTCTTTATCAGACGAAGAATTAATCTTTGGTTCTGTTAATATGATTCAATTAACAGATCCATATTCCAGTCTTGATGAGCCTGAATTCCTTGTATCAAATAAGGGAACCCGAGGAAATTTTAGAGGTTCAGGATATAGGGGAAGACGTGGATCTTTCCAAAGCCACTACTCTAATTCTACCCCTGCTAGCACTGTATATGCAGCAGAAACTCGTGGTAGAGCCCTTCAGCGAGCTCAAAAAGAACAAGAAAGTTCTTCTTCCAATGGCCAACTCAGTTTTGGCATAGTTATTTTGGAAGACCGATTAAAAGTTCCATCTTCTTTATCTCAGCAAGTAAATGGATCTGATCAGTCTAATCTGCCAAAACCAAGGATGTTTCCAGCTTCAATACAAGATGCATCAGCTTCCAAAGCATCTGCTTCCAAGGTACCTGCTAAACCGCATTTTCCTATTGGGAAACGCAGACCTCTAGATCAAAAGTATGATATATTGAAACACTTTGTCCAAGTACCAGCAAAGTTATAAATTTTGGATGCTTTGAATCTGTCAAAAGATATTCGGGAATCACTCATCGAAGCTTTGCCAAGTCCTCAGGAGTTTGAAGCTGAAATTGCTGCAGTTGAAATCTATCACATAGAGAATAATCCTGCAGAATGCCATGCAGTGATATCTTTTACTAATAAAGATGAAGATGATGTTGTGCATGGGCACATAAAACCTTTGTACTTATCTGGCAAAGTCAATGGTGTAGATGTTCGAAGAGCTTTCATTGACAATGGTTCAGGAGTCAACCTCATGCCCATTCGTACACTTCGTCGATTGGGCCTCACGGAATCTGATTTATCTCCTTCTACCATGATGTTACAAGGATATTATAAAAATGAACAAGAACCACTAGGAGAAGTTACACTCAGAACTCAGTTTGGAGATCTTGTATCCAATTCGGATTTCATGATTGTTGATCAAGACTCATCTTTCAATATCTTGCTTGGAAGACCCTGGCTACATCAGCATGCAGCTATTCCTTCATCATACCATCAATGTCTCAAATACTGTTTCGATGGTCAAGTTGGAACATTGTATGGTGATAAGGCCCCGTTCAAGACATGTGAGTCTCAATACATTGAGGCAGAATTTTATCACATGAAGGGAAGAGAAAAATCTACAATGAAGGAAATTACAAAAGTTAATGCTCCATATGGTTTGGAGAAAATTCCAATAAATCCATTTTCACATATGAGTACAGATTATGTGTTACCTATCAGTCAAATTGAAAAAATTGGCCCAAATCAAAATACTCTTATAGAAAGATCCATAATGTAAATTACGGCGATCGAGCCAGACAACATGGGAGAAATTGGTAACCTACCAAGCAGTGATGAAAGCATAAGTGGTGATGATGTCCAACAAGTCTATACTTCGCTAATCAGGCCAGAAGAAGTTATAGCAACACCAGATGTGAATAATGATGTCGATTCTTGATCCATCATCTCCTCTTTGATTCCCAAAGAAGACCCTTTATCATCAATAGGGTCGGAAATGGAAGCTTCTTCTTCAAAATGTGAAAATTTTGACATCTCTTATGATGATGAGAATTTCGTTTTTTCATCTTCTTTGCAAGTAGAAACGGAAGAAATAACGCATGATGAAGAGGAAGAGGAAGATCTTAGAGATGCTCCTCCAGCATTTGAAGAGGGTATCTCTACCACTGTGGATGAACTCAGAGAAATAAATCTGGGTACAGAGAAAGATCCACGCCCCACTTTAATTAGTGCGGCCATGACCCTTTAAGAGAAAGAGATGTATATTTCTTTTCTAAAGAAAAATAAAGATATTTTTGCTTGTAATTATATAGAAATGCCTGGGCTCGATCCTGATGTTGCTACTCATCATTTGGGTTTACCAAAATAACATCGAGGTTTTAAACAAGCCGCTAGAAGAACACACCCAACCCATGCTTCCAAAATTGAAGCAGAAGTGGATAAGCTGATCAAATCCAACTTCGTCAGAGAAGTTCAATATCCCAAGTGGTCGGCTAATATTGTCCCTGTAAAGAAGAAGAACGGACAAATTAGGGTTTGCATCGATTTCAGATATCTTAATCGGTATTGTCCTAAAGATGATTTCCCAGTTCCGATTACAGAACTCTTAATTGATGCGACGGCTGGCTATGAAGTACTTTCTTTCATGGATGGATATTATGGATATAATCAGATACGAATGGCCCCAGAAGATGATGAATATACAGCCTTCAGAGCTCCTCAAGGTGTGTTTTGTTACCGGGTAATTCCCTTTGGTTTAAAGAATGCAGGTGCGACATATCAACACGCCATGCATCGTATCTTCAAACCTCTTTTAGGGAAGTTTGTTGAATTCTATGTAGATGATTCGGTGGTTAAATCCAAACCACATTCTAATCACTTGGCTGATTTGGAAGTCATATTCCACAAGCTTCGACAACATAATTTGAAGATGAACCCCTTAAAATGTGCTTTTGGGGTAACCTCAGGAAAATTCCTTGGCTTTTTTGTACGCAATCGTGGTATTGAAGTCGATCCTGAGAAGTCCAAATCAATCCTTGGTATGTCACCTCCTCATAATTTGAAAGAATTAAGAGGACTTCAAGGAAACTTAGCCTACATTCGGCGTTTCATCGCTAATTTGGCAGGAAAAAGATTACCCTTTACCAAATTATTGAAGAAAGGAGTCACTTACCAGTGGACTGAAGAATGTCAAGAAGCATTTGATGTTCTCAAGAAATACCTCTTGAGTCCACCAGTACTCATGCCACCTGTTGAGGGTAGACCGCTTATCCTCTATGTGACAGCTTTAGAGCGATCATTGGGTGCCTTTATTGCTCAAAAGAATGATGCTGGGAATGAAAATAGTCTCTACTATCTTAGTAGAACTATGCTTGAAGTAGAAACCCGGTATTCAAGTATTGAAAAGTGCTGCCTAGCATTAATCTTTGCAGTTCAGAAACTGAGACACTACCTACAACATCACGAGGTCCAATTGGTATCTCGTAATAATCCACTCAAATTCATCCTTAGTCGTCCAATGCTTACAGGACGTCTGACAAGGTGGGTGGTTATTCTACAACAGTTCGACATTCAGTATGTGTCTCAAAAGGCAATTAAGGGCCAAGCTCTGGCTGATTTCCTGGCTGATCATCCTTCAGTGGAAGACACATATTCAGATATCGAACTCCCTGATGAGGAAGTTTTCTCTATTCAAGAGAGTCCTCAAACATGGGAAATGTATTTTGATGGTGCTTCTAGAAGTCCAACAGGGAAGAAAATGGAAAATCCTAAATTCAAAAAAGTTGGTTTAGGAATTGTGCTCATTTCTCTAGATAAAAAAGTGTTACCTTGTTCCTTTTTTTGTGGGAAGGTGGTACCAATAATGAAGCTGGATACCAAGATCTCATTACAGGCTTGGAATTAGCGCTTCAAGCACAAGTGAATCACTTAAAGGTGAAAGGTGATTCAGACCTGGTAATCAAACAAGTCAATGGGGATTATGCCATCAGAAAAGAAGAAGTAATCCCTTTGTATGATTACGTTAGAGAGTTAATGTCGGAATTCCCTTCAGAACCGACATTTTCTTATGTCCCAAGATCACAAAATTCTCAAGCTGATGCACTAGCTAATATAGCCACAGCTTTAGCAGATCCAAATCGGGACGAGACAACCATCTTTATTGCCCACCGTCGTGCAATTTCACCATATGTTCAAGTCAGAACAGAGGAAATTAATGAAATTAGTCCCATTCCTGAACCGTATAGTCATACTACAGGATGGATGTCACCTATCAGGGAATACCTTCAAAATTGAACACTTCCACCTGATAGAGCCGAGAAAGAGAAAATTCGGCGACGTGTGGTCAATTTTACTCTTTATGATAGCCCAAACCACCTCGAGAAAATTCTCTACAAACGTGGTTTTGATGGAGTTCTCTTCAGATGTATTGATGGTGAAGAGACAATGGTTGTCATAAAAGAAGTCCATGCAGGAGTTTGTGGTGCCCACCAGTCTGGACATAGACTATCTGATCAAATTCGAAGGCTTGGATACTTTTGGCCTTCAATGATACAAGATTGTGTTGATTTCACAAAGAAGTGTCATTCATGCCACGTATATGCCAAATTCATTCATAAACCTCCAAAGTTTCTTCATACAGCTAAATACTCATGGCCATTTTCCACATGGGGAATGGATGTAGTGGGACCTTACCCTTCAGCTACGACCAAGCAGTTTAAGTACATTCTTACTGCTACTGATTTCTTTTCCAAATGGGCAGAGGCAGTACCTCTCAAAGAAGTCAGTTCTAAATGCATTGTTAGCTTCATCAAGTCTAACATCATTACTAGATTTGGTGTCCCTCATACCATATTGACGGACAACGGCACCAACTTCTGTTCTTCTGAGGTAAAGAAATTGTATCAAGAATACAACATTAAGTCCAACCATTCATCTCGATATCATGCAGCGGATAATGGCCAGATAGAACCTTCAACAAGACTCTTTCAAATATACTGCAAAAGATGGTGGATAAAGATAAGAGGTCATGGCCTGATAAACTCTTTCATGATTTATGGGTTTATCGGACTACCACTCGCAATGCAACGCGGTCAACTCCATATTCATTGGTATATGGAACAGAAGCAGTCTTGCCAATTGAAGTTCAATTTCCCTCACTCAGAATAGCCATTTTTGATCAGTTATCTACAGATGAGCAATCCCAAAAGCGGTGGAATGAATTGGAACAGTTAGATGAGAAAAGATTGTGCACTTTGCACCACTTGGAAATCTATCAGAATTGAATAGCACGAGCTTTTAACAAAAAAGTTCATCTTCGTTCATTCATTCAGGGAGAATTGGTATTAGTTCTCAGAGCACCAATGATACTAGGAAAGAAGCCTCCCAAGCTTGAACCAAAATGGGAAGGACCTTATTCAATACATAAGGTCTACTCCAATGGAGCGTATTCTCTAATCTCAATGGATGGAGAACACATCACGACCCCAAATAATGCCAGATTTCTGAAGAAGTATTTTGTATAAACACAAAATATTGTTCCCAGATCCAAAACAATCACATTGGTTCATGATAGTTTGTCCTACATGACAATAAAATGTATTATGTCCTATCTACATGACATTAAACTGTACAGAAGTTCCTATATTTTGTCCGAGATGACATTAAACTATATTTTGTCTGAGATGACATTAAACTATATTGTGTCCTAGCAACATGACATTAAACTATGTGGCACTTTCATCGTCCAACATGACGTTAAACTGTGTCAGTTCCCTTATCGTCCAACATGACGTTAAACTGTCCCATTGGTTACTATTATGTCTGAAATGACATTAAACTATATTTTGTCCGAGATGACATTAAACTATATTGTGTCCTAGAAACATGACATTAAACTGTGTGCAACTTCCAACGTCCAGCATGACGTTAAACTGTAAAAAATTCCCCATAACCGATATCCTCATATTGGTTCACCTTAGTCCGAGCTATATGACTTTAAACTGTACAGTACCAGTTCGTCCTTGCTATATGACATTAAACTATACAGCAATGGTCTAGTATGACTTTAAACTGCAACTTCGTCCCACACGACATTAAACTGTGAAAA
This sequence comes from Viscum album, assembly GCA_963277665.1. Classification (NCBI taxonomy): domain Eukaryota; kingdom Viridiplantae; phylum Streptophyta; class Magnoliopsida; order Santalales; family Viscaceae; genus Viscum; species Viscum album. Next base: position 866,551,478 of record OY728158.1, read on the forward strand.
AGTTACCTAAACCGTCCAGCATGACCTTAAACTGCATCATCCCTGGTCCATGTATATGACCATAAACTATTTATGTCCAGAAAGACGTTAAACTTTGACGTCCTAACTACATGACGCTAAACTGTATAAAAGTACCTCACATCCGGAAAGACGTTAAACTATATAATCATCAAAGGTCCAGCATGACATTAAACTGAACCATCCACGGTCCATGCATATGACCTTAAAATATCCGCACTTTCGTCCGACATGACGTTAAAATGGTACACTCTTTTGTCTTTACTGCATGACAATAAACTGCACAATCCCCCTTTCGTCCAATATGACGTTAAACTGTATTGTCCCCATCGTCCTAACTACATGACACTAAACTGTACAGAAAGTCCTTGATATGTCCTACATGACATTAAACTGTTATTTTGTCCCTCCTACATGACACTAAATTGTGCAGCACCAATAGTCCTAACTACAAGACTTTAAAACTGCATAGTCCCTTTTTTGTGTCCTACATGACATTAAACTGTGCATCGTTAAGGTTGTTATTACCTCTTGTTTCTCACACCGAGTATGACTCACGTGAGCTTAGAGAGAATATCAACCATAGTACTCCCTTTGGGCCACTAACCATGTGTAAGTCCCAACAACATTTTTTATTAGATCATTGTCCACAAGAACAACATGATCATTAATTCATTCTTTAATTGAACTACACGGACTTTGATCCTTGCCCTCCAGGCTGGGTATGTAGGCAACCTCTCAGGGTTCAAGACCAAAAACAATCTCTTCACATCGGTTCACCACCATCTCATATGATGTTGATTCATGAAACCGCCCCTGGAATCAATATCTTTACATTGATTCACTTTCCTCCTTGTTATATGACGTTAAACTATACAAAACTTTTGTTCGGTACGACAATAAACTACAATATTATTTGATTTCCTCAGGAACAATTATTGAAATTGATTTTTTTAAATCATGTTTCATTTTCAAAAGACTACGTGCATACATGGTAATGCCTGAACTTTTTATCTTAGGTTAAATCATCATTGCACTAAAGTCCCCTTTCACCCTTCACATGTACGAACCAAATTTGTACAAAGGGTAATTCTAGAACTACGTGGACTTGATTCCCATCCTTATGGGATATATAGGAACATTCGAGTATCCCTCGAATCCAGTACCAAGTCTTTTGGGCCTAACCCCAAATTTCACTTTCAGTCCCTTGGCTGAAAAGTCCTTATGAAAACACACACTGTGTATTCATTATTATGGTCCGAATTCTGTGACCCTAAACTAAGATCACTCATACGTTTGTCCTGTATGACGTTAAACTGCATTTCAAGAAATACGTATGGCTTGATTCTCATTCTTATGAGATACATAGTGAAGTCCAAGTTTCAATTCAGGACCCAGCCACAACATGATCATGGTTTTCATTGACCTATGTATCTCTATATACATTGGACAATACCCATATTTATGTGTTATAATCCTAACCTTAAATATTTTCATATCTTCATAACTCTTTTCATGACTTCTAGTCACAAAAATGTCAAACTTCTGAGAAATCGTTTTCCTGACTATGCAGCACGTGCCCATAGGTGGCCTTGCATAAACAGTCCACATAACAGACTTGTCAGCCGAAAGATGCTATTTATTTGACCATGCAGCCAATGCTCTTAGGTGGCCCTGCATATTTCAACCCCCTAACGGGTTTTGTTAAAAAATAGTAACTTCATTCTTGGGAAGAATGCCTCTTTTGTCCTTATTTTTCCTAAACGACAGTATGTAGGGATCCACAAAAAATATCCATCCTTAACATATTTGTCCCATATCCTTTTTCATGATCTGAAAGTATTCAAGTCTATGGTTTATTCTTCTTCCCTACGATTGGGTCAGACCTTCGTAGGAGTGATATTCATCCAGTTCTTCGATATTCTTGTTGGGAAATATCTTCTCCATATTCAAGTACCTCTTTCTATACAACAAACTCTATACTTTAGAAAATTTGAATCTCCATAAACTTTCACTGGCTTTTAGAACTAGGAAAGTAAATTTCTAAGAGTTCTTTCGCCTGACTATGCAGCACATGCCCATAGGTGGCCTTGCATAAACAGTCCACATAACAGATTTGTCAGCCGGAAGATGCTATTTATTTGACCATGCAGCCAATGCCCATAGGTGGCCCTGCATATTTCAACCCCCTAACGGGTTTTGTTAAATAATAGTAACTTCATTCTTGGAAACTACTTCTTCTAATGCCTTTTAGCTCTTTTTCATATCATTCCCCAGATTCAAATATTCTTAAGCCGTAGTTTACATATTTTCTCTCATACTTTAGTATGGTAATATGTTTTCAGATAAATTGTCAAGGAATTGAATCCATTTTAATCCATTTTGGTCAAAGCTCTTTCAACCTTAAACATTATCCCCTTTATGTCCGGCGTGCATGACTATAAACTGCCCACACAAAAGACAAAGGAACTCTGAATAAAAGTCAAGTTCCAGCTCACTAAATATACATTTTTGTATGATTTAGGTAATATTGAGCAATTAAAAGGTTCAAAGTTTGTAGGATTATTTGTAATAATCCTAGTAAAAATCAAACTATACTTACTGGGCCCATTGGCTTAAGTAAATTTGAAGCAGGTAGTGAAAAGAATGCTGGTACAAATTATTGAAGACAAAAGTGTTTTTCATTGATACACAGGAGATAGAAAGACATCCACAGACTGGAGTCTCTTCTCTTTTTCAAGAATTACAGAGTATTTTCAACATAAGTCTTCATTTGATGTATAGCATCCTGAGCCTTATCAGCAGTTACTTGAAGCTCGTGCACTTGACCAGCTTCACTCTTTTCAGCTTGCTGAAGTGCCTTCTTAGCATCTGCGATGGATTTCATGCCATTCATATAATTTTCATCCAATGATTTATTAAGCTGATCAAGTTCCCCAGTAACAGCATCTAACTGTTGCTGGAGTTTCACCTGCTGGACGACATTTTCTTTGATTTTTTGCTTCAGATCCTTCATCTTGGCAACATAATCAGCTTCAGCATGGGATATCGCAGCCTCAAATTCTCCTATGTTGACTGACAATTTCACTCTGGTCAAATCTTCGCGACTTGTCTGCACTTTCTCCCTCCTGAAAATGATCTGTTTCACCGCAGCATGGATCTTTTCATACCCAAAACCACCAAGTCACAGTATAACAAATTGGGATGACAATCGATAAATTTTTTATGGTAGCTCTTCTAAAGTCACCCCAGATATGATGTTCCATATGTTGTTCCATGCCTTACGTCGTGAAAAGATGAATGCTTTAAGAATCTCTGGATCTGATTCAATATCATCGTCAGAAGGGGGTATGTAATCTGGAATTAGTGCGCTTAAGGAAGTGCCTTGTCCTGCTCTTTCCCCCCTGACTTTTGCTTCTTCACTTTCAATTCCCGTTGGGGTAGAGGCTGAGGCCTCATCTACGGATCTAGTCATTGCAGTTGATGGTCCTGCATGATTAATTGAAAGGTTTAGTCATCTTCAAAGGATAACAAAAGATTAGATTGTCTTGCGAATAAAGTAAAATCACAAATATTGTTATCCCTTACCCAAGGGTGGTTCAGCAACCTGAGAAGACTTCTCCCCATCTTTACGAGTTTCAACAGGATTTTCAAGATGGGTCTCAGGAGAGTTTATTGGATTTAGCTCTACTTGAGCTAATGTTTCTGCAATGATAGGGTTGAAATCAGTGTCCACACCCTCTTCAGGCATTGGCAGTTCAGCGGCTTCTACGGAAGAAACTGCATATTATTTTCCATCATGATTAGAAGTATATTTTTTTAAAAAAAAAATTGGCGAAGGGTAGCACTCACGCCCAAGGTCTTCTAAATAATATGACAACTTAGCATGATCATAAAATTCTTCAAAATTCATTCCTTGATTCATCATTTCATCCAATGATACTTCAGAATCTTGATTAGTCTCACCAGTGGGAGCATTTGCTACATCTTCTTGCCGACTTATGTCCTGCAACCCCTGACCCTGGACAGCATCTTCAGTAGTAGGAGGGATACTGGGAATGGATGGTAGCTCTTCTCCAGGAGAAACCAAGTCAGCCTGGGTCTGTGATTGTTATACAGCACCCTCCACGACCTTTGAAGGAGGTTCAGTCCCTTCCCTCAAGTGGGAAATTGAAGAAGCCCCTGCAATCCTCAGAAATATGAGTAACCATATGATTATGGGTATAAACTCATGATTGTTTGAAGGACTTACCACTGCTAATGAAACGTTTAGCTATGGATTTCCTCCTTTGTAGCCTTGGCTTCTTTTGTTTTTTCAGAGTATCAGTAGTCTCCCTTATTGGCACTTGGATTGGCGAATGGAAGGCTATGTCTAGTGCCTCATTCATGGCCTGCTGGCCTGGAGATATCTCGCCTGGTTCACGAGGAGAATCAGCAGCAGCCTCGATAGTAGTACCACTAGGGATATATTGTGGTGAAGGAACCCCAGTTCCTTTCTTTGCAAGCTGCAATATGAAGAAAATAACTTCCTTAAGTAACAAAGATTAAACTGAAATCAAGTTGCAAAGAAAATAAGGAAAGAAAACTTACATCTTCAGGAGCCACGTACTCTTGCCATTCCTCATCTCCAGAACCACCAGCCCCCTCAGTGGCGCCACAATCAATCATTTCCTTCACCCTCCTGGTGATAGGAACCAAGTCATCAGTGGCATATATGAGCATTTTCAGATCTCTGATGTAAGCTCGCACTTCATTAGGGTTATCTCCGTATTGAAGATTTTTAGAAGCTATAAGAAATCCTATTCTAGGAAGTTGTAGGCCTTCACACAAATCCAGCCAGGCGGTCTCAGTATCACAGTATAATCTCTTCCATAGCTGAACAGCCTCTGGTCTTAGATATAATGGCTGGGAGGAAGGTCCTACAATTTTTGATTTTAATTTCTTCCCAACTCCTGCAACTACAGATAGAGAATAAGAATGTAAGACTTATTACTTTATAAAGTAGCAGTGATTGAAATTACTACAATGAAATAACTCACCAGGAGTGGATGGAATGGGTCTTTTAATTCTGGCTGGAGGACTATATCGGGCATGAAACCGCTTTGCTGCCGGTTGTGCCTCATCATGCCCATCGTGATAATCCGATGAATCAGTTCTAGAAGAGGAGTCTGTTGAATCTATTTCAGGTGGAGAAGCGTCACCTTCATGAGGAAGGGTTTCTTTCTCTACAGTCCTCTTCCTCTTTCCCACCTGATATACTGGGTGATTCAATATCCCTTTAGGGTATGATGCTATCCAGTGTTCGGCATAAAATGTAGTCAGATTATGTGCCACTTTTTCAACTGGTAGATCAAAAACCGCCCCAGTCTTCTCTCTTGATGTCAGCAACCATAGTTGTCGAGAAACCATCGGATGTTGCTCTAACCTGACATCTACCGGAGGGGATACAACAATCTGTTGCAAACATTTGAATTGGCGTGCAAATCTATATGGAGCATAGGCCTCACATATGATTTCTCCATCAATCCTGTCTACTAACACGCCATCCCTGCAAGCTAGCATGTATGCCCTCAATTCCAAATGGGTTGTCCCATCATCAAAAAACCACCCGGATGGAGGACTTCCATAGGGAAAGAAGTTGAATTCCTTAAACATGCTTAGCCTTACTTTCATGTCATAACCATTTACATCTAAGGGAGCAATTCCAGAGAATGCTTGCACTGACGGTCTGAAAGAGCTTCCAGGAATTTGTAATCCATTCTGTACATTGTAAGTCCTGAAGTGAGTGGCGATCCATCCCCACAAAACCTGGAATGGTGCCACTATTCTTAAAGGAGATTTACCCTGGAAGACGTGAAGTAAACTCCTGTTAATCTTTGCTAAAATGGGGGTAGCTAACCCAACCATTTTTCCCTCAGCCAACTTTGCCGCAATGACGAAGGTCCCTGGCCTAACGCCTCCCTTCGAATCCCTGACCGGCAAGAGATAAACACTGATCCACATTTCCAAGAAACCCGCCAGACGAGTTTTCTTTGGAATTCTTTGATTCACTTCATATCCCCACTTTTCAAACTCTTCTGCTTCTAGATTTTGGCAGAATGTTCCAGGAGATCCTCTCTTCTCAGGTTTTGGACAAGTGGTAGGACGTCTGGGCCTGGTATCCTTGGATTTCTTTTTCTTAGATCCTTTTTCTTTTGGCTCCATCCCTTTATTCTCAGTAAGAAACACATTCATCCATTCTTCCGGATGAATATCTTTTCTAAAATGAGTTAATAAGGTCTCTGAACTCTTGAGCCTGTGGAAGATTTTAAATAATTCTCGAGCTAAAGCAGGAGTCTTCTCTAAATCACTCCAAGTCACCTTGGGAGGAATGAATTCATCATACATATCGCCCATGATTGGAGCTCCTGAAATCTTGTGGACATCCCATAAAATGATACCTACTTCTCCATGAGTCAAATGGAAAGAATTAGTTGCTGGGCTCCAGTGGCTGAGTATCTCTGGCACGAAGTTATCATGTTTGTAAACATATGTCTGCCCAACCCAGACAGCCTCATATATTGCAGCTCTCTTCAGGTCCTCGATAAACTCTGCGCAAGTCTGTCGCACCCAGTATACCCACATCCAAGTTGGCTTCACACCTCCCCCAGGACAGAAATCCCATCTTTTCTTCCAGCCTTTGGATTGATCCATCTGATCGTTTTGGAAGATTGAAGGATGACAATGTGGTTGAAGCTCAGGTGTATGATCTTTCAGATCTGGTGTGCAAGGGCTATGATGCATCACATAAGCCTTCTCCACTGTTCCAGCAGTTAGAAATGCTCCTCCACCTGAGATATTTGCTGAAGCAAAATTGGTATAATTCTGAAACCACGAAAATGGAAGATATTTCTTTACTTCTAGAATGATGACTTCTTATAGATGACCATAGCCATACAAAGGTAGATAAGTGCTTTGAGGAAAGTTACGATGATATGTTTTCAGATACTTAGCCAAATCTGGAAGAGTACTATCCTTGAAAGTATAGTAATCGTGGCCAATGATGTCCATCATATCATCTATCTGTTTGCTAGCCAGTTCATCAATTAATCCAAGTCTAAGAGCCATTGAATCTGCACAGAAGTTGAATAAATTAAACTCTTAAATGGGTTTATTTTTCATAAAATTTGTGAAATAATTCGGAAAAAAAATGGCTAAGTCATTAAGGCGCACAAGTATGGAGATGTCGCGTAAGTGTTACATGTGCCGCGCAAGTTTCTGTCGTGCATGTATCACCGCGCAAGCCCTATTACCTTGAGAATAGCGCGGCAGCGAAGAAACAGTGGAAAAAGAGACTTGCGCGATGAGGAAGACTTGTGCGGCCAGAGCTCGAGAAATTCGGGATCAGATGTTATCCACGGCCAAAAGCGGTGTATTTATAGGCCAGGAAGCCTATCTGCGCGCCGTACCCAGAGCGCTTAAGGCTTGCGCGACACAAACTTGTGCGCCTCCCTCTGCGCACTGAAGACTTGCACGCCCCCCTTTCCCTTTGGATGGATTCGATTTCCTCAGAGTCAAATCCTCATTTCTCTCCGGATCCAACTCTGAGGGGGGGACTTTTGTTGACGCTCCTTTCGTCACAGAATCTAAAGATCGGAAAAGGGAATATCTGAGCTCAAAGTGATTCAACCTTTGAAGAAAACATCAAAAATCAACAAAGGCATGAACAAAGGATCGACAGCAACTGCACCGCGCAAGCTATCTCACTGTCGCGCAAGTACACTTGCGCGACGCTCTTGGTCACGCAAGTGACTTGCGCGACCTAAGTGGTAACTGCCCGGTAATCGCCCGGGGTCTTCTTTTGCCTATAAATAGACCCTTTGGTCCCCCCATTCGAGAAGATATTTTTCCAGAAACTCGGATTGAAGCTCCCGACGCCCAAGTCTCTTCTCAAAGCTTCTGGAACACTTCTAAGGTAATTTCTTACCTAGAACGGAAGATCTAAAGAGAAGAAGGAAGGCCTAAGTGTTGAAACTTATCCAACACTTGCGCGCCGACTTATTTCATTCAATATAACTTGTGCGTCCCTTTTCTGGAAGAACCTCAAGAAAATTATAAAGGGTTTAAAAAAGAGTCGCTCAAGTATTTCAATTCTGGTTGAAAATCGCGCAAGTACACCATGTGCCGCGCAGGTATACCTGCGCGACCAATACTTGTGCGCCCACGGAAGACTTGCGCGCATTTCAAGACTTGCGCGCCCCTATCTTTTTGGGTGCCCATTTTGCCCATTTTACCCCTCTCAAGTCGTTTCACCTTTCCTTTTCAAGATTCAGTCTTCAAGACACTCTTAAAAGCCATTTATGGCATGATTTCTTGATTTGACTTCCTTATCTGAAAGGAATTCTGTGGAATATCTCTGAAAAACTAGTGATTTAAATATCCTTATGTCACCAAAGATTGAGAGTTCATTCATTTAACCTCATCCTTTAAGATGAGATAATCCTTAGCCTGGGTCTCCTTTTTAGGAATAATCCCGAGTTATAAATCCTTTAATGTGGGCATCCTCCTCAGGAGTAAGCCCCAAACCTTAATCCCTAACCTGGGTCTCCTTTTCAGGAATAAGACTCAGTCATAATCATGGGCTTCCTTTTCAGGAGTAAGCCCCAAGTCCCCTAACCTGGGCCTCCTTTTTAGGAGTAAGTCCCAGTCATAATCTTGGGCTTCCTTTTCAGGAGTAAGCCCCAAGTCCCCTAACCTGGGCCTCCTTTTTAGGAGTATGTCCCAGTCATAATCTTGGGATTCCTTTTCGGGAGTAAAACCCAATCATAAATCCCCTCCTAACTTGGGCATCCTCCTGAGGAGTAAGCCCCAAGATTAGAGTATTCAAATATCCATGAAGCATATATAACTTTATGGACCCTGCTCATGGATTTTTCTCCCTAAAAGTAAATCCTAAACCTTCATCTATCTGGGCAGTCATACATACATAAGCCCCAAACAAATTCTTATGATTGAATCTTTCATGGAAAAATTGTCTAATTTTTACCAATACCTCTTGTTTCTCACACCGAGCATGACTCACGTGAGCTTAGAGTGTAAAAGTAATTATGACATTCATCTTTGATCCATCAATCATAAACATCATACTCCATTACTCGAATTATGTGGGTTCTGATTCCTTTTCCAAAACAAAGGATACGTAGGTAGCCCATATATGGGTTCGATCCCAACTTTGAAATAATCCATGTCCTTCTGAATGACGATAAACTTCAAGTGCCCCACTGAGTGGCTTTAAAACCATCATGGTCATCATAATGACCAAGAGACTTTTATATAAATGTTTTGAAGGATACCATTGACCAAGAATCTCTAAACAGATATAGATGATTCTCTATTGATGAAGAACCTCGAATACATATAAAAGATTCTCTAAATTTCTTGCATATTTAATCATTGATTGTTAAAACTAAAGGATAGCACATTTTATACTTGGTAATGTAATAAGGATTCACGAACATAACTTAAATCTATAAATAGAGTCCCGGAGTAGACAATAATTCCCCTCAAAAAGGTGTGATGAGTCCGACCTCCCATCCTCTCAACCAATGCAAATTCCTAAGCCTCATCAGTCCACAAGCTAAGGAGCGCCTACCTTTGGAAAGTAGGTCCAAACGGATGTGGAATCATTGGATGTTTCCGGTTCTACGAACAAACCCGCTAGAAACCGATCGGAACGTTTGAATCTCCCGTCTAGGAGGTCATCCCCGAAATCCGACGAGGAAACAATGAGTAAGGCTTTTGGTATGCGAAATATGTTTTAAGATATACATTTTTTAAATATTAACAAATATTTATGTGCGTAGCTATATTATTTTTTGATTATTGATATATTATGATAACATACTTAGAGTTATACATTTTCTATTTATCTCTATATAATAATTGGGTCATCTAAGAACAATCTTACAACCTAGAATTTTGAGAATATCATTGCGCTATTTTGGAATGTGGGTTTATCTGGTGCCTATGTTAAGCCTTGGCTATGAGAATTGTCAGTTTCTATGTTATAATTCATTATGAGACATGAAATATGATATATATTATTACTTATTCATTAATAATTGTTAAATAAGGTTAATCCAAGTATTATTTTTCTTGGTAAGGACAGAATGAGTCAGAGTGATAATTGAAATTTTCTCTTTAAAATTATTAAATTCGTATAATTTCATTTCACACAATATATAATAAAAATTATCATGAATTGTTTGGTCCATTTACATTTATTAAACTCTATATTATTCTCTCAATCTATATGTACACATCATATGTGTCTATATATTTATTTTCAAGTGATTTTGGTGAGGTAAAATCCCTTATATATATGTTTAATTTTGAATCGGGATAAGGTGTTTGGAATTAATAGATTTAGAGCACATTTTGGATCTATTATTTTTATTATTATTATTTTATTGTTGATTTATTTTTCATTAGTAAGATATAAACTGGATAATTAAATTTCATCTTTTATGATAATATTTATTTTATATTCATGATTGAGTCCATTTTGTATTTTATTTAGTTATGGATGTTTTTAATTGTATTGTGTTTAGGTAAAAAATATTAAATGTTTTTATTAAAATTTAAATAGTCCATAGATGCTAAATTAAATTGCACATTTATTTTTTAAACCATGTGAACAAGTATTCTATGATTGGTGACCGAGGGATATGTCATTTTTTTGCTTATGTAACATTCTTGCAGTGGTTGGATGTTAAAAAATAGAATCATAGATGGTTTCTTTTATAAATTGAATTTTATGTTTTATAATATATGAATAAATGAGATATATGCATTTGGAATTGAAATAGAATTTATATGAATTCTTGGAAACCTCATATACAGTGTATGTATAATTTATTAGGGTGTCTATGATTCAAATTTATGGATTTTTAAGTATAAAAGTTGGAAATATTCATGTTATTTAATTTTACATGAGATTTCTCTTTACTTTTGTTCAAAATGATGAGGTAGGATGTATTCATGATTTATCCTTTTCACATAATATAATAGCATATCTGTAATAAAATTATTTATTACAATATTATATGTTTCAATGAAAATATGTATTTAGTTAAATCATTTAGTAAATTATAATTTAATGGGAATTTTCTTGAATAAATTATTTTTAAATAATTTGTTAACTTAAACTAGTAAAATAAATAAAATAATGAAAATTAATTGAAATTTTACCTTACATGTATAGATGTATGGAGATAAATATTGGATATTTATAGGTAACATATGTCTTGAGCATGACATAGTGAAAGTTATAAGCATGGGGTGCATACATAATATGTGTCATTATTTTGGTATATAATAATAATTATTTTATATTAAAAGTAAGTTAAAATTTATATAATTTTTTCCCTTAAAAGGCATGTTATAGTGAATTAAGTGGATGAGGCTGTCAATTGATGATTTATTAAATAATGTTAAGATGGTGAATTTGAGAAAGCTCAACTTGTAGAATATTCTGAAGCTCCTATTAGTTTAAATATTATGATGAGTCTTCTTTGGGTATATAAATATATATAGATAATTATACCAAGATTAGAGGTAATGATAGATAATGTCACACTATTATTCCAGGTACAACTTAATCCTTTTTTGAAGGATATATTGGTCCTTAAGATATAAAATAATGAATGGAATGGATTAATTAAATCTTTGAGTTGATTGATTCTACAAATAATGGAAATGTGAAGTTATAGGAATTGATATATGAATGGTCTTCCTGACATTGGTGGGCTATTTTTTTGAAATCCAAAAAAATAATGGAAGGGTTATGTTGGATTGGATTTCATAATTTTATTTATGACAAAAAAATATTGAAATCATAGATAGATATTCATAATTTATAGAGTTAAAAATGGGGAGATTATAGTAATGGTGTATAAAATGATGTTTAATTATCTACTAAAGTCCACAAAAACTTTAAGATAAGATTAATTTAATAATCCTACATTGACTGATATCGGTTTATGACCACTAGTTAATGCTCAAATAAAATTTGTATACTTAACAAATTATATAAATGTTTTGAGTAAGGGAAATATAATAGAGAAATATTTGGAATATATTAAATTAATTATTATTAGTTCCATGAATAATATTTATGTAAGTAAATTATCTAGTAATAATAAAAGAAATTTTGAAGAAATTTGTCATGGTCGAAAGTAGTCGGAAAGTTATGGAAGATATTTTTCATCTCCTTCATTTTTTAGTAAGACTAAATTGGAGTGTTTCTAGTACAATTTTATAAGACATACCCAAGTGATTTTTCTAAGTGAATCTAAATAATGTTAGTTTTTTATTATATATTTTTATTTATAGTGTTATTGTTATATTGGAGATCTAGGAGGTAGAGGTTGGAGTTTTTATTTCACTCGAGATTCATATACTTCGGTATAATGACCTCACCAAATTCACAGTCAAATGTATTTAGGGAGGTTTTTGTAATGACTGGTAATATGTTTTTTTGATGAGGCCACAGACAATTCATATTCTAATGATTTCATATGTTGATTTGTATTTAATTTTCAAATTATGATTTAAATGTTTCATTTATAAATTCATTTGAAATGGCTCAGTGGATTTGTTCAAGGTAGTAGATCAGTTTTATGGGGGCCCTGTTGAGTTCTAGTAGTTTAGAAGACAAGGTGATGTATTATAACGATGATATAGGGCCACCTGGTACCTGGTTCGATGGAACCGGTTACCCAGTGTGGTGTTTAGGGTTACAGTACTACTTCTTGGGGCCACCATGTGGCCAGTCTAGGTGGAATGGGTACTTTGTGCAGAAGAAAATCATTCTTTAATGATATGAAAAAATATCCAGTCTAGAATTTTATTTTAAATCCATTCTAGGTGTTTTCGTTATTTGTACAACAAAACTAAAAAGATATTTTCCCCGTTATCTTATCTTATACTATCGTATTCCCCTATAGTGTGGGATCCATCCATCCAAATCATATTTTTATTAAATAAGAAAAAAGGAAAAAAGGAAAACTTGAAAACAGGAAAACAGGGGGACCTGAGAATTAGGCAGGTCAAAAGTAGTGCAAACTATGGGCGTCCCCTCTATTCAAGTTGACACCATCTTTTTTAAGGCAATTAGTAAAGAGGAGGCAAGTATTTTTTGATCTTGGGACCTCAAGAGAAGACAAGTATTCAATGACTTGAATCCCCTCCTGCAAAGTGTGGTTGACTTGAATGTTATTAGGAAGACGAGATTGACATTTTCTAAAAATATAGGATATGGACCAAGGAGGGGAACCTTTACCATGCAGAGAGTTATGGATGACCAAGAATTCGGTCTCCACTTAAGGAAGATCTAGATTATCATGAGAGAAAAGTAAGAGCCCAGTGAGGAAGGCTTTGGCCTCAGTCATGTTGGGGGTACTATTTCCGAAAATGAAGTGAAGGCCAAAACCACATTTCCTACATTGTCGTTCACCACTCCCCCACCCCTCTTCACTCCCATGGAGCAGGACCCATACATATTTAGTTTTTAACCCGAGTCGGGAGAGTGCCAATGTATCCAATTTCCCAACATATTGTCCATGAATGGTTGAGGTAGGGAAGTACTGGTATGAAGAAGTCTAAAAGAAGGATCTTAGCACCAGCCACTAAAGAACGAAATGATAGCAATCAGCATGTAGTGAACCATCATAATTATGGACCTCATCGTTAGGACAACACCTTTTAACCTTGCTTGGTTTCTAGATTTCCATAAGTACCAACACCTGGAAATGAAAATCACTATGTGACCCATCCATTCCTTATCAACACACGTCAAACTATGGAAACATATATTGAAGAAAGGAGCTCCACTCTGATCGTGGGAAGAAAAGGCTGTGAAAACACTAAAAAATGACCACACAACATGATCCCACTCCCCCTCAAATAATATGTTCTATAAGGTTTCCTCCCATATTCTATTACAATGGTGGAATCCTGAAGCCATGAAAATACCCAGTTTCTTAATCCTATCCTCTGTAATAAGAGAATGATTCTTTATGTTCCAAGATAAGAAGTTGAACTTCACCAGGATATAGGTGCACCAAACTGTTTCATTCCAACTTTCCTGGCGGTCCTTCATATTGAACAGCCTTCAAAACTCCTTGGTTGATAAAACACCTGAGGAGGAAGGTGTGAACACACACCTAATAGGTTCTTAGGTAAACTCAACGGATTCCAGCAGAGTATTTTTATCTATATCCAAAATATATTTGGTGAAACTAGGGTGCTGGCGTGCTTCTTTAATAGAAATTAGAGGAGTAGGGAATCTTGGGAAATCAAGAACAGAGCTGGCCCAGTTCTGTTGCAAGAAGAGAACATCCCTTTAGCCAACAATAAACAGAGAGTAACTTTTAAGAGACTGGTACAGGGGATAAATCATCTACCATAAGGGGGAAGAGTATCTAAATCCATCCTCCGCACTGCGTCCACAAATATGAGACATGGACTGGCCCCAGAGGGAAGTTGGATTTTCCAGTTTAGAAATCTAAAAGTAATTCTAAAAAAATTGATCAAAGTCGCACACACGAAGCCTACCTAATGATATTGGAATTCCAATGTACTCAAATGGGAATGATCCTTATTGCATGTTCACTTGGAACACAGGGATGAAACCCTCCTATAGGTGACATGAAGGAAGATAAAGAAGCTTCTCTTAGGGTCACTAATGACTTTCCAACTCCAGTAGTTGTATTCCTATAGAAATTTCTTGATTCCACAAATGGAGCTTCTACCACCATTCTTGAAGATGATGGTGTCTTCGGTAAACATAAAGTGGGAAATCATTCAGATATTATGAATTCTTCTATACGGAAGTATGGTACCTTGAATAAGCTCGGAGGGAGTGGGTCGCCCCGATGAAGACCTATAATTCCCTTGAAGTAGCAATGGTTTTTCCCAAGTAAATATAATTTCATCCACATGGATCTATAGCTTAAAAAATGAATATCCACTACCTTGTCCGAGAACCCCTTCTCCGAGAGGACCCTATTTAAGACAATCCACTCAATTCTATCAAAACCCTTATTCATGTCAACTTTGGTCTCCATATTAGAGCCGTGCGACTTGAAGGTGATGTCTCTTACCATCCCTTGGGAAAGAGAAATTTCTCCCTGAATGGATTGACCCTTCACAAATCCATGTTTCTCAATAGAAACCCACCCTGGAAGATTTTTGGACAGCCTCTGGTTAATGAAACTTGCTAGAATTTTATTGGGGAAATTTCATAGTCTCACTAGCCTATAATGAGAGAGGGAAGAATGTTCCTTCATCATAGTTATTAGAACTAAAGTTGTAGCACTCACCACCGAAGGAAGAAGCCCTCCTCGAAAAAACTGTTGAACTGCTTCAATTATATCCGACTTAACGATGTCTCATGCTCCCCTGTAGAACGAACCCGGGAAGCTATCAGGGCCTGGAGCACTGTCTGGATTAATATTTTTAAAAGACAAGAAGATTTCATTATCAATGGGAATAGCCTCCAAGCCCTCATTTCCTGGGTAGACACTAAGGTAGTGATCACCTTCCATAGCTCATTGTTTCCATTGGGATAGCCCCAGGCCATCCTCAGGTTTTCTCCTGCAAGGAGGTCCATAAAGAGAAAATGCTCCATTCTCCAAATTATGTCTCTATAATTAGTAAATTATCCATCCTCAATTAAGATGTTGGGCTTGATCTGGCATTTCCTTTCTCTAATACAAGCATGGAAGAAGGTTGTATTTCTATCTCCCTCATCTAGACACCACACCCTAGAATGATCCCGAGCCAGATGATTCTATTTGAGTAACATCCCCACCCATTTCACATTTTTCCATGAGTTATTCAAACACCAGATCACTCCAATCCTCCTCCAGAATAATTTTCAAGTTAGATACACTCTGTTTAAGGACATCTAGGTTCTGGTCAAAATGAGGTAGTTTCCTGACCTACTCCTTGCAGCCCTATTTCACCCACCACAACATGTTTTGTAGGGAGACCCATGTGTGCCCCAGGATTGGTGCATCTCACAGATCCCTCACAATTCAAAGATAATCATGAGAATGAGACCACTGTTGTATGAACTTGAACACCTCTTGAGAGTCTTGTTTTAGAAACAGAGAAACCGGTAAAAGATAATGTTCATATATTCCTCGGGCTAAATGCTTTACCTATGAATCTGAAAACAAGTTGATTACATTGTTATTGGACAAACACCGATCAAGACTGCTCCAGGTACACCTTATTAAACTATTTTTGTTGCACCACATATATCTTTCTCCTGTGTATTATATGTCAATATGGCCCCATCTGGCCATAAACTAGGCGAACTCTAAGATTTCCTTCCTAGAAAAATCACCTCTACCCTTCTTCTCTTCAGGGTTGAGGATAATGTTGAAGTCCCCCAAAAAACCATGAGAGATCCTTCAGATCAAACAGCCTAAGTCCCTTCCAAAGATGTTTTATGTTCTAAAAATCATAACTTAAATACACAAAAGAAGCATAGAATCACTCCTCATCCCTTAAGATTTTCATGGTGATATATTGATCATCAGCCTCCATCAGATCAACAGAGACCTCCTTATTCTAGAAAATCCATATGTGGCTATTTAATGAGTCAGCGTGAATGAATCCATGCAAGTGAATGTTACGGTATAAGTTATTGACCTTTTCTAGTTTTTTCATATACTCTAGGACTGAAACTATGTGCACATTGTGTTTTTTAACATCATAGGTAATAAGATCTGTATTCACTGGAGCCCCAAGGCCATGGGTGTTTTGTATTAGCATAGGAATCATTAGAAAAGGGATATCTCAGATTTGGCCCCAGGCATGACGGTTATCTAAGAGAGGTAAGAGGATAATTTCATTAGGATTCTCATTTGATCTCGAGTGTAGACTCCAGGGCTCTGGGCAGGGGATGATGACAAGCCTTGCGACTCAGAAGAAGGTAGATTTGTGGACATCCTACTTGCAACCTGACGATGAGAAAGAGAGAAGGGATCCTCCTACACCGAAACCTTGGCCTCTTGAACCCCTAAAGATCCTTCCAAGGCCAAAAAGGAAGCTATCTTTGAACCCACCTCACTGGAAGAGAGAGGGTGGGGCAATAAATCTAAAATCTCCTTCGCTCAAGGATTACTAGGAGGGTTCTCAAAATAGATACGACAACAACCTTAAAATATCTAATTGTGAAGGAAAAAAAATCTAAGAGCCAGTCCCAAAATCTCCCCTCAAAGCTCATCTTAGAAGGACAGTGTGTGATGAAAGTTATTTTCATCCCATTGTTCATGTTTTCAACATTCTTACACCATATGGTGATCAATCCATTGACTATACCAAATTGAATTAATTAAAAACTTATTTATATAAATTAATTATAATGATTTATAATTTATTGGAATGATTTTTAATGGAGTTATGGAGTTTTGGATCTGTTTGATGGTCTGTATGAGCTAGGATGAACCAAGGAAATGGTGCATGACAATCACTTGAAGGGATAAGTCCATTTTGAGGTAGTTTTCCCCTAACCATTCCCTACGGGTTATGTAATTTTACATGTAGTGCATGATATGTGGAATCTCCACCATTGGTAGTTAACATAGAACTAAATTGAATTGTGTTACCTTTACTTGTATTAGTTAGGTAATGCCTTATAGGGCTAGGATAGACCCTTAAATGTCTATTCATTCACACCTTAAACATCGATGGTCGTAGGCTTAAACCGATATGAGGGGAATAATACTCTTAACTCATCAAGGGATTCATATTTTTTATTTTATAATACATAAGTCCTTGATTAGGTTCCTTTTACTCCTTAGATATAGGAGAGGTGTGTAATTGAGAGATTCTGGCATAATCCTTTCATAGGGAAGTTTACCTTAAGTTCTTGAGAGAGAGTATATCCTATTAGGGATATAATTTTTCTTTAAATTTCATATAGGTTAATTCCATGGACATCAAGGGAAATGGGTTAATATTATAGTATAAAAGTTATAATAACTAAGATGGATTCCTTTTTGTTGAAAAATAATGTAGAAGACTTAGATTTGGTTCTATTGGCTTCCTCTGAGTTATAAATGTGTAAATTTTGTGTGATTATATTGATTCATCAAATGAATGGATCAGTAAAAATTCATTTTATCCTTTTAGATTACATTCTTGAAGATACGAGTGAGTGTTCCACCTAATCCTAGTAATTATTAAGAAAGTAGGTTATACCTTGATTTTAGTTTGGGTATAGGTTTGACATTTGAGGACCTATATATATTCAACATACAAGTGAGATTGGATTCTATTCCAACATTTTTGTTTCAATCCTGTGTTTTTTATTGATTTATTGATATATCCCATTATATATTGTCAATATATTGTGTGGTGATATACCCAAAAAGTGTTTTTATGGATATGATTTGGATGAAATTCCCCTTTATTATCAGGTTTTTTTGAGTGTCGAATGACCTACCCAATCCCCCCCATATTTACCTGGGCCAAGGATAACATTCCAACTTCTATTAGTGATGCGTTAGGAATGGGATATCATACCCAATGTGATATTGTGATGTGGGGTATGGGATTAATTATCATTTACCAAAATAAAATTTGATGAATAGTGTTATACCCATTATGTGATATTCTTGTGGATTGGTATACAATTCCCAATTTCATTAATATAATTATAGAATGAGACGACATGCACAGATTTCATCTTTTATAATACCATGTGATGATGTACCTAGTTACACTAATTTTTACTATAGTGTATGATAGAATTACCTATGTGTTGTTGGATTATATATGGGAGAAAATGTTCATCTATTTAAAGATTATGATACTGAAGTATGATATGAAAATTATATGATGTTACCAGGATGGGGACATCATGCCCATTACTAGTGGATTTAATTCCCACTATGTCAGGGGACAAAAAGACCATTCGGACTTGGTAATATTGATGATGGGATGCTATGCCTGATTATTTTGTCTTACCATTAAATGTGGTATGTATTTCACATGGTGTGATGCTTCCAAGGTAGGGGGAATGAAGGACACATTGAATGGTTACTTATTAGATGTGATTCACTCTCTTATGAAGTGACCATGGACTAGGGATTATTTCCCCTCTTATGAATGTTCATGAGTCTAGAGATATTTTTCCCACTCTTGATACTATAAATGAGATGTTATTCCAAATTTTTTAGGAATTTTCATGGTTCTTGTGCCCATATTTGTGATAGAATCTCAAAGAAAAAATTTCCATGAATTAGTGGTTATTTTTTCACAAGTACATTATTACTATAGTTTTTTTTATGTTATTGGGATGATTTTTCACATTAGTATTCATTATATTATAATGGAACACTATGTCTATTTATGATGACTTGGGAAAAGATTATAATTTTTTGTTTATGTATTATGTTCAGAGACACCCCGATACTGTTTGAAGCGTATAAAATCATACTCGGGTTGCTGCATAATAATTATGTCCATGAAATATTTATTATTATTTTCATATCATGTTTACCATTATTTATGATCATATGAAACTATATATGCACCTAATTATATTGGACCTCTATAGAGATATTTTTTATAGTGGCCTACCGGGTTGTACTTGTACCTTTCTTGGGGTCCCTGGTAACTAAGAAGACTTTTTAGTTGGGTGAAACTATAAGGTAATGGTTTCTGTATTGCATGGTTTAGATGTGGATCTCTACTAGATATGGGAGATGGGATTTGGTTAGGAACTGAGACCAGTTTAACGGGTGATCATGTATTTTCTTATGTTTTGGAAGTTTTTATCATTGACCAGAATTTAGGTGGTCCAATTATATTTTGTGTTAATATATGAAATTTATTATTTTTTATTTATATAATGGGAGTGATTATTTATTTTTTGATGGAATGAAGGTATAATTTCTACTACTATTTGGTTTATTTTTGATGATTTTAGACTACTTATCTTCTACTGTATTTTATCACTATCCATACCAAGAGGGAATAGTCTCCCCACTAAATATAAAGACCATATACATTGTTTATTATCCTCTGGAACATAAGGATATATAATTAATGTATATCCAATCTAATTTCATCACATCAAATGTGAACCAAATTATTGAAGATACAATCTGGTCATGGTGATGGGTGAGAATAATGAGGACTATCTCAATATGGAGGAATTTTTCATGGTAGTCATGTATCTCAGGCTCTAGATCATGGATTTAATTTTAGATATTTATTTTCATTATAGAAGATTTATAAAAATTTTGTAGAACTATCTTCTATAGTTTGAGATACTATATTGATAAACTTGTATTTGTCTAGTGTTATTTCAAAAATTATTACATTTCATCTAGTGGAGGATCCATTGTCTTGTGAATGTATCCTATATTTAACACTATTTCATCCAGTATCCTAATAGTTCTTTAATTTACATATGGTTTTTTTTCAAATTATTATAAATGTAGATCATCAAAAAAATAAAAAAATAAATATTTTCACGGTATTAAACTTCAACATATCAACAAAGCTAATAATAATATAAACTTCATATTTATTTACATTATGCTTAAACTTTTTCCAATGTAATAAATATGTTATATTAACATAGATATTATAATGTTGGGAAAAAATTTAATTATAATAAAAAATATTATAATATCATGTTTAATTATACATCCATCACACAAAATTAATTTTTTCTCATAGTGAATTATATATCAAAATACAAATCAAACCCATGTTATTCATCTCCTATTATAAAAAACCATAATACTCTATAAATAATATTGATTAAGGATAAATCAATGTTATAATTTTTTATATTAATAAATATTTCAACTCATCTAATATATGAAAAACATGAAAAAATGATATAATAAATAATACCTTTTCTATAACTATATAATTTTTTATATACCTAATATCCATCAAGAATGTTACAAAAAATAATACTTACGAACCAGTTTTTTATCCTGTATGAAAGAAAAGTATAGATGAATTAATTTTATTGTTCTTTTTTTGGTTTATTAAACTCAATAAAACACTATATAATTCCTACCACATATCCATATGACCATATATTAAATAATCCCACTAAACTCCAATAACATACTAACATTTATAAAGTAAAATTGTTTGAATAACCATGATATTATGATTCATAATCCCCATGTTCATCACTTTAAATATAACATTAAAACCTCTTAACTTTACAATATCTAGTGTAATTATGTTAATTACTTATATTTCATAAATATATAGAATTAATTCTAATATCATCTTTTTCATCTTTGATCCTTTATACTTGAACATTTATTTTGGATCTTTTGAAAACAAATTTCATATATAATGATTTATATTGATATTTTCTTTTCAAAAATATCCTAAATACCATTATGATTTAATATAAATTTTAATTTAAATTATACTAGTATTATCAATTATTTTTTATAATCACACTTTTCGAACTTCAAACATACACCCACTATAAATTTAGAAATTATATACATTATAATGTAATTTTCTAAAATAAATGACCCTTCGTGTTTAGAAATAAAATTTATTTTCATTGTAGTAATATTTAAAAAATAATCCATGGACACATTATATGTAGTATTCTATGTGTTTAGAAAAATATTATTGAATATGGATTTCATTTTCTAAGATTTTCCTTTGTTGGGTTGTGGGAACTTTTTCCCAAGTTTTTTAACAATTAACTTGTGTAAATTCTTATAACCATGATAAAAAAATTACCCTTACCAACTTTTCAAATAATTTATAAAACTTGATGCATTTTAAACAATTTTTATAAGAAACCATCATATACTTTAGTAATGAAAATAGTTTTTTACAATAACTTCTCTTATCACATAAGAAACTAAAATGAAAATATGCATCCTTTATCCAATTTCATCAAATATTAAAAGTAATACAATGAATCCACCTAATTTATAAAATAACCCTTTTTATAATTATTAAATAAAAAAAATCATAATTCGTTTACTCTTCCTAAATTTTAACCTTTTATATATATTTAAAACTTAATGGAAATTTTAAATTGGTTTTATATCACTTTTAAAATATAGGAAATGATTTGTTATAATATTAAAAATTTATATAGACTCTTACCAGAGTTATTTTTCACACCTTAAGGTATTTTTCAAATTTCATGTCTATTTAAGTTAATAGAAACCATTTTATTCTTCCCAATAATGTTACTCTCACAACTTTATAATACCATTTGATCAAGCTTCAACAAGCCCTTTTCTATTATAAACTTCAAGTTCTTTTTAATGTGATTTCTAAGTTGACTATAACATAACTCCAGACTATTAAATTTTAAATCCCAATTAATTATCTCCCCATATATTAAACCCATATGATATAGGGTTTCATCCTTTACAAATCATTCAAACACCATGGATCCTTGAGTAACCTTCCAAACTCTAATGGAAAATCTAGTCCCTTAACATACCTCATCAATTCATCCTATAATTTTTTTATTCTATTTGACTATGATGTTTTTGACATATTTTAGTTATATGGAGCTTCATTTATTCATCCATAAATTCATATAACCTATTCACACGACTTCTATTGCTTTATTTTCTACTAGGTGAACTATTTTTATTCTTCCAAATATATAGTTAATTTGGAATCCTTCCTCTAAAATTAAGGGCAATAAGGCACCTGAATCAATCACCCATGACACTACTAGACCGATGACACTCAGAAGAAAGAAACTATATCCCATAACTAAATCCATGGATATTGGACTTATAATTGTTTTTACATTTGATAGTTTCTATGTGATTCATGAAATAAATCTTAAATTGATCTCTATTCCCAGATTTCCCACATTTAGGCCCAGAACCATCTGATTTACCTCATATTCCCACTCAATACCAAACTTAAAATAGTTTTTTTGACATATTTTTTTGGGGTGATTTTACTTATCTACAAATATTTAATGTAATTAAAACTGGTTCACACACTTTTATTGGTTATATTTATTGATTTTTTATCAGATTCATTACATCTGAAAAAAAAACCAAATTGGTTTTTCTATAGGAATTCCTCATTGTTGTAAACATCATTTTACATGAATCTATTATTTAATTGGAAAATATAATAATCCATATAAAATTATATAAACTTTACCTTCATTGATTCAAGTTTCCCATAGATCACATTAAATTTTTCATGTTCTGCTCCCCTGTTCTACCTTGTGATAACCACATGTTGAACAATCATCACATAATAAAAACATGTTTTGCTATTGTTGGATTATCTTATATATATATATCAGGTATTTCATAAAATACACCATGATCATCACCTCCCATTTGTTCAATGACACAATATATTCCATTGACATCGTCACTAACTAGATCATCTTTATATCCAACTATTCTCATTCCTTCAAATTCATCTTCTAACGCTTGATTCTCATCAAGAGAACCTCCACATACTTTTGAATAAGATAGTGCTCCATATTCATTATCATAAAACCAATTTATATTCTATAAATCTTTTCTATCTATAACTTTCCTTATTTTGATTCCATACTTTTATTTGATAGTAAAATCCCACTAAAAACAATTTTAAGGAAAGAGAGTGAGAGTTACCCGTTCTACTATTGAGTGTGTTGATGATTGATCTCAAATAACCAAAAGATTAAATATAAATTATTAATAATCATTCACCATATAATTTTTTGGTTATTTAATACTACATAATACATAAGGTATAATATATCATCTAGAAGAACCTCTCCAGCTAAGTGTACTGGATGATTTGAATCCATGCACCCTTCTCACTGAACCAAGTCGAACCTTGTACACACTCAAATGAACTCACACCTCAAAAAAATAATATTGAAAGACTTCAAAAGAAATTCAAATATTTTTTTATGTGGTTTGAAAATATTACCTACATCCACGAGAGAAATCCTATTTTCTTTCCATTACAACAAAAATATACAAAAATTAAAATCAACGTATCTCATTTAATTAATTATATTTCCAATATTAAGTAATTATAAATCTTATCAAGATTCAGAGATAACCCAAATGTATAAGTGTTTCGACATTATAATATAAAGTATCAGTTCATAAATTGAGAAACAAAACCATTTGAGATTTAAATATAACCTGCAATTTGAAACTAGTAATTTCTAATCTCTTATAGACATCAACACATAACCATTGAAGCCCGTGAAAACTCCAATTTAACCATCCCCTTTTACAATAATCAATTAGGAGTTCCTTATAACTTCTAATAACCATCATCTAGTTTACTACACATGTCCATTGGATGATACAATCATCCTATAAACTTCCATCCAATGCATATTTCGATATCCACTACCTAATACATAAGACTACACTATACTATAGTTTCACTTCATTTTTTTTAATAAAAAAATCATGAAAACATGATTTAATAATAACAATATAACACATGAATAATGCTTCATTGAACATTAGAAATTATCCAATATATTGGCATAAAAATTCCTTCCACATCTATAAAAAATAGTTAGTTTTTTTCTTTTTATGTATGATTAACCATGTCCAGCTAAGGTAAAATGTTTCTTCTTATTTTCATAGAGTAACAACATGATGAAATTTTCTTCTGGATTTTTTTATAGCTGTCTTTTGTTACTCTCAAACATTTTCCTATATACTTTTCTTGATTAAATGGTATGTAAGGAACCATCCTTAGACATGACATAAAAGTGGAACTTATTCCGGTCTAGGTCATGAAAATTGATACATGCTTTCAAAAAACATCAAAGATACAGCGAAAAAAAAAATTAAACAAAGAGAATGACCATCTCCACTTTCACGTGCTTACAATAACGATGACCAACTCTGGCAACCTGTGTAAAACATTTCAAAAATGTAGGGTGAGCACAAAATATGCTCAGTATGGTGTTTAAAAACTGTTGATAAAAAATAGTTATGAACATTCATTGAAAAACTATTCTATAACATTTAGAAATACCCTTTTAAAAATTCCATTTGAAATTAAATACGGTATAATGATACTAGTTCAGTTTTTAGAATATATTTACGTTCAAAATTGTTTCTACATAAACCAGTGTTTTTATGAAAACCTTAGGCAAGCTTCTGAAAACAAAAAATTTAATCTGAGATTATTTGGAATGTATACTATCAATGAAGGATATGTTCAATTCCCAATTCCTTCCTGTCTTCAATGCTTAAGATTCGGGTTTTCTGAAATCATTTTTAAGCTTGCGTTAAATAGGTATACATTTGCACTGGGTTTTAATGTATTAAAACTTGTAAACAACATTTGGTACATAAGTAATGCTTGTATACACACTTATATTATATATATTTGTGAATATATATATATATACCTTCATAGTATATCATTTTCTTTCTCTGGAGTAGTCGATTTACGTATCGACATATCCCTGCATGATTTTTCGTACATACTTTTCCTTTAAACGAATCATCCTTTTAAAATTCATTTATACATAATGATACATTAACAATACATCATGAATACATATATATTTAGTACATACAATATGTATAAATATTATCCATACAATATTAGTGATGGGAATGACATGTCATTAATATAATGGCCATCACTTATGTGACATTCATAAATAAATAAAATATACATGTATATTATATACATATGGTTATGCATATGTGCATTTTTAAGCATGATGATTAATGGTAAAATTATAAAAATACAATGACTATTACACCGATATAAATATATTAAATAAAACATTAACTTATAAATAACTATATTTGTTTGAAATAAAATAATTATCCTTTGCAAAATAAAGTGAAAAAATTATTCTAAATGAATAACCCTTATACAGATTATGCCTGAGAAAACCTTAATAACTCATCAACAACCCTTTTTGAAAACCTTAAAAAGAGAAGGGTTTGATATACAAATATACATATGAAAAACTATATATATAAATATATATAGGTTTTGTAAATTTAAAATCAGATGAAAACAATCTATTACATGAATTCTAAGAATAAAGAATATCTTTTACATACAAATGTTCATCATTCAGAAAACATAAAATAGAATAGGTTTTGTATTTATATAAAAATGTATATACACATGTATGTATATATGAGTTTTACAAACACAAAACTAAATAAAACTTTACCTTAGTGGATTTAGACTGCATGTTAAGGCTTGAATGCACCGGGCAGGGGCACAGAAAACACTATAGGTGGTGCAGTGCTGAAGCAGGGTATGCGATACCCCCGACATCAAGCATGTAACATTTCGGAAGATAGAGAACTCAAAAAAATGAAGTGAGAGTCATCTTGAAACAAGTATTTATAACCTGAAATCTTTGTAATCTTCTTTGAGAAGCTAGTGGGTTGTAGCAAGCTTACATGAGAAGCTTACATTTATTTAATTTTTTTATGCCACACTAGACAAACCTATTGTACTATTCAACCTTTTACTTTTTGACTTCCCAACCAAAAGCCACACCTCACCCAAGAAATATATTATTATTTTTAAAAGAAAGTTCAAAAACCCTCTCCACCATGCATTCATGCCTCTACCTTTAAGCATTTGTCATTTTTTGTTTCTTTTTTTGACTCCCTCACGCCACCTATATCATTTCCTTTTCATTTTTTAATAACATTCTAGACAATTTTTTTATAAAAAAAAGAATACCATTATTTTTATAAATCATGTTGACGTTATATATATATATATATATATATAATTTGGGTAAATTATTATATATATAAATTTGTTTAAATAATTTTAATAAATAATTATATTCATTATTTGTTTTATATATATATATATATTCTTTTTTTATTAATATACATTTTAAAATATTTAATATATATATATATAAATTCGTTTTTTAAATTTAAAACATATATATTAAGTGCGTTTTTCATAATATAACTATAATATGTATTTTTAATTTATAAATAAAACATAATATATCTCATATATTTAAAAAAATATATTATCTTAAATAATAATAATAATAATAATAATAATAATTTTAAATGACATGTATAATAAAATTGTAATTTTATAATAATATTAGTTTTATTAATAATTTTATATAACTTATAACTAATATATATTGCATAAAAATAAAAAAATTGATTATATTAAATAAAAATTTTGATAAAAATAAATATTAAAATATTCATGAAATATTATTTTCCTTTTGGAAAAAAAATTAAATTAAACTTTAATAAAATAATTAGTTTCAAATACCATTTCAACAAAAATTATCTTTAAAATATTTAGAGTATAAGTATATTCACATAATAAAATATAATAAAAACTAGGTTCAGATTTTTCTTAGTTGTTACATTATCCCCTCGTTAAAAGAATTTCCCTCCTCACAATTTGATCGTTTGACAAGAAACAATTCTTAATTTTTGTATTCAGAAATTATAAAACTAAGACTGCTAGATTCCTAGACTCTAATGTTTAAATGAAAACATCTATTTCCAAAGTTTTCTAGATTGTTCCTCTGATCCCAAGTGTAAAGACCCATCCTTAGATGTGACATACAAGAGGACCTTATTCCAGTCTAGGTTCAGAAAATAGAAACATGCATACAAAAAAAATCAGAAAAACAGCAAAAAAGAAAAAAAATTATACAAAGTGAATGATCATCTCCGCTTCCGTGCGCTTACAACAATGATGACCAACTCTGACAACCTATGTAAAACATTTAAAAAACATAGGGTGACCACAAAATATGCTCAGTAAGGTGTTTAAAAACAGTCGATAAAAAAATACTTATGAATATTCTTTGAAAAAATATTCCAAAGAATTTAGAAATACCCTTTTAAAAATACCATTTTAAATTTCATACATTATAAAAATACTAGTTCGGTTTTTATAAGATAATTACGTTCAAAATTGTTTATACATAAACCAGTGTTTTTTTTGAAATCTTTAGGCAAGCTTCTGAAAACAAAACATTTAATTTGAGTCTACTTGGAATGTATACTATTGTTGAAGGATATGTTCACTACCCAATTTCTCCCTATCTACAACTCTTAAGAGTCAGGTTTTCTCAAAACATTTTTAAGCTTGCGTTAAATAGGTATACATTTGCAATGAGTTTTCATGTATTAATACTTGTAAACAACATTTGGTACATAAGTAATGCATGTATACAAACTTATATTATATATATTCGTTCATATATATATATATACATATAAATATATACATTCATAGGATATAATTTCCTTGCTCTGGAGTAGTCGATTTTCATATCGACATATCCACACATGATTTTTCGTACATACTTTTCCTTTTAATGAATCATCCTTTTAAAATTCATTTATTCATAATGATAGATTAACCATACATCATGCATACATATATATTTAGTACATACATTATGTATAAATATTATCCATATAAGATTTGTGATTCACATGACATGTCATTAATATAATGGCCATCACTTATGTGACATTCATAAATAAATAAAATGAACATGAATATTATATACATATGGTTATGTATATGCGCATTTTTAAGCATGATGATTAACGATAAAATTATACACATAAAATAAATATTACACCCATATACATATAATCAATAAAACCTTAACTTATAAATAATTATATTTGTTTGAAATAAAATAAATATCTCTTGCTGAATAAAGAAAAAAATAATTCTAAATGAATAACCCTTATTCAGATTATGCCTAAGAAAACCTTAATAACTCATCAATAACCCATTTTGAAAGACATAAAAAAGAGAAGGGTTTGATATACATACATACATATGAAAAACTGTATATATAAATATATAGAGGTTTTGTAAATTTAAAATCAGATGAAAATAATCTATTACATGAATTCTATGAATAAAGAATATCATTTACATACAAATGTTCATCATTCAGAAAACATAAAATAGAATAGGTTTTGTATATATATATAAATTTATATACACATGTATGTATATATGAGTTTTAAAAACACAAAACTAAATAAAACTTTAGCTTAGTGGATTTAGACTGCATGTTAAGGCTCGAATGCATGGTGCAGGGGCGTAGAAAACACTACAGGTGGTGCAGTGCTCAAGCAGGGTATGCAATACCCCCGACATCAAGCGCGTAACATTTAGGAAGATGGAGAACTCAAAAAAATGAAGTGTGAGTCATCTTGACACATGTATTTATAACCTAAAATCTTTGTAATATTCTTTGAGAAGCTTGTAGGTTGTAGCAAGCATACATGAGAAGCTTACATTTATTCATTTTTTTATGCTATACAAGACAAAACTATTACACCATTCAACCTTTTACTTTTTGACATCCCAACCAAAATCCACAACTCACCTAAGCAATATATTATTATTTTAAAAAGAAAGTTCAAAAATCCTCTCCACCATGAATTCACGCCTCCCCCTTTAAGCATTTGTCATTTTTTGTATCTTTTTTTTAACTCCCTCACGTCACCTATATCATTTACTTTTCATTTTTTAATAACATTCTAGTCACTTTTTTTTATAAACAAAAGCATACCATTTTTTTTATAAATCATGTTGACGGTATATATATATATATAATTCATATAAATTAATATATATATAAATTTGTTTAAATAAGTTTAATAAATTTGTATATTCATTATTTGTTTATATATATATATATATATATATCGTTTTTTATTAATATACATTTTTAAATATGTAATATATATATATATATATATTCGTTTTTTTAATCTAAAATATATATATTAAGTGTGTTTTTTATAATATAACTATAATATGTATTTTTAATTTATAAATAAAAAATAATTTATCTCATATATTTATAAAATATACTATCTTAAATAATAATAAAAATAATAATAATTTTAAATGACATGTATAATAAAATTATAATTTTATAATAATATTAGTTTTATTAAAAAATTTATATAACTTAAAACTAATATATATTGCATAAAAAATGATTATATTAAATAAAAATTTTGATTAAAATATTTATTAAAATATTATTTTAATATTATTTTACTTTTGGAAACAAAATTAAATTTCACTTTAATAAAATAATTAGTTTTAACTACCATTTCAACAAAAATTATCTTATAAATATTTAAAGTATAAGTATATTCACTTAATGAAATATAATAAAAATAGGGTATAGATTTTTCTACGTTGTTACATGTTATCTCTAGTAAATAATTTTCATCCTCTCATAAGACACGAGATTATGAGCTATGTGAGTCATACTGATATTATTATAAGCCAACACTCCAGCCACCTAAATTCTTGTCAGATCATTCAACAAGCGCATCAACCATTGCAAATCATTCCCTACTTATGTTATATCCCAATACTCAACTTCTACAGTAGATAAATTAATAAAAGATTTTACTCATTAGATCAAATTAACCGTTGTTCCTCTATAGGTGCACACAAACCTTGTGGTTATTTTATGGTAATTTAGATCACTATAAAAATTAGTATCAATATATCCTTGTAATGGATTATTTATCCCAAATCACGAGGTTGCATCTTCTAATTCATTTAATTGTCAGATTTTCCATTTCATATCCTCCTAGTGTACCATTTCTATATTATACCTGAAATAGATCAAAAATCCCATAGAGTATTTAATGTTTGATCAAAAACATATATTAGTGTACATCAAGCTACCTACCACTGATGAAAATGAGACATTATAACAACCCTACTCTATATTTCATATTTAAACATAATTTTTTAAATAAAATTGCACTTAATATAACATAGAATATCGATAGGTCTGGTGTATTTGGGGTTTTGGATCATTATATAACAACTTAAAACATGAAATACAACGTCTTTATTGATAACTTTTTCGACTTGACCAAAAAATTTCTTCATACTTAACACTATATCGGATAACTAAAGAACATTCATAAGTAAGGGGTGAGCTGTAAAGCTTGATAAAAGAGTAATCATGTAATAACATGAGGATAAAAATTCATCTTTAACAAGGAATATCAACAATTTATACAGTAACATGAATAATAAGGCATGATTTATCATGAAAATCATAACATGGGAAATGTGAAAACAACTTAAAAACTACCTCATATGAATAAGTAAAAGATAAACCACCAATAATTCATGGTGGAAAGAATCCCCATAAAATAATAAAGAAAACTCCTATCCCAACATGACGTATCCTAATACTAAACATTACCCAATGCAATGGAGCGCTATCATGGCGCACCCTTCATAAAAATTTCAATCTCATCCTTAATTGTGCCATATAGATCATATAACATGGATTCATTAAAAATCATAATTTTATTGCACAATATATAAATGTAGAAAAAAATAAATTTAAATCCGCAATAAAAATGATTATTTGAATAAAGATGAATACCCTTGATAGAGAATTGGGTATGGAATTCACTACACAACTATTTTGGAATGGTAAATCATGGTGCAATTTCAGCAGCATAACGGTATCATATAGATATTCAGAAAATGGGTGGATGAGAGAGAAAGTAGTATTACATAATCTAGACCTAAAATTGATAGTAAGAAGAATATTTATGAAAATAACCTAATATAAGAAAAAGTATATTATAAGACATAACAAAAAAGGGATGTCCGATAAATGAGATGGGTGGAAGATCACTTACGAAATTTCAGTATAGTAAAGGGTGGACTTAAAGAATCATAGGGGTTAATTGGAGTGAAATTAAGATCCCATAATTTATACATCAAATAGAAATTAAGGGTATCATGTAACATCATATCCCAAAATAATAAAATTGAATTTAAAAATAATGATATAAAATAAGTGCTTGAATGGATATGAGAAGAGAGAAATAACTTACTTTGATGTGTGACTGCAACAGCTTGGGGGAGGCTTTTTGGGAGTTGGGATTGCATTGGGACAAATCTAGGGAATAGAGAGAAGAGACTGGATTATCTTCAAGGAGTTTTAGTGAAGATAAATAGGATCTTGGGTGGGTTTATATAGGAAAGGAGGGGGAATTCGTTACTATATTTTTTTGGGGACTTCATAATAAAATATTCAAAACCACAAATCATCTCATGGTTTTTGCACATGGATTTGTTAAAATGGGAGTGAATTATGTTATTTTATAAGGCTAAGGTACGAACATATTAAAACAATTCCCTTTCTTATGTGGAGCTGAGTCACACTCTCAAGGAAATGATTTTAAAATCATCAAATATCTTATAAGTCTTGGAGGATTCACTAAGACATTATAAAATAAATCAAATATAAACAAAATTAAATTATTTCACTAAAAAACATATATTTTATCAATGAAACCTTTAATAGTGTTTATTATATCACTATTAGGCCATTATGATGTCATAAAATCCACCATATATATATATGGAATTTAATTTGTACCAAAAAAATCGATTGTCTTAGAAAATTATGAAAAATTCAACATTTAATAATTACTATGTCTTGATTACAAAACAATATTCATTATACCTGAATATGTTTCTAAACATGTGATTTTTTACTTTTAAAATGAAAAATGACATTTATAGAAAATTTTTGGGTTTTTATAATACAGTTTTCAAATATTAATAAAAATTAATTTTGAAATCATAAAAATTATATGATGATTTATATTAAAAAAAATTAATGATAATATTTTATTGAACTATTATTAATTTCAAAATTATATTAATTTATCCAAATGGGTTTCTTAATTGAATTTTAATATTAAAAAAATACTATTTGTGATTTAAAAATCGTTTAAAAGTGAAAATAAAAGGATGAGAAATATATTCATTATTATATAAAAAATAATGTACATAATCTTATTGTTATGGTATTGATACATATCACCTTATTACACCAGCATATTCCCTAATAGTAAGGTGCGTGATGATATGAATTTCATAGGGCCATTCAGTGAACATAGATTGGGTTGGGATCTTGATGAGATTGAACTTCTCTAATAAACTGTTTCGATAATTCTTACGTTAATGGATCTTGGATAGGGATGGGTCTGAGAAAAATCCTAGAAAAGATATTTCCATCAGAAGCATAGATAAATGGGCTTTATAAGGTACGATCCTTCTGGTTGAGGTCATCACATCCGGTGTCTATGTCAAAAGAATTTGTTAAAACCGTATATTTATACTTGTCATGTGATAATTGTACAACATCTATATTATGATAGGTAAATATTATTAAAATTCATTTAAAATCCAATTTTATATAATAAAATAAGTGTTTGTTTTTTTATAATCATATGACATTTGATTATTTCAAAATACAATGAGTTTTATTCATAAATGGTCAGGTTGGTACAACCTTCCCCCTTTAAGAAATATTTCCCTAAAAATTTCCTTTTCCAAAACTGAAATAGATGAGGATAACATTTCTTCATCACCTCCTCTGGTTCCCATGTTTCTTCTTTATGATTTTTGTCACTCCATAACACTTTGTTTAGTGGCATTGTCTTATTTCATAGAAATTTTTATCTACGATTTAAGATCATCATCAGCTGCTCCTCATAGAGAAGATCATTATCCAATCATACCACCTCTGGATTGAGTACATGTAGGGGTCTTGGTATGTACTTAATCAATAGGGATACATGGAATACATCATGTACTTATGATATGTTCAGTGGGAGTGTTATTTAATATGCCACTTCTCTGATGTGATCAAGGATCTCAAAAGGGATGATGTACCTTGGACTAAGATTTCCATTCTTACCAAATATCATCCCTCTTTTCCATGGATATATGTGGAGAAAAACCATGTCTCTAATATAAAACTCTAGGTCTCATCAAAAACTTTTATTTTATCTCTTTTTTTTTTACTTTGGTCAGCTTTGATTAGATGCCAGTTGATCTTAATCTTCTCCACCATTTCTTTGACAATTTCTAGACCTAGATGATTTTGATCCCCAACTTCATCCAATCATGTTGGTTTACTACACCTCTTCCTATAAAGGGCCTCATAAGGAACCATTTGGATGCATGAGTGGAAACTATTTTTGTAAGATAACTCCACTAAAAAATATGCTAGTCCTATATTCCATTAAAGTCTATTGAGAAAGATCTCAACTTGCCCTCAAGTGTTTGGATAGTTCACTCAGATTGGTCATCAGTTTGAGGGTGATAAGCCATACTAAAATTCATCTTAATATTTATAGCATGCTGGAGACATTTCCAAAAAAATAGAGGTGAATATTGGATCTCGATCAGACACAATCAATAGTGGTACTCAATGTACCATTACCACTTCTCTGATTAATAAATGTGCCATTTGATCCAATGAGAAATCCTCTTGAGTCACAACTATGTGTATAGTCTTTATCAGGCAATCTTCAGTAATCCAGATAGCATTATATCCCTTGGATGTATATTTATGTCTGGTGAATAATTCCATGGTGATATTTTCTCATTTCCATGTTGGTATGGGTAATGGATGCATCATCCCCTTAGACTTCTACCATTCAGCCTTCACTTTCTAACATACTAGGAACTATTTTTTATATTCAGTGATCTCCTTCTTCATTTTATCCCACAAATAGATCTCATAGAGATCTTGATACATCATTGACTTTTCTAGGTGAATGGATAAAGTTTAACTATGTTAATCATCCTAAATTTATTTCTTTAACTTCGGATTTTATGAAACACATATCCTTGACCCAAATGTCATAATTCCTTCTTAATTAACATTAAACTCTGAGGATTTCACTTTGATGATAGTTTCCACTTTCTTTTGAATTCCCACATTACCTTTTTGATAATCCATTAACCTTTCAAAATATATGGTTGAGAAATCATTTTTTAAAGGATTGATGATGTTACTTTCTTTATGATTCCCATGTCCATCTTCCTCAACTCTAAGAAGATCAGATCTTTCTCAATTCTCATCAATGATAGAATTGATGGCTCTTTTGTACTTAGAGAATCTGCTAAATTTTTCACTTTCCCCTGATAGTAGTAGATTGATCATTCATAATCCATGATGATCTCTAACCATATTCATTAGCGCATATTTATCTCTTTCTATGTGAATATATATTTGAGACTTTTGTTATCTATATATATTTTACACTTCTCCCAAAAAAGATAATGATTCCTTATTTTTAATGAAAATATCATAGCTGCTAACTCTAGATCATACGTGGGATAGTTTTTCTTATGAATTTTCAACTACCTTGAGGCGTACGCAATGCCTTTTTTCATTTTGGATCAACACACATCTTGAACCCTTATTTGATGCATCACTGAAAATTATGAAAAGATCCCTACTTGTGGGTAGTGTGATCACAGGGGTAGTGATAAGCCTCCTTCTTAACTCCATGAAGCATTCTCCACATTCATCCTTCTAAGAAAATTTGAATCCCTTCTAAGTATTCTTGGTAATAGGGTTTGAAAATCATGATAAATTTCTCATAAATTGTCAATAATATCTATCCAACCCAAGGAAACAATGGATATCTGTCATAGATGTTGGCCTAGACCATCCCTGAATTTCTTCTATATTTGAAGGATCCATAGATATCCCATTACTTATGATGATATATCCCAAGAATGAGACTCCATTCAACCATAATTCGAACTTGTTTTACTTCACATAGAGATTATCCTTTCACAAGGCCTTTAGTATAGTGGTTATACTCTCCTCATGAACCTCCTTATTTTTGAAGTATATTTGATTATCATCTAAAACAATACCTTGAATTTATCTAGGTAATCTATAAATACTCTATTCATAAATTCCATGAATTTTTTTGGAGCATTAGGGATTCAAAATGGCATCACTATGAACTCATAATGCTCATACCGTGTAAGAAAAGCAGTCTCGGTGATAACATCCTTCTTCACCCTTACATGGTAATATATAGACCATAGATCCACCTTAGATAAGTATTTTTCTCCTTGTACCTTATCGAACAACTCATCAATTCGGTTCAAAGGATACCTGTTATTTATCATGACTTTTTTGAGCTCTTTATAATCAAGGCAAATGTGCATTGACCCATCCTTCTTCGTGGTGAAGAGGAGTGGTGCACCCCATAGTGAAGCACATGTACGTATAAACCCTTTATCCATATTCTCTTTTAGTAGTTTCTTTAGTACCTCAAGATCCACAAAATCCATCGTATAAGGAGTCTTGGATATTGGCAATACCCTAGGTATAAGCTCAATTAAATGTTTGACCACTCAACTAGGAGGAAGATCGGGTAATTAATTGGTAAACACATCATGGAATTCCCTCAAAATAGGCATGTCTTCCAGAATGGTTCATTCCTTAGACTCAATAATTTGATAAAGATACACATGAACATAGGGAAATAAAATCCATGTTTGAGATGATGGTGCCATGGAATATTCAGCCTCTTCCTTTAACTTGTATAGAATCGGGGGTCGATTTTCTATACAGAGATTGATTTCTTCTCGCGACAATTTTTGTCGGCTCTATATAGGGAATGCGAATCCATGCCCAGGATTGCTTCAAATTCCACAAAGAAGAGTATGAT
This sequence comes from Viscum album, assembly GCA_963277665.1. NCBI lineage: Eukaryota > Viridiplantae > Streptophyta > Magnoliopsida > Santalales > Viscaceae > Viscum > Viscum album. Next base: position 866,588,071 of record OY728158.1, read on the forward strand.
AAGGTCTTAAAAGAAGTTAAATCCACAGATTTTGAAATGGGATCAGTTATATTTATGGGTTGCATTAATTTCCCTATTTTTCATTTTCATTGAAATCTCTACTCCCATTATTTATGGTGGTGTTTAAATAGTTATACACAACTCTTTTTATGTAAAGGAATGCATAGAACTATGGATAAAAACCATATATATAAATTTTGGGTTCTGGTTCTACATTATTCAATATAGATTTTTGGATGAGTACTTTTAAACAATTAAACACATAAATGGAATCCAATGAGGATAAAGGGATGACTTATGAATTACATTTATCTCCTTAAATTGTGAGTTTCTAGGATTCAATCTATGTTATCCATGATCTACTTACTAATATATATTCTTATAAGAATTTTTTTATTCCTTTAATTATGGTTTGTAATTAGTTTAAGAATTCACACAAGCATATCCCCTAGGAGTATCAAACCAGGTGTGCAGTAAGACCCATTGTCGTGTACCAGGATACCCCGAGTCAAGATTGGAACACATTATTGGAGTTGTTAATCCTTGGTACATCTATAATAGAACATAATCCACTTATATTATCAATACGGGGATGTATTTTATTGATAAATAAATTTCTCTATACTCACCAAAATTTAGGGATGTTCTATTACACTTAGTCTTATCCCTAAGTATCTTCACTAGGGTTTTCAAACCATAATCCGCAAAATAACTCAACATATCCTCTGATACAAACTATAACAACCCTACTCTTTATTCAATTTTTAACCATGATTTATTGAAAAAGAATTAAACTTAATACAACTCATAAGATCATGAGGTCTAGTGTATTTTGGGTTTAGGAACATTACATAACAATATAAATCCAGAAATACATCATTTTTATTGAAAACTTATTTGACATGACCAAAACATTCCTTCATACATAACACTACATGGGATTACCTGAGGAGATACATAAGAAAGGGGTGATCTATAATGCCAAGTAAGGGATAAAACATGTCATAAAATGTGGACAAAAATACATGTTAGATAAGTAATATCAATAAGTAATAAGGTAACATGAATAATAAGGCATGATTTAGCATGATAATCATTACATGGGAAATGTGGCAACAACTTAAACACTGCATCATAAACATAAGTCAAAGATAAACTACCAAGAATTCATGGGGGAATAATCAAATAAAATAATCACGAAAACCCCTATCCCAACATGAGGTATCATGATACAAAACATTACACAATGCATTGGAGCACTATCAGGGCACACCCTTTATGAACATTTCAATCTCACGCTTAAGTGTGTCCCATAGATCATATAACCTGGATTCATTCAACGTCATAATATTATTACACATTCTAGAAATGTGGAATACATACATGTATGTTCCCCATGAAAAGGAGAATGTGTATAAAGGTGAATACCCTTGACGAGGAAATGGGCATGGTATTCACTGTACAATTGTGTTGGTATGGTAAATTGTGGTGCAATTTTGAAAGCGTACCAGCATCATATAAAAATTCATAAAATGGTTTGATGATATAGAAAGGGGTATTTCATCATTTAGACATGAAATGGAAAGTAATATGAATTTTTTAGAACATATCCTCACATAGGAAAAGGTAAATTATAAGATATAACAAAAAAGGGATGCTTGATAAAGGAAGCGGGTGGAGGATCCCTTACCGAATTTAGGCATAGGAATGGGTGGGATTAAAGGATAATAGGGGGAATTAATGGGAGTGAAAGGAAGATCCCATCATTTATAAATCAAATGGACAGTATTGGGATCATGGAACATCATATCCCAACATATTAAAATATAATTTAAGAAGTGTAATATATAAGAAGTGCTCAAATTGAAATGTGAAGAGAGAAATCCCTTACATGGATGTGTGACTCAAAGGCTTGGGAGAGGATTCTTGGGAGTTTTTAGGTATTTTGAGAGGACTCTAGGGAGTAGATATCATATTTCGGACAATCTTCAAGGAGTTTTACTGAAGTGAAATGGGAGATTGGGTGGGTATATATAGGAATGGAGGGGGATTTCTTTATTATTTTGGTTTTCGAAACGTCATAATAAAATATTCAATACCAAAAACCACCCCATGGTTTCTGGAAACGGGGAGTGCATTAAATTATTTTATAACTCCAATGTAAGAATATATTAAAATAATTTCCTTGCTTATGGGAGGTGAGTCACACTCTCAAGGAAATGATTTTAAAATCTTAAATATATTATAAGTATTGGAAGATTCACTAAGGATTTATAAAATAAATCAAATAAACTGAAAATTTAATTATTTTAAATGAAATATATTTTTTTCAAAAGATACCTTAAATAGTATTTATTACTTCACTATTTGGCCATTATGATGTCATAAAACTCACTGTATGTTTATACGGTCTTTAATTTTAACCCAAAAATTTGACTGTCTCAGAAAATTATAAAAAATATACCATTGGGTAATTTAGATGTCCTGATTCGAAAAATAATATTAATTTTATCTAAATAATTTTATAAATATTTGAATTTTCATTTTTAATATAAAAACCGACATTTATTGCAAATTGACAGGTTTTGATAAAATAATTTTCATATCTTAATAAAAATTACTTTTGACTTCATAAAAATTATATAATAATTTATATTTAATAAAATTTATTTAATAATAATATTTTATCAAAATATTTTTTATTTAAAAATTGCAATAACTCATCAAAATATATTTTTTATTTGAATTTTAATATCAACCAAAAATACAACTTGTGCATTCAAAAATCAATTACAAAGTAACAATAATAGAAAGAGAAATATATTCATTATTATATAAAAAATTATGTACATCATCTTATTTTTATGGTCTTGATACATATCCATTTATTACACCATTGTATTATCTATGACTAAGGTGTGTGATGGTGGGGCTTTCATGGGGTCGTTTAGTGAACGTGGTTTGGGTCGTGATCTCAATGAGCTAGAAATTCTCCCATAAATGGTTTCTATCATTCTTAAGTTGTTGGATCTTGAATTTTTTTGGTCTAGGGAAAGTCCAGAAAATGATATCTCCCTCCAAAGATCCAAAAAATGGTCTTCATAGGGTACGATCCTACTGGTTGGGGCTGCCACTTCCTCTATCTGTGTCAAAATAATTTGTTAAAACCATGTATTTATGAAAGTCATGTGATCATAGTTCAATAGATAAATTATAAAAGGTTAAGATACTTAACGATCATCTAATATACAATTGTATATAAAAAAATAATTTCATGTGATTTATATAACTATAAGACATTTAATGAGGTAAAAATAAAGGGATTGTTATTCATAAATGTTTGGGTCATTGCAAGCATTCTTCATATACCAGACATACTATTCTTTATTGGGTACATTGTCCTTGGATAAATTAAACTTCCTTGATAATAGTGTTAATATGGGATTGTATATGAATATTCCAAAATTATTTATGATCCTTTATATTTAGTCCCACTAAGATAGAACCAATTTCATGGATTCTTTATATTTAACACTATTCATTCCCAATATTTTTTTAGTAAAATGGGGATCTTTTATTTTGAACCTTCATGAAAAATATTTCTTGTTTTTATAACTAATATAAATTTCCAAACCCCATAGAAACATATCATCTATGTGAAGAAAATTTATTTTCAAGCTTACATCATCAAAACCCTTATAGTATAAACAAGGATCAATGTTACATAGTGTTAAATATTCATCATCCATGATTGAATCTAACTTCTAAAACTACTACCTTGGCACATGGTTGAAGTCATATGGGCCAATATTTAGTTTACACACCAATTCCTAGTTCTAATTATCATTAAAACCTACTATTCAAATTATATATATATATATATTCCTTTAGGTATCTATGTGGAACATACATATTTATGTCTATCTCTTCCATATGATTTTTTTCAAACACAACCATGATCAACATTGCATCAATGTTATCATTCATAACTATTGATAAGAAAATATATAAGAATTATTTTCCCACTTTATATTGAAATCCTTAATCTTTATCCATAATTTTTATGACTTATTTCTATCATCCTCCTTCTCCAAATAGAAATCCCACTTATTATCTAGTTATAATTTTTCTTATAGTAGCTCAGTCTGATCCCTTGGTTTGTTGGTATCCAAAGAACAGATTTTTTATTTTACCAATTACACCCACTATCCAATGTAATAGACACTGGATTCATTATCTATGAATTTTTTTATCCTTCATTAGTTAGAAGTAGAGAATTCATGTCAGCTAAAAAGTTCTAAACAAGTTACTTTACTATGGTGGATGATTGTTTAATTGCTTATGACATATCAGTATTTGGTACTTAGACTTTATGTGATCTAACATTCAAGAAACCACATACCAATAATATAAATTCTAGGGTATTCCCTCCAGATTTATCACTCCTTTATAATTCAATAGTATCTTCAACATGTCTTACTTCTGGACTACCTATGCTTCCATCTGAACCCACGAATCCTTGTTCCATTATAATTAACCTATTAAAATAAACTTATACTTTTTTAGTTGATTACTTTCTCTAAAATTCTTATTTAGAAAAGTTGTTTTGATTCCATATAATGTTCTCAATGAATATTATATTTCATTTTTTTTGACTAATCTGTTTCATCATTACGTAGTTTCAATCCAAACTTTTCCTCACAATATCTCATTGGGAAACATTATTTTGGAATTTTTTAATCTAGTTTATCTCTATCCTTAGCATGACTTGGAAATAAGTGATGCTCCCAAAAAATTAGATGTCAATATTTCATTGGTTTATTGTACCATAGCTACTATGAAATTTCCTATCCTAAAGGAGTTTTTGGACTTCAATAAACCAAAAATGATACTCTATTTACTAATTCCACCAAAATATATTTATGAATTCCTATATATGTCACGAACCAACCTGGGTCGACCCTGAACCCATCACCCGAGTCGGTCCGCGATATGGCCCGAGAGGCGTTCCCGATCCTCCCGGGCTGGCGACAAGCGCCAGGGCATCAACAGAGGCTATGGGAACGATTTCTCCCAGTATAAATAAATAAGAATTCAAAGATAATAAAGAGTAGTGCAGAAAAAGGTAAACCAAACAAAGTAACTAAACAGGAATAGGATAAAGATAAAACTGACCAAACACAACGTCCAAACAACTCCGTGCGACCTCATGGGTCGCTCTCCGACTCAAAGATCAAGTGTCTCCCTAGGTGAGCGCACTCAAGCTATAGCCTACACAAACACTAAAAATAGAAAACAACTATAGGCATGAGTATTAAAACTTAGTAGGGTAGCGCGATTTCTATTCCCAATGCACTACCTTTAAAATAAAAGAAACATCATTTCAAGTTTGAACTACAATCTATAAAAGTATGTTTTTAATAATATTCTACTTAAAAACAAAGTACGAAACATTTCCCTTGTCCATTTTCCAAATTCGGGTTCATTTCATTAGTGTCAATGACATTTCAGGAAAGGGGAAAGTGATGTTTAATTTTTTAAATTAGTACAAAGGCGATTAAACACTTTCTTTTGAAAACAATTTTTTTGAAATCTAATCAAAAGCAATTTATCACTTTCCATGGAAAACAATACACCAGAATGCACGAAGTAAAACACACAGCAAGGGAAATGTAGGTATACATGTGAGCATCATAATCAGTACTGCAAGCAACAAAAGCTGAATATACATGGGTGAACCTAGGAGATCAAGAATAAACTAGAAGACACCAATACATGAGAAATCATCCTTATCGACATGTCACGATGAAATCAAAACGCACAATACGCTTGACCATCCACTCACGGGCAGGTCAAGGGAAAATCCCATAGTAATAAACCCAATATATCCACCTAGTATGGGCCACTGGCCTATACCAAAACCTACCAGTGCAGCAATCATTCTTAGAATATTCTCTCAATATACCAGATTCCCATGTCTCAAGTGTTGAAAAAGGGGTGAGCCAACTCATGCCAACCGAGCATCCAATCATCTACATATATATATAAAGCACAACAAGCATCACCCGAGCCACTCTGTGGAACAACCCCATGCCTTTAAACTACTCACGTACCTGGGAGCCTCTAAACGCGGCCTCCCAAACAATCAATCGCAACCAAGGCAGGAGAGTTGTCTTAAGAGGGTTTTTATAAAAACATTTTCATAGCTTTCCATAAAGTGCCAAACAGGCATTTAATACAGTTCACAATCACTACCAAAATCAGTTTAAAACTAATTAAAGAACCCCCAAAACACTACTTCTTAGGATGCAAACATTTTTATAAAAACCAAACCAAACCATTTTATTTGTTCCAAATAAACTTATAGAACCAATCGGGTAATTTCTCAAAATAACCAATGTACCTATTTACACTTCAGAAGAAATCCCTTGTCATAAAACCAGAACTCTATTTTATGATCCGTGAAGTATGTTTAAAATCCAAATGGGTATTCTTTCCTTATTGGGTGTCCGCTCGTCAAAAGAATATTTCATGTGTCTTGTATAAAATAAATGGAACTTTCTTACACTGAGAAATTATAAAAAAAACAATTCTCTAATAGTAATTCACGTTTACCAGAATTAATAAAACATTTACTTTGAACAAACAGTGTGCGCAAACAAAAAGAAATAATGTAACTAAAATTTTAGAAGCAGTGTAAAGGGAACCTACCTCAGATACACGATGCAAGAAAATGACGCACGTTCGAAAAAGAGTGGTAAAGACCAACGCCCTCGAAACTGAAACACGACGACAACGGAACTTCGGAAACAAGGCGCGGCGACGACGCTCACTCAGAAACACCCTGTGCGGGTCCTAAAAGTCCTGAGACAACAAATAAAAACTCATCATCAATTAAAAACTCACACGATGATGATGATTATAAAAATAATAAGAGAAATAATAATAATAACAATAATAATAAGAATAATAAAATAATAATAATAATAATAATTGTAATAATAATATCAATAATAGTATTAATAAAAATAAAAATAAAAATAATAACAATAATAAGAATAATAGGATTAATAATAATAATAATAAAAATAACAATAATAATAATAATAATATTAATATTAATAATAACTAAATAATAATAATAATAATAATAATAAATAATAACAATCATAATAATAAGAATAATAATAACTGTAGTAATAATAATAATAACAATAAAAGTAAATAAAAAAATAAAAAAAATAAAACAAACAAACCTTTCGAGGAGCAGAATAGGAGGCAGGGGGTGAGCCAGCTGGGCTGGTTGTGCGGCGGCGGAGAGGGAGCAGAGGAGACCGACGCTTGCAGGTAGAGGGAGATCTGAGGCCGAGCGGGCAGGCTGGGGTGCAGTGGAAGACTGAGAGGGGGAAACTGGTGTGGCGGGGTGCAGCCGGAAGCCGGCTGGTGCACAGTGAGGGCGCGGGGTCGGAAGGGCTTGCGCAAGAGGGCTGGGGTGCCGGCTGTGCGCGCTGGACAGGGGAGGAGTCGTGCAGGGGCGGTCGCAAGGATAGACTGGCGCTGGGAAGTGAGGATGGCGAGGCCTGGGTGAGCTCGGAGGTAGCAGCATGGGGGAATACTGGAGAAGGGGGAGGGGTTCGCGCAGCAAGAGGGGAGGCAGGTCCGGAGTGAGTTGGGTGCTGCGGTGCTGCTGCGAGCCAAGGGGAAAAAAATGAGGCGATGTGGAGCAGAACTCCGACTAGAATAGGGAGTCACGACAGGGGGGAGAGGCTGCGCTGGTAGGTCGCAAGTGGAGGAGGGGGAATTGATGCTCCGTCGAAGTGTGGTGCAACTGTGAGAGCCTAAAGCTGGAGGTGGAACACAGCAGTGGAGCGGCGCAAGATCGGCAAGTGGAGGGGAGGCCAAGAAGTAGCAGAATAGGAAGAGAGGACTGGTGGACTAGGTGGGGAAAAGAGTTGGCGGTCGAGGGGTGCAAGGGTGGTCGGCCGGCTCATGCGGGAGCGAAGGGAAGGAGAGGGGACTGGTGGCGGCATGGAAGTAGGGTTACAGGGGGGCTCCTCGTGATGGGAAGAGAGAGAAGGGGAGAGTAATAAGGTGGCAGGAGAGGAAAAAAGAGGGGGGAAAGAATAGAAGAAAGAAAAAAACATAAATGAAAATATATGCAAAATAATAACAATGAATAAATAAATCATTAATCTACAATAAATATACCTTCATAAAAACTCAATAATTCTAATTGTAATAAGAAAATAGTAATATTATTAATAACAATAATCATTACTATAAACCTCATTAATAAAAATAATACTAATAAAACTTATGTGATAAAAATTTGTGTCAAACTTTAATAATAATAATAATAATTATAGAATCAAAATTAACCACTAATAATAAAATAAAAACAATAAATGAATTCATATCATCTTTAATAATATTAAAATTAACGCAAGGCCAAGAAATTGCATGGGAGAAGCTGCGCGGCGTCGCGCTCCGCCCGCGCGCCCAACATTGTCGAACCCAAATGTGTGTTTTTTTATCAAACACTAAGAAAGTGAGTCTGGGACTTACCTCAGACCCCAGAAGAATTAATTAGAATCAAATAAATCATAAAATAAAATAAATGCACTGGTTGGGGTGTGAAAATATATACTATGATATATCATTATTTTATTATCAATGACTAGTTAATTAACTCCACTCAACCATTCTATTATCGTGTATCAAGAAATATTATCTCCACTCATCCCCTTATTTGGATAGAAGATCTAGAAGTTCCTTTTATTTCACTATTCAAAATTTTCAAACCATAGAAATTTTTACCATATAATAGTTTCCCTCAATACCATATCCTTACATTTAATTGATTCTAAAAATAAATCAGTCTTATATTTCAAAAAATAGACCCATACATTTATAGTTGAATCATCAATGAATGTCACAAATTTAAGGGACCCATCATGATATTGGATAGTATAAGGTCACCAAAGGTATAAGTGAAACATTCTTAAGATCCAATAATTATGTTTTAATCCATTCAAGTTGAAGGATAGCCTTTTATACATCATAATAACACAACTCTAATAACTTTTGAAATCTATGTGATAAAGTTTGAAAAAGTATTTTTCCAATATTACCTTCATGTTTTCTTGCTAATGTGTTTATGTGAATTATTCCACAAATTTATACTGTTGGATATTGAAACACAAAAAAATAATGCTCTATGTGATCTTCTATATTGAAATATATTCCCATCCTTTAATCTTCATGAATCCACTACATATAATTAAGTGTCATTCAAAAATATTTAGGTGATGTTATTCTTATATCCTACCTCATATAGCTAGACTATGTAAATTAGGTTCTTCCATATCCCCAAGATGTTTTTGACTTCTTTTAGTATCAATAATGCTCCATTTTTCATCTGAAACATCACATCTCCCACGACCATGACTTTTAGAGCTTTATCATTCTCTAATTGTACCCTGATGAATCATCCAAAAAAATTGTTCCTAATGTATCCTAGCAATTCCATTGTCTGAAACAATGCTACTGAGTCAATAACCCATGACTCCTATAAATGTTTTACACTCTGTATCAAGTCGTGCTTCCCTTATTTAAATTTATGGATCATGAAATTCCTAAAATTATTCTTACAGTAGTTTCCCTGTGATTCTTGCAATCCTTTTTCAAGTCTCCTAGAATCCCACATTTCTAACAAGTAGGAACCTGAAGAAAACAATTCCTTGAATCCACTCTTAAAACCTATTTTCATATATTTTTATTTTGTATTATTCTCTAGGGTCACATTCCTCAACTGATTATACTGAGTTCACTTCTATGCGGTGATTGGATTTCCCTTATTTTGAGTACTTCATTCGGGATTAAATTCATGCCATCCTGAAACATTAAATTGGTTTTCCCATAATAATTAATCATGTACATTAACAATTTATCCCAAGAATCACGTAGTGAAGACTCTAGTAGAAGTACCCATACATCATTCATGGACATAACATTCACTAATTCGGCCTTCCCACATGTCATGTGAAATCATTTATACGGTATTCCACTGGTATTCTATCTAATGACATAATTCTTTACAAATTTTATATCATAAAAACTTATATGTCATTGTTGTCTCATACAAGTATTCTATGGATTTCATTAACTCCGCTATGGTTTTCACCTCCCAAATGATAAATTCCTCATTTTGTGCTAATGATATCCTCATCAACCCATATACATTATTATAAAACCATTCCCATTCAACAAGAATCATCTTCTTAGGATTGAATCCCAGAAATAAAGCTTATTAATCCTTTGTAATATAATATTCCCCATATTTATTTTCCAAAACTCAAAGTTTGTTCCATCAAACATTTTTATCTAGAAATTATCTTTTTCAGATTCCATACCTTCTATTCATATTAAAGTCCCAGGTAAAAAAATAACATCAATGAATGAAATTATGTGTTACCTAAGCTTCCTCAAAGTGTGTTTATAAGATATATGAAACAACCATAACATTTGATACAACATATTGAGAATTAAATGTCATTTGATCATCCGAATATGTTTCACTAGATAATATAGGGAGTGAAACATATCATTTGAAAATCACCCTATATCTTAGTGTGATAGATGATAGCAAGGAAAAAACTATACATACAATAAAAAGTAAATCCTTACACAAACTCAACTGAACTCACACTTCACAAAAATCAGATTACAAAAAGATAAATTAAATTCCACCCGAGTTTACATGGTTTGGACAATTTTTCCTACATCCAAAAGAGAAAACATGATTCCTTATCCATTATAATTGGATCATATAGGAATTATAATAACTTTTCCTAATTTATCTTATTAGAACATATGATTAATTCCTAGTAGCTTATGACAACCATTATCCCTTCCACAATGCATGTCCATCAGGAAATGCTATCATCCAATAAAACTACTACTTGGTGGATATTTCCACTAGTTCTGAAAATTCCTAAATATTAAACCATCTTTTGGTATCTTTACAATCTGTTGAATAAATATAACCTGAAAACATTCTTCATTCCTAACATAGTTCACCTATAACTAAATATAATCTCCTTAATATTACAAATTTATAGGATAGTATATATTAACACCTATATTTTCAAAATATATTCAATTAATGAAAATATAAAAAAATATTCCATAATAAAAAAATTTATTTAATGTAATCATTTTTTATAATTTTAATCTCCCAAAATTAATTTTATTTAAACCCTGATTAAATCCACTAAAACACCTTTAATAATTTCTTTAAAAAATCCAAATAATCCCTGTCATTATAAATATTTCATATTATTAGTTACGAATATTTCATTAATTAATATAATTATTTTTTTGAAATATTTTAAAATTTATAAACACATTATAAATAAATCAATAATATAAATCCATTGTAAGACAATATCATATCCACTAAAAACATTGGTATGATCTAAATCCCCGTTGGATTTGGGCCTTTACCAGGGACGATGTTTGGGAATTTTTTTGAGAGAAAATTTATTCATCCTGAAGTATAATATGTTGTAATGTTTTTATAGTAAACCACATCATGTTTTCACACATAAATTAAATAATTTTAAAGGGAAAATAAAGAAACTTTTCTTACTTATTTCACAAAAAAACTTTTAAAACTCATATTTTTAATCCATAATTGTTTTCTTTCAAACTGTAATATTGAAATCATATATATATGATTCTTTGTATTCTAGAGATATTTTCCAGGACTGTTTTAAAAAAACTAATATAGTTTTATTATTATGAATATTAACCCTATCATTATTAATAAATAATGCTTTGTTATACCTCCCATGGTTAACATATAAAATTTAAAATATTTATTAATTTGTTTGGAATTGAAATAATTTTTATTTCTTTTGATTAATTTACAATTAAATATGATATATGGTTTAAAATAAATAAAAAGAGATTAAGGTATTAAGTAGATCCCTGAAATAAAATTTTATTCAATTTAGGACTGATCATGAGAGAAATAAATAATGTTAATAATATTTGATATGTATATTTAGGTATAATTTATGTTTTTGGATAATTAATTGATAATTATATGTTTGATAGAAATATTTATTATTTATAGGAATATTTGGATGAATTAATGGGTTTTATTCATTAGCTATGTTACACTATTAAAGCATTGGGTCTCTCTAGGAACTATGTTATGCCCTAGACTTGGGAGAATATTTATGAGTCGTTTTACATTATATAATATGAGTTGATCCAATTTCTATGTCATGACATGGATTTAAAATGCTTTGATTTTATACATTATTATATTATATGATATTTGAAATATGATCAAGATTATTTATTTTTCACTGGAAGTGGTTAACGTAGGTAAATATGAATATTGTTGTATCTTAATATGAACATAATAGTTTGGTATGTTTTTATTACATTTTTTGAATTGTTTGATTTATATAATTCCATTTTATTATGTTGCATTATATCATAATAAATATTTATAATTATAAGTGAACATTTTCTATCAACCTAATCAGGTTTTTTATCACACTATGCAGATAAACATATTATATATGTATAAATTTTATTTTTTGAAATATGGAAAAAAAAATCAACCTTATGAAAATATTTTTGTTGTGATATGATAAAAGAATTTAATATTTTATTTATTTTGAACATATTTTTTAATAGGTTTTTATTATTTGTTTTGATTTACTAGATTATATTTAATTACTAAGAAATTTTCTCGATAATTATATTTTATCTTGTATAATTGTATGTGTTTTGCATGTGTGTATATGATTGTTCTGGGATTTTTTTAGTTTTGGATGTTTCTATTTTCACTGTTTTCATGTAATAAATTCTCAATGTTATTATTTACATTATAATGATATTTATAGGGTAAATCACCAATAATATTATTTTATCAATCCCCTTATTCTGTTAACCATCCTATTATGATTAAAAAGTGCATATGAGGACTTTTGGTGTTTTCTTTAAGGAACACGAATTTTTTGTGGGAATATATTACAATTTTATTCATCCATGTTTGATATTTTAGTCCATATAATATGTAAAATTATTTTCATTAGAATGATATCTATATCCAATAAATTTTAATGTATTTGGAATATTCTCATCATATTTTCTAGATAATTTTTTTTCTCTCTTATACATCTTATTAATGCAAAGGTTCCTAGTATAGTGGAATCACCCAAATTGGGGGTGAATCATTGTGTTTTTTACTTAAGTATCATTTTAATGAGAAAAATATCTTAAATTTTACTATTATATTTAAAGGACCAAAAATAAACAAAATAATGTATATCATGAGGAAATAAGGAATTAATTTCTTAATCCTCCATTATAGATTATCTTTTCTGTAAATATTTCACCCGAAAATTCACTAGTGTGAATGAATCACAAACACTACATATTGTGTTTAAAAAATGATAGAATCATTCAACATTAAAGCCCTAGGGTTACACCCAACTCCAAACCCTTTACTAATACTTTTTATATTGAGTTCGAAAATTTATCTTGTTGGGCCTTTATAAAGAAATATCAATGAATGGATAATACAAAAAATAATAGGTCATTCAATTTAGTTTTAGAAACATAAAAAGTTGTCCTTGTGGTAATGAAATTATTTTTCCATATATCATACAAGTTGATCCTTTTTAATTTAAAATTACACATGTTCCAGGATATCACAACAAAAATATATAGTTGTTCTTCAATACAAGGCCTAACATGAATAAAATAGTGTCCCTCCATGTAGTCACAATCTTCTATAATTTCTCAATGTGTCAATTCCATTAAAAATTAAAACAATGCATCAAATAAGATAAATTATATTAAACATGTCATATTTATTGCATTTTATAATCACCGTAAATAACCTTATCATTCACCTAAACAAAAAATGTAATGGTTTTATATATGTTATGTGTTTCATCAAAATGATTTGTCATATGGACAATTGAGATATTCCAAACACTAATAGGGGATTAAATCAATGTTGTATAACTTATTAAAATATCCATTCATTACCTCTACACTTATTTAGTGAATGGATCTCTCACTCTTCCTCTCCATTTTTCATGAATATAATGATAAATAGAAAATCACACAAAAAATTTAATTAGGCGTTTTTATGATGTTCCACTATAAAATGGATGACTATGTCCCTGATATATGGTGGTTTTATCCCACCTACACACATCTCCAATTTTTTAGAAATTAAATCTTTAGTGATGGAATATCCTTTGAATTAAATTTTCAGCACTAACTATGTACAATTTCAAGCATGAACATTGTTTCTTCTAATACTATAAAACTCTTTAAAGTTAGATCAATAGTGTATACTTTTCTTCCTCCTGAAAAATGTGTATTTTATATCATTCCTCAACTTATTGAAATCATAAGGGCTACCTATTATACCATAAGTCCTAACAATATAAAGATATCATAAGCTAGGTTCTGAATGTATTCATCATCAAATTAAATAACATGATATAAGTAAACCAACCTCTTTTACCCCTTATTTAGTAAAAAAAGAAAAAATATTTCATAGAAATAGCGGGGTTTTCGGGCTTTAACACATAGAATAAATAAAATTTATGTTCTATCAACTCACTCTCTCTATCTCTAATTCTTATTTGACTTCAAAGAATAATCAGATCAATAGTAGTGTCAGTTTACTTATCCTTTTTTCCTTTCTTTTTCTCTGAATATACATCCCAAAACCATGCGAATATTATCCTAATAATATTAATTGTTTAAGTATAATGAAATACAATATTTTGAAAACATAAAGCATCTTGTGTCTTCATTTCTGATCATCGTAGTCAATAAAATGTTTTTCAAAAGACTCAATCTTTGATTACTCATGAAAATTACAATATATGAGATCTATATTTTGATTGATTTTATCCTTACACATTTTGACACCATTTTTTATCATCACAACATATACCCATATCATGCCTCATAATGTTAATATTATAATGTATAAAACCAAAATTATATTGATAAATATGATTTTTAGATAGTTTATGAACAACACAACATCATTTGAATTAATTCTTCCACAAAATACTTTATTATCAAATTACATAAAAATTATCTTAGTGTTTAATCTTATAAAGATATGGAATAATACTTTTGAATCTTCCATGCCTTTTAAATATTTTTAAATGACTATTATGAATTTTCCAACTTGATCATTTGAAGTCATAAAATGACTCGAATAATGCTCAATAGTCTTGTTCCTTTATTAAAATTTTATCTAGTGTTTATTTTTAAAGGATAAATGATAATTACAATTTTTATTTCAATCCTCAGGTTTTTTCAATGCCTCCTCCAATTTTAATTCAATCATCAAAAGAGAATTTTATGAAGTCCAATAATGAATCTTATGAACATTTCGTGCCTCTATCAAAATTCCATTCAATGGCTAAAATAACTCTTATGATCTTATGAAATTATTATGAAGAAATTTCACAGAAATCTTAAAAATCTTTCCTTTTCCATTCTTTTATCTAAGATATGACTTTTATGAAGTCTATTTTACTCTTTTGATGTATTCCATGGCTCATATAAAGTTGGAATTTAACTGATATTTTCATATTCAACACTATATTTCCATTTTTCTTTATCATAACACAAATATTATTCAACTCATTTCAAGTAATCTTCAACTACATCAACTAAAATCTAAATATTATACAAGTATTTCTAACCACTTAAAATTAATTTTTAATGATTTCATGTCAACTTTAATTAATTTCAAATAAATTCAATCACATGAATTTTCCTTATAATATTTCAATGATATTCCATTTCCAAACTCAATTTCTCTAACATTATCTAATTTTATATTCATGAACATATATAATAATCACAAAGATATATCAACTTAGATGAATTCCATGAAATCATCATTTAGATAATATATGAAATATGTTATACACTCCACTTAACACAAATTCAAATTCTATATATTCAAATACAATTGAACCAAATATATATGTGAAGCACCAAGAATCTTTCTCAAACCTTCTTCCTTGAAATGTGAATGGATATCCTAGAATATCTCATGAAAACAACTCTGTTTTTCATATGAGACTAATTCTCCTCATTTTACCCATAAATAATGTCATAAATTTAATTAATCTCCAATATACAAGGTAGTTCATTAATCCTTATATAAAATTAAAAATTCTCCCCAAAAAATAATACCTTCTTTGGGAACCCCAACCATCTTCCAAGAAATCCTTACCCATATATATTCCAATAGTCTCTTGCATGGTAACTCTAACCATATTCCAATATATCCTTCTCAAATAAAAAATGAAATCATAAAAAACATATTCTTCATTGAAAAAAATTACAACAAAACACAATGTGGGTTTAATAATCTCCCCCTTTGTATTTTTTATTAATTAAAATAATGAAAATTGCAGTCAATTTGTTTCTTTATTATATTTTTTATTTTATTCTTTCTCCCCATCATAGAAATTAAATAAAAATAAACTCATGGGAGGATGTTATCAATTCACTTAAATCAATGTTAAATGAATTATACCTCTAAAATTTTACTTGACCCATGACTGATATAAAAATTAATATAGTCAAGTCTATAAAATGATATCTTTCATAAACCAATAAAATATGATTCCAGAATAAATTTTTTTTGGAGATATTGATTTTTCTAGGATGATACTTATTAGAAAATTAATTAACGTGATTCTAATTGTTAAATGAATTATCATGAAACTTTTACAACCTAAATTTCTTAACCACATAATAATCAAAAGTTAAAATAATTCAAAATATCTATTAGGTTTTAAATAAAAATTTAATCTTACATTTATTTTTATTTATTTATTTTTCGTCAGTTGTTAAATAGATTTATCCCACTCATTATTAGAATCTAGTCTCCAAAAAATAATGAGAGGGCTTTCATACATACCTCTTCAATGTTATTTTCTAAATAACTTTATTCGTATTCTATATTTTTATATATTGATAACCCTTGAAGCTCTTTAAATTTTCCCATTCGTTTCTTCTTAAACGTTTTACTCTAAATCAGGTTCATAAGGTTTGGTCCTTAAATAGGCTTCATGATACTATTAGTTTTATATTAAACTAGGGTAGTAACTTCTCCATGTTTATAATAGTTATTCCAAAATAATAAAGTTATCCATTTTCTCCACTTAATCATGCATCACCTTCAATTTCTTATATAAAAAGTACAACCAAAATATGTGGGAATAATTTAAAACATATTGTATACATAATGAGATAATGGGGTTGAGAATTTCTTCTCAAGAAAGATACTAATCTCTTTACTTCTCCTATTTGGGTGAACTCATCTTTTATGGATTTCTAATTTTCAAAAATTGTGTTCTTCAAAATCAAGGTTTTTTTACATATTTTTTAACATACTCTGTATGGAATTACCATATATAATTTTTCCATAAAATCAGATTAGTATTTTGGTGAAATAATCATATTTTTTATAATTTCTTCTTGATCTAGTAATATATCTAAATAGGTCATTGAAATGTTTGCATACATCTTACTCCATATATATAGTTCCTCATGAGATCTTCAGGCTTTATTTCGTGACAATATATTATATTATTTAACATCTTATTAATGTAGAATTACCTATTTCCCCTTCTTACATTCCTATAGTTTTGATTCCCCCATCTTTCAATCCATCTCTAATTAGGTTGTCCTTATTATCATTTATTCATTAGGATTGGGGTATACATTTTATGAAATTCCATATGTATTATTCAAAATGTTTATCAGCAAACTAGTTACCTTATTCCTCTATTAGAACTTTATTATATTATTATCTTCTATTCTTCCATCAATCCCAACACACATGTCTTTTTTGAAAAACTCCATGGTATTTCCTCTTTTAGAAAAAAATATATATCTCTTATTTTTTGGTGTGGAATTCTTATTAGAATTCTTGGGTTTTCTTTATAAAAAATTATTCTACTATTTAAAAATAGTTTATTCATATATCTCATGGATTTATCACTGGTTTTATTTCATTAAAATGTATTTAACCCTTGGGATATTACTTTATTAGTATAATATGATACATTTTTAGTGTATCTATACCTGCACTATTATTTATTGTCATTACTATCATTGAAAATGCTACAGATACTATCTATATTTCTATATATATTAGAGATAAATATACTTTTTAATTTTATTTTTGGTAATTTTCATTAACTCACCTTTTCTCCCACTTCGAATAGGATTTATTTTTCTTCTATGAGTAGAAATAGTTTCCCAAAAGAGGTGGCCTTATGCCTGAACTTTCCTCAGAACCTGAACTAGAAAATAAGTATTACTTTCTTCAAATCAGATATAGGCTAATCATAATTGATTCTAGGATTTTGTAACAGGCATTCCATTTTGTGGTAGAATATTGGGAATAACTTATTATGTGCATACTTCAATCATAAATATATGTATTGTGGGTTTCTAATTTAAATTTTCAATCCAAATTTGTAAATAAAATTGATTTTAAATAAATATTGTGAATATAATTATAATTAGAATTTACATAACTTGTTGGGATATATGGTAAATGTTTCTATGAGTATATTATATCCTATCCATTATATAGTCTCAGACTCTTTTTTTGAATCTGAATGAGATATTTTGACACAAATATAATACTTGATTGTATGTGTGGAAGTAACTCTTCACTCATCTTTTTATAAATATTTATCTTGTGTCACTTTTATGTTTTTCATGTATGGTCAAAAATTCAGGACACTTCATATTGAGGACATTTTTCTCAACCTTTATTAACATTATTCTATCTTCACAATCTTTGTTAACTATCTCAAGAAAGTCCTCACATGTTGTATACTTCTCTTGTAACTAATGACCAAGATAATTATTCTTGTTTATTTAACTTCTAATTGTTAATTATTTAATTCAATTTAATACCTTTATTTTCACTCAAACTCATGAAACTATTTTTATATACCTTTAAATGTGGCATATTCTCTTGAGTTGTTTCAAGTAAATATTTTTCATTTTTAAATAATTTATCTTCATGCTCCAAATTTCTTATGATTTTGGTATCTATATGTTTGTTAAGATTTTTTCACACAAATTAAATTTTGTACAAGGAATTAATTTTCATGTCTAGTTCTTTATCATTTTGAGTTATCTCATATTGCATGTTTTTAAATAGATCACAAATAATGGAAGTTAATTCTATAGTAAGACTCTACATGATTTCTATCAAGTAGGATTGTGAATAGTCATATTATTTATTTAATAATTATTTAGAGATATTGTATTATACACTTTTTATTAGTTAATCATTGGAAGTATTTTTAAAGTAATTTATTTTCACCACATCTTTATGGATGAAATTTGAATCACTTGAGGTAGAAAATTTATCCTTCTTATTTCTGTTGTATTTCTCAAACTAATCTTTAATATTCATTCCAAGTCT
Organism: Viscum album; assembly: GCA_963277665.1. Taxonomy (NCBI): domain Eukaryota; kingdom Viridiplantae; phylum Streptophyta; class Magnoliopsida; order Santalales; family Viscaceae; genus Viscum; species Viscum album. The sequence goes on from OY728158.1 coordinate 866,607,602, forward strand.
GATATAATAATAAATATATCATGATGAAGTTTTAATTTCATTCCCTTTCATTATACCTAATAAAATAACTTTTTATTCAAAATATCTCAACAAATCTTGGTGAAATAAAACAAGGATCTAGATCATATCATGGGGGTCTGATGAAATGGATGCTGAGATCATCCCCTAAAAATATTCACACACACATTGGTAAGAAAACCAATTCTAGTAATATAATATGCATAGTGGTTATGAGAAATTATAGATTCCTAATATACCACTTATTTATTCCATTATCACCATATTTAAAGGATCTCCATACAATTAGTAATAAAATTATTACATCACTAAAGTGGATAGAAATAACCAAAGGTATGGAGATATTCTCTTCAAGGTAATCATGAATGACTTGTGAATCCGTTTCAATAGATGCTAACTCCATGAACATTGAGTTTCATAAATTTAATACCTTAAGCATGTATCTTTCCTTCACCATAAGGGAGTATTCTCTCTATAAATAAATAGTGAAATTAAAAAAACAACAAAATCACATTTTTCACAGATAACTTCCCCCCAGAATTTCACCTCAAACACATGATCCATCCACAATGGGACTAAAACCCATGGTAGGATGCTTCCAATAGACCCACTATCTATGAGAAAAATCTCTGGTGGTTTCATTATTGATGTTTCTATTAGCGATAAGGGGTTTGTGTGATTGATAAAGAACACATCATTTGAGTATGTTGGCGATGTCCAAAATAAATCATCTCCTCCTCATATCCAAAGCTATATTCAACATCTTACAACCTTTAATATGTGCAATATGTAGACATTCCGGATACATCTTCACCCATTAACTAGAGTCTCATTATGCCCTTATTTCTATTAGGAGGCTCATCTCAAATTCTTTCATGTTATTCTATATCATGTAAGATATTTCTTCTAGGGTCTCTTTGATTGGTAACTCACAATCATCATCAAATATGAACTTTACCAAGACTTTTAAATAGAATCATTAATATTATTTTCTTATAGATTGGTGAGAATCTAACCAAATTTGTAACCTTTATTTGATAACAATAAATAGAACTATATGGGATATGAATCAAACTAAGTGTGTGAGTCCTGATGGTGGGGTATGAATAAATTTTGTATAAATTATTGACAATTTAAAATTCTATCCTCTCTTTACCTACACAGTTATTTGATGAATTAATATCTTAGTATTCCTCAAATTTTTCTTGGTGTTCATGTAATTATAACTCAGAAAGCACATATAAAATAACAACATGGTTTGTTAATAATGTTCACCCCCAAAACGGATGACTACATCACCAGTGTATGGTGGTTTTTATCCCACTCACAAATATACCCTATTTTATTGTTAATGACAGCTTAGTAATGTTAATATCCATGGACTCATATTCCTGGAATCAACCAGGTATAGTTGGAAGTAGTTAATTTTAATTCTTTAGATAAAAGAATATACTTAAACCTCCTTAAATTAATATTAATAGTATAAAATCATCTCCCTCCTTAAAAATATGGATCTTATCTTCATCATCAACTCACATCAATCACAAGGGTTGAGTATTACACCATAAATACATATAGAATAATTATATCATTGGTTGGGTTCTCACTGTATTCTTTAGCCTATATAATTTTCTAATAGAATTTCAAAAATCCCTTTCTCTTATTCTTCTTTTTCATCTTCAATACATAAAGATAATATATTTCACTATAGAATGAGATATATTATTTTTTGAAACATTTAATAGGCATGATAATGATACATTCATCTCTCTATATTTTTCATATGACTTCAAATAATAATTAGAGTAATAGTACTGTCAGTTCACCTCTCATTTTTTAATTATTATAATACTAATTTATTTTCCTAAACTACATCAAAATTATTAAAATGATATTATTTCTTTAATTATCGTAAAATAACATACAATTTAAAACTTCAGTATCTTTAGTGTTTTCTTAAAATCAAAATTTTCAATGATAATTGACCATAAAAACTCTGTCTTTAAAATCGTGAAATAATTAGAATTATCATGGGATTCTTTATCATTTAAATATATATATAATTTATATTCTAAAAATCCATGTACATATCAAAATAATTCATAACAATAGTCTTAGTATTGGATCCCCTTATTTTCTAGAAAAAAATCTCAAAACCTCTTTTTTATCACAAATTGTGGAGTGGAGCTCTCAACCAATCACGTTTGCATCACAAAACTTCAAAGACAACTTCATCTTTTTTTTATCCTTAGATAGATTCATAGAATAATTTTTATCTAAAAATATATGTATGGATAATCAGCCCTGAATGTCATCATTTAATGGATTATATAACAATTATAGATATAATTATGATCTTTATATCAATTAGGAATTGCAAGATAACATTAAAATTATAGCTTCTTTAAAATAATTTATTATAGAATTACCTAAAACGTTTCCTAGTGTTGGCTCTTACAATGTCAAGGAATGTTCCATTCAAAATCAACATGGCATTTCAAATTTATTGGATGGCTCTTAATAAGTTTCCAATTGACTCTTATGAAGTAATAAAATGACTCTTATATCGTTTGAGAGCTTTCTTCCTTTGTCAAAGTTTCATCCACTATGCATTTTATAAGGATAAATAATCTTGATGAATTTTAGTTATTTCTTTAAGACGTTTTAATGATTTTTTTAAATTTTAATTAAGGATTCATAAATTATGTTTAAAAACTCTGGAAATGGCTCTTATAAACATTACATACCTTTGGAAAAATCCATTCAAATGTTGAAATGACTATTACAAACTCATATAATTCCTATTAAAAACATTCTAAGAAACACTATAAATTTTTACTAATACAATTTTATAAATAATATATGTTTCTTAAAATTTAAATTTTACTCTTCTATTGTATTCCATGACTCTTATAAAGTTGTAATTTGACCCAAATTTTTATATCTTACCAATATTTCTAGATTACTTCAATAAATATTAAAACTTATTCAACTCACATAATGAAATCTTAAAAAGCTCCAACTAGAAACTAATTAATCTTTGAAAACTCTTAACCAATTTAAATGACATGGAATAGCTTTAAATAAATTTTAATTAATTCTAAATCAATTATAGTAGATGAATTTTCTTTTGAATATTTTAATGATATTCCACTACCCAAATCAATTTCTCCAACTTCATAAAAGTATAATTTCATTTGAATTTATAATAATCATAAATATGGATCCTCTTAACTGACATGCACAAATTCTTTATAAAGATGATATATACAGAATTTTACAGACTCCATGGAACTTAACTTCAAATTCTATGTATTAAAATCTTCTTGAACTAAATATGAATATTAAACACCAAACAACTTTATTCATCCAATTTTCTTACCATGTGAATTGATCTCCAAGAATATTAAATGGAAACATATCATATTTTAATATGATAGAGACTTACCTTATTTATGACATAAATAATATCCATAGTCTACTTTACTTTAATGCTATAATGTATTTCTTGAATACTTGTATGATATTAACAATTCATCACACATAATAATACCATGCTTAGGATTTATAACCATATTCCAATATTTCCTTATCTGATATATATTCTATGTTTTTATTTCTTTATAACTCCACCAATTCTCTAATCCTTACTTTTGAAATATATCTCCTCTTTATTGATAATAAAAACCGGAAGTGGGTTCGATAATTTGTAACATATTTATTTCATGATCAAATTACGAATATAATGGGGTGTCTCATTAATTCCCCTTGATCTATTCTATTTCATACTATTAAACATACACGTTACTCTAAATCTACATAAACACTAATGTTATCAAAACTATATTGATCATAGAACTAGAGAGTGAAGAGAGTTAAGGTCTAATATGTCTGATTGGTTGAAATGGCCAAATATTTTATAGAAAAAGTTTTATTATTATTTTATTTATAGTAATATATTATTAGTTACCACATATTTTTATTAATTACAAAATATTTTTGATATTTATTATCATAAAATTATTTAAAATATTTTAAAATAATTTTATTTCAATTAATGAAAGAAATTTTTTTTATTTTTTTATACTTTTTCATATTTTGATATTTTCTTTTCATTCAACTTGATTTTTATGTTATCAATTAAAGATTAAATAAAATTATTCATTAAAGTATATGATGTATCATGTTGGAAATGGGAGTACCATACTAAATATAAATTTATAAATGGGAAGTGAAAAATTATATCACATTGAAATGTTTTATATATTCTAAAGACTGCTCTTTTGTTAAAGTGGTGTTATGACGTATTTTTTTAATATAAATTTATATAATTATTAAATATATATTTAAGTAACAAAAACCAAAAACTAAAAAGTAAAAAAATAATAAAAATACCAATCTCGTTATTTTCCCCCTATTTCTTATTGCACTAAAAACAAATATTCAAAAATTACTTCTATAACCTCAAAAATGGAACAAGGATTCATTTCAATAGCCCAACCCAAGAATCCTAGAGTCGGTGGTGAAATTATTACATTGGAACTAGATATAAAGAATCATATCGTAAATGACCTAATAGTTTAGTAGTGAAGGATTTATATATATAGACTTGAATCTCACTTTATAGTTGAAATCAAAAAAATACAAAATTGTGTATTCATTGAGTACACCATTATTACCATTAGAATATCCAAACATATTAAACATAATACACTTCCTAACATCTTAAAGAATGGAAACACAAGAATGTGGTTAATTCTAATTCTCAGTAAGGGTTTATGTACAGTGGAAGCTATCTTGAATAAATAAGGCATAACAAAATGTAAATTTAATTACCGAATCACATCTCATTTAATCAATAAGATAAACATGAATAATAATATAGCAGGAATAAATAATGAATAAATAATGATTAAATAATTCTATATAAATAATCATATGAGCTTGAGACTAATCAATGGACATTCTAACTAATGAAATAATCTCATAGATATCAATAACTAATATCATAATGTTGGAATACATAATTTTAGACCTCATAACCATAACATTAAAGACTCATGACAAAATATCTTACTAAAATGTGTAAGGCCTTAGCCAAATACTCAGTCTAGTTTGTCTCATGAGACTTATCCATGCATTTAAGGGCTATAGAGAGCTCTTACCATAACATACTAAGTCCAATGAAATCCTTATATAAAAAGGAAAAAACATAATAAATGAATAAATTCATATTAAAAAAATTCATAAATAATTTTAACAATTTCCATAGTAAATAAACATAATAAACATAAACATTAAGGTTGAAAAACACCAATAAAATTTTTAATACATTCGTCAATCAATAAACATAATCATAAACTATATAGAGTACTATGACCAATGGTATTAAAATAGTACATCCCAATCAAAATAATAATATAAATTCTGGAGAAACAATAATGATGGTGTATTTTTAACCTATCTACAATGAAGCATAACATAAAATGATGGTTTTTTATGATGATTAATAAAAATTCAATAAAAATTCCATTATGAACATTTTTTAGGAAAATATCCTTTTCACTTTGAAAATCACAATTAAAAAATAAAAATTTAATGATTATTATGGAAATATATTTAAATAGAACATTTTAAACATATAAAGAATATTTTGAAACAATTAATTGAATGATGGTGGGTAAATTCATACATTTCATATAAGGTAAAAACACTATTTTCACACTATTTCAAAAAGGTTAAAAGTAAACTATTTAGAAAAAGAAAAGAATATTATTTTCAAACCACTTTCAAAAAATTAAAACATGGATAATAATTTCTTTAATAAATAATTTAGAGGATTTTAAGAACATTTTTGAAAATATATTTTGTGAACATAGACATGGATGATAAAGTAGTTTCGACTAAATAGATAAATAAAGTATTTTTTATTATAAACATTATTTTTGTATATTTAGTTATTAAAGAGAGTAATATGAAATAAAAAAATTTATTCTCCTAAAATAACCATAGTATAATAAAATTTATTATTTTATTGGTATAAAATCATAATATTTCATCAATAGGAATATAATCATAAATAATCTAGATAAACAATGTAATTATGCTACATAACTTTTATGAATTTTGTAAAATTTGAATCGTAATCCCCAATAAATAAATAAAATTATATTGATTTATATATCATATAATTTTATTAGTACTAATCAAATAATACCTTCATGGGAATTATATATACAACACAAAAAACAAATAAGTTTTATATAAGGTCTGTGTTCCACAGAAATAAAAGTGAAATGAGATTCCTTTAACACTTTGGTAACGTTTGAATCATAACCCCCATGAAATAAGTAACATCAAATGGAACATTAAATATCATAAATATAAATTGATTCGTAATATAACATAAATAATTGGATTTATATATTCCACAAAAAGTAAACATGTAGAGAATATGGCATATGACTCACCAAAGTAAAAGTGAGATGAGAAACTATTACCTCAAGTCTAATTTCCATCATACGTGTCTGAAAGTCCAGTATAATAAATGTATATTTTTTATAAATCTATTAAAAACCATAATATATATATATATATATATATCACTTCTTATTTTATTTTCTAACAATGTTTTATCACCGGTTTATTAAAAACACTATTCTGAGTAACAACTACATTTTTTACATAAGTTTTGGTTCAGTAGTTTGGATCCTTATGCTTTTATCAAGGATACATAATCTCAAAAAATTTAATAAGTATATAATTAAAATATATATTCATTATATAAGTATTTATAATATTCCATAAATGTTAAATATAGAAATCTCAATTAAACTTTTAATGGAGACGGTAGGTTGTACGTATGCATGAACATTTTATTAAGTTTTTTATAGATGGAACAAAATAAAGGTCAATAATAATTCACCTTTATAGAATTATTATTATATAATATAAATAATATTCATAAAATCCATCATTATTTCCATCCATCTGAAAAAAAACAAATCACATCTCTTTGTGGAGGTGGTAGTTCACATATACGCAAGAGCGATGTTATCATTTTCTAATGTATTGGAAGGTAAAAATATAGGTGTGATATTAAAATTATTGAAGTTTATTTTTATAAAAAATAAAATATATATATATATATATATATTAAATCCATCATTTTTTCCTGCTATGATATGTGGTGATGGGAAACTAATTACATCAGTTCACAAGGTAGTAGTTCATCGTGCAGAAGATCGAAAACTTAATTTCCCATTGTATAGAATATTAAATGGATATAATTTATTCCCTTAAAATAATAAAATATAATAATATTTAAGGTAATTTAGTTTTTCTTATAACATATTTTTAGAATATTTTAATGAGTTAACGTAAGAATCAAAATGAAAATAAATTATTAAGAACAATACCTCTTCTTCGAACAACCTATTTAGCTGTATACCTAAAGAATTACTAGATTGGTTTCCTGATACAAAAATGGATCTAGATAATGGTTAATCATGTAAGAAATGAAATTTTCAAGGTATTTTCCAAACCATAGGTCTTTGGATGTGTGAATAGGATAATAGATGACTGCCTTTTATAAGTAGCGGGAAGACAACCTTTGAATTTTGTAAAAGAATAAACTTTTCAAACATTTTTTACATACAAAAGAGATATAAAATGGATTATTATAGAATATTATAATATATAATGTATAAATATTTCCATATAATATGAATTGGAAAAGTTTGTAGGCCATTTTAACCCCTATATTCTTAGTTTAACACCATGGTAAACATGTTTTAACCATAACTATGGAAATTAAATTTTAGTATAAAATATGTCCAAAAGGATAGTTAAAATTAATATACAATATTAATTATTGTTTTTAAAAATGTGGAATACATTTTTCCTAATTCAATTCATATATGTTTTATGATTTAATTTAAATTTAAACATGCATATGGGACAAAGAATGGCTTTCAAAAGGAAAATTTTTCATGAGTATAAAAAGTTTTTAAATTTAATTTGAAAATAAAAATGATTGAAATTATCAGTATTAAATTAATTATAATATAATTTAACAAAATTTATTTTTTCAAAAAATTTAAATATAATGTAAAATTTTAAATTCATTAAAATAAATGGTAATTTTCAACCAAAATCATTATTTTTCTACTATTCATTGAAAAATAATCTTGTCGGAAAATTATAAAAACTAAATCTAAGAAATTTTTTCATGATGATTTCAAAAATTAATTTCATATTTCCAAATCCATTTTCTATAAGTGAACAACATAATTTTATCATAAGTTTGGAAGACATGAAGAAACTATTTTTTAGAAAGAAATAGTACTTTTAGGAAAAATATTTCATTCCCTTTTAAATGCTTCATATTTTTATTTCTAAAAAATTAATAGATAATAAATATGTTATTTACATGTTTAAACCAAATAATTTTCCTAATTTAGTTATTCCTATTCGTACATAACAATTTAATGTCCAGGTTATAATAGTATACAATTTTACAGTTCTTTTAAACTCAAGGTCGCGTGCATCGGAAGCTATCGAAGATATTGAATTTACATAAAAATAAATGTATATTGTAAGAAACTGGATATTACATTAAGAAAATCCCTAAAATTTTCTATAATGTAACCTTGTGAAAATATTTTGGTAGTTCTTCATCATAACTTCCTCAAATTCTCACATCCTCTCTTATATGTTTTTATTTCTCTAAAGTACCTTTACTGGTCATGTCATCTAATTCCTCAATACTTGTTCTCTAGAGTATAGAATCTATATAGGATCTTGATAGTAATATAGATAAGTTTCTAATTATATTTATTTATAGGTGACTTCATTCATTAAGTCTAGCATGCACTTCCTTAATAATGAAAAATAGAACATTTCATATAATATTGAGAGACTTAGTGGAATTTCCAAAGGGTAAGACAGAACTCCAATTATTTATAGGATTTAAAAAGGTATGATGTACCTGGTGCTCAGTTTCCCTTTTTTTTAAAACCCTATAAACCCCTTTCATGGATTTACATTCAAGAAAACGTGATCTCACATTTGAAATTTCACATCATTCCACCAATTATCTACAAAGCTCTTTTTTCTTCTTTGAGATGCTTTGATGTGGGATTGAATAATTTTTACTTTTTTGGTTTCTCCTCCACATTTTTTGGGCCTACTAGATTCCTCTAACCAACATCATCCTAAAAAGATGCAGCGAGATGTCTCTTTCTATATAATTCTTCATACGACGCCATTTGAATGTTGGATTGGAGGTTATATTTATTATAAAACTATACCAAATGTAAATACTGATCCCATATACCATGAAAGTTAAGATATTATGAAACTAACGTGTCATATAATGTTTTAATAGTCTTTTCAAGAAATCATTATGTCCTCATGTGATAATCGATGAACAAATGAACCTTAGTATCAACAGGCATCTAAAAAATCATCTTGAAAATCAATGTAAATTGAAGATCAGGATATGAAAAAATTGATAGAGTTATTCCAGGAAGTCCTAAAACATCAATAATAAAGAGTCTTGCAAGTATGTCGAGAGGTAAATCTCATATTATAGTGAGTAAATGTGTATATTTTGTGATGTGATCAATAATTATCCATATTTATATATTCGTTTTAGGAGTCTTGGGTAATCCAGTGAAAAAATACATAGTAACTTCATCCCATTTCCACTTAAGAATAGGAACATGTTTCATAACTCCTCTAGTATTTTTCCATTTAACCTTCAAATATTGTAAAATAGAACAACTTGACACATAATTAATAGTTTTAAACTTTATATTATCCCTCTAAAAGTGTTCCCTGAAATATGTATACATATTGTTGTAAACATGGTGTATGGAGAAATTTGATATATGAGCATCATCAAAAAATTCCCAATTTAGATTAGGTATAAATGGAATAGAAATTATCTTCAAAAATTTAATAATTCCATCTTTATATATGAATTATTTTATTTTTTGATCATTCAAAAATTTATTATTTTATAAATTCTCATCATTGGAAAAAGAAGTTTTTATCTTTTGAAATAAAGATGGTTTGGAAATAATTTGAAAAGGTATTGATGTCATACCTTCCTTAATAATTCCTATATTCATATTTTCTAAATCCATGAACATAATATTCCTATAAAACCTCATTTTTGTGAGGAATCCATGATATTTCATACTCAATGCATTTGCTACCTTATTTTACATTCATGGGTGACAGTGTATTTAGAAATCATAATCCTTGAGTAGCTCAATCCATCACATTTTCATCATGTCAATTTCTTTATGTGAATGTATGTATTTCAAACCCTTACGATCCCTATATATACCACACCTTTAAATACCTTGATAATGTCTTCATACCTATAAATAAAATATTATATCTTCCAAATCAAGATTAGGGGATGGAAAATTTTGTTCAAGAATAAAAAACTTCCTTGATTCATATGTAAAAACATCATCGTCATACATAAGGAAAATGCCAAGTCCCGCATTTGATGAATCACCTTATATCACAAAACCATGATTTCCCAATGGAGGAGTAAAAATTTGAACATCTAATTATCTCTTCTTCAATCCATAAAATCATTATTCAACTTTCACTATCCATATGAAGTTAATCTCTTTACATGTAATCTTGGTTAATGGGTTATCCAATCGATCAAATTTTTGGAAAAATTATAGAAAGTAACATTCTACACAACTAAAAATACGTACCTTGGTTATTTGCATTGGTATAGTCCATTATTGGACTTCCTTTTTTTCATTGGATAAACTGGGATTCCATCTTTGAAGATAATATAAAAAAGAAAAGAATCATTTTGAAGCCAAATTTCAGACTTTCTAAATTTCATATATAAGTATCTTCTATTAAGAGTCTTGATAATGATCCATAATTGATTATCATGGTCCTCATTTATCTTAGAGTGAATCAAGATATCATCAATAAATACCAAAATAAAATTATCAATATATTACTTTAATAATATTTTCACTATATCCATGGTGATAGAGAGTAAATTAGTCAATCTGGATTGGATTTCTCTGAACTCATAATGTTCATACCTCCTTCGAAATATTGTCCTCAAAATATATTCATTATTTACTCACAATGGATGATACACATAATGAAGTTAAATCATTTAAAAATATTTATCTTTTAGAAGTTCATTAAATTACTCATTAATTCAATATAGAGGATAATTTTTCTTTATCATAATAGAATTTATTTCCATGTAATAAATGTGTAGCCTTACATATCCATATTTTATATTAATAAAGATAACATGGTCTACCTAAAGAAAAATAGTAGGGAATATAAACACATTGTCACATAACTCTTCTAGTTATTTATTCAACTAAACTTATTCCATTTTTTCCATTCTATTGGGAGTATTTGATATTGCTCTTGCATCTTGGATTAAATCAAAGGAAGAAAATCAAATTCATGATATGGTGGATGCCCAAGTAATTACTCAATAAATATATCAATACATTCATATAAAATAGGTACATACACAATTTAAATATTTCCTTTTATGTCAAAAGATTACGTATATTATTCATCCCCAACAATATCATTTAGAAGAGAAACTATGGGTGGCTTTATACAAGATGCGGATGATAAAATATCCCCTCTAAAGATAAGGAATTATGTATCTTCTTCATGAATCATAACATAATTCCCATTACAATAAATTTTTTTAACACATTTTTAAAGACATACCATACCAAGGATTAAATCAAATAGACCATATGTATAATAATGAGGTCATCAGATATAGAAATTTTAGGTTTCATAGTGGGACATGACTAACACATTCATGTTTTAGTGGGACTTCCACTAAGATTCATGACTATAAAATCCATTCTTAAATTGATAGGTAAATATCTAAATTGTAGGAAAAAATGAATGAAATACAAGAGTGTGATTATCTAGAATAAAAAAAAGAATTAGAAATATTTTAGGATATGGTTAAAGGACCTTCCACCACATCATTGAAGACTACAACCTCAGCTGTTGTGGTCAAATAATATTTGAATTTCTAACTTGGGATTTGGGGGGGAATTCTTTTGACTCCTAGGAAAATAATATTAATAGTTCCCCATATAATTACATTTGAAAAATTCTTCATTAGTAACTTCTATTATTCCCTTGAAATCACAATAATGGTGGCCTTTATCTCCACTATTATAGATAACTCTTATTCCCATTATGAATTCTCCACCGTGTTTCATTTTAAATTCATTTTAACATTAGAATTTCACCCTTCAATTCCTCCATTTTTCCATATTTACTTTTCTAAAGTGCTCAATAAAAATTTCTTATCTTGATTACTTTTAAATTCACAAGGCTTATAAAATTGTTTCTATATATTTAAAGAACATGATACTTTATCCTTATATGATGATAATGTTTTATAGACCAATTACCATAAAAGGATTGTATTAATCACATAAAATAAATATTCAATATGGATATTTGGATTATGTACATAGTCTGTAGCATGTATTTCTATTCTTGTAAAGATAGCTTTGTACTTAGAAATATTTTCTTATTCCCCTTGTCTCAAACTCAAGAATTATCTCTCCATATATTCTTTTTGATCAAGATAAAATTATTTTTCTAGGAATTTTAATTTAAAATAATTCAACACTATGTTTTATATTTCTTCTTCATCCTTATTGTTTTGAATTAGTGACCACCATTTATCTACATCCCTTGAAATATGATAAAAATCCATGATAGTCATGTCACTTTCATTACTTCCAAAGGGGAGAAATTTCTTCTTTAATTACTTTACCATTTCTTAGCTAAAAATGATTTTTTTGTCCCATTAAATGATGTTTCTAACACATGAAATGGTCAAACATTATTACATCAGGTTGTGGATATGTAGGATACTTCATACGGGTAAGGTAATTGGACATATCCTGAGTTAGTTTCCCTAATAAATTTATAATTTTTTGATCTCAAACTACAGCTCCATCTCCAACTTCATTGTTTTCCCCATGAGGGAAATCCCTACATGGATTACAAAAATTGATATGGTTTCCATTACTTCTACTACACATTATTTCCAAATAATGGAATCCACTAGATTAGATCAAAATTGTATTGACCCTCTTATCCTCATTGTCTTGAGAGTACAACGAGTCATTACTGGGGCTTAAGAGACATCCCCAAGGCAACAAAGGCTGGCAATAAATGCCGAAGGGTTTCAAAACAAGTGGGGGACGATTTACACTTTTAGAACATACCCTAGAGCCAACAACCATAACCAAAAAAATCAACTAAATGATGCATGATAACAGCTAAGACAGCTCAACCATTTATTTTATCATAAACAAACTAAAATTACCACTGCGGAAACCAACTCTGAATCAGAGTAAATAGCAGAAAGACAAACTGAAAGACCACAAGACGACAACCCTACTCCATGCTCCACAAGCTCCAAGCTCCAACATCACGAACCAGCCCAAGCATCATGAAGTAGTTATATAAACATGTGACACTTTACATTTTCCAACATCCCGGTATATGACATCCACAAAAGCACCAACGTGCCAAAGCAGGGGGTGAGTAATGAAACTCAGTAGGTTTTCCCCGATGGCTTCCACCCCTGCCTCAAGGATAAAACATGTTAACACATTTATATAAAACAATTTATATAAAACAATTCCAAAACAGTTCACCATATAAAAAGTTCCATGTCAAAACCATTTTCCAACAAAAACAATATTTCTCAAGAAAATCAACTAAGAAAAGTTTCCAATAAAATTCCCATCTCTATTTGGGAACATTCATTCCATTTCACAAATCCACACAACCAACCATGCATGCAACCTGGACCTCCCTATACTCGCGAGTGGTGAGTTATCCTTCCACTAAGCTTTCACTTAATGGACTACCTTGATGGGGGTACTTCACACCCTTATCTGTCCCTTTTAATGGGGATACTTCTCGCCCTTATCCATACAACCTTTTGATGGGGGTACTTCTCACCCTTATCCATCCCAATGCATATGAACACACACCAAAACCCATGAAAATCCATGCCAAATCCAAGTGTGTTAAAAACCTTTCAATAAACCATCAAACATTTTATTGAAAACCATTTCTTTCAAGCAGCAACACCATAACCAGTTTAAAATCACCCTTTTTAAACTCACATCAACAAACACTTTCCAAAAACACAAAATTTCCAACACCCATTACTAAAAAGGGATTTCAACCACACGTTCACATCATATAAACAACCATTTCAATCTAGGAAACAATTTGAAACTAAAACATCAAGTTCTAAGAAAGTAGAATCGGGAGTGAATCCACCTACCTCAACAAAATAGGCAAAACCAACCAAGAACCAGGTCAAAACACCATGAAACCTCCTTAGATTCCATCCCCTATCACCAAAAAATACCAAAACATAACTTAAAAGTCATCCACTAACTTAGATCTACCCACCTTGGGCGTATATCTAAGGATCCATTAGGAGGGAAGAAAGAGATCTAAGAAAGATAAAGGAAACGAGACTTACCTCGATCAAACGACCTCTAAACGCCAAGGAAACCCTCCAGATCGCTTCCAAAACACCTGGTAAGTGTTCTCCCACCTTCACCAGAGAGAAATCCCGAGTTAGGGCCATCTAGGAGAAAAAAAGAGTGGGTTTAAAGATAAAACAGATTTGATCCTTAAAAATAGTACTTAAGTTGACTCCGTGCATGGTTAGTCTGCACGGTTAGTCAAATCGTGCGCTAACCATGTGGTAGTCACTGCTTGGAAGGGGCGCTCCGCACAGCCTCCTTGCACAGTTTGTCCAAACTGTGTGCACACCGTGTGGTCTCCTCTATCCAATGTGACATCACCTTCATGACTTTCGCATGGTTTGGGAAACCCTTGCGAAGCCCATGCGTCACCACCTTTTGCCCTTTGACACTTTAAAAGTCTCCAAACATTCCCCAACCATTTCTCATATGCTTCATGTATTTATAAATCATAAAACAAGGGTTACATACCAGAAACTGGGGGTACTACATTCTCCCCACCATTGGCCTTTCCATCCCCAGAAAGTAGAAAACCATCACTTGCTTGAAATAGTTCTAGCCACATCTCTTTCATTTCTTTCTCGCATTCCCAAGTCTCTTCCTAGATCTGACCATGTTGCCATAAAACCCGCACTAGTCTGATGCTTTTCCCACGCAAGACATTCTCTTTCCTATCAACAATCTGCATCAGAATATGTACCGACGCAGCATCAGGTTCTAGGTCAACATGATTAAATCTGATCACATGGTCAGGATCAGGCTGATGCTTCGTCAACTGAGATACGTAGAACACATTATGCAATGCACTGAACCGTGATAGTAATACCAACCGATATGCCACCTCACCAACCAATTCCAATATCTCAAAAGGGCCTATATATCAAGGAGATAGTTTTCACTGCTTCCCAAAACATCGATGTCCAAGCCTTGGATAGATTATCAAAAAGACATGATCACTGACTGCAAATGACAACGGACTTCGGCGATGATACGCATAAGATTTCTGACGACTCTATGGGATCTCTATCTTCTTTTTTATAAAATGAATCTTATCTGTTTTTTCTTGGACAAGGCTCGGCCCAACTAGTGAAGTCTCACCTGTTTCCACCCAGCATAGTGTAGAACGACAAGGACGCCCATACAATGCTTCAAACGGAGCCATGTGTATCGAGTCTTGATAAATGTTATTGTATGATAACTCCACTAAGGGTATATTCTCCTCCCATGAGCCCCCAAAATCCAATACACAAGCCCACAACATGTCTTACAACATCTGTATCATCCTTTCGGATTGTCCATCCATCTGAGGATGATATGCTATACTCATATTCAACTGAGCTCCCAAGGCTTTCTATAAAGATCGTCAGAAACCAGATTTGAACCTCGGATCTCTATCTGAGATGAAAAAAACCGGTACACCATGCCTCTTTACCAATTCTTAGAAATATATTTTTGAAAGATATTCCACCGTATGTGTTTCACGAATCGGGATGAAATGGGTTGACTAGGTTAGATGATCCACTATCACCCAAATGGCATTGTGTTTCCATACCATTCTTGGAAGAGCTGTAACAAAATCCATTGCTATCTGATCTCATTTCCACACTGGGATAGGTAATTATGGTAACATACCAGCTGGTCTCTGATGCTCTGATTTAACATGATGACAAGTTAAGCACCACGAGATGAACTCGTCCACTTTCCTTTTCATGCCGCTCTGCCAAAACTGCGCCTTCGACGCCTTATACATCTTCTGTGTACCTGGGTGTACATCCCATCATGAATGGTGGTAAGCATGAAGGAGTTGTTCCTGATCAGTTAAAGGTACAACCATCCGATCTCGAAACCATATAACTGAACTCCAATCCCACTTCCATCCATCTATGGTCTCCCCACCATTGAGTTTCGAACACATTGCAACACTGTATACATCAGATGAATGTGCCTCCTTTACTATCTCCACCAAATCATGAACAAGTACAATTGGAATGAAAACGTAACATCATCTTGGTCTTCACATTCTATACGAATGTCAGCTAAGACCGATATCAACTTCCACTCATATAAATATTCTTTCTCCAACTGAGTGTACGACTTTCTACTTAATACATCGGCCACTGAATTGCCCTTACGCGGTGTATAAATCAAGTCAAAGTCAAACATTTGAAGATACTCCATCCATCTCCTCTACCTCAGATTGAAATATCATTGTGATAAAATATGCTTCAAGCTTTTTTGATCTATAAACACAACAAATTTCTTGCCAAAGAGGTAATATCTCCATGTTTTCAAAGCATGGACGACTGCAGCTAACTCCAAATCATGTGTTGGGTAGTTCTTTTCATGCAATCTCAATAGTATTGAGCCATAAGAAACAACATGGTCTCCTTGCATGATAACACATCCCAAAAAAGATCCTGAAGCGTCACAATACACCACGTACCCCTGTTCAGATTCTTGAAAAATCAAGATGGGTGCTGATGTAAGGAAAATTTTCAACTCTTGAAAAGATATCTAACATTCCTCAATCCATTGAAATGTACTATTGTTCTTTTTAAATGCTGTCATAGGTGAAGCTAGTCATGAGAAGTCACGCACAAAGAGTCAGTAATAACCAGCTAGACCAAGAAAACATCGCATTTCAAATACCTTCTTTGGTGGTTGCTAAGAAAGAACAACTTCTATATTTTCTGGATCCACTGAAACACCATTCTCAAAAACAACATGGCCCAGAAAGCGTACCTCTCATATCAAAAATCGCACATTGATAAGTTGTCATACAACTGATGGTCTCTCAATATTTCCAACACTATCGTCAAGTGTTTCTCATGCTCAGCCCTTGTTCTTGAATACACCAATATGTCGTCCACAAACACCACAACAAAAGCAATCCAGATATTGTTGAAATATTTGATTCATCAATGCCATAAAGACTGCTGGTGCATTCGTAAGACCAAAAGGCATGACTATATATTTGTAGTGGCCATATCTACTTCTGAAGGCTATCTTCGGAATATCCTCCATCCGAACTCACAACTGGTGATATCCTGACCACAAGTCAATCTTAGAGAACCACTGAGCTCCCCTAAATTGATCAAACATGTCATAAATGTGTGTAAGTAAATATCTATTCTTTATCGTAACTTGGTTAAGTTTATGATAATCTACACATAGCCTTAAAGTTCTATCTGTTTTCTTTACAAACAAAACTGGTGATGCCCACAAAGACTCGCTTAGCTGAATAAGAACGTTTTCCAGTTCTTCCAACTGTGCTTTCAATTCCTTTAACTCCATAGGTGACATCCTATAAGATGGAATTTTGATAGCACTAGTCCCCAGAAGGAGATCGATCGTAAACTCCACTTCTCTTACAAGTGGTAACGCAAAGTAGTTTTCAGGAAAAACATCAAGAAATTGATCCGCGACTACTGGAAAACTGTTATTCGCAATCTCATCCCTCGATTACAAGTTTAACGCAGTCATATGGTAAGAGATGGTTGCCACTATTGGTGCCAACAAGCCCGTTGCACCTACCTTCTCCACTCTTTCTTCTCTAAAGAGATGCTCGATGCCATCCTCAGTCACGAAACTGACTGTTCTGCTATAATAGTCGATGTGAGCCCTGAACTCTGTCAACCAATCCATACCCATAATTATATCATATACATCCATCACCAGCACAGAGAAATCCCATTTCAGCTCATCTCCATTAACAGTTATAGAACATGCTCTACACACGAAGGATCTACCATCTCTTTCACAGAGATGAGTTTGATGTTTTATCATAGAAAGCAGCATTTCATGTATTATGTTCAGAAAATCAGAAATTATAGAAGAAATAAAAGAATTTGATTCACCAGTATTGAACAAAACTTTCATGAGGGTAGAATTCAAATGAATCGTACCTCTCACCGTAGACGGTCCAGACTGGTCATCCACAATAACTTGTTCGGCTCCATACATTTTCTTTGTTGCTGCACTTTTCTCCTTATTTCTTTGTTGAGATTTCCCAACCAGAGGAGTCATTGTATTCCTGGAATCACCATAGCTAGCTCTATTCTTCTGGAGAGATTGATTTTGCTGTCCTCGCCCTTTCGATGCATGAGATTCGTGAGAAACCTGAGAAGTGTCATGAACATCCGACCGTGGAGCACTGCAACAATATTGTTGAAGATACCCCATCATGTTGCAATTGTGGAATGCTCTCGGTGGTGATGTACATTATCGTTTCATGTGATCAATCGAGCCACATTGAAAACACCCGGCTTTCTTCATGGGTCATGGAGGAAGATTCACTGATCCAGCCTTCTGAGTGTGATTCGCACTCCCACCTTGGAATTAGGTGTCCCTCTTCTTCTTGTTCCCATCATTAGAGTTCCCACCCGTTCCCTTGGGTATCATAATACTTCCTCCTCCCATAACACCTGAGATGTCTGTTTCAGCTACTTTTTATCTGTTTACCATCTATGTATAATCCGTAATACAAAGCATATCTATCTTCAAGTGAATCTCCTGTCGCAACCCTGATTCAAAGATGCATGCCTTCAGCGATGCACTTGCAGCAAATTCCTATGCAAAGAGCACTAAATTCAGGAATTTAGCCACATACTCCATGACAGAGAGATTCTCCTACTTCAGGCTGAAAAAGTCTATTGTCCTCTGGATGTTGAAAGTGTGAGGATATAATTGTTTATTGAACAATTCCTCAAATTCCTCCCAACCCAGGCCTTGATTGACCTTACCCTGCACTGCTAGCTCCGACCACTGTCATTCAAGATCCTCCAACATATGTGTCACCAACTTTACATTTAGTTCTGCTGGTGTGACGATGAAATCGAAGATAAGATTCATCAACCTCATCCACACCTCCACCCTTTCTGGTTCAGAATCACCACAAAAGATGGGTGGATTCTACTTCTCAAACTGGACGGAATGAACTACATGACATGATTAATCCCTACAATTCCCCATGTCCATAGCCTGAAACTCTTGAACTATACTTTGGACTAGCTACTAGTTCACTTTTGGCTCAGGTGAGACCACATTCTCTACAACCACTTCAGTTTGGTTTCTACGACGCCTAACAGGTGCTATTTTCTATACAAACAACGCACACTGTTAGTCTCACTTCCTAGAAACTGAAGGCTTAGTATTTCAATTTCTATCACATCACTATCACAACATTGATTTCCAACCATCAATCTTTTCCACATTTACCCATTTCTAAAAGAGAAATATTTTCTTTCATTTGAAAATCAATCTATTTTCAAAATACATCAACCATTCTCTTTTCAAAATATTACATTTGAAAACAAGTTCAAAATTTTCATAAATCATACTATTGTATCGAACCAAATCCATTTCTCAAAATGATATATGCACTCCTTATAGGAAGTAATTCCTCTAATTCATGTCATGCACATCCCATTGGATAAACCCATGACAATGAGATTTGTTATCCTATAAGTTTCTCCAAAACTCTTATGTAGCCAACTCCCTGGTAACTTGAAGTTCAGCATAAAAAGGTTAGCTACGTCTTTTTATTCTCTACATTCCTAGTTCCGAAAATCCTACTCATTCCTAAGATAACCACCCAAGGAATAGACATGTAAGAATTAAATGCCAAGACCAACAAAAACTGATGAATACTTGTTCTATAAAGAAAGGAACAATCCGATTGCATTTATTCCCCAAGGACCGAACAAACTGATACAATTTTTAATGACCTGCTTATACTCATTGGCTTGAGAGTAAAAAGAGTCATTACTGGGCCTTAAGCGACATCCCAAAGGCGCCAAAGGCTGGCAATAAATGCCAAAGGGTTTCAAAACAAGTGGGGGACGATTTACCCTTTTAGAACAAACCACAAAGCAAACAACCATAACCAAACAAATCAAATAAATTATGCATGATAAAATCTAAGACAACTCAACCCTTTATTTTATCATAAAACAACCAAAAGTACCACCATGGAAACCGACACTAAATCAGAGTAAATAGTAGAAAGACAAACTTAAAGACCACAAGACGACAACCCAACTCTATGCTCCATAAGCTCCAAGCTCCAACATCACGAACCAGCCCAAGCATCACCAAGTAGTGCTATAAACATGTGACACTTTACATTTTTAAAAATCCCGATATATGACATCTGCAAAAGCACCAACGCAAAACAGAAGGGGGTGAGTAATGAAACTAAGTAGGTTTTCCCTGATGACTTCCCCACCCCTACCTCTAGAATAAAACATGTTAGCACATTTATATAAAACAATTTATATAAAACAATTCCAAAATAGTTCACAATATAACAAGTTCCATGTCAGAACCATTTTCCAACAAAAAAAATCTTTCTCAAGAAATGAAACCAAGTAAATCTTCTAATCAAATTCCCATATCCATTTTAGAACATTCATTCCATTTCAAAAATCCACACAAAAAACCATGCATGTAACCTAGACCTCCCTATACTCGCGAGTGGTGAGTTATCCTTCCACTAAGCCGTCACATAGTGGACTACCTTGACGGGGGTACTTCATGCCCTTATCTGTCACTTTTGATTGGTGTACTTCTGTCCCTGATTAATCCATCCTTTTAATGGGGGAACTTCTCGCCCTTATCCATCCCAATGAATATGAACACACAACACAACCCATGACAATCCATGCCAAAACCAAGTGTGTTCAAAACCATTAAATAAAGGATCAAACCTTTTATTGAAAACCATTTATTTCAAGCAGCAACAACATAACCAGTTTAAAATCACCCTTTTTAAACTCACTTCAACAAACACTTTCCAAAAACACACAATTTCTAACACCTGTTAGTAAAAAGGTGTTTAAACTATTCATTCACTATAGATAAAAAAACCATTTCAATCAAAGAAACACTTTTAAACTAAGCCTACAAGTTCTAAGAAAGTCGAATCGGGAGTATAGCCACCTACCTCAACAAAATAGGCGAAACCAACCAAGAACAGGGTCAAAACACCACGAAACCTCCTTAGATTCCTTCCCCTATCACCAAAAAGACCAAAACCTAACTTAAAAGTCATCCTCTACCTTAGATCTACCCACCTAGGGTGTAGATCTAAGGATCCATCAAGAGGGAAGAAGCAGATCTAAGAAAGCTAAAGGAAATGATACTTACCTCAATGAACCGGCCTCTAAACGCCAAGTCAAACCTCTAGATCACTTCTAAAACGCCTGGTAAGTGTTATCCCATCTTCACGAGAGACAAATAAAGAGTTAGGGCTATCTAGGAGAAAAAAAGAGTTGTTTTAAAGATAAAACGGATTAGATCCTTAAAAATAGGATCTAAGTTGTCTATGTGCACGATTATTTCGCACGGTTAGTCAAATAGTGGGCTAACCGTGTGGTAGTCACTGCTTGGAAGGGGCGCTCTACATGGCCTCCATGCACGGTTCTTCCAAATCGTGCTCACACCGTGCGGTCTCCTCCATCAAAAGTTACAACACCTGCATGGCTTTCGCACAGTTTGGGAAACCAGTGCTAAGCCCGTGTGTCACCACCTTTTTCCCTTTGACACATTTAAAGTCCCCAAACCTTTCCCAACCATTTTTCATATTCTTCATGTACATAAAAAGAATAAAACAAGGGTTACTTACCAGAAATCGGGGGTTCTACATTCTCCCTACCATTGGAATTTCCATCCCTGGAATGTAGAAAAACATCGCTTTCCGGAAAGAGTTCTAGCCACAGCTCTTTCATTTCCATCTTGCGTTCTCAAGTCTCTTCTCGAATCTGACCATGCTGCCATAAAACCCACACTGGACTGATGTTATTCCCACATAAGACATTCTCTTTCCTATCCAAAATCTACACCAAAATATGAACCAACGAAGCATCCAGTTCTAGGTCAACGTGATTCCATATGATCACATGGTTGGGATCTGGCTGATACTTCTTCAACTGAGATACATGGAACACATTATGCAATGCACTGAACTAGGGTGGTAATGTCAACCGATACGCCACCTCACCAACCCATTCCAGTATATCTAAAGGGCATATATATCAAAGAGATAATTTCCCTGCTTCCCAAAATGTCAATGTCCAATCCTCGGAGAGATTATCAAAAAGACATGATCACTCACCGCAAACGACAACCGTCTTCGGCGATGATCCACATAAGATTTCTGATGACTCTATGCCATCTCCATCATCTTTTTTATCAAATGAATCTTCTCCGCTATTTCCTGGACAAGGATTGGCCCAACTAGTGAAGTCTCACATGTTTCCACCAAACATAGTGGAGAACAACAAGGATACCCATACAATGCTTCAAACGGAGCCATGCGTATCGAGGCTTGATAGATTTTATTGTATGAGAACTCCACTAAGGGTATATGCTCCTCCCATGAGCCCCCAAAATCCATTACACAAGCCCGGAACATGTTTTCCAAAGTTTGTATTGTCATTTCAGATTGCCCATCCGTCTGAGGATGATACATCATACTCATATTCAATTGAGTTCCCAAGGCTTTCAGTAAGGATCACAAGAAACGAGATGTGAACCTCGGATATCTATTTGAGATGATAGAAACTGGTACACCGTGCCTTTTTACCACTTCTCAGATATAGATTTTTGAATGATATTGCACCATATGAGTTTCACGAATCGGGATGAAATGGGCCGACTTGGTTACATGATCCACTATCACGCAAATGGCATCATGTTTCCGGGCCATTCTTGGAAGAGATGTAACAAAATCCATTGCGATCTGATCCCATTTCCATACTGGGTTAGGTATATATTGTAACATACCAGCTGGTCTCTGATGCTCTGATTTAACCAGCTGACAAGCTAAGCACCGTGAGAAAAACATAGCCACTTTTATTTTCATGCCGCTCCCTCGAAACCACACCTTCAACGCCTTATACATCTTCTGTGTACTAGGTTGTACAAACCATCTTGAATGGTGGTAAGCATGAAGGATTTGTTCTTGAGAAGTTAAAGGTACAACCATCCAATCTCAAAACTGAAAATCTAAACTCCCATCCAGCTTCCATCCCTCAATGGTCTCCCCACCATTGAGCTTTGAACTCATTGCAACGCAGTCTACATCAGATGAATGTGCCTCCTTTACTATCTCCACCAAATCAAGAAAAAGAACAACTAGAAAAAAAACCACAGCCTCAGAAAGGTCTTCACATTCCATACGCATGTCGTCTAGGACTGACATCAACTGCAACTCATCAGAAACTTCTTTCGCCAACTGAGTATACAACTTTCTCCTTAATGCATTGGCCACCGAATTTCCCTTACCCGGTGTATACATCAAGTCAAAGTAGAACATTTGAAGATACTCCATCCATATCCTCTTCCTCGGATTCAAATATCGTTGTGAGAAAATATGCTTCAAGATTTTGTGATCTGTAAACACAATAAATTTCTCGCCAAAGATATAATGTCTCCTTGTTTTCAAATCATGGACGAATACAGCTAACTCTAAATCATGTGTTGGGTATTTATTTTCATACACTCTTAACTGGATTGAGCCATAAGCAACAACATGTTCTCCTTGCATGAGAACACATCCCAAACCAGATCTTGAAGTGGAACAATACACCAAGTACCCTTGCCCTGATTCCAGAAAAATCAAGATGGGTGCTCATGTAAGGCGAATTTCCAACCCTTCAAAAGATCTCTGACATTCCTCAGTCCATTGAAATGCATTGTTTTCCTTTTTCAATGATATCATAGGAGAATCAAATTGTGAGAATCCTCTCACAAAGTGTTGTTAATAACCAACTAGATCAAGAAAAGTTCGTATTTCAAATGAATTCTTCAGCTGTTTCCAAGAAAGAACTGCTTCTATCTTTTCTAGATCCACTGAAACACATTTCTCAGAAACAACATGGCCTAGAAAGCGTACCTCTTGTATCCAAAAATCTCACTTTCATAATTTGGCATACAACTGAAGATCTCTCAAGATTTCCAACACTATCGTCAAGTGTTTCTCATGCTCATCCCTTGTTATTGAATACACCAATATGTCATCCACAAACACCACAACAAAAAGAATCCAAATATTGATGAAATATCTGATTCATCAATTCCATAAAGACTGCTAGTGTATTATTAAGACCAAAAGGCATGACTACATATTCATAGTGGCCATATCTGCTTCTAAAGGCTATCTTCAGATTATCCTCTTTCCGAACTTGCAACTGGGGATATCCTGACCGCAAGTCAATCTTAGAGAACCACTGAGCCTCCCTAAATTGATCAAACATGTCATCAATTTGTGGAAGTGGATATCTATTCTTTATTGTAACTTTATTATGTTTACGATAATCCACACATAGCCTTAAAGTTCCATCTGCTTTCTTTACAAACAAAACTGGTGCTACCCTTGGAGACATGCTTGGCTGAATAAAACCTTTGTTTTCCAGTTCTTCCAACTGCTCTTTAAATTCCTTTAACTCCATCGGTGCCATACTATAAGATGGAAGTGAAATTGGGCTGGTCCCTGGAATGAGATCGATTGTAAACTCCACTTCTCTTACAGGTGGTAACCATAAGAATTTTTCAAGAAAAACACCAAGAAATTGATCCACGACTACTAGAAAACTGTTATTCGCAATCTTGTCCCTTGATTCCAAGTTTAACACAGTAATCTGGTAAGAGATTGTTTCCACTACTGGTGCCAACAAGCTCGTTGCACCTGCCTTCACCAATCTTTCTTCTCTAAAGAGATGCTCGATGCAATCATCAGTCCTGAAACTGACTGTTCTTCTATAACAGTCGATGTGAGCCCTGAACTCTGTCGACCAATCCATACCCAGGATTATATGATAGAAATCCATCTCCAACACAGAGAAATCCCATTTCATCTCAACTCCATCAATAGTTATAGAACATGCTCTACACACGAAGGCTTTACCTTCTCTTTAACCGAGAGGAGTTCAATGTTTTATCACAGAAGGCATCATTTCAAGTTTTAAGTTCAGATAATCAGTAATTATAGAAGAAATAAATTAATGTGATGCACCAGTATCGAACAACACTTGTATGAGGGTATAATTCAAAAGAATCATACCTCTCACCATAGATGGTCCAGACTAGTCATCCACAATCACATGTTCGGATCTATATAATTGATTTGTTGCTGCACTTTGCTCCTTATTTCCTTGTTGATATTTCTCTGCCTGAGGAGTCATAGTATTCCTAGAATCACCATATATAGCTCTGTTCTGCCGGCGAGATTGTTTTTTCTGTCCTCGCCCTGTCGTGGCATAAGATGATTGCGACACCTGAGAATTGTCATGAACACCTGACCATGGATCACTATGACAATATCACCGAAGATTACCCATCTTATTTCAATTGTGGCATGATCTCAGTGGTGATGTATTTTCTCGTTTCATGTGATCAATCAAGACACATTGAAAACACCCAGCTATCAACATGGGTCGTAGAGGAAGATTCACTGATCCAACCGTCTGATTTTGATTCACACTCCCACCTTGGAAGTAGGTGTCCCTATTCCGCTTGTTCCCAGTATTAGAGTTCCCACCCATTCCCGTGGGTATTATCATACTTCCTCCTCTCATAACTCATGAGATGTCTCTTTTAGATACTTCTGGTATGTTTACCATCTCTATATAATCCGTAATACAGAGCACAAATATCTTCGAGACAATCTCCTATCGCAACCCTGATTCAAAGATGCATGCCTTCTGTGACGCACTTACAGCAACTTCTGGTTCAAAGCGTACTAAATTCATGAATTTAGTCACATACTCCATGATAGAGAGATTCTCCTGATTCAGGCTGAAAAAGTCTGTTGTCCTCGGGATGTTGAACATGTGAGGATAGAATTGTTTATTGAACAATTCCTCAAATTCCTCCCAGCCCAGGTCTTGATCAACCTTAGCCTACACCACTAGATCCCACCACTGTCATTCAAGATTCTCCAGCATATACATCACCAACATTACTTTTAGTTATGCAGGAGTGCCAATGAAATCAAAGATACGATTCATCCTACTCAGCCACACCACCGCCCTTTCTAGTTCAGAATCACCCTGAAAGATGGGTGGATTCTGCTTTTGGAACTGGACGGAATTGTCTACATGCCTTGACTCATCCCTCTGATTCCCCATGTCCATAGCCTGAAACACTTGGACTATACTTTGGACTAGCTGCTGGTTCTCCTATGGCTTAGGTGCGACCACATTCTCAGTAGCCTCTCCCGTTTGGTTTCTACAACGCCTAATAGGTTCCATTTTCTATACAAACAATGCACTCTATTAGTCTCACTTTCTAGCAACTGAAGGCTTAGTATATCAATTTCTATCCCATCACTATCACAACATTTATTTCCAACCATCAATCTTTTCCACATTTACCCATTTCTAAAAAGAAATCTGTTCTTTCTTTTGAAAATCAATCTATTTTCAAAATACATCAACCATTCTCTTTTCAAAATATTTCATTTGAAAACAAGTTTAAAATTTTCATAAGTCACGTTTTTGTATCAAACCATAATCAATTTGTCACAATTATATATGAAAACCTAGTGGGAATTCATTCCTCTAATGCATGTCATGACCATCTCATTGGATAAACCCATGAAAATGATATTTTTTATCCTATAAGTGTCTCCAAAACACTTATATACCCAACTCCAAGGTAACTTGAACTTCAACATAAAAAGGTTAGCTATGTCTTTTTTTGATCTACATTCCAGGATCCTACAATCCTACTCCTTACTAAGATTACCACCCAAGGAATAGACGCACAATAATTCAACGCCAAGACCAACAAAAACTGATGACTACTTGTTCCACAAATAAAAAACAAGATGATTGCATCTATACCCTAAAGACCGAACAAAATGATTCCATTTGTAATGAATCGCTTATCCTCATTGTCTTCAGAGTACAACGGGTCATTACTGGGCCTTAAAAAACATCCCCAAGGTTCCAAATGCTGGAAATAAATGACAAAGGGTTTCAAAACAAGTGGGGGATGATTTACCCTTTTAGAACATACCACATAGCCAACAACCATAACCAAACATATCAACTAAATGATGCATGATAAAAGCTAAGACAACTCAACCATTTTTTATCATAAACCAACCAAAAGTACCATCGTGAAAACCAACACTAAATTAGAGTAAAAAGTAGAAAGACAAACTGAAATACCACAAGACGACAACCCAACTCCATGCTCCACAAGCTCCAAGATCCAACAGCACGAACCATCCCAGGCATCACAAAGTAGTGCTATAAACATGTGACAATTTTCCTTTTCCTACATCCTGGTATATGACATCTGCAAAAGCACTAACATGCCAAAGCAGGGGGTGAGTAATGAAACTTAGTAGGTTTTCCCCGATGACTTCCCAACCCCTATCTCTAGGATAAAACATGTTAGCACAATTATATAAAACAATTTATATAAATCAATTCCAAAATAGTTCACAATATAACAAGTTCCATGTCAAAACCATTTTCCAAAAAACCCATCTTTCTCAAGAAAAGCAACCAAGAAAAGTTTCCAATCAAATTCCCATCTCCATTTTGGTACATTCATTACATTTAACAAATCCACACAACCAACCATGCATGCAAACTAGACGTCCCTATACTCACAAGTGGTGAGTTATCCTTCCACTAAGCCGCCACTTAGTGGACTACCTTGAAGGGGGGACTTCACGCCCTTATCTGTCCCTTCTGAAGGCTATCTTTAGAATATACACCTTCTAAACTCACAACTGGTGATATCTTGATCGAAAGTCAATCTTAGAGAACCAATGAGCTCCCCTCAATTGATCAAATAGGTCATCAATGCGTGGAATTGGATATCTATTATTTATCGTAACTTGGTTAAGTTTATGATAATCCACACATAGCCTTAAAGTTCCATCTGCTTTCTTTTCAAACAAAACTAGTGCTGCCCATAGAGACATGCTTGGCGGAATAAAACCTTTGTTTTCTAGTTCTTCCAACTGTGCTTTCAATTCATTTAACTCCTTCAGTGTCATCCTATAAGATAGAAGTGAGATAGGACTGGTCCCTAGATGGAGAATGATTGTAAACTACACTTCTCTTACAGGTGGTAACCCTAAGAATTTTTCAAGAAATTGATCTGTGACTATTGGTAAACTGTTATTTGTGATCTCGTCCCTCGATTCCATGTTTAACGAAGTCATCTGGTAAGAGATCGTTCCCACTACTAGTGCCAACAAGCCCATTGTACCTGCCTTCACCACTCTTTCTTCTCTAAAGAGAGGCTCGACGCCATCCTCAGTCACGAAACGGACTGTTCTATTATAATAGTCGATGTGAGCCCTGAACTCTATCAACCAATCCATACCGAGGATTATATCACAGACATCCATCTCCAGCACAAATAAATCCCATTTCAGCTCATATCCATCAACGGTTATAGACCATGCTCTACACACGAAGGCTCTACCTTCTCTTTCACCGAGAGGAGTTTTAATTTTTATCACTGAAGGTAACATTTCATGTTTTATGTTTAGTAAATCAGCAATTCTAGAAGCAAGAAAAGAATGTGATGCACCAGTATTGAACCACACTTTCATGAGGGTATAATTCAAAATAATCGCACCTCTCACCGTAGAATGTCCAGACAGGTCATCGACAACCACATGTTCGGCTCCATATAATTGCTTTGTTGCTACACTTGGTCCTTATTGCCTAGTTGTGATTTCCCTGCTTAAGGATTCATGGTATTCCTGGAATCTCCATATCTAGCATTGTTCTGATGGTGAGATTGACTTTTCTGTCCTCGCCTTGTCGAAGCATAACATGCTTGCGACACCTGAGAAGTGTCGCGAGCACACGACCATGGGCCACCGCGACAATATCACTGAAGATTCCCCATCTTTTTGCAATTGTGGCATGATCTCGGTGGTGATGTACATTCTCGTTTCATGTGATCAATCAAGACATATTAAAAACACCTGGCTTTCATTATGGGTCGTGGAGGAAGATTCACCGATCCAGCCATCTGATTCTGATTCGCACTCCCACCTTGTACGTAGGTGTCCCTCTTCCTCTTGTTCCCAGCATTAGAGTTCCCACCCTTTCCCATGGGTATCATCATACATATTCCTCCAATAACTCTTTAGATGTCTCTTTAATCTATTGTTACTCTGTTTACCATCTTTGTATAATCCATAATACAAAGCGCAACTATCTTCGAACGAATCTCCTGTCTCAACCCTGATTCAATGATGCGTGCCTTCAGTGATGCACTTGTTGCAACATCCATTGAAAAGTGCACTAAATTTGTGAATTTAGCTACATACTCCATGATTGAGAGATTCACCTGCTTCAGGATGAAAAAGTCCATTGCCCTCTGGATGATGAACATGTGAGGATAGAATTGTTTATTGAACAATTCCTCATATGCCTTGATCGACCTTAGCCTACACCACAAGCTCCCACCACTGTCATTCAAGATCCTCCATCGTATACATCGCAAACATTACTTTTAGTTCTTATGGTGTGCTGTTGAAATCGAAGATACGATTTATCCTACTCAGCCACTCCTACGCCCTTTATGGTTCAGAATCACCCCAAATGATGGGTGGATTCTGCATCTAGAACTGGACAGAATGGTCTACATGCCTTGACTCATCGATCTGATTCCTCATGTCCACATCCTGAAACGCTTGAACTATACTTTGGACTAGCTGTTGGTTCACTTGTGGCTCAGGTGTGACCACATTCTCCGCAGCCACTTCCGTTTGGTTTCTATGACACCTAACGGGTTCCATTTTCTATACAAAAAACGCACACCGTTAGTCTCACTTATTAGAAACTGAAGGCTTAGTATTTCAATTTCAATAACATCACTATCACAACATTGATTTCCGACCACCATGCTTTTCCACATTTACCCATTTCTAAAAAGAAATCCTTTCTTTCTTTTGAAAATAAATCAATTTTCAAAATACATCAACCATTCTTTTTTCAAAATATTTCATTTGAAAACAAGTTTAAAACATTCAGAAATCACACTTTTATATCAAACCATAATCGATTTTTCAAAATGAAATATGCACTCCTATTGGGAATTCATTCCTCTAATGCATGTCATGCTCATCTCATTGGCTAAATCCATGAAAATTAGATTTGTTATCCTATAAGTGTCTTTGAAACACTTATGTACCCAACTCCCTGGTAACTTGATGTTCATCATAAAAAAGGTTAGCTACATCTTTTTTTGCTCTACATTCCATGTTCTGACAATCCTACTCCTTCCTGAGATGACTACCCAAGGAATAGACATGCAAGAATTCAATGCCAAGACCAACAAAAACTGATGATTAATTGTTCCACCAAGAAAGGAACAAGATGGTTGCATTTATACCCCAAGGACCGAACAAACGGATACCATTTGTAATGACCTGCATATCCTCATTGGCTTGAGAGTACAACGATTCATTACTGGGCCTTAAGCGACAATCCCAAGGCGCCAAAGGCTGGAAATAAATGCCGAATATTTTCAAAACAAGTGGGGGACGATTTATCCTTTTAGAACCTACCACATAGCCAACAACCATAACCAAACAAATCAACTAAATGATGCATGATAAAATCTAAGGCAACCCAACCACTTATTTAATCATAAACCAACCAAAAGTACCACCACGGAAACCAACACTAAATCAGAGTAAACAACGGAAAGACAAACTGAAATACCACAAGATGACAACCCAACTACATACTCCACAATCTCCAAGCTCCAACATCAAAAACCAGCCCAAGCATCATGAAGTAGTGCTATAAACATGTGACACTTTACCTTTTCCAACATCCCAGTATATGACATCCACAAAATCACCAACGTTCCAAAGTAGGGGGTGGGTAATGAAACTCAGTAGGTTTTCCCCGATGACTTCCCAACCCCTACCTCTAGGATAAAATATGTTAGAACATTTATATAAAACAATTTATATAAAAAAAATTCCAAAACAGTTCACAATATAACAAGTTCCATGTCAAAACCATTTTCCAACAAAACCCATCTTTCTCAAGAAATGAAACCAAGTAAAGTTTCCAATCAAATTCCAATCTCCATTTTGGCACATTCATTCCATTTCAAAAATCCACACAACCAACCATCCATGCAACTTGGACCTCCCTATACTCACGAGTGGTGAGTTATCCTTCCACTAAGCCATCACTTATTGGACTACCTTAACAGGCGTACTTCACGCCCTTATCTGTCCCTTTTGATGGGATTACTTCTTGCCCTTATCCATCCAACCTTTTGATGGGGGTACTTCTCGCCCTTATCCATCCCAATGCATTTGAACACACACAACAACACATGTAAATCCATGCAAAAACCACGTGTGTTAAAAAACATTCAATAAAGCATCACACCTTTTATTGAAAACCATTTCATTCAAGCAGCAAAACCATAACCACCTTAAAATCACCCTTTTTAAAGTCACTTCAACAAACACTTTGCAAAAACACACAATTTCCAACACCCATGACTAAAAAGGGGTTTCAACCATTCTTTCACAGTAGATAAACAACCATTTCAATCAAGAAAATAATTTGAAACTATGCCTTCAATTTCTAATAAATATGAATTAGGAGTGAAGCCACTTGACTCAACAAAATAGGTGAAACCAACCAAAAACCGGGTCGAAACACCACGAAACCTCCTTAGATTCCTTCCCCTATCACCAACAAGACCAAAACATGACTTAATATTCATCCACTACCTTAGATCTACCCACCAGGGCCATTGATATAAGGATCCATCAAGAGGGAAGAAAGAGATCTATGGAAGCTAAAGGAAATGGAGCTTACCTCAATCAACCGGCCTCTAAAGGCCAAGGAAAACCTCTAGATCACTTCCAAAACGCATGGTAAGTGTTCCCCCACCTTCACCAGAGAGAAATCCTGAGTTAGGGCCATCTAGGAGAAAAAATGAGTGGGTTAAAGATAAATCAGATTAGATCCTTAAAAATATGATATAAGTTGACTAAGCGCATGGTTAGTCAAATCGTGCACTAACAGTGCGGTAGTCACTTCTTGGAAGGGGTTCTCTGCACGGTCTCCTCGCATGGTTTGTCCAAACCGTGTACACGCTGTGTAGTCTACTCTGTCCAAAGTGACATCACCTGTAAGGCTTCCGCATGGTTTGGGTAACCCATGCGAAGCCCATGCGTCACCACCTTTTTCCCTTTGACACTTTAAAAGTTTCCAAACATTCCCCAACCATTTATCATATGCTTCATGTACTTAAAAGGCATTAAATAGGGGTTACTTACCAGAAACAGGGGCTACTACAAAAACATTAAGAATCATAATGTATAATTTCGGGACTAGTAAAACACTTAACATAAATTGAGAATTTATGTATAAATAATCTCAAATTCATAAACATTATTTCTTTGGGAATTTTCTCAAGTCCTCAAAATTCATTCAAATCCTTTATAGTGGTTTGTAAATAAAATTTGAATTATTTAAAAAATATAATATTGAAATATAAAACTGGGTGTGCAGTATGTCCAATTATCATGAACTAGGTGAAGATTGAGAAAAATCACAATTCACCCTTTTTGGGGATATTATGAATTTGTACAATTTTTCCCAAGACACGTCCACTTCTATTATCAAGAAAGTAATATATTTTTTGGAAAACCACATAATCTATACCTTACCAAAACATTATGAAGTTATTCTATACTTATATTTATCTGATAATTCAGTTATAGGGTTATATTACCTAATCTATTTCTTCACAAAACTAGTTTACAAGGTTTCTACTAAACATCCTCTAATTCCAACTATAAATACCTTCACCCTAGTATCACAAAGTTTGTGGTTACATTATTAAATTATCACTGTCTACAATGAATAACATCATTATGTAATGAATTGTTTTACAGTTTAGGAAAACTATACATATACTTGAATATTATATTTAAATTGTAAACATAAAATTCAACTTATTATTTTCTTTAAATACACCATTATTCCCTTTTACCATATCCCTACATATTATTCATAATACACTTCATGGAATCACGTGGAAAGTAAAAATAAGAAATGTGTGAACTCTAACGCCTATTAAGGGTATGTGTTTGTCAGAATATATCATAAAGAAATAAGGTATAATCAATATGGAAATGTAATAACTAAAAAACATTCCATTTAGTCAAAAAATTAAACATGAATACTAATATATAAGGAATAAATGGTAATCACAGAATTCTATATAAATAATTACATGATATTGAAACTTGACCATGGATATTCTATCTAATCGAATAATCATATAGATATCTATAACTAATCTCATAAAAATGGAAAGCATATTGCTGAACATCATAATCATACCTTCAAGGCCTCATTCGAATATATGTTACATGAATTGGTGATTCATTGACCAAATTCACAAGTTGGTTTGTCTCATGAGACTTCCCAATGAATCGAGGGGCTATAGTGGGCCCTACCAATCACCAACTATGTCTAATTCATTCCTAATACTAATGGGGGAATCATAAAAAACATAAAAAATAATATTTAAAAACTAGAATAGAAAATGTTAACAAATTACACAATTGTCAGGTCCACAATGGTAAATACCCATAGAGGTGGTTGAATCCTGGTATAACAAATTAAAACAACTGACCCTTTTGATATTGTTTCATTATTAAAAAACACACTTCTCTCTTTCCCTCACTGAAATGTATGAACAAAAATTAAATCATGTATGGGACACGGGAAGTTTTACTTGGTTCACCATCACTGGGCTACATCTAAGGAGAACATACCAGTGATGTCTTGATTGTACCAAATGTACTAAGTCTCACTGCTAAAATACAATGTTCGATCTAGATCTTTTATGCCTAGGTTCAATGCCTTTATAAGGTTTAGGGTCTTCTCACTATATTCCCAATGGTAACTCCCTAAGTGTTTTCTTCCAGCTCACTGCCAGTGGGAAGGATCACCGTCTTCCTCTTCCTTTTCTCATTGATATTTGAATGGATCAACACATAGTTTATGGACTTTTAGGTCCCTTCATTATCACTAATTAATACATCATCATTTTTACATGGATTCTCTGTTGGAGTTCAAATTTCATCCATAGATGAATACCTCTTTATCATAGTATTACACGGAAACCTCAAATCATTCTTTCAACCCTTAATGTGCCTCGTGTGAATGTTTTATGACTTTCATGAAAAACCTCTTCTTACATGAAACAACCTTATTAAATACTACACCAAATTTACATGCAACCTCCCTACCTTGTTCACAACTTTAATCTTACTCACAACATCCTTATCTTGGGCACAACTCCAATTATTTTGGCATAACTCCATCTGCACACAATTCTTATATGATCTAAAGATCATATTCTCTCTATGTGTTGAGATACCTCAAATGAGGTGGGTCACCTATTATTTATAGGCATCCCCAACCCCTATTCGCAAAACCCTGATGTGTCATGCAAAACCTTCTTTGAGCAGAGAAAACAACATTTCATGTCACATAGGGCGAGTAATCCTCTTTCGCACAAACTCATATTTTGTGAACATTACCAAATATTTTGGGAACTTCATAATTTTTCCATATTTCGATGTTCTAATCCCAAAACATTCCTTTCATGAAAGTTTCCAAATCACCTTCAATCTTTCACGCAACATCCTTTTCCAAAAATACCTTTCTCTATTTTCCTAATTTTGAGGCAAAAAAAATTGGAAAAACCTGTAAGATGGTTGCACCTTTTATACAATATTTTTGTACCACCTCCAGATTATCCATTACTTTTTCATGGTCCTTTTTCAACATAGATTATTAAAAATATCTCTATATGACCACAACTAACCAATCAAACCCTCTTTATCAACAAACACAATGAACCCAAAAAAAGATTCAATGTTATCTTGAGATATTCTTTCCTAACGCCAATAAATAAACATAATAAACATAAACATTAATATTAAAAAATTAGCATACATATGTTAATACTTTATAAATCAATAAACATAATTTTATACCATATATATTACTATAGAGAATGGTATCAAAATAGTACATCCTAATCAAATTAATCATAATATATCTATATAAATAATAAATATGTTATATTTAAAACATATTCTCAACGGATCAAAATGAAAAATTACGGTTGTTGTTATTGATTAATAGAAATACCATAAAATTACATTAAGAACATTCTTCAGCAAAATATATGTTTCACTTTGAAAATTTGTTTTAAAATCTAAAAAATTATAGAATATTAGGAAATACATTTTCATTAAAAATAGAATTGTAAACATATAAAGGAAGATTCAAAACAATGATTGGGAATGATGTTAGGAAATTATATTCATGCCATATAAAATAATAAAACATTATTTTCGAACTGTTTCAAAAAGGATAAAAGTACCTCATTTGTAAAACAATAATAAGAATCCGCTCAACCCATTTTTTAAAATTAAAAAAATGGGTAAACTTTTCTTTAATAAATAAATTGTAGAATGATAAAAATAGGTTTTAATATTTTTATAAAACATGTATATGGAGGGAAAAAAACTTTTGATCTAATAGTGAAATAATGATTTATTCATAAAAATAATCTATTATTGTATTTAGTTATTATAAAGATTAAAAATAAATGATAAAATATATTTCCATAAAAAACATAGGTGGACAAAATATATAAATTTATTTAGAGTAAGATCATAAGATTTCATCATCAGAAACTTAATCCCAAACAATCCAGATAAACAATGAGATCGAAATATAGAACATAAACACTTTATAACTTTTTAATCATTATCCCCATGTAAGAAATAAAATTAGTTGGATATGTATATCCAATAACTTTCTTCATATTTATCATAAAAAAATAAATGGTTTTTATATATACACCACACAAAATAAAAAAATGTTATCAAAGGAATGTGTCCCATGTTGGATAGTAATATATATATAAGTGTATATATAGAGGGAATAATACAAGTGGGGTGGATTTTATGTTTAAAGACATTAGATTTTAACACTTGAGAAGGAACTTAATTTAAGAGTTCATAAACTAATACAATTCACAACCAATACAAATGATCATACAGGTCGTGGATCTGATGGATATGATATATTGTAATACCACAAGTAATGAAAATCAATTGTATTCGAATTGAAAACAATGATCAAAGTGATGTAAATGATTATTCCATACAATGTATAGTATCTATTAATACAATATGTAATGAATGAATCATAATTGAAATAATTACAGTATAAAATAATATGAATTGAAAAAAGCAACAAAAGTGATTCCATTTCTATTATAAATAGTAGCGGAAAACTAATGGTATTGCAATTCTTTTATCCCAAAGAGTAGGGTATAATTTCACCTAAGAGAAAAGGTCTATCTTACCACCACCGTGGTAAGACATAGATATGATGACCATCATGACTATCTTCCTATCCCTAGAATCCATCGACTAAGAATCTAATCAGAACCTCTATCTTTAAAACAATTGAAATCCATCGATAAGATGATCGATAGAACATATTCTGATCCATAGAATCCCTCGATCATTATCACAATGATCAGATGCACAAATCATAAACAAATCACTTATA
The DNA here is from genome assembly GCA_963277665.1 of Viscum album. Taxonomy (NCBI): domain Eukaryota; kingdom Viridiplantae; phylum Streptophyta; class Magnoliopsida; order Santalales; family Viscaceae; genus Viscum; species Viscum album. The sequence continues at coordinate 866,644,827 of OY728158.1, forward strand.
TAAATACAATAACTTGTAACAAGATATTCACTTCTTGTATCTTCAATTATTTCGCACGAAGAAAGAGAGTGGCCACAACATCTCTCTCCATAAATTGATTGAAGAAAAAATTATGTATTCTGGTTTGAATGACCTCCTATTTATAGGCCTCAGGTTCCAATGGTCATATTTTCTCTAACTGTCATATTTCTCTGAAAAAATTGGAGGGACGTGGACACCTAGCATTACAACTGTCAAAAAAATATAATACACGACTTTGTTTTGATTGGTAAATAACCAACTCAAGGACATCATTTTAGTTAGAAAATAGTTAGTACAAAATTATGAATCATGTAGTATGGGTAATATGTAATTGGTATTTATGTAATGATAAGAGTGTAATTCATTTCAAAATTACAATACATAACTTGGTTACCAGGATTATCATGATAACAATTCATATCATGATTACAATTTATAACATAATTATGATTCTTAATATGAATATGATACATAACCTGGTTACAACTATTATCATGGTTACGATGCTAGAATATAATTCATAATAACAATATGATACATAACATGGTAATGATACCTAACCGAGTTACGATTCATGGATACGATATAATACATAACCTTATTATGATACATGATTATGATGAATTACTTAACCTGGTTACGATGCATGATTATGATGAAGTACTTAACCTAGTTACAATACATGTGGTTATGATTCATGTGGTCATAATGCATAACCTGCTTATGATACATGACCTGGTTATGATGCATGTGATTACGATGCATAACCTAGATACGATACCTGAATTGGTTATGATACAGGTGGTTATGATGCATCACTTGGTTACAATACATGACCTGGTTACGATACATGTGGTTACGATGCATAACCAAAAATATATGATAAGAAAACAACATATATGATTTCAATATAAACATTATTCATGATTAATATATATTTGATTATGATTGTAAAACAACATACATAATTAGGATAGGAATACAACATATATGAAAACTATGTGAGTGATTACGATTGTAAAGCTACCTACATGATAAAAATATATGTGATTAAGATATGTGTGATTTGTGATTTCCAAAAAAATTATTGATTGGAATGTCAAAACATGTTTTGACCCAAGAATACCCCCCTTTTTTGGAAATCAAAAAACAAAAAAAATCAATAAATACTTATCTCCCCCATTTTTTAATAACTCTTTTGAAAGTAATAGTGAATAAGACTAATTCTGCCCTTTATTTCAAATCATTGGGGATCATATTATCTTTACTTTTACTTGGGATTTCTCCCCCTTAATAATATATTCATCAAATTATTATATTTAAAACCATTCTCCCACATTGTGATTTTCAAAAAAAATAAGATAATGTATTCATTTCTTGAAAAGGGTTAGAGAAACCGTGTATGAAACAATAATCATATCATTGAAAGAAATATGGATATATTACAACAATATTTTAAAAATCATTCCTTCCATTTTTTTTAAAAATATTGAACATCATAAGCTTCATCTTTTTTAACTCATTTATGTCCTCCATGAGTTTATCAAGAGCTTATTAATGATCCTTTATCTTCTTATCTTATTCATCAATAATCCTTTCTTAATTCCAGTGCTTATCTTCATGAAGCCGATTAATTGCTTCCTGAGCTTTAAACCTTGCTTCCTGGTTATTGAAATCATTCAACTAGAGACTATATAGCTTATCTAGGATAATAAATCTATTTGAGAGTGAAACAACCTCATTTCTCTTATTCTCCAATTTGTCCTGTAGAACATCAATCTTTTCAGAGACTATTCCTTGAGAGGTATTGGGTCTTTGAAGAACTTCAAGTTTTTCATTCAACCCAGCAGACATCTTTTGGTACATAGAATTGAGAACATTTAACAAATGTACCAATTAATCCTTTTTTTTCTAGATGGTTAATGAGAAAATCATCAACATTTTATGAACACTTCACAACCTTATTCCAATCCTTACTATGATTAGCATCATGTACCCTTAAAATCTATAAATCAGCTTCAAGACATAGAAACATGTCCATCAGAACCTTGATAGATTATGTTCTATCATTACGAGAATTTGAAAGGATTTCTAATATGGATTAAATCTTTTTAATGATTAGTATAATAATCTATAATCTATTCAATGATTTTTTTGATGTACTAAATTCTATTCATAGTGATGGTTCTTTCAGAATTTGTGTCTTGAGTGTATTGTGGGAGATCACCAAAATGAGTCTTAGTGCTGATCACTTGAGCTGGATGATTCTGATTCTTATCTGATTATTCCTCTTATTTATCTTAAATCTGAATTGAATTCATGGTGTAAACCTTTTGAGAATATTCCTTGGAAGGCTGAGGATCAGGAGATAGAAAATTAAACTATGGTACATCTGAGGATTCTGCTGTATGACTTCTCTTATTTTCATCTTCTTTTTCTTCCACTACTATTTCTTCTTGTCTCGGTTCTTATTCACCTTCTTCTTCTTAGTCTTGTTATTCTTTCTCTTATTCTTTTTGTTCTTCTTATTCTTCTACATATTCTTGAGCAAGAGATTGTGTATCAGATTGTTCAGAAACTTGTATTTCCTTGCCTTTTAGTACTAGATCTGATTGAGTCTAAACTGGTGGCTCCCTTATTACAATTCTGGTTTTTTCTTGCTCAAATTTTTTTAGTAGAGTATCAATTTCAATTTCTTGAGTCTTCCTCTTATTTATCCTATTCTTCTTTTCTTCTTATTTCAAAGCCTCTTTTGATCTTATTTTTAGAGCTAGGGCTTCATCTAGATCCAAACAAAACTAGGGGTCCTTTTATTTCTTCTCTTGCATTTTCTTTATCTACCCAGCATCAACCTCATCGAATACAACCTTTTTTTTTCTTTTATAGATTGGGGTTTTTATTCTTTAATACAATTCTTTTATTCGAAGATGTCTTGGATGGCTTAGAATATTTCTTAATATCCTCAACTACTTATGTTTCTTTCTCAACATCTGGATCTTTCTCAAACTTTTCTTATTCAGGATTGAATTTTAACATTAAGCCTTTTTATTTTATCCTTCTTGATTAAGGGTTCCTTGAATGATTTTGGATCTGAATTGATTAAAAAATTACACAAGATTAAGCATTATTTTAGAAAATTACTGATAATAGTTAGAAACATGATCAACTGAGATTTTATAGAACCATATCTCATCTTTGTAATTGTCTAGAAGATAAATCCCTTAAGGTAGAACTTTGTCATGTTCACCAAATAGTGAATCACATAAACATATAAAAATTTTAAAGTATCCTTATCACCCTTTCTTGGCACTAAAAACCCATTCATCCAGTGTTCTATAAGTCTATTATCTCCTCATAAATGTCTCACCTTTATCTTGTCCTCATGAGTCTCGAAAAGTGATTCTTCATCTTTAACCTTATCAAAAGTTCCATCATATTTTAGTAATTTATGGGAAGGAAAAGGATCATCACCCTCAAATGGAACACCTAGAAATATAGTTTCTTGTTTTATGGATGTTGTATATTTATTATCATATTTCATAATAGAAATATTAATAGAATTTTCTATCTATACTAATTTATATTATTGTTGCACATCATCATGATACACAAAATCCTAATCTGAATTTTTTCTTTCCACACAAATGGATTCCCAGCCTTGGAAACTTATAATTCTTTTCAAGAATGAATCAAAAATATCGTAAAAGTCTCGAGAGACTAACGATTGACCTAGAATGTTCATTGTATAGAAATATTTAGGACACATATCCTATGGAGATGAGGCAGTAGGCTTAGACATGAAAGACTAACTCAACTCTAAAATTTTCTGGGTTACAAAAGCTGAGTAGATCTCTGATTATGAAAACTGAGGTAGTAACTGAATATGAACCATGCTGACTATTTATTGAGAAAATTGTCTTGAGAGAAAAACAAATGAGTTATATGTCGGATAGGTAGAAAGGGGTTATTTAAAAAATAAATTTACGGTCACGATTAGATCCCGAAGATCCAATGATGAGTAATGATTTTGAACTCTTGAATTTTTCCTTGGAATAAAATTGTATCCATACTAAAACTGATTAAAAGTTAAAAAATGAATTGAGAAAAAACTATTTAAACAATGAAAATAAGGCTTTAAAAATTGTACATGTCCGAGTATCAGGATAGATGTATTATTTTCAGTATATTGTTCTTATGAAAAAAAATGAAAAACAATCAAGAATATAAAATTGATAAAAATTCTAAAACTGATAAAATCAAATTGGTTGGAATCGGTCTACTAGTACTGATAGAATAATCCAATACTGATAGTCCAATACAATTAAAGTAATCTCATACCAATATTTTAGTGTTGATAATGTATTTTAATGTTGCTAGTATAGTACTGAAAAATAATCATAATACTGATAGTTCAATATTGATAAAGTATTTCAATACGAAAAGTGTAATCGAGTATCGATTAATTATGAAGTCATCATATGAAGCTGATAAAAACATGAACTTGATAAAAACATGAAACTGGTAAGAATAAAACCAATTACAATTATCATGAAACGGATTATAGTAAACAGCTTATAGTGAAACCAATATTCATATAGAACCGATAAATGAAAAACTGATAAATCAAAACTGATACATGTAATAAAACTGAAAGGAGTAAACCTCATAAACATAAAACTGGAAGGTGAAACCAATAAAATGTAAAACTAATAATAGAGATGTATTCTCCCCCTTTGAAAATGAGTAACTCAATTTAAGGAGATTATTTAAATAAGAAATAGATTTGAATTATTAATATACATTGATCATTCCTATTTTTTGTTTTATTTATTGAAATCTATTGGAAGATAAATGTTTTTCGAAAATATCAGCGTATTGTTCTTGCATTCTGATTAATTGTAATATAATATCTCCTTTCTTTGTGTGATCCCTAAGAAAGTGATTCCTAATATCTATGTGTTTTTCATGTGAGTGATGTGTAGAGTTTTTTCTATGAGTAGTGGAACTAGTATTATTACATAGTATTTGTGTTTTGGAAAACCCATTCCATAGATAGTGAGTGTGAATTGCATCCATAACACATGAGCACAACAACTTACAACTACTACATATTCAGCTTCAGCAGTGGAAAGTGTTATAGAATGTATCTTCTTACACAACCAAGAAACCAAATAATCTCCTAATAAATGACATGTTTCAGATGTACTTTTTATATCCATTATACAACCACCAAAATCAGCATCTAAAAAACATTTCAAAACATAATCATTTCTATAAGAATAGAATAGTCCTAAATCTGTAGTTACATTTAAGTAGAAAAAAATTCATTTACCAACTTTTAAATGAGACTCTTTTGGATTATTTTGGTATCTTACACATAATCATACTGAAAACATAAATTTTTGATGACTAGCTGTCACGTATAGAAAACTTCCTATCATACCTCTATATGTTTTTTGATCCACTGGTTTCCTAGCTTCATCAGGATCAAGTCTATTTGAGGCGCTGATTGGAGTGCTATTACTTTTAGTGTTGTCATATCCATAATTTTTATGTAATTATTTAATATACTTATGCTAGGATAAATATATTCTTTCTGTGTTTTGAGATATTTGAAATCCTAAAAATACCATTAACTCACCCATTGTATGCATTTTAAACTCATATTTAATAATATTCACAAAACAATCAGTTAGATATTACTGAGTTGATTTGAATATAATGTCATCAATATAGATTTGAACAATCACAATGTTTTTGTTTTCTATTTTTATAAAAAGAGTTGGTTCTGTAGTACCGTTTACATAATTATTTTTTAAAATAAATCACGTAACTCTATCATTCCATGTTCTAGGGGCTTGTTTAAGGCCATAAAAATATTTTTAATGTTTAAAAACATGATCAGGAAGTTGTTAATTTACAAAACATGGAGGTTGTTTTACAAAAACTACTTATTTTATAAAACCATTAAGAAAAGTACAGTTTACATCCATTTGAAAAAGTTTTAAATTGACGTATGCTGAAAAGGATAATAAAATTTGAATAGATTCATGCCTAGCTACCGAAGCATAGGTTTTCTTCATAGTCTATTCCATATTTTTGATTATATCCATTAGAAAAAACTCTTTATTTAATTCTTATGATGACTCCATTTTCATCACATTTTTTATGAAAACCCATTTTACACCAATTATAGTTGTTTCTTTAGGAATTTCAACCAAGGTCCATTTTTTATTTCTTTCAAATTCATTTAGATCATCTTTTATTGCATTAATGAAATCATCATCACATAAGGCCTCATTGAGATAGAAATTCAAGATGTTCTATTTCATTTCACAATGAACTTATGGTCCTTACAGGTTAATTTATATCACCAATGATATTATCACTTGTATTATTCTAAAGAGACAATTGGTTTGGGTTTTTTAAAACATGTTCATCAACATAGTATAGAAAGTCATCTGGGGTAAATGTTTCCGAAACATTTTTAATGAGTATTTCCCTTTTGAGAAAAGTTTTCAATCAAAGTTTGATAATAAATTTGTGAAAAGACATCAGTTGATGTAGGTAAGGATTGTTTTAAAACAAATGGGTTAGTATAATCTAATTTAATATGCACTATTTCTTCAATGGTAAAAGAGTTTTTGTTGAGAACCCAATAAGACTTAATAGTTGTGGAATAACCTAGAAATATTACATCATCATATTTGGGTGTGAATTTATGTAAATTATCATTAGTATTCAAAATTAATACTTTTCATCCAAACGCACTGAAGTAAAATACATTTGGTTTTTGGCCAGTCCAAAATTCATAAGGTGTTTTATTAATAAAAGGTCTAGTTATTTCATGATTTATAGTATAAAATGAAGTACTAATAGCTTTATCCTAGAAATTCTTAGCTAATGAGTATTCCCTCAACATTTTTCTTATCATTTCTTGAAGAATACAATTTCTTTTTACAACAACACCATTTTTTAGGGGTTCTTGGAGATGTGAAGTTGTGAGTAATACATTTATTACTACAAAAAGTTTCAAAATACGAATTTTGAAATTCTCCATCATAGTCACAACAAATAGTTATCAATTATAGGTTTTTCCCAATTTTAACTTCGTCTCTAAAAGTTTTGAAATATAAAAAGACTTAATATTTCATTGATAGAAAATAGACCCATTTAAATCTAGTGTAGTCATCAACTAAAACAAATACATAGTACTTTCCTCCAATGCTTCTAATTTGTGTAATGTGGAAAAGATCCATGTGAACTAACTCTAATGCATTAGAATTTGAAACATAATTTATTAACTTAAATATAGTTTTATGTTTATCTCCATATTGACAACGGTCACAAACTTTTGAATAATCATACCTAAGTTCTGGTAAATCCTTAACATGTATTTTCTTTGAGAGTATATAAAGGTTCATAATATTATTATGTCCTAACCATCTATTCCATAACCCATATTGGTCTTCCATTTCACTTAATAAAGGTACATCATGGCTCATAAGGTCTTCTATGTTATGTGTGTAAACATTCTCATGCCTATGGGAAGAATGAATGAATTCATACTAGGTATTATGAAATAAACATTTATAATTACTAAAATTTCAAAGGTAACCTTCATCAAATTATTGACTTATGATTGTAAGTTTGTTCTTAAGACCATTAACAAACAAAACATTTGAAATTAAAGCCTTTCCTAAAAGAACAATATTACCTATACCAATAATTTTTTCCTGAGCATTATCTTCAAAGGTCACTCTTCCACCTTTAGTTATAATGATATTTTCAATGAAATCTTTATTTTCAATCATTTGTCGAGAATAACCACTATCCATGTACCAAATGTTCTTGTTGTTGTTACACTTCTTGTTTCCCTAAAAAAGAAACAATTAGTTTTTCAGAACCCAAACATGATTGGATCCAAAAATGTTAGATAAAAGAATTTTAGGAATCCACATTAGTTTTAAAAAATGTGATTTATGATATCCGAAAGATTTAGTTTTATTAAGAGAAAAATGTATTTCCCAATATCCACCACATTGGCATTTAGTGCAGAATAAATAATTTTGGGGAACAAAATAGTTATGACCAAAAAACGGTTTTGAGTGAGTGTAATCAATTCCAGAACTATTCCTAAGAGGATGAAGATGATAATATATTTTTTTTAATTCTATCCTTCCATAAGTTAAGTTTGACAAACAAATTAAGAGAAAATATTACAGATTTTAGTCTAATGACTAAATTATCATTATCATAAGAAATTGTTTTGGAATTTTTTCTGTTTCAAGAACATTTTTCTATAAAAAAAGTTGATTAAAGTCCTTAGAAAGTTTATCCTTCTCATAATTTACTTCCATAAGGTTTTTCTAAATTTTTTCAAAACCAAGATTTTTATGGTAAAGATGTTATGAAATATATAATACTCCCTTTGTAAGAATAGATATTTTATAATTTCCTTAACAATCTTCTTCTTTAGATTTTAATTTTCATTCTCAAGTAATTTTTAAATATGGATGCTTCTTTAAAATAAGGTAAATCTTCCACTACTAATGAAGATCCTTCATCTGAAGAGTAAGAATGTTTCTCATAAAGATCATTTTCATTTAAAGATACATTTTTATGAGATACTTCATTGTGTACCTTCGTCATGAAACAATGATTTTCAATGGTTTATTGGTTTATAAGTCTTATATTCATTTGACCAGAAGATTCATATTCTGAGGATTTGTCTGATGAATCACCACCTCTTTCACTCCAAGTATCATTTTCATTCAAGACATTATTTTTCTTTTTCTTGTAATACTTTTTCTTATTTATTCCATAATGTTTATCATTCTTGTATTTTCTTTTTATCAATGATAAATCTGGTCTAATATGATCTACTATTTTACATTCATAACATGTTACTTATGAGCCTTTCTTGTTCTTTATATATTTATTTTTTAATCTGTATTGAATGTATTTCTTTCCAACAATCTTGTTCATCCATCGAGAAATATTTGGTAATTCATTCTCTAAGTGATCAGTCTCACATGATTCTAATATAACAATATCTTTTTTATATTTGGATCTTGTTGTACTTTCTGGTTTCTTGGATTTAGATGTAGTAGTAAAAGCTTCACTTCCATTACCACTCTTTTTCTTGTTTAAATTATCATCTATTTTTATTCTTGTCTCATGCTATAAGAGAGTACCAAATAATTCATCAAGAGTGACTTGATTGACTTTCCTATTCTCACTAATAGCATTCTTTTTTTATTCCCATGCATTTTCCATTATATAAATTATCTTATCAATAATAACTTCATCATCAAGTACTTTTTCACCCATGTATTGAATACTAATTATATTTTTCATAAATTTTTTTTGCACCTTGCATACCGGTTCTCCATAAGGAAAGACAAACACATGATATTCTGCTCAAAGCATTGCTCTTCTTGCTTTTATAACATTGAATGTACTAAACTATGTGACTTCCAATTTATTCAAGATTCAATTGGATGCTTCACATGATGATATGTGACTATATATATTTCTAGTCATAAAACAAAAAAAAAGTATTTTATACCTTGTAATTAAGTTGATATTCTATTTTATATTGGTTGGTGAAGGTTCTGATTTCTTTGTCTGGTATTTTTTATTCTCCAGTAAGAATAACAATGTTTTCCACTCTATTATTTATTACAAAATATTCATTCAATCTCTCCATTACTCATAATCATTTCCATAAAGAATATTTGTTTCAGTTGCATTTATATTGTCAATTGATCCATTAATCATTCCTTCTATCTTATAAAAAACTTTTCCACTACACACATTAGTGTAGAAAGAAGTTATAAACAAAAGATTTGTAAAAGAAATACAATTCTATTACAAAAATAAATAAATAAAGTAAACAAATATGTGGTAACCTCCTTTGATACCAATCATTGGATCATAATATAGATGTAAGTGTATATTAGAGGGCACAATACAAGAGGGGTGATTTTAGGTTTAAAAAACCTTGTATTTAAACACTTAATAAAGGACATAGTTTAAGAGGACGTAAACTAATACAACTCAAAACCAACACAAATGAACATATAGGTCTTGGATCTGATGGATATGATATATTGTATTTCCACATGTAATAAAAAAATGTATTCGAATTAAATACAATGATCCGAGTGATGTAAATGACTCTACCCTATAGAATATAGAATATATTAAAACAATAATTAATTAATTAATTGAAATTGAAACAATTACAATAGAAAATAATATGAATAGAAATAAGAAACAATGTGATTCCGTTTATATTACTAATATTAGCAGACAAGTAAATGTATTAAAATTATTTTATCCCAATGAGTAGGGTATCCTTTTACTCGGGATAAATGGTTTGTTTTACCACATCCTTCGTAAGCCTTTGATATGATGATCATCACGACTATCTTTTTATCCCCAAAAACCCTCGACTAATAAGGTAATTGGAACCTGTATCTTTCAAAAAATTTAAATCCCTTGATATAAAGATTGGCATCACATCTTTCTATCCATGGAAGCCCTTTATTGTTATCACAATGATCATGTTCACAACATAGAAACAAATAAATTATTGAAATACAAGAACTTGGAACAAGATTCTCACTTCTTGTATCATCAAGGATTTCTCAAGAAGCAAGAGAGAAGTCATAACAACACTCTATATAACTTGATAGAAGAAAAATTTATGTATTCTGGTTTGAATGACCTCATATTTATAGGCATTGGGTTCCAAAGGTTATATTTTCTCGAACGAACATATTTTTCTAAACAACCCAAAGGGACTTGGACACATGGAATTACAACTGTCAAAACAAATAGAATACATGACATCATTTTGATTGGTAAATAATCAACTCAACTGCATCTTTTTAGATAGAAAATAGTAATTACAAAAGTTTGAAACAATGATTATGATTAAAATTTAATTTCTATTGAAGTTATGATAAGAGTGTAATGTATTTCAAAAGTACAATACATAACTTGGTTACTAGGCTTATCATGAAAACAATACACATCGTGTTTACAATACATAACCTGGTTACGGTTATTAGCATGGTTATGATGCTAGAGTACAATTCATAATAAGAGTATGATACATAACAAGGTAATGATACCTAACTTGGTTATGATTCAGGACTATGATACAATACATAACCCGGTTATGATACATTATTATGATGCAGTACATAACCTGGTTGTGATTAATGAATATGATACAGTACTTAACCTAGTTATGATGCATGTGGTTATGACTCATGTGGTTACAATTCATAACCTGGTTACAATACCTGACTTGGATACAATGCATGTGGTTACAATGCATAACCTGGGTATGATATATGAATTGGTTATGATGCATGTGGTTATGATGTATGACCTAGTTTCGATACATGACCTGGTTACGATACATGTGGTTACGATTAATGTGGTTATGATGCATAACCAATAGTATATGACAAGAGAACAACATATAATATTTTGATATAAACATCATTCATGATTACAATATATGTGATTACGATTGTAAAACAACATAAATGATTATGATTGGAACACAACATATATGAAAAACAATGTGATAGATTATGATTGTAAAGAAACATACATGATAAAAAATATATGTGATTATCATATGTGTGATTTTTGATTTACAAAAAAAATTGATTGATGGGAAAGTCGAAACATGTTTTGAATCAACATCCCACAGAAATAAAGGTGAGACGAAATGACCTTTCTAATTTGGTTTCTTTAAAATCATAAACCCCATGAAATAAATAACTTAAAATTTAGTTTTAAATATCTTGAAGATAAATAGATTCATTATAAAACATATCAATGTGGTGGTATGTACATCACAGAAAATAAGTAGGTGGTGGATATGGTATATGTCTCATGGAAGTAAAAGTGAGATGACAAACCATTACCTCAATTCTAATTTCCTATGTACATGTCTGAGCCTCTTGTATAATAAATATATATTTACTATAAGTATATTAAATAACCACAATAATATATAGAATATCATATATTATTTCATTATAACTTTTTATCACACATTTATTAAAAATTCTTTATTCAAACACTATTTCAGATGATAACTACTTTGATTTTACATAAGTTTTGGTTCTATAGTTTTGGTCCTTGTACATTGATCATGGTTCCAACATCTAAAATTTTTAAACATGATATTAATATCATATATATTTATTATATATTTATTTATAATATTCAATTAAATTTAGAGATAGAAATATGTGTTACACCTTTTAAGAAGATGATAGGTCATATGTACGCATGAACATTGTTTTCATTTTTTTGAAGAATGAAATGAAAAAAATTTAAATAATAGTTCAAATTTAAAAAACCGTTATTATATCCTAAAAATCATATATTTTAATAAAATACATCATTATTACCATCCATTTCAAAAAAAATCACATCCCTTTGCGTAGGTGTTAGTACACATTTACACAGAAGCGACATAATCATTTCACAACACATTGTAAGATAATAATAAAGAAGTGAAATTATATTTATTCAAGAATAATTATTTCATAAATATTATATATATATATATGCGTGTGTGTGTGTGTGTGTGTGTGTGTGTTAAATACATCATTATATCATACAATGATAGGTGGGGATGGAAACAAATTCCATCAGTTCATGAGGCGGTTGTCCACCATACACATGATCGATGGTTTTGTTTCTCATTTCATAGAATTGAAGATGGATATTGGTTATGACATTAACATAATAAAATTTAAGAATATATAACATATCTTTTATATTATTTCATCATATTTGGATAATATTTTAAGGTGTTATAGTAATAAATAAAATGAAAATTAATGGTTAAGAACTATACCTCTTCTTTGAACAACCTTTTTAGGTTTATACCAAAAGTCTTCCATGATTGGTTTTATAATTAAAAAAGTTATATATTTAGTACGGATGGATTTAATAATTATATATTTTTTCATGAAATATATGAAATAAATTGTTATAGAAGTTTGTTTTGGAGAGGATGTGGGGAACCCTTTTATAACTCGACGGAGGACACACATCAAATTTTTGAAAGGAAAATATTTTACCCACATTTTTCTCATTACAAAAAGATCATAAATGAGTAATTACATAAACATACATGGTATAAAGTATAATTATTTCTATAAAATAGGAATTGGATAAGTGTTTCGATCATTTCAACCCTTATCTTTTTAGTTTAACCCCTCGGTAAATTCGTTTTAACCTTAACCATAGAAATTAAGTTATACAATTTTTACTATTAACTATGAAAAAAAATTAATTTAAACATTTTATATAATATTAATTATACTTATTCCAAATATGGAATCCATTTTTACATATTCAATTCTCAAAATTGGCATAATTTAATTTAAAGTTAAACCTGCAGATGTGACAAAAAAATAGTGTTCCAAAGAAAAAAAATATAATAAATTTGCACATATAACTAACTAAAATGTCCTAAATTTTAATATTTATAATATAATGGAATTAATTATACATTTAATATAATTTCAAAAAAAATGGGACCATGTAAATTCTATATATGAGAAAGTATTTTTCAACAAAAAATAAATATATTATTCTATACATAGAAAAAAATTATCTTTTTAAAAAATTATCAAAAAATACTCTTAGATGATTTTAACATGATAATTTAAAAATTGAAGTTAATTATTTTCAAATAAATCTTCTAAAAGTAAAATATCATAATTTTAACATATTTTTTTAAAATATTAATGAAACCGTTTTTTATAAAAAAGTACAGTTTTTCAAAAAAAATATTTCATTATCTTTCAAAGGATTATTATTTTTATTTATAATAAATTTTTAACCAATAAATTTATTTATACTTGTGTAAACTATAAAATTATTAAAACATAGTTGGTCCTATTCATACCTAGCAATTTGATAGCTATGTTATAACGTTGTACAATTTTACAGTTCTTTTCTAATCCAAATTGTGTCTATCATAAGATATCAAAAATATAGAATATATTTAAAAGGAAAAATATATTTTAACATATCAGGGTGTTATACATTAGATTTTTTAGAATTACATGGAATTATAGGGTCAGTGTATCTTATGGAAGATTGTAGCTTTATTAAGGAAACTTACATCTAACCAATAAATGCACTAACTCTACTAATCCTTTTAAATAATAGTTTTGTGTATGTAAATCACCCTCCAAATAAAATATTAAATTTTCAACTACTATAGTATTAAAGAATTTTTTATTTATTTCGTTGTTGTTGGTTTTGAATCATTGTTCTAGAATTACTCCTTTTAAAAGTAAATAATAAAAATCCATAAAACTTCTTCCACACTAATCCTAATAGTCCCACCTTGTGAACTATTTTCATAGAATCGACATATCCTTTTTCAATTTCAAACACAATACCTTTTGTTATCTTTATCCATTTAGTAATTAATTTTTTAGTCATATGGCCATAGGATATGCAAGTTCTACATAGGCTTAACACAACTCTAAACATTCCAAAACTAAGACTTCAGTTATCATGTTCGTTAAATCAAAATCACACTAACCTTTTGTAGAATCTTCACCCTATACTATATAAAAATCTTAATTAATTGTAAGTTTAGATTAATTTGTTTCATTAATGTGTAACTCATTATATTATTTCCCAAATAAATCAAACCTTGGAAGTCACCAAAAAGAGTTCTTATTCTTTATTTTCTTTTTAGTTCCACTAAAACAACACTTTAACCAAAACCAATCCTTTCTTGATTTTGTAAATGAAACTCACTTTGGATTTTGGATAATAGTGAAAATAAAGGTTTATGTTGAGACATGTAGTTCATGGAAGGTTTATCATATGTAAACTGTAAGTCAGTGGTTCTCTTCCATAAATCTATACATCCTCTAAATTCATCATCATAAAACCCTTATAATATATCATCTTTTATAAAACAAATTACTAGATCCACCTATCCATATCGAAAGAAATGATTTTACATAACAAACACTTTATATTTATTCCTTGGATTCACTATGAATCTACATACAATACCTTTTTCAGGAACTCTATCAATCCTTGTACAAATCATGACATACATCAAAAATTCAACATTTTATGTATATAGAACTGTTGTTATATACTTATCCTCATAATTTATTCTAAGTGCCTTATCAATGAATAATTTTACATGTTAGAGGAGGTTTGTGATCACATTCTTAGACTCATTCATTCAATATATTTCCAAGGCTATTATGATATACTTCGATATATATGGGAACAATTTTATGTCTTAAATTCCATTATGATCCTCATACCAAACAACAATTTTATAGAACCAATATATTTCACCTCAAAACCTATAAATGGTAAAAATATTAAATATTCAAGCCTTTCCTTCACAGGTCTACCTAAGATAATTCTATCCACATAAATAATAACAATGATTAATCTTCCAACATTAAACACCATCGAGTAGAAATAGTGGTCCACATTTTACTATAAAACCTCACAAAAAATCCATGTAAATCCAAATTTGTTACTTGTACAACAAAACCACTGTTATATTTTAGAATCAATATTTTGACTACTTCTTGTAGAAATATTCCTCTAAAATCTCTTGAATAAATACATTCTTCACATCGAGATTCTTCTAAAACATACCTTCCATGGAAACCATACAAAGAACCATCTGAATTTTCCAATACCTCAATATTAGAGAGAAAATATTTGTTTGAAATCCAATCCTTTTGATTTTTTAAATTTAATTACATCTAGTATTCCCTTATATCATTTCATTCCATCCAATTTATCTTTAATCTAGTATATCCATTTATTTGGTAGTGATCCTTTCTCCAGTGATAGTTCTATTATCTACTATAGTTTGGAATTATAAAAGGATCCCATATCCTGATTTATTAATAACTCCCAATACAACGAGTCACTCAATCTTTGAAAATACTTCAGGTTTTTATGTTCTCCACTATATATAAGTGTCTTTTAGTGAATTATATATTAAAATATTTTCATTAGAATTCCAATACTAGTATACCATCTCAACTCAGAGGGTTTATCAGCTGTAGGACCCCACATTTCAAAATCTATATCCCAAGCTTCAATAATCCATGATCATTTCTGTACATCATGATTTTATAATTCCATAAAATTATCATTATAGGCAATTTCAAAACATACCTATACCACTTGGACTTATGTTATATCTAAAAAATCATGAACTACCATACTTCCTTTCAAATTAAACTCAACAAGCATAAATTATTTACTTTTGAATTTTTATGTATCTTAATTTTTATCCATCCATGGGATTTCCATATTGAAGAATTATTTCATACTCTTTGTAGAAACTCTTCCACAATGACAATGAAACTAGTGGTTGTGCTGGTCTCCAAATAGCCTCAAGCAGGCCTCTATTTATTCTTGAGGCTACAGAGTAATATTGAGGGTTTATTGGTGGTATGGTGGGGAGACTGTACCCTCATGATCATAATATCATAGAGGTATATCAGATAAATAATTATCAACCAATATCAGAAGAAGTATAATTATAGGAAATGGAATGGATGATAAATACTACGAGTAAATAGGAATGGCCAAAGGGAAATATAAAATTATGCATGCATGTCGGGATGAACCTATATAATCTAAACAAGAAAAGATATAGTAGGTAGTAATATACAATAAAAAATATTAAAATGAATAAAAATACTTTAGGGTGATCTCCATGAGCATTTGGAATATTATCTCAGTCATGTCCTCCTAACTCCTGAGTACAATGCACCGCACAAGAAATCATCCAAGGACCTATGAACAGGAGGTCTACTCAGTTGCCCCAGTGAAATGGTGTCTTGAACAAGGTATGATATATAATCAGTAGGACACTAAAAATTGTTTCTAAACAATAATAAATTATGTGTATATAGAATATAACATTGTTCATGTATGACAAGTAAAGTCATAAATAAATAAAACCAGACAAGTCGGCACAGTTTCTTAAAGGACACCTGGCAGACCATACCTGATTCAACCTAACTCAGAATGTATTTGAATAAGTTGAACCTATACAGATATGATATTGATCGGTATAAAATAATTATCAATAATGGACCGAGCCCAAGCCTAGTATATGGCCAGGCAGATACATCCCCTACTAACAACTATGTAATCTTACACTTTAATAAAAAAGTCATCATTTCAATTTAAGAAGAGGACCCCTGAGGCCATCCAAAAAAACCATATAATAATCCAAAGTATCAATTATAGGGAAACTATAAATACCAAATTTTGTAAGATTTTATGCAAGGTGATCCAAAAATCGGGCCCGAGTATCACTCCCTGCATGGTGTGAACTCATCAACATCTGAGTTTGTCCCTAGTATCGCACATAGGGGTTTATGTATCACTCATTTAATGTTGAAACCATCTCACTACTGAGCTTATCCATAGGTTCTCCCCTAGATAACATGTATCACACAAGGAGGTAAATAAATTCATGGAGATCCCATCCAAGGCATACCCGGTATTTTTTTAGGCTCACAAACAAATCATGTAACCATTGTGCATGTTTTTGTAATTCTGTAAAAAGGGAAACCCAAGTATATTCAAAGGAATATTTAATATTTTTAGCCTATTAACATGTATAAATAATCTCAAAAATGTTACCCTAGATCACTCAAGTTATATAACAATTCATTTAATCATTTAAATTCAATTACAGAATAAAGGTCATGCCCTTAGTCATGCCTCAACATTATTAAATAATAATCAAAGAGGGACATTCCCATTTACCATTTCAATTTAATATTAATATTTAGATGTACATAAAATTTCAATTACATCATTAGGTTTTCCTATATATATTGAATGAATACCAAGAATTGGATAAAAGTAATAGGCCAGAGGAATGCCTACGGTAGATGCCACCATAAATGAAATTGTAAAACAATTCCAAGCTAATGTGCATGATGTATAAAATCATCAAGATAATTCAATCAAAATATTACCATAACCACATAGGTTATGTTTTGGTCACTAAGGGGTAACTTAGTGATGTATCACATCCTTCCACATTCAACTGTAACAATATGTTTACATTTTACAAGATAACACACCTCACAAAGAGATTTTATTAGAAAACAATTAATTAATTTTGTCAAATAAAAAACACACCCTTAAGGGAGATTCAAATATTTTGATTCACGAGTTTCAACAATTTAAAATTTATACTCAAGGGAAAGCATATCTAATGTATTAGGTTCTACAAAAAAAAGAAACATCACATTTAAAAGGCATCACATATAATTACTAGTACATGGAAAAATAGAATATTTAAAAAATAGTGAGGCTTTAATGGAATTATATATATACCACCAACCTTATAATTATGATGAATCACACATCTAATGTTGAGGCATGGTTTGTCCCGGTTTGAGAGAAATCAATGAAACAGAAAAACAGCCTGAAAAAAGGGTGAATTATCTTACACCAAAATAGCACATACAGTGAGAAGATAAATGATGAAATGAAGAATGTTGAGTTTTAGACTCATCAAGATCTATCCAATTTACCATACGGTGCTCAAATCCAATACCAGATGGAAGATATCTCTCCAAACCTAGGACAAGGGGAGAATCATGAAAATGAGGGGGTGTTGTGTGTGGTGGAGGAGAAGGAAAGTAGGGTAGATTAAATTAAAATTATAGAAGGTTTAAAGGTTAATTTTACCCCTATAAATGTAGATCATGTCTTGTCCACATAGTTGGCCAAAATAAGCTCCAACTGTTAGTGATCCACTACCCAAGGAGTTGCCTCATAAGGGTTGTCTACATAGCCTTGATAATTGTGCACTTCCCGTCAAAAAGATCTCTATAAATATGTTACAACATGAATGGCCATGCATCCTTGTGTTAATGGTTAGACCAATCGATGTGACACCACCATACCCTCTGAAAATGATGCACAATATATTTTAGAAGTTTGTATGGTTTCAAACATACTATACAACCCTTTCATCCTTCCCAAGACTTGATATTTTGAGTGTGGCACCCACAGAACATGATAGAACACCAGAAGCACCCCTCAACCCTCAAACCAATCCTAAAAACAACACATTATTGTTCTAAAAATCATTAAATTAAATTCAAAATATTGGTTTATAAAATGGCCCGTTTACCAAATTGAAAAATAAATATCCTTCAAATTTTTCATCAGGTCTAAAAATATGAGATGCTACAATCTTCCAACATTAAATATTTGAATCCCTAAGAACCCTTGAAAAAATAACAAAAAACTACACCCTACCTACTCAGTCATGATTTTTATAAAAATGGGAAAATATGATTAGAAATTCCCAATGCATGTCCAAGATCCCCTTTTACACACATTTTATAACCATTGAAATTATATCCAATAGGCATCCTTCAAAAATGGAACATTGAGACAAAGATTACCTAAGACTGTCTAACCAGAGACATGAATTACTCATCATCTCTTTAACTACCCATACTATTTTTCTCCCAACCATGGGTTCAATGATCTAAAACCAATTTCAAGCCATGTTACCCCCACCATTGGAATTGTCTATTTATGTGTGCATGTAGCACTCTAACAATTCTCATGACATGTTTCCCAATTTGATAGAAAGGTCGATTCAAAATTGACCTCACTTAGTCTAGTCGATATTACTTTTCTAGTGATTCAAAATTCACCTCACATAGTCTAGTCAAAATGACCTTTACTGGGAAATCCTAGACCAAAATTTACTTTGTAGCTATCTTGTCCTAATGGAGTTCCTAAAATAGTTCTTTAATGACCGTATCATTGAAATATGATGGAAAAATATTATCCACTTCTTGACAACCATTCTCAAAATGCTCATCTTTGATGACCATCATAACACAACTGAAAACATGATTCTTTTTCCCAATATACCTTTCATTTACATTGAAAATGTTCATTGAATCTCATAGCCATCTTCCAGTAATATATTACAATGAAACATTCATCTTAAGTTGTCATACCTCATCATGAACTTCTATGACTAACCGATCCAACACACATGGATTTCCACCATCATAATATCTCATCTGACCCCATCCAAAGATTAGGGTATCCTTGGATTCATCAAATGGAGTTCAAGTAGATCATCCAAGTTATCCCTTACTCCAATTTTTACAAGTGAGACATTGGCACCATGTTGGACATCTAAATATCAGAATATTGACTGGGCCCAATTTAAGTCATGTCAAAGAATCAGCTAATGATTGTTAGTCCATCCAAGACATTCCTACACAAGAATCTAAGTATCACTTAGGAATAACCATGCCTCAATAATAACCATTCTTCTATCACACAACTCTATTGGATATTTTTTATTGAAAAAGAAAGGAAATTTAAGATTTTGGTCTGTTTATAACCAAAACATTCTCAGTGTATCCTAAATGATATCAAGATAGTGGACATGATTATGACTAAGAAAAGACTACACTAAGAGGATATCAATAATTAACAAGAAGACCAAATACACTACTGTTACAAATATAACGTTCTCAACATGGTACCCAACCAACCATTACCAACTACCTAAATAAAGGGAAGTCAACCCACTATTAGTAAACTCCTTTTAGAAGATCTCAACTTTACCTATCAATTCATCATTATTACTTAATTAGGACGCCTTTTCCACCTAAGGAATCCCATAATTTTGTGAGCATAACCATCAAATTCCATCCCGACTATCGACATTTTCAAGGGGTGCATAAATAGCCAACCACATCATTTCCGTGTTACCTTGAAATCCCTAAAATGATAAGAAATATCCATCCTCATGGGAATTTAAATCAAGACTGACCATTTCCCAATGGTATTTTCATGTTTTCTCTCACTCTACATGGATTACATGCTACAACTCTTTTGACTGGAATCTCCCCACCTTAGGATTTTCCAATTCTTCATTTACTATAAAAGGGAACTTAGCCCCTGGCACATGCTATATCACCCACTGAATATAGGTCTTTGACAAGGCCAACACGCTTTAGCAAGAGTTAAAATGAAAGAGGTGAAAACTAGTATCTATAAATAATGAAATATCAGATTCACATTTAGGGGTACATGTGATACTCTTATAATTCATTCTCAGACACATCAGAGAATTAGGAGTAATATCCAATACAAATGTCCAACATGTTAAGACACTTGATCCTTTTTTGGACATTATCTCAAACATTGTGATTATTCTGATTCTTATTTAACACCTTGGTCACTCTACTTTAAAGATGACCTATGAATTATGACGTAACATATCGAGTCTTTAAACAACTAATTGCAAACTCATATGGTTCATTTAACATCTTACCAACTCAGTGGGTATTGTGTGCAGCAACACATACCACCCTAAGATTAATTTTTATTGTGGTGAATCTCCTGACACTACCCATATGCTTCTTGTCTCTATACATCCCAGTATCTAATGTCTCATAAAGAGAAATTACACAAGGTCACAATGTCACATATGTCTTAAAAACTAGATGATAACCTCACAATTTTTCAAACACTTATGAGGAAGAAGAATGGTCACAAAACCAAATAAACAGTTTTCCAAGACCTAGGCATGTACATCCCACTGAAACTAAGAATTATGGGATGATCACACCCATAATGAGGGTCAGAACACCACATGACCATCTATCTAACCAGGTGTCATTTTGGATACTGGGAGTCCTACAAGGGACATTGACTCCCAAATAGCACAATTCGTTAGAATGATTAAATAATTTAACAGATTTTTAATGTTCTGACGGTGTTACCTACCTCAGGTAGGCTTCTTACTAATAACTAAAGTGTTGAACCTACAATTGAGTTTCATGATTGAAAGGTCACTATGATTAAGGGCCTATCATTTTAGTTCAAGATATAAAAGAAGATGCTTGCGTCAATGCTTGTGTTCCTATTATACAGAAATCTTAGGAAACATTTAAGCTACCCTTACACATGGTTTAATCTAGGAACACCACTTAAGGTTTCATTTTAGTTATTTCATTAAATCTATTTTTAATTTCTAAAACATTAATGCTCTGATTCATAAAATTAAAGTACCATTCATGGGGAAAAATTTCTTGGTACTTTGTTTAGAAAACTCTAAAAGGAAAAATAGGAGAGATTTATCAATGCTCCTCTTAAAAATTAATTATTTAACTGACATCCAATTATAATTACAAAATGTATCACATAAATTCATTTTAATTATTTTATTTATTCACAAGGTTATCAATATTGGGTTTAGTTAAAGAAATTATCAATTAGAATTTATATAGGAATACACCCTTTAATTTGATTTTCCAATTTTAATTAACTAATTCCCCATATAAGAATATATGAAAATCACATAAAAGGTCATTTATTAATTAAGAAGGGGAGTGGTCAAGTAAGAATCCACCATACTCTTATATATAAAACCATATAAACTTATGTAGACACTTTAAATAACCATACTTATAATATAAACATACCCCCATGGAGTTATTTATTTAGAAATATAAAAAGAAGTTATACCTTGAAGGGTCCCTTCATATCCAACCTGGATCTATAAACCACAGTAGTAGATTTAATTATAAAAATTTTGAAACACCCTTCGGTGGGTTATATCATAATAATATTACCTCGACTAACATACTTGGGAACCATTGTACATTTAGGGGTTTTTTCATATGGGTCATCATTCCCTAGTGATAGAGTTACATGCCTTTACAAGGTAAACCAATTCATTGAAAATTCATCAAAAATTGAAAGGAAATTATATTTACAATTGTCTCAAGGTATATCATGCTTTTATATATTGGTTTGATTATATGGGTTACCACTTCCAAATTTATAAAGCACCCATAGACTTTATAGATTGAAAATTGCGTCCCATTTACTCTCAATGATAAATGTTTCATCACTTGTAACCAATTTTACATGGATCAGAAATGTTATGATTTTTTAATTAAGGTGTACCATCAATCTATGTGGTAAAAAAATTCCTAGGTTGATGTTGGAACATTAATAACCAACTTTTTTGGCATAAGTATAACTAGGAATACTAAAAATATAAATCAAATATAGGTAAACATATTAATAAGGATGTAAACATGAAAAATAAAGGAAAGGAATGATAATTAAATCAAAGAATCGTGTTTTATAGGAAAACATACTAAATAAATAAAACATAATACTATACAAAAAAGAATAGTAATAAATTGCCTAATAATGTATTAAATTAAAAAATTTACTAAATACCTATCATGGTATATAACAATAATGTTAATAAACACACAAGGCACAACAGTAAATATTAAACATGCAAGTAATGCAATCTACATGGCATAGAATGTTAATCTTTATGTGCCTAAGATAATGCATGTAATGATACATCCTTTTCATATTAGGATAAAGGTAAAATACCATATAAATATCATAAATCATTAAAAGGTGGAAATCAAACCAATCACTCAAGTTAAAATCAAAATCAAATGTAATAATGAACAGCTTGAACAAAAAACTCATCCTTGTCCAAATGGACTTTTCCTCATTAGTGGGTTGATCACTACTAGAAACAGCTATTTTCTAAGCACCAACACATTCCTTGTATCCTATATACCAACCCAAAATAGTAATATAAAAGTAAAATATAGATTTTTTACCACTTTGTAATGTCCTGGATTTACTGACTATGAAACTAGTAGTCGTATTTATCGCCACATGGCCTCAAGTTCACCTCCCCATATGCTAGAGGCTTCCAACTATAAGAAAAGGTCTAATAGTGGTATGCTAGGGAGACTATAAACTCATGAACAGAGTAACACAATGGTATATCATATAAATAATAATCATCCAATGGAGGAAGAAGTATAGATACATACAAATAAGTTAAATAAAAAAATTAAATAAGAATGGAGAACGAAAAATATACAACGATGTATGCATGTATGGATGAAGATAAATTTGTTAAAAAATAAAGGATACTGTAGTTATTACTATAAAATACATAAATAAGAAAATTAATAAAAATATTTTAGGGTGATATCCACTATCATCTTGAGTACCGTCCCAATAATGTGCTCCTAGCTTCTGAGTACAATGCACCGTACAAGAAATCATCCAAGGAAATATGAATGTGAGGTATGCTCGGGTACCCAAGTGTAAGGGAAGCCTGAGTAGGGTGTGAGATATAATCAATAGGCCAACACCAATGGTGTCTAAAGCATAATTCAATCATTGAATATAAAATAAGACATTGCAGAGGTATGACAAGTAAGGCGGTAAATAAATTAAAGCATACAAGTCGGATTTGGTTCTTAAAGGACACATGTCTGATCATACCTCCTTCGTCCTAAGATAAAATGTCTCTGAAAAATGTGAACCTATACATATATGATATGGATCAAAAAAAGTACCAATAATGGAACAAGGCCATACATGTGATTTTCCCTGGCGAACAATCCCTTGGATAAAACTTATGTAATCATAGACTTTCATATAGAATTCATCATTTGAATTTAAGAAGGGGAACCCTAATCCCATGCAAGGTGATCCGTGTAGAAATATCATGTATCATTCCAGAGAAACTATAAATACCCAATGTTTTAATATTACTTCCAAGAAAATCCATAAATGGAACCTCAGTATCACTCCAGACATAGTGTGAAGTCATCAACCATTGAGTCCATCCCTACTATCTCATATAGGGGTCTCTGTATTTCTTGTGGCATAGTGTAACTATCTCACCACCGATCCATACCATAGTTTCTATAATATGGAATTATTATCACTAAAAGAGGTAAATAAATGAATAGGGATCTTATCCATGGAATTACTAGTATTGATCTTGTCATACATACTTATCAAGTAACCTATGATCACTTCATTATCATTCCATAAAAAAGGAATCCCAAGTGTCTCCTGGTGGAAATTTAATCTTCATAGCCTATGAACATGTATAAGGAATCCCAAAAATAGAACCTGAGTTTCACTCATGGAATATCATAATTCAATTAATAATTTAAATTCAATTACAAAAGAAAGTTCACGTCTTTAGGCATAACTCAACATAATTCAAGGACACTCCAAGAGGGACATACATGTTTACCATTTAAATTTAATGTTAAGAATTCCATTCCCAAAATAGTTAATTTTATTAATTTGGTTTTCCATTACATTATCATGTAATATCAAGCATTGAATAAAAGTTATAGTCTTGGGGGTATTCCCGTGGCAGATAAAACCATACATGAAATTGTATAAAAATAGGTCATGCTAAAGTGCTTGTCATACAAAATCATCCAAATAGTTCTATAAAAATTTAACCGTAACCACTTAGGATACGGTTTGGTCATTAATTGGAAACCTAGTGATGTTTCACCTCTTTCCACATTCCACTATAATAACGCATTTACATTCTAGAAGAGAGTGCACCTCACTTGGGAGTTTTATTAGAAACAAATTAATTAATTATGGAAAACAAGGGACACACACTTAAGGAAAGTTTCAAATTTTAGGTTCATGGATATCCAAAATGTAAAATTAATACACAAGGGACACAAAATTTAATGTATTGGATATTAAAAAAATAACCTTCACATTTAAGAGATGTCGCACGAAAATACGAGCACACGACACAACGACATATTTAGTAAAATGTGATTATTTAATGGAAAAGATATAAAACACCTAACGTATACTAAGGATGGCTCATACATCCAATACCGATACTTTTTTTGATCCAGTTTAATATAAATCATAGAAAAAAATAAATGCTCTGAAAATATGGTCAATTAGCATGAACCAAAATAGCACTAGTGGTGAGAATATAAATGTTGAAGGGAAGAAGGTGGAGTCATAAAATCACTGAGGCATTTCTAATGAACCTAATATTGCATGAATCTAACACTCTATGGGAGAGATCCATTCATACCTAGGAGTAAAACAAAAGATTTAGTGAGAGAGGTGGTTGCATGTGGAGGAGGAGAACAAAAAGATAGTAGATGAAATTAAAATCTTAGAAGGGAAAAGGGGTAATTTTACCCTTTAAATGAGGTTCTCAGTTTGGTCGAATGGTTTTCCAGACGTTGTTCCAACATTACATGATCAAATTACCAAGGAATCCCCTCACACAGACTGGCTGTACATTTTGGATAATCGTGCACAATCCGTATAAAATCTCTCTGTCAAAGATCTACAAAAACATTCGTGTTCATGTGGTTTTTTGCACATGGTTAGACCAAACTGTGTGACACCCAAAAACACTATTAATAAGCCACATATTTTCAACTGGATGGCCACACGATTTTAGAAAAACGGTTTCCCCTGTTAGCCCTCCTAAAACTTGATATTTTTATTTAGGTTCTACTAGAACTCAACAAAACACCTCAGACACCTCTTGTTCCTTAAACCAAATCTAAAAATAACACATTTCATTATTCTAACTCTCTAAATTCCATTTAAAATTATGGTTTATAAAATATAACATCCACTAAATATAAAAAACCAGATCCTTTGGAAATTTCATCCAACCCAAAAACATGGGGAACTATACTCTAATAACTATTAAGTAAATTTTAACCTAGAGTTGAAATATAATTTATTCATCATCTTATCCAATAAAAAGAATGTTTGGGACATATATTCCAAATTTTTGTTTTCTATAGCATTGATGTCTCATGTGTGATATTTATTTTAACAACCATGACTCCAATAACTGAGTGGTGATGGTAAATTAATTACATTAACATAGATACAAGGGATCAAATCCTGAAGTAATGAATAGTTTACTAGTCTAAGAGAGCCAGATACAAATATGATACACATTTAACATTAGAGATAAAATATAAATCATGGTAATAGAAAACATTCTACATCTTTAAACTCATTCAATGAATTATTCTTCATATACTAGGGAATGAAAATAAACGAATGGTTAGATCAATTACTCAGTAAGGATTACAAACACTAGAATCTATCATGAATAGATAAGTCATAAAATATATGGAAAGTTGAATAACTAAAAAAACCTGTCATTTAATCAATAACATCAATATGAAGAGTAATACGGTGAGAATTATTGATGATCATATATTTCCAAATAAATAATCACATTATCATGAAGCTAATCCATGGATTTTATTAATATAGTATTATCATGGATAATAATAATTGAATTTCAATAAAGAAAATGATTAATATTCTATTCCATGATCTCATACATCCTGATATATATTGCTAAAACATTGTAGCAAGACAGTTTTAAACTTTGGATAAAAAACAATCTAATTTGGTAAATTTATTTGTCTCATGTCACCTATCAATGCATCAATGGGATATATAATTTAATACCCTACTCATAACTATATTTCCAAATAATTCCTCAAATATAAAATGATCAATTTAATTCATGAAAAATATTACTCATGAATAAATATCCATATTGGGTAAAGGGTATGAATTTATCAATATTTTCCTCAGTCAATCAAATGAATTCCATAGTATAACATCATTTACAAAATTGGTATAAGGTTTAGTAAATAATGATATCCATGATAATAAGAGTATGAAATTTTAAGAGAATTTTAATTTTGAGTGAATCATTATGACCATGAGTTGATTTTCTCAGGATAAAGTTTACAATCGAAAAATAATGGGAGATAAAATATATTTTGAGGTAAATTCATGTATTTTGGAAGAATGATGGGAATAGAACTGAAATATTAAAATAATATTTCACAAAAGTTTTTTCTTTTTAAAACCATTGAAAATGTGTATAAGAATCTAAATTTCATAAAAAATGTTACAATGACAAGGGAAGTCTATTCTCAACATATTCTTTAAAAAACTTTCCTTTTGTATTTTTATAAAGAAAGTCAAAAACGTCCCTTTCATATAACATAAAAAATATTAATTTTAAACTATTTTAAAAGTCAAGGATAATTTAAGTTATCCTTAATAAATCATTTTATTGATTAAAAGTACTTTTGTAAATTAATTTTTAGAAACATGTACAAGGAAGAAAAATACATTTGATTTAAGTAAAATCATTGTTTGTTTTAAAATTTAATTTTCTTAATTTAATTAAAAAAAGTGGAATAGTTAGAGGAACATATAAAAACTCATTAAATATAAATTGGATAATAAAATTATTAGATCTTTTTAATTATAAATGATATTATTCATTTTTTGGAAATAAATTCAATTCCAAAATAAATTGAGATTATAAATTAGATTCTTACCTCTTTGATAACTTATAAATTATGACCCCTTGAAAGAATATACATAAATTGAAACATTAATAATTATAAATAAATATTTATTCATGTAAAATACATAAAATGGAAATTATATAAACCACATAAATTTTAATAGCTATATATTAACAAAGATGTCTCAATGGAGTTTAAATTAAGAAAAAATCCCTTACCCAACACATCCCTTTAATTAAATGTGTTCTAAAATCAAGTATAATTATTTTAAAAAATTTATTAATTTATAATAGAATCATATTAATATTTATAAAATCATATATTACCCTCTTATAACATATTATCTCCCATTCATTAATAATATTTCATTATTACCATTGTTTTGAGCATTAACTGCTTTGTTCTGTCAAGCATGTTTTATCACTGAAATTCCATTTCATGTGCATAAACTATAGAACCATAATCTATATAATTATATTAAGTTTATAAATATCACATTTATTCTTCATATACCTTTTTATAACCATTATTTAATGTTGGGAATTGAAAATGAATCACATCGCTTTGTGGACATAGTATGATATATGTATGCATAAATAATGATGTAATTAAATTAATGTATAAAATGGTAAGTAATTGGATGATATATTCATTTTATATAATTAATATAATGTCATTTTTATCATAAATATTCATTATTTCCATCATTAAGACTATATTGGTGATTTTTTTATAGAAAAAAATCGCATTGGTTCATGATGTGGTAGTCCATCATACACACGAGCAATGGTTTTATTTCCCATTTGATGGAGATAGATATAGATAAATATTATGTCATAACTATTATAAAATATGATTATATGGTATATAATGGTGTTATAATGATGTAATTTTTAATACATAATTGATTTTGGTAAAAGAACACATAAAAAAAATTTCTTCGTTATGACGATTATCATCTCTTAGAAAAACCTCCTTTTAATATCTTCTTAAGTACCTTAGGTCTAGTATTTTGGGAAGATAAGATGTTCTAAAATGTATTTAAGGATTTTTTTACAGAGATTTATTTAGGTCATGGTTGATCTAAATTACTTGAGTGGTGTAAATAAGTGAGGTTAGGGGTTCCCTTTATAATTGAGGAGGAGTAGCAGTTATGTAAATACCCAAAACTATATAATAATGAGAAGTCAATCTCAAAATAAGTGCCTCAAAAATTAATAAATAATGTATTTTAGGGACGATAAGAGTTATTGTAATGCCCCGACCCTAGTTACCCAGAGTTGGTGCATTATTACATAACATTGGCATGATCACAAGAAAGATCAAATCTCGAAAGACCAATTGGTTTAGTAGTCTTGGAAACACTAGATATATTCATAAGTCTTACATTACATCATAAAATGAAAAACTACTACAAAAACATATTGTCTCTATAATCCACACTCATATCCCCACATAATATCCCTGCAGGTCATTCATAATTTACATCTTCACTTCCTGGGAAAAATAAAACATAGAAAAGGGGTGAGCTCAAATGCTCAGTAAGGATAACAATATAGCGGAAACTTTCATAAATAAGAATAAACATTTAAGGAAATGTATAACTAAAAAAAAGCCTTTCAAACTTGAACTTTTAACATAGTATGGCATAAATAAAATGAAATAATGCCATTTACTTATTCACATCGTTATTCTACTAATCGAATAATCACATGCAAAATCAATAACCACTTTCATAATGATGGAATGCATAATGCCAAACTATCATAACCACATAGCCAAGGCCTCGTTCCAAGACTACAAATAAGATTTTGTCAAGGCCTTGTGCCAAGACACTAGTTTGTCTAATGAGACCTACCGATGCATCGAGGAGATATAGCGGGCTCCACCCGTCACATATTAAGTCCAATGCATTCCCATATGAAAAGGTTTAAACATAACATAAACATTCGTATTAAAACTAGCATACGAAATGTTAATACTTTCACCATAAACCATTAATGGTATAAAAATAGAACATCCACAGTCAAACAAATCACAAAACCTTCAATATAATATAGAAGTTTTGTATCATAACAAATCAACTTTAAATAAGCGTAAAATCCATCAAAGGATGTTGACATAGATAAAATCAAAATTCTTTTTAAAGAAATATCTCTTTTTATTTTGAAATCATTTAAGATCCATATAAAATAAAACATTTTCTTTGAAAATATTCTTATAAGCTTGTAAGGGAATATTTGAAGATTTTATAATGGCGGAAAATAGCCGCACCCGCCGTATAAGTTAAAAAAACATTCTTACCTTAATTCTGTCGAAAAGGTTAAAAAGGACCTTGTTTTGAAAATGACGGAAAGATTCCTTTATAAACCTCTTATAAAAAGTCAAACAAGGGTATAAATGACTTTAACCCATATTCTTGTAAATAATAAAAATGTTTTGAAATACATTTCGAAGAAACATGGATGTGGATGATAAATAAATCTCAGTAGATTATTACATATAAACAACCTCAGATAATGAAGAGATTGTGAAATAAACCCTTACCTTGTACTTTTCCTTGGTTGGGGTAGGTTAACCTCCTGTATAATGGTGAAATAATTGTTATTAAATTATACAAGATTCATATATATTAATATGATATCATATATGATCTTTTAACATTGATTTGTTAATAATATCTTAGAATTATCGTCGTTTCAGGTGTTAACTTACTCATTTTCTTTTATATGTTTTGTTACATAAGCCATGTTTGTTGTATCTTATTCATATCCAGAATGATATCATGTCCTTAAACATCATTTCTAAATCATCAAATGATAATTATACTTTAATGGATACGATGGAGAATGAATCTCATCGCGTTCGTGGAGACGGTAGTCCGTACGTACGCACGAGCGACAATATCATTCTTTTGATATTAAAATAATATATAAATGGATGGTATATCATATATAAAGAATCATTAACATGTTATATTTATTATTTACATGAGTTACACATCATTATTATACCCATCCAAATAATAATATATTGAATAACAATTACACCACGACGTGGAGACGGTAAGCCGTACGTACGCACGTATGGTGACATGTTATTCAAAGGGTGGATAGAATACTAAATATGGTTGTACCATATTTATAATAACATCACAGTATATATAAGATACTGGATTTATTATTTTATAATGGTAATAACAAAGAAAGAAGAAGTGGAAGAAGAAAGGAACTTGAAAAGGGGTGGTGAAAACATTACCTCTTCTTCGGGTTCTTCCTTTTGATTTGATCAAAAGGGCTCCTTAGGTTGGCTTTCTGATCACACTAAGGACTCTAGGTTGTAGTGAGGGAAGTTGGGAGAGTATTTGGGCATAGTTTGGCCGATCCAAAAGGCTTTGAAGGTGTGAAGAAATGAGAAGGAGGAGTGCCCTTTTATAAGAGGGGTGAGGGGCACCTTTGGAAAAGCTAGAAATATTAATTTATAATAAATTCATATTCGGTTTCTAATGGCTCCAAAGTTTATTATTCAAAGTTTAAGGTTGGAATAGGTCGAAAACCACTCAACCAATAGAATTTAGACTGGTTTGGGTACTTATATTAACCTTATCTTTAAGTATTAACTCTAAGTTTATTAGTTTCACTTTTACAATGTCTCTTTGTATTTTTATATAATATGGTTAATAAACTTACTATATACATCCAAGAGACCCCCAAGTGGTACATTAATGATGAAACTATCATGATATAAGCCTCTTGGCCGAACCTTATATTTTTATGAATTTAATATCAATTAATAATATAATATTTGTTTTAAGAACTCTTTTATGTCAATTTTGACACTATTCAATAGTTGATTTTTGTGAAACTCATAACAGATTGATTACTTCAAAAAAAGTCAATTAAATAAATACTAATGTATCATATTATCCTAGAAAATTAGTTTAATTCATTAAAAGTTTCATATTATATTTATTTGGGTATTTATAATATCAATTATTTTAATTTTTCACTATTATAGTAATTAATTCATCATCACTGTGTCATAAATAAATTAAATTATTTAATGTCTAAAAATTATAAATGAACTATCACTATGTAGGAAATCATTTTATCTTAATAATTAATATTTATAATCTAAAATCCAACATATATAACCCTATGTAAAAAATTTTTTGCTAAAAGATATATGCTTGTGTCATTTTTGTATTC
This sequence comes from Viscum album, assembly GCA_963277665.1. NCBI lineage: Eukaryota > Viridiplantae > Streptophyta > Magnoliopsida > Santalales > Viscaceae > Viscum > Viscum album. The sequence goes on from OY728158.1 coordinate 866,677,336, forward strand.
ATTTTAACTTAATTAAAATAAAGTGTCCCTATCACCTACAAGTGGCACCATGGGGTCCCAAAATCGACCCAAAGATGCCTATGGTCGAACATGTATCATCCAATAAGTCTAGGACACGTTTTAGGGTAATTTAGTATTATTATAATATTATTTTTTAACCCTTATTTACCGGATTTACCCTTAACCATGGTAAATAAAATATTTACCGCAGTAATTATTCAAAATGTCTAAAAATAAAAGTTACCTATTTACACAATTTGAACATCCTGATTCCAAATATGGAATCCATTTTTCTAAATTCAAAACACAGAAGTGGCAAAAATTAATTTAAAATTAATTCCCGCTGTCAAAACAAAAAGCGTCTTTTTAAGAGATAATAATTATCAAAAGATTGACACTTGTTTATGTTCGGTTTAATTGTAAAATTATGTCCAATGACCAAAATTATATTAAATGGTAAAAATATATTCTAAATATACTTTAAAACCACTCAAATTCATAATTTATCACTATTAATTATTTTGATTAAAAAAGTTGTTTTTAATTAAAATTTAGTAATTTTCACTATTCATCAGAATATGAAAGTTATCCGAAATGTACCAAAATTTCACCTTATGCTAAATTCGATATTCCAAATCCAAAAATGAAGTCCATTTTGAAATATAAAATATATATAATTTCAAAAAGTAGGTATTACTATTCATAACGGCTAGTTTGATTGGTTATGGTGTGTTAGTACTCGGTGTTGCATACAACACACGCTACATTATTCAAAGAGAAGCATACCGTAGAAGCTTGGGGTGTTACATTCTCCCCTCCTTCAAATAATTCCATCCTCAAAATTTCTAGAATACTTATCACATGAAAAGACTCGGGTAGTTCTTCATCATAAGTTCCTCGGGTTCCCACGTTGCCTCCTCCATCTTATGGTTTCTCCACAAAACATTTACCAGACGCGTCGTCCGGTTTCTCAGTACTTGTTCTCTCGAATCAAGAATCCTGACGGGATCTTCGCAATAAGACAGATCGGGTTCCAGTTCTAATTCCTCATAGGTGAGTACATGCGTTGGGTCAGGCATGTATTTCCTCAACAGAGATACGTGGAACACATCGTGAACTTTGGAGAGACTTGGCGGCATTGCCAATCGGTAAGCTACAGCCCCAATTCGTTCTAGAATTTTGAAAGGTCCGATGTACCTGGGACTCAATTTACCTTTCTTACCAAAACGTATGAATCCCTTCCATGGAGATACCTTCAGGAAAACATGATCACCGACTTGAAATTCCAAATCCTTCCTTCGATATTCAGCATAGCTCTTCTGCCTACTTTGAGCTGCTTTAATGTGATTTTGGATTACCTTCACCTTTTCCACCGTTTCCTCCACCAGTTCTGGACCTACAAGTTTTCTTTCACCGACGTCATCCCAACAGGTTGGTGTACGACATCTATTTCCGTATAACGCTTCATATGGTGCCATCTGAATACTCGAATGGAAGCTATTGTTATAGGAAAATTCTACCAGAGGTAAATATTGATCCCACATACCCTGAAAGTCAAGTGAGCAAGATCTCAACATGTCTTCTAAGGTTTGAATAGTCTGTTCTGATTGTCCGTCTGTCTGAGGGTGGTAAGCAGTGCTCAAATGAAGTTCAGTATCCAGGGATTTCTGAAGACTTTTCCAGAATCTTGAAGTAAAACGGGGATCATGATCAGAAACAATCGATAGGGGTACTCCATGAAGTCTCACAACTTCATTAATATATAGTCTTGCTAGACGTTCCTGGGGTAGATCTTCTCTTATAGCAAGAAAATGTGCTGACTTGGTAAGAAGATCAACAATAACCCATATTGCATCATTCCTTCTAGGAGTCTTTGGTAGCCCCATGACAAAGTCCATCATAATATTGTCCCATTTCCACTCCGGTATGGGAAGAGGTTGCATGACTCCTCCAGGTTGTTGCCTTCCAGCTTTCACTTGCTGAAAAACCATACATCTTGACACAAAATCCGCAATCTCCCTCTTTATGTTGTCCCACCAAAAATGTTCCTTAAAATCTCTATACATTTTGGTGATCCCAGGATTTATTGAGAAATTGGAACTATGAGCATCATCCAGCAATTCCCTTTTTAGATCAGGTATATCGGGAACACAAAGTCTCTTCCCAAATTTCAAAATTCCATCTTCATACACAATGTCTCTCAGTCTCCCATCATTCACAGCTTTAATCTTCTTTTGAAATTCTTCATCATCGGTCTGAGTACTCTTAATCCTTTCTAGTAAAGATGGTTTAGCAACCATTTGAAAAATAAATGATGTTTTTCCTTCCCTGGTTATTCCCATGTCCATCTTCACTGAATCCATGAAAATTGGATCCCTTTCAATTCTCATATTGTTCAAAACTCCATGGTCTTTTATACTCAAAGCATCTGCCACCTTGTTTGCTTTCCCTGGGTGGTAGTGTATCGTGCAATCATAATCCTTGAGTAATTCAAGCCATCTCGTTTGCCTCATGTTGAGTTATTTTTGTGAGAAAATATACTTCAAACTCTTGTGATCAGTATAAATCTCACATTTTTCACCATAGAGGTAGTGCCTCCATATCTTCAAAGAAAAGATCACAGGTGCTAACTCGAGATCATGAGTAGGATAGTTTTGTTCATGAATTTTCAAATGTCGTGATGCATAAGAAATAACTCTATCATTCTGTATAAGGACACAACCAAGTCCTTTCTTCGATGCATCACTATAAATAACGAACCCATCATTCCCCGATGGTAGAGTCAATATAGGAGCATTGACTAATCTTCTCTTCAGTTCTTTGAAACATTCTTCACACTCTTTTGTCCAAAAAAATTTAACCCCTTTACGTGTGAGCTTCGTCAATGGGTTAGCCAATCGGGCAAAATTCTGGACGAAACGTCGATAATAACCTGCAAAACCAATAAAACTGCGTACCTCAGTTATACTCATAGGTGCTGGCCATCTTGGATTGCCTTGGTCTTAGAAGGATCAACAGAGATTCCATCTTTAGAGACAATATGGCCAAGAAAAGAAATATCCTGAAGCCAGAATTCACACTTGCTAAACTTCCCATATAATTCATGCCTCCTTAGATTCTTCACGATAATGCGCAAGTGATTTTCATGATCTTCATAGGTTTTGGATTATACCAAGATATCATCAATAAATACCACCACAAATTCATCGAGATACTCCTTGAAAACTCTATTCATCAGATCCATGAATACAGAGGGTGCATTAGTCAATCCAAAAGGCATTACAGTAAACTCGTAATGCCCGTACCTGGTTCGAAATGCTGTCTTCAGAATGTCTTCCTTCATTACACACAACTGATGGTATCTAGATCGAAGGTCAATATTTGAAAAGTATTGAGCTCCATGTATTTGTTCAAATAAATCATCAATACGAGGTAGGGGATACTTGTTCTTTATCGTTATAGCATTGATCTCCCTGTAGTTGATACATAACCTCATAGATCCATCTTTCTTTTTAACAAAAAGAACAGGGGCTCCCCCTGGAGAAACAATAGGGAGAATAAATCCTTTATTACTCAATTCCTCTAGTTTTTTCTTTAGTTCGACTAACTCTACAGTAGCCATTCTGTAAGGTGTCTTCGATATAGGCCTTGATCCAGGAATTAAATCAATGGAAAACTCAACTTCTCGTTCTGGAGGATGTCCAGGTAAATCTTCCGGAAATACATCTAAAAATTCTTTCACAACAGGTACATCCTCTATTTGAACATTACTTTCCTCACCCGCAGTTATTTCATTCTCTTCCTCCCCAATAATTGAATTTAGTTGAGCTATTGAGGGTGGATCTAAATAAGAATAAGGTGGTGACGATTCTGCTCTAAAGATAAGGTGTTCCTTATCATTATCATCAAGAATCGTAACCTCTTTCTTCTTAAAATAAATCTTCGCATCATAGTCCGAAAGCCAGTCCATACCAAGGATTATATCAAACTCTCTAAATGATTGGTTTTTGAGTTGATTATGTAAACTCAAAAAGGGATTAAATTCATTAGTTATAATGGATATTTATAAGAAAGTGAAATGAAAATAATAAAGTTGTGGGATATTAATAATGACTAGTTGTTCAAGGTTTCTCACAAAGACCTGGAATTGATTATAACAAATCATATTCCCTTGTAATGGACGAAATAAACTTATTATATATTATAAAATTAGTGATATATAATAATATTTAAGTATACCAGATGGATGTTGTAATTTTATATCATTATTTTACCATTTATAATAATACTTATATGAAAATCCCAAAATGATTAAAAATTAATTAAGAATGTTTTCCATCCCAAAATCAATATTCCACTAAATTAAATAAAAAATTTAATAGTTTAAAGAAGCCATAACATATGTGGAATGGCCATCTGGGTGAATATCTATTGAAATAAAGATAAAAATGAATAGATTTTTATTTTTCTCTATAAATAAGAATAGATTTTAATTTTTTTGTGATTTCAATGTTTTTTTGGGATTTGAATATTATTGTGACTCATGATAAACTGTCAAAATAAAAAAAATATTTTAATATAAAATACATAGGAAAAATAAATTTCTACCTTGGTTTATAAATTGAAAATCTAGTTGATGGAAGTTTTTTCATTAATCAAGTTATACTATAAAATTATTATAGAGTTCATGTATATTTATATATCACTTCTATTAAGTACCTCAATGGTTGTATGATCTCTTGATCATGATAAATATCCTTTTCGAACATGTGAGGATAATGAAGAAAAAAGTAGTTCTATAGTGAAATATATCAATGTTATATGAGCACCAATATAATTTGTAAATAATATATGGCCAGACATATTATTTTATATAAATTTACTTTCTAATTATAGTTCTTCTACAACACATATAAATTATAATGAAATAAAATAAATATTAAAATAGCTTCAATAATGTATAAAATTATTATTATTTCATTCAAACCATTCAGAACAAAAATTGGTTAGTCACACTAATGCTGAAATATTTTCTAATCCATGTAAATATAGACCTCATATAATATATTTATTTTGTATATACAAAAAAATATATTAAATTAAAAATTACAAATAAATTATGTATAGTGGTAGTAAAAAAATTCCAAAAAAAATAACATAAATATGAAGAATAATGGCCGCTAGAGTGGGTAGCCCTATCACCATCTTTTTTAATAAAATAAAACTTATGATATTAAAAATCATGACACTCAAAAATAATTTTGTCGATAACATGGCCCAAATAATTTCAAAAACTAGAAAAATGGGATAAAATCTCTACCACTGAAAGATAATAAAATTTAATAATATGATGTGCCTAACCCTTAGCCTTTATAATTTAAATATCATAGATAATATCCTTAGCCTCTACAATTGGGACACTCCGAACAGCCTGTGAAACATTAATGATAATAAAAATAACATCACCATGAATATCTGAACACACCAAAACAGTTTAAACTCATTAATTAGTCAATATTACTGCATTGATATATATCTAAACCCAAAGAACCACTATATTAGTCTATTCCCAAGATGATCCAAAAATTTCCTCCCACCAATTCAATTATTTTTTTCATCCATTTCATAAAAATTTAATAATTAAATTGACTAAATAAAAAATAGGGAAATAAATTATTATTTATAATTTTATCATTTTATTATTTCCAAATCAACTATAATGGAACAAAAGCTTACAGAAATATGACTTATTGTAAATTCATTTTTTATTCTATAAGAATAAAAAGGGGAGATGAATTCCCATGAAGAAAAGATAGAGGGACTTTAGGAATCTTCTAATAAATATAATTAGGACTATCATATTATAAAATAAAATGAATATTAATTTACAACTACCATGAAAATTATGATATAATGAAATAATAAATAATTTGTTAATGATAAGGGACATCACTTAAAGGTAAGAAATTATGATAAATACACCATAAAAATTACTATTGAGAGAAGGATTGATTCCTTTGTAATATTAAAATGTGATATTGATAAATTATCCTTATATATGACATCAATATGTGATTAATAAAGTGTAAATAATAATTAAAATCCTTAGTAAAATTGAATAATCAATAATTAGAATTGGAATTTGAACCGAGATGAATTTATATATTAAGATTTATATCTATATTATTATATAATTCAATGTGTTTCTCAAAATTCTATACATATTTTTTAATCTTATATAAATGTTTTTCCACACATATCTTATAAAACATCTATACATATATTTAATGAAACAATATATTTTTTATCAATAGTACATTTATACAACCAAACACACATTTCATTAACATTTCTAATATGCTAACAAAGTCTCTCTTAGACAACAGGTTTCAAAGTTGAAATACTCCTCCAAATAAAACACATTCAATGATCTAATAAATACTAAAGAGAATAATTACATAGATGATATTTAACATTAATAAAACTTACATAAAGTTATTCAAGATACTCATGTAATAGAAAAACATGCATACCTAATAGAGATATATAAAAAATCCAAAGTTTTTTAATCCAAATTCCATGAACATTTTAGGCATACATAGTTTACCTCATGAAATAAAGTGAAACCAATTATAATCACCCACCTTAACCCACATAAAATTAGATAATAATATATAGATATCTTGAATGAGTGTGATTGTAAATTTAAATTTTTTATTATGTATATATTAGTTGATTGGGAACCATATTGAAAAATAATTACCATGACCACCCTTTAAATATTTTTACAATTAAAACTACTAACCCTTTTCAAATACCTCTCATGAATAGAAGAAAAATAACCATTTATTATCTTATAATATTAGTAGAAAATCCCAAAAATTTATAATTCTTTATGCCCTTCATTATATAGATAATATTACAAATTTAATATAGATTTATATTATTAACCCATTAACTAAATGATTCCTCTTGTTTGTGTAAATTAATTTTTTTTCCCCAAATTCTTTTTGATAAATGTTAATAATTTTAAAAATAGAATTCCCTTCTTAAAAGGTCTCTCTAGATAAAAAAATAAATCATGAGAAAAAAATAAGTGAGAAATTATAGGAGCATTCATACTTACCTAAACTCAAAGTATTTATCCATTAGAAACTTCCTCTAAAAAAATTCAACAAATGGTATAAGAAACCATGATAATCATTTAGGGTTATATTAATTTAAATGTTCCCTAAATCATTGTAGATATGATGTGAACATGGATAAATCATATGGTATGATATCGGGGTATAGTAAGTCATCAATGTCTCAGACATTTGTAGTGTATGACATAGATAGATCATAAACCATCGATAATGATATTCAATGATTAATATTAAATATTACAATTTATTAGGGATGTTAAATATTAAGTTGTTAATGTTATAATCACCACAGTGTTTTCAACTATTAACTATAAATTTTTCATAAGATGAATTTTATGGGAGATCAAATACCCTTAAATTATAAGTGCACTTTCAAACGTTTATAGATGTTGTAATCATATGGATTGACATGAATGTTATGTAATGTTGAAGTAAATTCTATAAAAAAACATTTTAAGTGTCCCAAAGGCTATATAAGGAGTCTAATTCCATTGATATGGATATTTATTCTTTCCCAAGACTCTTATTAATTTCCAAAATATCTTTTCTTTTATCATCCATTTACACAGAGAGGTACTATAATTCCATGGGATTTCTAGAGAATCCCACCCAAGTGTTTGGTGATTCAAATCAGCCCATGGATACACCATGGTTGTGGAACATGAATTTTTCTTCTAATGGGACTTCATCAAGAATATGATTATATGCAGTATTTGAGTCCATAATTAGTGTAAGGTATATGTTCTCCATTTTTGGATACACATAGTTTTTATTTCTCAATGCTTGGTGATCTTGGGTTTAAAGTTTATATTGTCTTATACTGCTTCAAATAAGTATTATTAAATCCTTAGAAACCCTTAAGTGGTAATATATTCATGTCATACTCATTGATTCATGAAATAATATTTAAAATCATGAAAATATATATCATATTGTTATCACATTTTATATTACTAAAACTGATATATAAATTTCATTATATTTTATCTTAGGATATTAGATTTCATATGAAAAAATATGATATTTTTATCGTTCCATGTTTTATGATATGTGATATAATAAGTTATGATGGGGATCACCTTATATGATATCATATATAATAACATATATCATAATTTAATTCTTCTATACATATTTTATCGAAAAATATAAAATGGAATAATTGTAACCAATAAGAACTTTGTTCTTCACTGAAATACAGAGCATCAAATCACTAATATGATATAATTTATATGGTAAAATATGACTAATAATTATTAATTATTAATCATAATCTATCTTATGTCATTCATAAAGCAATGTGTCAATTTTGAATTAAATCATATCTTTTGATATGGTTTAAATCATATAATATGATAGAAAATAAATTATTAATTTTTATATATTCTCATATATGAATTGATTATATAAATAATAAAGTATTTATAAATTTTAGAAAAATTTAATTTGGGATGTTTATTTAATTTTTAAAATAATTATTAATTAATTATTTACAAAACAATTATAATAAATTATTAATTATTTTCAAACACTTAAATGAAAAATATCTATAATATTAATTGTTAATATTAAATACTTTTGTAAATTATATGGAATGAATTATAATTTATATTTAAAGTGTTATATAGAAATTATAAGGGTAATTTATAAAGTGGTAATAAATTATACAATATTTAAAAATAGAAAATAGTTTTTATTGAATAAGGAATTGATTATAATTATTAATTTGAATTTTTTAGATAAAAATAATTTATTTTAGAAAATATTTAACCATAAGAAAATAATGTTTAGAAAATGATAAGATAAAGGATTAAATAATATTAAATTTTCTATATTAAAAATATTTATATAATATCCTAAAAGTTTATATATATATTAATTTATACCTTATATATCATATATTTTTTTAAAATACCATATAAATATAAATATTAATGTGCTTATATTGAAAATAAATTTAAATTTTTTTTATTTATTTAATTATTGAATGTTTATAATGTATGTCAAAATTGTAAGACAATTATAATTTATTTAATAATTTTCCCCAAATTTTTTATCCCATGTTTAATTTTATGAATTATTTTTTTATTCCCCGCTATATTCATATATATAAATTAGTTATATTATGAATGGTTATATTCTATAGTGTAATGAGTTAAACTACTTCTATAAATATTCATACATGCATATAAAAATATACATTCTAGTTATGATAATTGGTTTTGTTTACTTATACCTTAACGTTGTCATATTCATGAGTTGTGTCCAAAGTTGTAGATCTATATAGATTGAATATATTGAATTGGTGGAAGGAACCAGGATTCAAAACAATATCATCATAATCATTCATACATGTAAATAGAATACATTAGATTGGATGGTGAAATTAAAACTCTTTAAAAATACTATGTGTCAAATTGTTTTCAATGAAAACACTTTTTAAGACCTCGATCATCCAACCAAGTAGGTAATGCTAAATTCATGTGCCCATATATTATATTGTGTAAGGAAAGTAAGTAATGGTGACTCTAAAAGGATTATGTTCTCATTTATTTTGTTTTTTTGGTTTACACATAGCTAGGAAACCCTGTTAGGATTAGGATACAGAAGGAATAGATTTTATATTATCTATATGATGGAAAAGGAAAGTAATTTTCTAATTAATTATCCAATAGTCATATATGATATGATTGGCATGATGGACTACCTGAAAAATAATTTGTGCTTGAAATTCCAAAGAAACACAAATTTATATGCCCTAAGAATGGGTTTAGTCACCTGAGATGGTGGTGTATTAGCTGTGACTAATATTTATTACATTCTAATTACTCTTATAAAATTGTGCCCCCTTTTTTATTTGAGCTAAATTTATTTATTAAGACAAGTAGACCAATTATTGTTTAACCCAACCAATAATACCGACATTTAATGTATAATATAATGTAAAAAAAAGTAACATGTGGTTTTTTAGATGGTTTGGACTCATCATAGGAAACGTACTCCTTTTAATGACTAGTTGTTCACCTAAAAATATATATTTGATCACTAGTGTATAAAAATGATTAAAATATCGTTTGAGAAGGTATCTTCCTACACTCAACACCTACACTATTTTATTTTACACTAGAGGAAACCATAGAGATGTTTGGACATCCACATCCCTAGGATAATCATTTATCCCTCAATATGATCTTTATATTTCCTCCTGATAGTCTTTGCATGAATTTTTATAACAAAATAGACAATATTTAACAATATTCCTTCTAAACAATCTTAATGATGATCATCAAAATTTTTTGGGATGATGTTAAATAAAAAAATCTAATCCAATTCATTAATAAAAACATAGACTTCCAATTGAAAATTTATCAATAGTATGCAACTCATTCTTTAGAAATGGAAAACATCATGGATCATTCATAGAATCAGGTCATTGGATTTTCTCAACCCATCCTTTTTCTCCTTCATCTTTGATCAAATAAATCTAAAACACTGGGTACCATGGGGTTTGTTCTATATACCAAATTATACTTCTTCATCATCAAACTACTTTGATGAAATAGATCAACTTAATATAAAACCTTTTGGATTGATATTATTCCCAAATAAATAGAATGTTCACCATTTCAAAATCATTATTAGGTTCTCTATATTCTCTTCCTATAGGGACCTTTTGTCTCTCTTTTCTTCTCGCATTTTATACTCAGGATCCCAAAATATATTTTATATATTTAGAATATATAATATACTTCAATCAATCTTAGTTACATGATCCTACAACTCACTTTCCTTAACAATATCATGTGTATGTGTCCCCATGATCACCAAATACTCTTACTCATTAAACTTTTGGCCTCTATTAATATTCTAGGAATAACCTTTTTATTATTTATTCTCAATTTATCCCCACTGAATAATCCTCCACATAATTCTTATAAAAGTATAAAGACGCTTCTCCCCAAATAAATTCTACAAATTGTTGAGAATATTTAATCTCGTCGTCTATGTGGAAAATATACATTAACAATATTGTTATGGTGTATATCATTTCATTAAGGATGTGACTATCTTTGGAATTTTATTTTTATCTCTATATTGGATTTTGACTATCAGAAAACATCCATGATTGATTTTATTAATTTTAAACAAGAATCACCAATCCATTTTTGATATTTGAATCATTATAGATTATTCCAATAATCATCACATGATTTTCTCCAGAATCATTTATTATATAATATCTACATTTATTATTTCCTTAATTTCTAAAAAATTATCCCTAATTTGATTTTCTTATCTATAATCTTAAAATCATACTCTCAATCCTTTCATTGAATCAAAATCTAATATTCTATTATTTAATAAATAAATCACTTCTTTGTGATAACCTGATTATATTTTCCTAATAATATTTATTCAAAAAATGATATATTTTATTCTATAAAATTTTACTAATTGTTGGATTCTTACATTAACATATAATACTTTTCATATTACTCTGTATCGTTATTCCCATTTCAATTTTCAAAACATCAATTAATTTTTGAAGGACTTGGTAAATATTATGAAATTCATATATTTTTATGTCTTTGATAAATTTATCTTACTAAAAATTGGTATGAATAAATAATTTTTTAGACTAATTAAATGTTTTATTCTCCATAGGCAATGTCTTATGAAATAATATAGTCTCACACAATTTCAGAATAATTCATATTTCCTGATAAGTCTTAAAATACTAAAAAATTATAACATGACTCAAAACAAGTATTACATAGTCATAAAATGTCTTAAAAAGTTTATGTTATGTCTTATGAAATAATACTTTGATAATTTTCTAGATTAGGAAACAAATTCTTATGAAATACTCTGAATTATTATAAAAACGTTAAGGGAATTATGAAATTTTAATTCCTTTTTCATTTGCAATATCAAATATAATGTCGTATAAATTGCCTCATAAGTCTTATGAAGTTATCTAAAGTCCTATAAAATCATCTAAAAGTCTTATGTGTCACATTTTAATTTCTTTTCAACTTTTCCAAAATATATCTCCAGCTTCCAAAATTCAAGAATTCATGAAATGAACTCAAAAATTATTCAAATCATTATAATGAATACGAACCATTTGAAAACAACTCAAATAACTTTGGAAACTTATCAAATATGTTAAAACCTCTTCAAAACCAATCCTAAGGTATATTGAAGCACAAAACTATTATTCTAGTGTTTCAATGAAACTTTTCTGGATTTTCATTTCATCTTCAAATTAGACATCCTTAAACCTTCATTTGAGAGATATTGATCATTGTATAAGGAACCATTCATTCGAAAAAATACTTGAATGGTTTTTCAAGGTTTTGTCTAGATTTATATTCTTTAATAAACATCTACCAAGTTATTCAGTAGTCAATTTAGTACCCCTGTCTTCTAAACCCATAAAACGTTTTAAGATAATACTTCTAAAAAAGAAACCATAATTATCGTTTACGTCAATATTATCTAACCAATTTTCATATTTTAATGGTTATTACATGTATACATTTTATATAAGTACTCCAAGATGTAATAAATCAAGTAACCTTCTTTTCTATAATGTTAATTAATATTATTTTATAAATTCAATGGAAGATAGATTTAATCTATTTTCCCATCATTGCATAGAAAGCATCTTCATCCTCTTCATTAGGATCCTCCTCTATCACAAAAGTTCAACATACATTGACATTCCTTCACACAAATATTTTGGAAAAAATACAACATCATCTCCATTAATCCTTTTGGGTTCTTTAATAACATACTTTTGATTTATTTCTAATACCGAATTTACTTTTAAAGTCACTGTTATTTTTATCCCTTTATTGAAAATGAATAAAAATGTAAATGTAAGGGAAAATTTATACTCATCTATTCAACTTTATTTACTTGAAAATTTCTATTACCAAATTTTTTCTCCCTCTTTTTATGTTCTCCATGTTTTCGGAATCCATCAATTTCACAAGAGAGAAGGGTGACACCACATTTATTTTCTGGGTAATGTGGCATAAATTAATAAAATCTATGTCTACATAATTAATTCATAGTGTAGATAACATGAGTGATAAATTCAGACAATAGATTTATCTATATAATATCCATAATGTGATACCAACCTAGATTCATTATCTATGAGTTTTTGAAATTTTACTAAAAAATCATAAACTGCACTGAACTTCACCAAAAAAAATTAAAAGAATTCAAGAATAAGAATATTTATCCCATTTCATACCATTTTATTTATTAACCCCCCTTAATAAAAAGATTTAATATAATCCCAAATAGAATTAATAAATTGATCAATATACCTCAAACTTCAGTTTTTTAATATCTATCTAGAATTTCAAATTAAACAAAAAATAATAAAACCCTAGGAGACTCACCCTTTTGAAAAATCCCCCTCATGGGATTCCCTTACATAGACTTAATTATTATTTGTCTTATAATGAACTCTAAGGAAAATATTTTGAAATCAATGGAATTATTACAAGAATAAAAAAAGATACTAATTAAATAATTCCATTTTAGATAAATCTTTTAGTAGTATAATGATCATAGATTTTAAAAAGTTCTCCCTTTTCATGTATAATATTTAATTCTCTATAAACTATAGTAAAAGTAGAAATGTATGGGAATAAGGTGAGTCTCCATAAATTCCTTGGTTTCAAAAGCATGGTTGATACTTGGATTTAAACCCAAAAACTTGTTTATTTACAGATCTAAAATATCAAGAACTCTTCATGCTTGTTTCACCCTTGACTTTAAAAATATGTTCATGCTTGGAAAGTACATATTTATTGTCCCTATTTTTAATTTTATTCTTATTTTGAGTAGTTTTTATCTCCTAATATAGTAAATCACATTCATTATTTTTAAGTTTATCCATATTATTCGAAAATTAACACTATGATGGGTAAATTTTAAAAAATTATCTTGACACATTCTCAATCTAATTTCTGTTTGTTGGATCCATATTAGTAAAAGCATTACTGGTAGTTATAGTCAATTATTCCTTGACTTTATTTTTAAATTACCCATTTTGACCTAGTATAACTATTATAAACTTAGTAGTTGTATTCCTAGAAAATATTATCCATCCATATAAATCCTCAGTAGCCTTTTATTTCCCATTATTTGGAAAAAAATATCTTATTGATAATCAGGTATATCTTGTACCAAACAAAAAATTTTATTTTTCTCTTCGATTTATTCCTTCTTAGATTATAGAATTAATTATATGGTTTTTTTATTCAAAACCTATTTTTGGTGATCTATAATATGTCCTTTTCTTCTATGGTATAGGCAGGTCCACATTTGTTTGACATCCTTTTCAACTTTCTTCGTTATCTTTTTTAGAGTAGTTTTTTCAACTCACTTTTTTGTTTAATCATCAAGGTAGATTCATATTATTTTCTCACATTCTACCATATTTTTAGTATTTTATTCAAATAAAACAAAAAAAAATTCATGGTTGGTAAATAAAAACATTCATAAAAAATTAAAATGTATTTTTTGGAATAAATACAAAAGTATTCCAAGAATTGAAATAAGTTTTTAGTAAATAGATTTCTCTTATTATATGAATTATGTATCTATCAAGTGGGTATTCTATTTAGATAATTGCTTCTCTCCCAGACATAAATCATTGTATAATTTACATTAAATGAAATTTTGTTCCAACTTTCAATAGCCTTGTAATCGAACCACCAATAGCACTAACATCTACCAATGAATCATATTTTCTCATTTGAGATATATCTTATCTGTATTTGGTATCTTTAAGTTTTTTGAAACATTCACCATTATTTTGAACACTATTTTGGGGGTTATATTAATAGATATGATTTTATATATACTTGAAAATGTGGACTGTTTTTCAAAAAAAAATATTCAAAACAATAAAAACATTTTCTTGCAGAAGATTTTCCACTTTTTGAGAACATATAAGATATTTTATTCTCTTGGAATTAATTTCCAGTTTTAGTATCTTTGACAATAATTGTGGTTTTTGTAGTTTTTCTAGTGCATGATTCCCTTCATAATAAAATTAATCAAACATACCTTTATTTAAAAAAACCGTTTGAAATTATTTATCAACCAAGGTGTAATGAATTGTTTTATTATGGGTTGGTGGAAGACATAATGAATTTAAATTTATTTCCTTGTAAAGGAACGTTACCTAAATTGAGGCTTGAATCAAGATTATGTGTGTCTATACATATTGAGAGAATGTTTTTAGATGTTTTTTTGAGGCTCGGTATAGGAATTGAGTGCTTGAGTGAGGTCATGATTATGGTTGGGGTTACCCTTA
The DNA here is from genome assembly GCA_963277665.1 of Viscum album. NCBI lineage: Eukaryota > Viridiplantae > Streptophyta > Magnoliopsida > Santalales > Viscaceae > Viscum > Viscum album. The sequence continues at coordinate 866,692,828 of OY728158.1, forward strand.
TAGAAATTTGGGTTCAAGGTTGAGTTATCCCCTCAACCAAAAGGGATTACGTCATGATAAGGAATGGATGAGGGAAACCCCCTATAAGTATATAATTTTTCACTATAACCATTTTTTATTCCAAAAATATGTTTTTTAAGAGTATCTCTCTATATGTATAGAGGTCACACTACGGAATTAATTTTTATTCAACAACCTTTTTGTACGTCTACTCTTTTAATGACCTTTTGGTAATTTGGAATGGGTTATTATTTCAAACCCCCTTGGATTTATTGGATACCAATTACAAAATAAATTAGTATCCCCTCTTATCCCCTATTTGATCACCTTTTTATTCCAATTTAATTTTAAATGTTCAATGGATTTTTGTCACATTGATCCAAGGAAATATCACATCCCTTCTCCACCTATTTTCTTCCTTTGCTCTCCCTTTATTTTGGTTTAACTTTTTCTTTTTTAAGGAGTTTATTTCACTAGAGTATGGTGAAATTTTACTTCTAATTATGTCATTTTTTATCATATATTATATTCCCCAAGAGGACATAACAAATCTATCATTCATCATTCCCCTTGAGTTATGTTTCCTCGTGAGCTCATTTAGGGTTTTTATTGAATTTAGGTTAAATTGTTCATCGGTTCAAGTGTTTATTTTGGGTATTTTCCACGGATATAACACACCTCGTTTATTTTGGTTTTTGTGAATGAACATTGTTTGGTGAGTTTTCCATTGATTATGAAAAAAATATTTCTTTGGATTTTGAATTTAATGGTTTTTATTGATCAAATAGGTTCTTGTGGACTCAAAGAAGGTTGGTACAAGATGGGATGATTTATGGATCATCATTTGAGGTATTTGTCTTTTAATTTATTTTAGTCTCCTTATTATTTGTTATTTTAAGGTAATTTCAATCATTGTTTTTCTTTTATGTGTGGTGCATGATTTCTGTGATATTTCACATGGATTGGGATGGCCTTGTGTTAGCCTAACTGTCAAAATAGCCACGTAGTTTTCTAAAAGGATCAATGGTTTGTCCCTGGTAGAATGAGTGTCTATGTCCCTATTTATGGATTACTTGGTGGAGTCTATTGGATTTAAAATAAAAATGTGATTACTTTTTAATTTTTTTTAAGAAAAAGAGTTTTAATCAAATAAAATTTCTAGAGAAAAGTGGTGGTTTAAAAAATTAATTTTGAAAAGTTATTTCAAAATTAAAGTTCTTTTTTATAAAGAATTTTCTAATGGTATTTAGGGGAAGGGACTAGCATGAGTAATATGTTACATGTGGTTCCTTTTATAAATGGTTTATAAAAAATGATTTGATTGGGTTTCAAATGAAATTTGGAGGACTTATTTAAGTTTTCTTGATTTGTTGGACCTCATGTGGGTGATTCCCTATTATCCAAATATTATTTATTTATTATGATTCTTGGTTTTGGTTTCCTGGTGCTCATGTTGTTTCATGATGGTGGATTCCTTTTTTGTTGGATAATGAGATAATTTTTAGTATCAAAGTGGTGGGTTGATCCAGATGTATGAGACAAAACCCTTAAAGGGATGAAATGGGTCGTCATACATGTTTGAAATGTAAGTCTAGGTACCATGTGACTAGTTCCCTAGATACACGTTTGTGAGTTTTGAGTTGGTTTTTGTGAACTATTTGGTTTTACTTCCATATCATACTTTCATGATTGTTATAGGTGATATATGGCATTGGGAGGGAGGATCTTGAAACCTAGTCCCATCATGAGTTAGCTAATGCTAGAAGGACTGCCATGGGATAGTTGGGGTCCTAGTTGATTGTGAATGTCTAGGAAAATCTTGAGTGATATGGTGAGGACGGAGATTGGATATAAAGTTTCCCTTGACTGATAAGGTTTGTTCAAGGTACTTTATGTGTGCCATACCTTGAGTGAGAATGGATGAAATGGGTTTTTGGCATGTCACCTCCCTTGAGTAAGTAGGGATGGTTCAGTACTTAAGGATACACTACCCTACATCTTTGGTTAGTGGTAGGGTTTCATCATGAAATCCTACCCTACATATTTGGGTATGGTTTGGGAACCTTATCCTATATTGTTGGGTATGGTTTGTGTTATCTTATGACTTCCTTCGGTCATGGAGCCAATGCATGTATGTTCAGGTGTCACGGTGTTCTAGTGTCACTTGAAAACATAAAATATATACTTTTTTGTGAGTTTTATGTTGTATTTTTAAATAGAGAGTGTTACATGGGCATGACTACAATTATTATATTTTTTCATTGAGATCAAACTGATCATATGAGAACTCAATATCATGGAGGCAATAGGGATTCCTACTGGGTTGTTTAGCTCTCCCTATACATGCATACACATAATTGGTTTTGATTCATATGATTAGACCTCCATGTTTTCTCTCATAGAATATATACAACATCGAGCTAGATAGGTGGTACAGTTCTAGCATATTATATATTTTATGGTCATGGTAGGCCAATTATGTTAGTTTGGATGGAGACAAGTTTATATTTATAGTTATTATTCATCATGTGTGCTAGATATTTTTCCAATTTTTTATTTTATATATAAAACAAAGTTATATATGGATAATCTATTATATTTTGGTGGATTATGTAGATTATTTAATACTTCTTATTATAGACAGTGGGGTCTATGTTTTCTCTCTATTTTATGTCTATAGGTTTTTGGGATGTTTCTTTTATGGAAGGTTCATGCTGAATTTTGGGAGATTCAGGCTAGGACATTAAAAAAAAGGTATTGGTGTTTCATATAGGATGGGGTAGTATAGTTATAGGTGGAGATTGTTTTTTAGGACTCAAGAGGTAGATTTATTGAATTCTTGGATAACAAGGAATCAGATGAAACCCAATTATCAAATGGATGTCTGGTGTTGGGATTAGGCACTCTAATGTGAGTTTGGTGTTGGGTTGGATTAAGAATCCCAATATATGATGAAAAAGACTCTAAGTGAGTCATAGATATTGGTTAGGACATATTTAGTTGTTCATACATCATGATAGTGGCATGATTATGGCATTATAAATGCACCTATGGGTGGTTTCGTTTACATGTTTTATTATCTAAATCAAATATTAATTGAATAAATGTTTACTATATATGGTATTTTATTGATTACATTATAAGGGGTGATTATAATAATATGAATTAAAGGTTATTATTTCATTAATATTGTTTTTAATTATTTGGCTATTATAGGGAAATGATTTTTGGGATTGTTGGTTTTTTATAAAAACTCTATTTTAAGAAGAAGCCCTAGTTTTGAATGAAAACTCATGGACTGGAATGAGGAGTGCAGTAACTTTTTTTATATGTAAATTTTACTTTAAATGGCTCATTGACCTATCCATTTTGAAATGGTTTCAAATTTATAGGTTTTTTTAAAATTTAAGGAATATAATTTTTAATGATTAGTTTTAAAATGATACTTGGTGGAACTGTTTGCTTTGTAATATATGGGTTTTGTGTAATTTTGATGATATAATTTTTTAAAACTCTGAACCTAAATGATCTTCAAGAATGAAAGAAATTGAATTCTTGTCTAAAACTCAAGAATATATAAGTATTTATGTTTTCTTCATTATAGAAGTGTTCTATCCATTTCAATGTTGGTTTTGTTAATCCATTATACAACAACATTTTCTATGGTGTTTTAAAAGAGTAGAAAATATAAAAATGTCTTTTTTCTTCACAAAAAGTTTCAAAATTCAGATTTGTAAATTAAGATAATTTATCTCTTATATTTTAAATAATTAAAACGATCTTTTTAATTTTCAACCAATTTTAAAAAATAAATACATGTAGTCAATGTGTAATATTGATGATCCATAAGATAAATCCATGTAAACCTACTAAAATCATCAACAATCAAAACACATAAATCTTAACACTTGGTCTTGTAGTTTTAATATGTCCAAATAAATCAAGATTTAGAAGTTAAAATAATCTAGCAGTATTAATAATATTGATAAATATGATTGTTTCTTTCTATTTCATACCAGTTATAAAATAATCCTGTATAAAAATTTTTTAAACCTTCAACATAGTATAATCAAAAACTTTTCAAAGATTGGTAAGACTATGTAATAGTCAAAAATGAGCATCTATAATCCTCATTTTTTAATTAATATAATCTACTTCTACGTCATTTATAAACATAACATTTTATTCTATTAGTTCAAAAAAATTATTAAATAAATATTATTTTTATTATTTACTAAAAAAATATATTTATCTTTAAAAAATAAACATTTATTAGCTTAAAACATAACACTCAATCCACCATTAAAAATGTTTTGATGTACTTATTAAGTAATAATTAAGAACTTCAATGTGTAAAACTTTTGAAATTATAGAATATTTTAACATAACTAATTCTCTAAAACCATTTCATTTTTTTAATTTTTGTTTACAAATGTTACAGCCCCTCCATAACACTAATTGAAAGATAGAAATAATAATAGATCCTCATTTCATATGTCCATGGAAAACATTGTCCATAAATAATGTATCTTTGGTAATTTTAAGGAAATTCCCCCAAAAGTTAAACATGTATATAGTTTCTTTATTACCCATGCTATCTTGGGAATAACTAGATTAGTAATGGAATTATTAGTTACCCATACTGATTAAAGACTTTTATTGTAGGTTAATCTATAATATAAACATTTAGAAAATATTATATTTGTGTGAAAAAAAGATTAAGTTAAACACAATGAACATTCATTAGATTAATATCTTCTTAAATAATACGCAAAAAATATAATAGTGGATGATTTTACTTTAATATGTTTAACATAAATAATTTTATATATCTTTGGAAGCATTTTATTGTAACCAAAACTCATTTTGTACTTATTAGGTTTATTTATTGTCGTCATATTGTAAAAATTTTCTTACCCTTGAGAAAATTTAGAAAAAAGATCTGTTAAGATCAAAAGTTCCTTATTATGTTTATCATTTACTTCTAAGATAATATAACATTTTCTTTCTCATTATTGACAATTTTTAGGTAAAAATCATTAAGTATATAATTTTTTCTTTCTTTTTTTAATAATAATTTTTAATAATTTCCAAATTAGTCTTAACCTTAATATTAAAACACGATGAAGAATTTTTATAACTATCATTTTCTTTAACCTACCTCATATTTTTGTTTTTCATTTTCTTATTTCTACCATTTAGAAAATTATATTACTCAATAACTTTATGAACATTTTTTATAACCTCTGATTTTCTTCATTTAATTCATCATGACTAAGATCTTTATAATTATTTTGATGCCCTGATAAAGAAATAGAATTGCCACTAACCTCATTTTATTAGTAGCCCCCAAACATAGGTCGGTTGACTCCCACTCACTTTCAGAATCATTTCTCAATTATAACTACTCAGTACTACTCTGTCCCACATGATATATATCTTTTTATTCCTTATTGTGTTACTTGCATTTACCTTATTATTTAAAATTTGGATAATCTAAGTTGATATTTACCTTATTTACATATTTATAGCATGTTAGTTATAAAAAACTATTATATTTACTGATTTTACCTTTCATTCCCTGTAGATCAAAAGTTTTATGGTCCTTATTTTATCTCTTCTTGAACCAATTATTTTCTTCACAAGGATGTAAATTAATTTTAATATATTATCTATTTACTACTTTCTAAATTTTTTTATGATCATAATATTGATATTTAACATAAAACAATTATATTATTTAAATGATATAAATTTGTTTATCTTGTGGGATTTATTATTGTTATTATTTATCTCGATATCATGCTGAATAAGTGATAATATAAGTTTATCTATAGTATATTTAGTGAAATACTTAGTTTCCTCAATTGAAACATTCTTTGAGTTCCACTTTTTAGGTAGGTATTTAAGAAATATCTCAATAAGAACTTAATTAATCATAACTTCCCTTAGATATACACTCTTGTTTACAATCTTAGTAAATTTTTTCTATATCTAAGAAATCATGATTAAATATTTTTAATCCCATAAACATAGCTTTATGAATTCCTAGTTTGGACCTCTCTGACTTATCCGTCATTGATGAGTGAATTTTAACATCCCTGAAATTTAAGATGTAGTTTTACAAGATAGAATATGAATATACATATTTATACTTAAATAGAAAAATAGTTTATAAATTTGGAGTCCAAATCTGACATTAAATCATCACATCCAATAACAATATCTAAATCAACTTCAGGTATTTTTTAGGATTTTGACAGAATTTTAAAATATTTAAAACCTCTATTATTTATAGTACCTCTATGTCATCCTTCCAATATTTATAATCGATATCATTTAAGTGATATGGAGTGGGAGGAATTAAAAATTCTATTTCTTGGATTTCTATTGAAAAAATAGATTAAACCTTGGATGGTTAAGTCTAAGAAAGTGATATAATATAAAATAATAGAAAAATAATTTAAAACATAAGTTATCCAAAGGAAAAAATATTTAATACCCATTTTTTGACCTATTGAGATGGAATGAACAAGTCTAAAAGGCAATGAATATTATTTAAGAACATTCTACATAATTAAAATATCAGTTTTAATAACTCATGCATAATTCAATACTAAATATAGATAATAACAATGCTCATGAACTATTATTAAAACCATTGATCAAATTCAAATATAATAATATAGTGAAGTATAATATCTCAAGATATGTTGAATGAAATGCATCAGAAAATATAAAAATATGAATTTTTATAGTATTTTAGTTCAATATGAAGTAATATCATCTCTTTAATCACATATACTCTTTAATGGGATTGGTACCCAATAAAAAACATTACATATCCAGGGTGTGACAACCATTTACAAAATAATACCTTTATTTGGAGAAAATAATATCCAAACCAATAAAACCCAATATTTTAAAATGAGTTTTACAACTCAACTCATATATACCTTTTGAAGTAGAGGTATTTATAGACATGGATAATGCATAAATTAAAAAAAATAATTAATCAGAAATAGAATAATAAAAATGATAAAATCGAAATATAGAAGAAAAATTATATTAGTAAAAATTCAAAATTCTATTCAGTAGGATGATCACTTATTTCATAAAGAGAAACTCATTAAAAAATCATAAATAATTAATAAATAATTATAATAATGATAATGAATTAATATCCTTTTAGTATCCTTAAAATGAAGTTATGAATTTTTTTCTATCTTGTATTGTTTTTCTGTATTGATTTTAGTTTTTTATATCAATATTTATTAAAAGGGTCATCAATAATAAATTCTTAATCATTACTACATTCATCACCTATGTTTTTCTTAATATTTCATTCCATATGAAATGGTTTGAAATAAAATATAAGAATATATTATCATAAACCAAATCAATATATCATACACATAAAAAATAAATATTTCATTGATATTTCTATAACAGTTATCTTAACTACAATTTCAACATAATAATTATCAATTACAAGAAATTATATAATTATAAAATAAATTTTAATAAACTTTTAGATATTATAAATATGAAAATACAAAAAAAAATATAATATAAAAAATTAATGATACATAGTTCATATGATAATCCAAACTTAGCGCAAAATCTTATAAGGTATTTATTGAGGAATAGTTTCCATGTTATAATCTTTCTATTTCTAATTGAAAAATTTTAGGAAAACATCACAATATACCAGTGTGGTAAAAAAACAAAAACATGTGAAATAAAATTTTAAAAAACATAGTCATGGAAGGTTTAAAATCATTCATTTGATCCTAGCTTATGGCTGATATTTCCTATGGGTCGATGTAGGTTTGAGGACACTTTCCCATGGGAGCATTGATAGTGATGGTCAGTTGATAATTCATATGATATGACATCATGGTAGTTTCCTCATGGTTGATTCATAAATCATGTGATAGTTTCATGTAGCTTCCATATTATATGTGAAAACTAATAATACTAGCCAATTTCACATACTGTAATTTTTTATGCATCATGTTATACCATTTGAACACTAGAAATCATATCAAGGATGGTCTGTTTGTATTTTATATGTAGGTTTTAGTGTATGAAGTGATCATCCTTTCAAACAACTGGAATCATGAGCCTCAACATTTCAAAGATTAGTTCCTTAAACATGAATCCCATGAACAACATATCTACATATGGAATTCATAGTTTATACATCTTTTATAACAAAATGTAAGTAAGGAAAATCATGCCACGTCATCACGGTTGATTCACCAAGAATGTTTTCAAACACATGTGGTTAACTAAACAAATAAAAACATAACCTAGTGTCTTAAAAATATTATATATAGATTAAACAAAGTGTACATTTTTATACTATATTAGAAAAAATTTATAAATATGATATATGATGAGTGAGTTTATTTTATCATGATACTATAATACATACATGTTATTTAAATCATCATAGTATAGCTTGTATGTTTCCATATTACATGAGAATTTTCAATGTATTTATTAGGGATAAGGTATGAGTGATAAATTTTATAATATTCGAATTTATTAAAGAGTGAGTTAATATTGAAACAATATGATTATGTCTAAGGAAGAGTAAAATATAACTATGTAATGTTAAGTGTCCCACTACATGAAGGTAAACAACCATTTTAATAGGCTATATAATAGTAATGTAGACATACATAATGGTTAGTTGGAAATGCTTTAAGTTGTGTGAAGGTTATACAATTACTTATTGTCAATTTATTATCTCATAGCTGATTGAGTACATAGAATTAAAAAATTATAATTATAATTATATTATTAATTAAAATAAAACAAACCAATAATTTTTTTTTCAAATAATTATGATATATAATAATTTATAATTATTGGAATTATTAAATGTGAGGTAAAGAAATTAAAAAAATAAAACAATACATTAAAAACAAACTCACCAAGTTCAAACACTAACAGGATGGTGATTTTTCTTTTTTTTCAAGGTGAAGGGCCGATCCATATGGATGTCATAGAACCCTTGAATAATTGAGATGGGTCTTGAGATGAGTTTGAGAAGTAGGTATAGTTCCTTAGTGACTAGTGCCCAAACTATGAGCTGGTTATTTATGACATTAAAAGATAGATAACATTGAGGGAGAGTATCTTAAGGCCAGGAACCACCATGAATATGCTGGTAGTGGTAATACATCCATGTGATATATAAGTTCATAGTTATGTGGGAATTTATGGGACAACATAGAATGATAAGGTATGTCTTGAGATAGGATATATATCCAGGGTACTTCATGTGTGTCATCCCTTATGTGATAAGTGATGACCTAGGCACTTAGAATTTGAACCCACTTCTATTAGGAGGGAAGGGTTCAGACTTGAGGACACCCTACCCTATATCATCAACTATTGGTCAAGATTTAGTATGACACCCTACCCTGCCTTTTATAGTATGGGTTGAGGAATAGATTATACACCCTACTATGTATCTTAAGGTATGCGTCATGTTATGGTACTAGGTGACTTTATTACTTATAACATTAAGCTAAAGTAGGTATGGTCAGGTGTCATGGTGTCATGGTTAGTATGTGACAACCTAATATGTATTCTTGTATATGAATTGTGTGTTATATTTCTCTGGTGGGTATATTACATGGGATTACTTCACATGTTATATATGTATTGAATTCACATACACTTGATCGTACTATCACTATGTATAATTAAGGTATTGGGGATTTTTATTGTGACATTGGACTCACCCCTACCCGCATACACAGTATGGGACTAATTCTAGTTTATATTTTCAGTTCTTTTTAAGAATGTGTATAGGAAAGTGTGGCATTATTTATTTTATATATGATTTTATGTTATCTTTTTCTATTATATTTTGTTTTTTTATCATATAGACAGTTAACTACTTCTTATTCTAGACTTCTAGGCATTGTTTTCTCACTGTTTTATGTTTATAGTTTTTTGAGAAGTCCATTGCATGGATGATTCATGAAGTATTTTTTATAGAATTGGGAATAAACATCAGGATTTATATTTGAGGAAATAGTCTCTATAAAACTAATTTAGGCCCTCACCTCTAGTTTCAATCCTTCAGAATACGAGTATGCATGCCTAAGGTCTTATAGTAACCCTTTCTTGGGTGTCATTTGGGACATCTATTCTGACACATTTCATAGAGAAAATATTTCATTGAAAAATAATATAAATTTTTTCTTAGCATCATTAAGTTTTGTGAGAGAGCTATAATTTTGTGACTTCATGTCCAATACATCTTCTATTGAATCCGATTCTAATTACAACTATGATTTTTCATCATATAGTCACTTGATAAATGAAATTTCATGATTGAAAGCCCAAATATGAAATTTATTCAGAAAATACTTAAATTCATAGTACAATTGTTCAATAGATATAATGGATTCATACACATCATATTCATCATATCTAGAACTACATTAATTATAGGAATCACTTTAAATAGATTTATCAGGACAATTACTACTCTGATTACATTCATGTAGTTGAAAAGATTTATTAACATTTGAATTCTTTCATAACTTCTTGGCCTCTCTTTTCTTTCTATTTTTTATTTCTTTTCCAAAACTCCATATAATATTAAATAGTAATGGGAATTGAATTTTATAACTTAGGATATTTGAAAATATCTTTAAATATAGACTTTATATCAGTCTAGTAAAAATAATTATGACTGAATAATAGATCAAATTATAGGAAGTTGGTTTTCTCTAATACTAGTTCAAATGTTCCAAGAATTAGTGTAGTCACCAGAGTAAGGGGTGAATAAAGTGGCCATTTTTTCTCAAATTTCAATGAATATTATAATATTTTATGCTCTTTGGTATTTGAACCTCTAATTTTGGTAAACAAAAGTGAATTTATTTTTGTTTTATCTGACACACAAAACCTACATGAAATATAGAATGTAATATAAATAGAAGTAAATGAAGTCTTTATAATATCTGATTCAATCATGGGAAACTTACTCCTTATTGTGATTTTTTATTCATCGATATTCAGAGATTTTATCAAAAGTGTATAAAATTTATTATAATTTGGATTAATAGTGTATAATACTCTATTAAACACCTGCTCTATTTGATCTTACAATAATGGCAGCCTCAAGGTAGTTTCAAATTCCACTTCCTTGGGATAATCAACTCTCTCATGATAGGATATTTATATCACTTTCTTATAGTCTTGACAATTTTTTTTATACCCAAACCCCATGTCTTTAATTGTCAACCATTCAAAGCTTTGTAAAGATGATCAAAATTTTATTCATGGATGATAACATATCAAATAATTTTATCCCATTCCTAAAAAAATTCTTCAGCTATTTGTAGATGATTTTATAACCTTATGAACCTCAATATCTATAAATATTAAATCTCTCATATCTTTCAAGAATCATATTGTTTTCATTTTTCAATTCATACTTCTTTCATCCCTCTTATTCAATCTCATAACTCTATAATTTTGGGTATCATAGGATCTAGTCTATATATAAGATTCTCCTTATTTATCATCAAACCACTTTGAAAAACTAGTTCCATTTCATAAAAATATTATCATTTTCTTCTTCCTACATTATATTGAAAATGTTCTCCAGCTCCAAAATAGTATCAGGTTTTCTATATGCTTACCCTAGAGAATCCTTTTTTCTCTCTCCTCTTCTTACCTTTTATATTTGGGATCACATTATATATTATTTATATTCATAATAAATAAAATAATTAATCAATCTCTCTTCCATGGTCCTTCATCTCATTATTCTTAATTTCATCACATGGGTGATTCCCCATGATAATCAAACAATTTGTCTTATTAAAACACTTATCTCTGATGGTATTATAGGATTATCCTTATTTATATTTCTTCTTATTTTACTCATTCTATCTAATACTCCTATTAAAGCAACTATAAAACTCAAAAAAATTATTCTCAAAGGAATTCCAAAAATAACCACAAATAAACAATCTCTCCATCTATAAAAAACATATGTCAATAATACTATTTTGGAATGGTTTATTACTTTATAGCCATGATGACATAAGAAATTTTAGTATGATGTATAGGTTTCATTTTCATTGAAATAAAACTTCATTTCATGATCTTTACAATTTTTAGCAAGATAAAAAAAACCTTTTTGTGATATTTGAAACTCTGTAGAACTATTCATTCATCATTGTATTTTATTTTTAGATTCATTTATTATGGGATTTTTCCATTTTAAATTTATATAATTTCATAAATTTCCCATATACTTTTATATTGTTATCTATAGTTTTAAGATCAACTTACCAATCCATTTATTAAATCAAAACCTCATTTTTAATTTCTAAATAAATTAATTCATAGCTTTGACATTACTAGATTTTATTTTCCTTGGAATATTTATTTTATAAATCTTATATTTTGTGTTCTTACAAATATTTTTGACTATTAGAGACTTATAATTCACATGTAATTCCTTTTGGAATATTTTATATCTTCATGAATTTTCTGATTATCCAAAATATAACTAATTTTTATAAAACATGGTATGCCTTACCAAATCCTTCATTTTCTAGATTCAGCTAACTAAAAAATATTACGCTTAAAAAAATAATTATACTTAATAGACAAAGTATTATGCATTGACAAAGTTTTACGTAATATTGTAAAAATTATTACATTTTGGAAAATGGTTTTATATGTCTCAAAAAAAGTTTAACATGGTGTAAAAAAATCTTAAATGGCCATAATATGTCTTAAAAAATTTATTCTAATTCAAAATAAATAAGATATATCCAATTTTTAAACTCAGGAGACAAAGCCTTATGAAATACACAGAAGTCTTGCAAAAACATCAAAATAATTATGAAATTAACACGTGTTTTTCATTTCCTACCTCAAATATAAATTCTTATATAATTGACTCATATTTCATTCAAATTCTTAAGAAATAATCTCAGAGTATTACATGGAATAGTATATATTCTATAGGTTCTTCCAATAATTCAATATCTAACTTATATAATTATATAATTATTTAAATGAAGTAAAAATTTGTTTAAATCATTCTAATACAACTCAACCATTTCAAAAAAATCTCAATAAGAATTGGTAATTTATCAGACCTTCCCAAAAAAATCAAAACCATTCCAAATGTATCTTGGATCATATAAAATCATCATTGATATTTTAAAGAAACTTCACTACCTTTATTTTCGCTTGAATTAAAACATTACCTAACCTTTAATAAATAGATATTGATCACTATATATAGAAAAATTTATGCTATGAAATCATTGAATGGTTTTTCAATTTTACAACAATATTTTATTCTTTAAAAAATACCTCCAAATCACTTAAATATCCATTTCAATAGACATCGAATAAAACTCCATAAATCTTATTAATATAATAATTCTCACAAGAATCAACACTTTTCCTTCAGATAAAGATTATCTCACCAATTATCATATGTTCGGGAAACAATATTTATAAAATTTATATAAAAACTCTAATAATCAAAAACTAACATAAACCCCTTTTCCATCATTTGAATGAAACTTCTTTTGCATATTCAATGATAGAATCAATGTATGATCATCATATTCAGTTTTTTATTAATATATTCCTCATTCACCAAATTTCAATATATATTTAATTTTCTTCAGACATATATATATTGATAATAAATACAAGATCATCTTCATTAATCCATTTGGGTTCTTCATAATGAATAATGAAATATGGATCTTGTCCCAATTATGGAATCACCATCATTGAACATTACCTTGGGACCTATTGTTGAGAATGGGGAAGATTAATTTATGCATATTCTTAGACTAGTATAAAAATTTAAGTATTGTTCATAAAGAGTTGTTAAGTTAGAGTAACCTCATCCTAATTAACCTAATGTTAAATTTCTTCAACAAGCAGATCTAGATGTTTTTAAGAGGTATAAAAGGATTCACATGGTATTTTAAAAAGTATTAAATGTAAAATTACTATAATAACTTTAGTATCCAATCATATAATCAATATGATTGAGTGTGTCGATGACTTAGTGGGACTGGAGGTTTTATCTCAGGATTTTTCTAGTTATGGGATTTATTTTGGAATCATCATTAGAAATATTCTGATAATTTCAATGATTCCTTTAAAATTATGTCATATTTTCTAAAATATTATGGATAAATAATCATGTCATGTGATGTATAGAATATTGTGTAATATTGTCAGTATAATTGGGTAAAGGTTTAAACCAAAAATTATATTATTGGATTTATCCAATTTCCATCCCTGTTTATTGAAACCTAAATTAGATTTTTGATGTAATGAATATGGTTCCGTATGAGATTTAATTATTCGAGATAACTAAAGGAGTTTTAGAATCACTGTGGAGAGTCCATATTAGTTATCGATGTTATAGATATAAATTATTATATTTTGAAGGGAATATAATGATACATGTATAATTTAAAAAAGTTTTAAATATACAGGTGATAAAAATAAAGGTAAAAAATTATGGATCTTATATTTTATATTAAAATATTGGAAAAAAAACTTTTATAATATATGTTTTTGTAATAAAAATGAATATTACAAGCTTTGATGGATCAAAATAAAGGATGTGTATTTTCATCCTATTTATCTTATATGATAAGAGGGGTTTTATTAAAAAAATTATAAACAACATGAGATGAAGGTTATAAACATGGTGACGGTCAGATCAAACTCTATAACATTCTTGAGAAAAAAACAAGGATAAATTTTTTTTATTCAGGATAAAAGAGTCTATAAAATATATTTTTTAAAATATAAGGGAATTAATTCCCACACCCATAAATAGGATATTTTAAAGAATGTTCTTTTTAGAATACTAAATCAAACACATAGAATACAATATATTATATAGTTTCAGTATTTAATTTTTTAAATATTCCCACCAAATAGAAATAACTATTATTTCAAAAACACTTAGAAGTTTTTATATATTATTGTGATATTCTAAAGAATGCATACTTTCTAAGAGACTAGTGGGAGTATATTTTGACTTAGATAAGTTAATTTATAAAAAATGTAAGATTATTCCAGTCAAAATACAAAATGATGTCACTTTGTATATAATAGAGTTTATGGTTTTTTAGTAAAGACAAAATAATGTAAAGAGATATATTTCATTACCAAAACAATATCAGGGAAACTTTTTATGGAAAATTTCAAATAACAATAATTATGGTGAACTTATAAAATTTTTAAGTAAATAAAAAAAGTAATCATCATCATACCATGTGAGGGTGTGAAGTAAAGGAGTACAAATACTATGTTGAATGAGTTGAACATTAGGAACACTACTGTAAAAAATAAGTCATTTTTTATGTTTTTATGTTAGTTTTTGGTGAAATGTAATTATGATTGATATAGTAAATATATTTTTTCTGATGGTTTCTAAAACCTATGTTAAAATGATTTTATAGTGCGGGTTATCAGTCAAATGAAAAAAAAAAATCGTGTAAGTTTTTTTTAAACCAGTGTAAAATTATGATCCTTCATAATGTATTTTTAAAAAACCAATGTGGAAAAATATTTTCCTTTAAATTATTTAAATACATGACATGAAGTATATATGTTTTAAAAAAAATATGATATAATTAAGAACCCTACTCGGTTCGTTGTATAATAAAAAATTAAAATCGGTGTTTCATATGATAAAATATTTAGTTTAAAATTACAAAACATATAAAATCATGAAAGTAAAAATATATCCTGACAATAATCAACAAATATTTTTAACAGTGATAATAAAAGTGATCATTTCTTATATTTTACCTTCAGACAAGGTTCTTTTATAAATCATAATGTTTAAAAAAATAAAATCATCATCATATAAATCATTACCACCATTAGTTATATTATTGATCATATCTTATGTTGAGGATTAACCAACATGGGATTTGTTATATTGTATAAAAAATATGAAATCTAGGCCATTGATTTAGATAGAATAAGGAAGTTTATGTCTATGAAAATATTATGTATATGTGATGTTATTATTTATTTAGATTAGGGTCATGTGATGTGCTCACCTTCCTAGATAAATGACATGTGATATATTCATCGAACTGGATAATTTATACTCAAACAATTGAGAACATATGAGTAGATATACAAGTTTGGAATCTCATTGTTCTGTGGCAACTCGCTGTCTAAAATCAAGGTATTATATGATTATTTGTACAAGTATATAACATAGTTAGTGGGAACATATATAGAGATACATGTGTTTGATGTTGATCATTTCAGGTCCCTTTATATCTTGATTATAATTTATGTTTTGATATAGTTTTCCCTGTTATATCTTTTAGTAATATAGGAATTGATATTTTTTATCATAGCTAGAATGGATTGTGGGGTCACGCTTTGTGGTTGACTGAATAGGGAGTGAGTTTTGAAGAACTCAAATAGATGATCTTAAATTGTTTTATATTTTTTATGAAAGGAGTTTTGGATGGATATTCTTAAGTTATTTCATATTATGCAATACAAGGTTCATTTGATGACACCTTTAAAAAAATATTTTAAAATATATCTAGTTGGAGTTTTGGATATGATTTCAAAAGTTATATTATATGACAAAATATAAGTTTTAATTACACAAATTCTATGAGGATTTTGTGCAAGTTGTAGATTGATGGGTATGTGACCCAAATAATTGCATATATAATGTGTACTTGGTTATATTTTATGTGATTATATGGGTGTATCATGAGGCACCTATTTTTTGGCCAGTGGTAGTGTATTTCATAGATAAATTATAAGGCATGGCGAAACATATTGTACGATTCACATTAAACTTTACAATTGATTGGGGTAGTTGAAAACTAAGTGTTTAATGTTCAAATCTCTACCCCATTCTCTAAAATTTATTATATATATTTTATAAGATAAAATTTATGGAATGAAAAACATAGTTAAATGTGAATTGAATGGTCAAAATTTCACAAGTTTTATAACTGGGTGGAATTATGTTGCCTAATATTTAGGTAAGTTCCATAAAATGTTCTTGAGTTCCCTTAGGGATATATAAAGAGGTTGATGTCATTGAGATGATTCTTCTTCATTGGAAAAGAATTCATTTATCTTACTGAATCACTCTTCCTCTATCTCCCTCCTCTGCTAAGATTTAATATCATTTCATGGGAGTTATAGAGAATCCCAACCAAGTGTATGGTGATTCAGATCAACATTTTGATACACCACAGAGGAAGGAATAATATGGTTTATTCTAAAATATTTTCATTAACTATATGATTAAATGTAGTAGTTGAGGGTATCATCGGATTATGGTATATTATATCATTTTTTATATATAAATTGATATGGTTTTTTATAGCATGGTGTTCTTGTGTGTTATGTTTTTATTATCTTTTGTTTCATCTAATAAGTGTATTCATCCATTAGAATTACTTTAGATATAAGATCATTGATAGAGTTGGTTCCCAAGAGCCAACTACTTTATACTTCATATTTCCTCTATATTCATGAATTTTAATATTAATAAATAGCTTATCATATATTTAATATTATTATCTATAACATTAATGTGATAATTTAATAGGGTGTCAAATGCGTAAAAAGCTCATAGTAGTTCCCCACTATGATGAAAACCATGAAATGTCAATACAATATTACTAAACACAGTTTTATGGTAAGATAAAATACTATGATGGGGGTAAAGTAATGTTGACTATAAAGAGTGAGTACTTGTATTAAAATTAGACTTTTCCTCATGATGTTTTCACTTGGTAATCTCCATGACGGAATACTATGATAACTAACCCGAATTTAAGAATTTATCATGTTTATGTGTCATGGAATATTCCTATATGCAAGAGTTTTTAATGTCCCTTAGACTTTAAGATTATTATTAATGCATGTGATGACTCGTGAACTTATATTTATCCACATAAACAATGATGAAAATAGTTCACCGTAATGTGGGGTATCTTGGGTGTGTTGTGAATGACATGTTAGAAATCAATAAGCCAAGAAAGAATTTTTCCTTTCCATATTCATGGAATTATTATCTCATCCTTTTGATTTAAATTGAACAATGTCATTAAATTCTATTTACATTATCTAATGGATAGTTTATTTCAGATACTCAAATAAAGATGTGTCTAGCATTGGTTAATTAAATGATTGTGTTGATCATATTTTCTTAAAAATGGATTATATTACATAGTAAGAATTCATGTTTTGTTGTCAATATTATGACATTAAATTATTTATTTTGCGTGCATTGAACCATTTCTAGACAGTAACTTAGGACTTTAGGAATGCTCTCCTAATGTAAATAAGAAAAAATCGTAGAGGGTCTCACACTTTGTGTTTCAATTGATCTCAATTAAATTCTTTTGGAATTTAATTATTGAAATAAATATTATTCTCAAGAATGAGGAATAATATTTTTTGGATTTATTGGTCGTAGATATTAAATAAATATTTATTTGTAAGGTAATTTTTAAAATAGGAGAATAATGAATATTTATGTATTTCTTGTTATCTACAAAAAAATAAATAATTATTTATTCATTAATAAATAATTTTTTAAATAATGTAAATATTTAATAAATATTTATTCACTATAACATGATTAGAATATTTATTTTATTTAAAAATAAATATTTAATTAAATACTTATTCAAGTATTCAATAAATTTTGAGGAGAAAGAGAAAAACAGTATTGTTTCTAGTGATAAATATTAATTTAAAAGTTGATAAAATAATATTTATCATTGTCACAGTTTATTCACACCATGAAAAATAA
The DNA here is from genome assembly GCA_963277665.1 of Viscum album. Lineage (NCBI taxonomy): Eukaryota > Viridiplantae > Streptophyta > Magnoliopsida > Santalales > Viscaceae > Viscum > Viscum album. The sequence continues at coordinate 866,711,684 of OY728158.1, forward strand.
TATTATTATTACTATTACATGGCATGGTACTATATGAGGTTTTATATATTATTTAACTTTGATTGTGTAATTATATAATATTTTAACTCTAACCTTATCTCTATAAATAAAAGATTGTGCCTATTTTTTAGTATTTGATCGAGATAGATCCAGATTGATAATCATCATGTGAAATGAATTATAGGGACCTCTCCCATGATATAAGAAAACTCTAGAGATTCTCCTCCCTCCTCCACCCTCTCAAGAATATTACTGCAAGGATGATACTTCAATCTAGAAGTAATCACTATAATGATCAAGAAGAACACTAAAAGATGATCAATATTCTGTGCTAGCACCTGAAATTCCATCAAAGTTTTTCAGATATCATAGAATCACGTCTGGATCACTGCTATAGGTATTCAACACTTGGATCCTATAAATGCAACAACAATAAACCGAAAATGGTTTTGGAATATTGGAATATTCAAAAAATAAAGATATCAATATCGAGGTATTATTTCTTGTGATCTATTTAAATTAATTATATATTTTATGTTAAAAGATATTCTCTTGGTTTTGGAAACCTTTATTGTCAATATTATTTGGAAATAAATAATTGGTTATGACAATTATTTCTTGTAAAATATGTGAATGATCCGTTGAATCTGAAAATTGATAAATTAGTATCAACCCTAATAAGTTCATTCAATATTATTTAAACAATAAAGTGGTATTCAAGTGGTCACATTTAAATTTATAATTTTTTGACTATCGATTGATTATATGAAATTGTGGTTAGTTTTTGAATTCCATTTTATTTATTATTTAATTCTAATTTTAATTAACATGATTTCAACATTTTAATTTTCTTTATTCTGTTTTCATAATTTCTAAAATGAAGGTCAAGATGAAGAATGATCAGAGATGTCATTAGGAGGTGTTGAGGATTCTAGGCTATGGAGAGGGTTTCATGATGTGTGATTATAGTACATGTCATGTAACAAAGTATACGACACCTTGATTTATCATAGAATACATGATGTTCCAATCAGTAATAACATGTGGTGTATTTATTATAGAGTGTGTGTTGACTAGGCTATCCCAAAACATAGTTCTTCATATTACAAGGTGTGTATATTTTATGTATTTCATTTAGTCTACCCAGTTTAGAAATGAAAATCTCTTTAACCATGTGGTTAAATACATGTTTTTTACCACATGAGACTGATATCCTATATAGTTAAAGATAAACATGATGTGTAATCTGCATATAATTTGTGTGATGCATTAATTACCTCATAAAAAAACATGTTGAGTCTATCAGTGGGTTATTAGGAAACATTATAAGTAGAACAAAAAGTGAGGAACACAATGTGTAACTCATTTTTATATGCCATTTAGTCCCCCAATAAATATAAAAATTAAATTACATTAAAAATAATTAATGGTAACATTTAAAACCTAATTACACTATTAGTACTAGACGTGTTGACAATGTATAAAGTTTTGAATAGTTTAAAAATTCTTAATTAATTAAATATAATTATATATCATTATTATTCTTGACATTTATTTTCCATGAATACATTTATAATGGGTATCTTCAAGAGATAGATGGTAATTAAGATAAAGGGAATTAATTGATTGGTTTATTAATTAATTGAATCAATATAAGCATGATTATCTTAAAAAAAGGAATAAATTGATGTGATTGCTAGCTAATGTACTTTTCCATATTTGCTTCATATATATAGCTAATAATGAACTTTTAATAGACATGTGTAGATTTGGTTTTTATTTAATTTAATTCTTATTGCATGGGGTTTTAATTATTTGTTATTAAATTAAATATATAGGTATGTGTTTCATCCCCCCACCTTTATTTTTTAGGACCTATGCCTCAAAGGTTGTTTTATGGAATTCATCTAAACCAATCCTTTGGTCCCCCCCCCACAACTCGCATGTGAGTTCTAAAACATATATAATTAAATAAAGTATCCCAAAGAATATATAGGTGTTTTAAGATGAAATATTGACAAAACCAACTCATATTATACATAGGTGGACTGGTGGAATGTTATAACTCGTGCCGAGATTGGCCTAAGGATTTTTCCCTTAGGGTCAAACGTTGAGTTATTGTCCACTCAATAAATCAACCATTATATAAGCTCATGATCACATTATGTATTTATTTTATTTTATTTATATCTTATTCATGCTTAATTATTTGGATATAATACCATGATCACATAAATATATGAACTAATATAGAAATATGGAATTAAAATAAATGGGCTATGCATAAATGTTTTATCAGAAGATGGTTAATCCCTAAAATAAATAAAAAAATTTATTAAAAAGACATGTAAAGTATACAATGAGAAATATTTATGCATAATTAACAAAATTAATCAAGTTAATATTATTACTTTAAGCCTTTCATCACCTGAATTAAGCTAAACATGTCGTTAAAGTGTTGGATCATCCACTTTCGAGGGAACTTTCAATTATCGAGAAGTCTTAATTAAGATAGTGGGTTGACTTAACTAAACTCTTATTGGTTGTATTGGACTCTGTCAGCCCAATTAAAATTTTAAGGAATGTTTTGAGGTAACTCAATTTGGGATTTTTTGATTAGGGATTCTGCTCAACAATTAACAGAGCTTACAGTTTTTAGTATTCAATACCATCTACCTTAGTACTTTCTTATAATTTTCATGGCCTCTGTATGGATTATAAGAAGAGAAATATTGATACTTGAAACTATAATGTATAATTATAAGGGATGTTCTAAATTCAATGGTGAGGACCACTGAGACTTGATAAAATAGTTAGAGACTTAATAAAATTAAAATTATTATTTCTCAAATAATTTTTAATAAAGTAAACAAAAAATAATTTATTTAAATTATTATAGACACAAGGAAAGAAAAAACAAAAAAATTACTATGATCATTCCTTAACTCAGTGTATTCTAATGAAAATAAAAATTTACAAATATTTTACATTAATTTATGTGATACATTATTATCATAAAATATTTATTATGTATTCAAAATTCTTATTCATGTGTTGTCGCCCCAACGGGTGAGAAAAGGTTAAAGGGATTCCTACCAAAGGCATGTGAATGTTTATTTCTATTATGACCAAGTTGTATGGAAATTTTTCTTTAGATGATGGAATAATTGGTTGATGAATGTTTTGTATTTTTCTTTATTTTCAAGTAATCACTCTACTTTTAATTTTTTGTTGTACGGATGAAGTAATACTAGACTCAAGATATCATACATATATTTCATAAGAAAGTCCATTGTTTATGGTTATCTGTTTTAAATATGTGTTATGAGTGAACTTCCTTTTTAGAATCACATATTTTCTTTAATTAAGTTTTTTAGAATAGAGTGGAAAGTTGTATCAGAGTATAAAAATTTTAATATATGTCCAACACATAATCTAATGATTCCTTACTATATGAAAAGTTATCAACATTAAAAGGTGACTAAAAATTTATGATGTAATCTTTGTGAAAGTAAGGGGATAATATATGTCTGATAATTCAAAGTGTTGTCAATTGGATTGATTTTTTTTATATAAAAATAGAAGTCGTTGAAAATATGTAAATTCATAGATCATTCTGACCAAATTCAGATGGTTCTTTATTTATATTTATGTTATCAACATCAACAAAAATTCATGATATAAGAAAAAGTTTGTGGAATTAAAGAAAAATATGATTATCTAGTTCTTCTATAAAGTTTAAGTTTATCGAACAAAGAATTGTTTTAGTGATAGGAAGTTTGAATGTGCTGAATTTAGATGTTTTTTAGAAGTGTTGATTGACTGATTCATTGGACGGAATGATCTATTCGGTGAACTTGTTCTTTGATGAGACAATATTTACTGTGTTTCAAAAATAAAGAATTTGATGTTGTAGTTGATCCATCTGATAGTGGATGACATTGATAAGGCATCATATGTATAGTTCCAATAGAGTAATATCATCTAACTACCTAAATAATTTTGATGAACCATAGTTTTGGAATGATATTAAGAAGAGAAGTCATTAAAACTAATTATTTAGAAGGGCATCAGGGAATGGTCAGTTGGAGAAAATAAGATTATGTAGTCAACCATTTAAATGTGACCTAAAGCATCTAAGTGAGGTCTCATGTTGTTTTTATTTTAAAATTGGTTCAAGATTCAATTGGATGTGATTTGATACTAATCCCTCAGATGAAAAATATAGACCGATCCATCAAGCCCACATAAAAAATCTAAGTTATCAGATGTGGGGCTTCATCAGACACAATATTATAATTTTGGGGAGTAGTTGGTCAAATTAATGAAGCATTTGAAAAGGTGAAAAGTGTTGAAGTTTCCATTAGAATAATTTTGAAAGATTTTAAAGTATTTAGAATTTGAAATGATTTTTATGAAAGAAAAGGTTCAGTTAGTTTAGAGCATCATAATGGGAAGGATTCTATTTTTTATGTTCTCTATCAGATCAAGATATTTTGAATGAAAAATAGTTTCAGAGTGAGAAGTTTTTCATAATTACTTCTTGAGATGTTTTTAATGTGAAGTAAAATGTTCTTGAGATTTCAATAAGGTTATAGAATAATATAGAAGAGTTGAGAATAATTGAGAAATGGATAAATAGAGTTAAAATGAAAATGAAATTAGATATTATGAAATTACTGTGATATGGAAAAAAATATTTTCTCAACCTTTTCACTTTTGGGTAACATATAAAAAGAGGTAAAAATAAACCATACTCTAAAATTCTTCATCTATGGGGAGAGTGCTGATGTTTTTGAGATAAAATTGGAAGAGGAGGTTTCTATATAAAATTTCATGAGAAATATTTTCCAGGTATAATAATATTTCAGAATAAGTTATAGTAATAGTTTTTTGGATCAGACCAATCAATTGGAATGACAGTTTTGGGAAAAGACAAAATAAAATTAGACTAGTTTGTAGACTAACTATTCAGATTTTTCTCTAGAATAAAGTGTGGCACCAAAAAATCGGATTGAGGGATCGAACTGATTTTTTATGAATCCTATAGAATTTTTCCCTACCTATTTATGGGTAAGAAAGTTACAAATTGTTTTCAGAATATTTAAAAAATTGTGAGTTATTGAAACAACACAATGTTATATTCAGAACCAATAGTGAAGGTTTCTAAACTTATTAAAAAAACATATTTGTATCATTCATGCTATAATAAGCACATAAACTATTTTATTTACAAAATTTTTACACAAGTATAATTTTACATACCACTGGTTGTATATATAAAAAAAGAATAGTCTCCTAGTGTGTTGTGTTATATTGTATTTTTTTCCAAACCATGACAAGGATTAGATACTCTTACTGAGTAGTGAACATTATAAATACTTGTGTTATGTGGATGTTTGAATGCTTGGTTTTTAGAAAAGTGGTAAATATTTCACATAAGATGAAGGTTTTTATTTATTAAATATAACATAAAATACAAAGATATCATTAATTCAACACTTACCGCTCTCAGTGATTACATTGATATTTTCTAGGCCTTTTCAAATGGTATCCGAGAAAAGGTACCTTCATTTTCACTTTGCTAAATTTTTTGAAGAAAAGTTTTTATTTTGAATTTGAATAATGCAAACATTAAGGGTGTCTAGTATTTTGTAGACAGCAATATCATATCTGAAAATATAAAAAAATATATCATAAGTCTCCAATTAATGATGTTTTGGAATCTTTTATAGATAGATTTCCTCTTATTATTGAAAATTTTTCTCTTTCATTTTGTGATAATAAAAATATAAAGAATGATGGAAGGGATAAAAATGATTTTCAATAATCACTTTCTGAAATTGGATTTCTTAGAGTGAAATGATTTGGAACTCCTAATAGTATTTTGGAAAAGTTAAAAAATAACTATGAATGCAATACAATGGTGAAGAAATAGAATTTACAAATATGAAGGTCAAGTATAGAGATATAAAAATGGGTTAGCTTGAATTTTTTGGTGACTTACTTATAAGGGTGAATTATATTTTTATCCTGATAATATTTCTTCGTGAGAATCTAGATGATTTAACTCTTGATGAAAATATCATATGAATTATTCCTAATATGTTTGATGCTAATGTTTTAACTTTAGAAGATAGATATCCTAATAATATATCTTTGTATGACCTTCATAGTACTCTCATTATATATGAAATTAGAAGGGAGACTGTTTTTAAAATAAAAGAAATGGTTGATTGAGAAATTTCCTTCAAATATTCCATACAATAGAAATCCAAGAAAATTATTAAAAAACAATATATTGGTGATTCTGATTCTAAAAATGAGGTTTGTAAAAATTTTGATAAGTTATTGACCATATTTTCAAAAAATGTGAAATGTGATATTGGAAAATACAGAGGGAATCTATCTCTAAAAGTTTTTGAATGTGGAGTGGTTTTCCATTTTGCTACAAATTGTCCTTAAAGAAAGAATGAATAAGAAATTGATAAAGATGATAGAATACCAATAAAAGCTTTGAAGAAACATGTTTACAAATAAAAATATCATTCCAAGGGGAAATATAAAAAGATCTCCAAATCCAAAAGGTGATGTTTGTTGTCTAACGATGATGAAGATGAGGACAGTAACGTTGATGCTAAGAAACTCACTAAAGCTATTGGAAAAAATAGGTCTATTGCTAAATTTAATGATGATGTGTTTTCTGGTGATGAAATCAGTAGTTCTAAAGAATGAGATATTTAGTTAGAATTTAATCTGAATAGATAGTTGAAATAATTTATTATAAATATTATAAAACTTGAAGGAGAAATCAAAAATTTTAAAAAGGAATGTTCTTTAGTAAAAAATCACTAGTATTTTCTTCTAGATAAAGATAAGTTCTTGGAATATATTTATTTCTTTAAGAAATATGTTGAAAAAAATGAATCGTAATAAACATATTGAAGTGAAAATAAAAGTAAAGGTGTAGTAGTTAGAACTTGTTCAAAAAAAATTCTAATGTTGAGTGGAGAGTTACAAGTTTCAAGAACAATATCTTTTAATATTGAAACATTTATGGAAAGTATGAACCTGAGAAAGATCAAAAAATAGGTATCTTCAAAGGTTTGACATAAAATTTAATATGCCCCTAATAAAAAGAATGTTGAGAAAATTGTGTATTTTTTCAAAACCAATAAATTTTGAAATTCATAAGTTTCTAAAATCTCAGATTCTGAAACAAATGTTGTTACTACTTATAATTCTATTAAACAGGGAATAAATCTAAATTGATGATGATTATTCTGGGTGATAACAAAAAACTAAGGGCTCAAAAAAAGTAATTATGTGGACTGGAATAATGTTTTTGTAAAACAAGTTTACAATTCTTGATAGAATGGATGTTACATACTAAAATATTATTTATATGGAAAATGTTAGTATTATGGAATGTTTTCTCATATAGAAAATATGTATTGGATGAATCAATAATATTAAAATTATCCTATGAGTTATATGAAGAAATTTTCAAGAGGGGTTTAATCCTATTAAAGAAAGAATTATGAAAAGTTTTTTTTAAGTTTAAAAAAGGTTCCAACATCTAGAAATTATTTTTGAAAGATGTGAACATTCGTGACATCTTTTCAAAGGATGTATTTTTTTTTCTACTGACACAACAACATGTTTATAAAAACTCACAAAATCATGATTTGAAGAAAGATAAAGGGAAAGGGAAAGATCAAATTTTAGAAACTAGTCTCAAAGCCTTAAGAGAAGAATAACCTTGGATTTTGGATAGTGGTTACTCCTCCCATATGATAGGAGAATTGAAATTGTTGATAAATGTGACATATTTTGAAAAAGGAATAGGGATATTTAGAAATCATGAATCTCTTGAAATCACATGTGTTGGATCCACTATTATTGGGGAAAAACTAAAATCCAAAAAGGGTTTATTTGAAACACAAGTTATTGAGTGTCTCACAACTTTTTTTTGAAGGGGATAAAGCTGTTTTTAGAAAATATGGTTTTGTTGTGAAAAGGGTTTAATATGTAAAAGTTGTTCTGAGAGGAAAACATACAAAATGAATCTTGTTTCAAGTTTGTGATGTTCAGGATTTGTGTTATCTATGAATTATAGATGAAAATAAATTATGGAATAAAAGGATATGGCATATGTGTCGTAGAAATATATGAAATTTATCAAAGCAAGATAATGTTCTTGATATTCTTGATATGAAAAAAAGAGATCGGTGTTATTAAATTTTTCATAAAGGGAAGATTATAAACTACATGAACAAGAAATTTGAAATTCATTCAACTCATACCCTAGAACTTATTCATTCTGAAATTTGTGGGACAATGATTAAACTATCAATATTTATCGATAAGTACCTTATTTCTCTCATTGATGATTTTAATCGCATTACTAAAATTATGTATTTGAAACATAAATCAGATGCTTTGAATATTTTAATGATTTTTATAATAAGTGATGAAAAAGAAATTTGGATATTCTATGAATAATTTATGTGTTGATAGTGGTGGTCAATACAAGAATAAAGAGTTAAAACTTTATCCTGAAAAAATGTAATCTTTCATGAGTTTATCACACCATACACACCATGGAAAAATAGTGTTTCTAATGAATAATATAAGTTTAGTAGAGATGGGGAATGTTATGATGTTTGAACATTGTCTTCCTCACTACTAATGGAAGCCATAAATGACTATAGTAGTCTAAATTCTGAATATATGTTTCTTTTGGATATTTTCTTATATGAATCTTTATGAAATGTTCTATAGTGAAATTCCAAGTTTTAAACACTTAAGGGTTTTTGGAAGTCCTCGTATCATACATAAAAATTTGTAACTCTTCTAAACTTTTATCAAATAGGTGAATATGGAATATTTTTTAGATATCCTTCAGATGGTAGAGGATATAGATTTTTCAAAAAAGAAATGATAAGGACGATTGATTTTTTTATGTAAAAGTTCTTGAAAAAGATGAGAAATTTATTTCACAAACACATGAATATGTAAAAGATGAAGAAGATTAAAGGGTTGTTTTTTAGAAAAAATAAAATAACTCCTAAAATAGTGATGCCACACATATTGAAAATCAGACTCAATTATTTCCATTGATGAGGAAGAATTTTGTACATGTCGTCCCAGGCTTAAGAAACATGTGGAAGTTTAAGACATTATTAGTGGTAAAAAAGAAAAGGTTCAAACAATAATATCATCAAAGGTAGTTGCATGAGATTATTTGTATTCAAAAGTTGAACCAAAATATGTTAATGAATCTTTTGAGCATCAAGAGTGGATTCTTGCTATGAATAAATAATTAGACCAGAATGAGAAGAATGATACATGGTAACTTATACCCAAACTAAATGATAAATAAATTATTTGTGCAAAATAGGTGTTCCAAAACAAGTAGAATAAATATGGTGAAGTGATAATAAATAATTCATGATTTATATTGAAAAGGATACTCAAAAACTAATGGAATTTATTTTTATGAGATTATTCCTCTCGTATCAAGGTTAGAAACTATTGGAATCTTTCTTGCAATTTCTACAAAATGACGTTATAAAATTTTTCATATGGATGTGAAATCAAGATTTCTCAATGGAGAAATCTATTAATAATTTTACATTGAATAAATGTGTGGATTGTATATCGGAAGAGAAAAAAATTATGTGTGCATGTTGAAAAAATATTTTTATATGTTAAAATAAGCTCTGATATCATTGTGTTCCAAATTTCATACCTACATAAGGAAGTTGATCTTTAAGAAAGTAAGAGTTGAGAGCAATATCTACATCAAATAAAATAATGAGATTTACCTCATATTTATTTTATATGTTGATGATATTATATTTAATGGGAATGATGAAGGAATATGTGAAATGTTTATTTAAGAGATGAATAAGTTGTTTTGAAATTTCCATGCTCAAAGAAATGAAATATTTTCTTGGATTAAAAATCTCACAAAAGAAGAAATAAATTTTTATATCTCAAAAGAAGTATACTAAGGAAAATATTAATAATTTTTCATTGAGAATTCATAACCTTTTTCTACACCAATTTTGGTGGGAACCAAGTTGTCAAAATATGGATAATGAAATGAAGTGGATTCTGAAGAATTTTAGAAGATGATTGGAAGTTTGTTATATCTAACTACTTCAGGGCCAGATATTGTGTATGTTGTTACCTTATGTGAAATATTCTAAAGTGATTCAAAGTAATAGTATCACTTATAAATAAAAAACTCTCAAATATATCATAGTCACAATATATTTTAGAATCAAGTATGATAACTTAGGTTTAATTGATTTGTTTGGATATATATATACTGAATGGGTAGGAAGTGTGGATGATAGAATATCTACATTAGGAGGAGTTTTATTTTTTGGTGAAAGTATTGGGAGTTGGAATACTAAAAATAATAATTATATAACTATTAATATCTTTAAAATTGAATATGTGGATTCCAATCAAGATACAACAAAATTTATATGGATGAAGACTCAGTTGGAAGATTTTCTAGTATAAGTAAAGTTACCACTTCTCTTGGGTTGTGATAATTAGAGTTCTATAAATATAATAATAAATATAGTATAGAATTATTGTTCAAAACATATTGATATGAAATATCACTTCATCCAAGATAATGTGGAGATAAATGTAATCAATTTGGAATATTCTCCTACAATGGAAATATTTGGTGACATTTTCACAAAACCTTTACCAAAGTAATCATTTTTCAAACTAAGGTTGAAGATGTGAATCCAACTTATTTCTCTCGAAGTTTAGGGTATGTTTTTATATTCCCTCTACCATATAGTATTTGAATTTTCTTTTCAAGGGGGATAAAAATAATGTTTCATAAATCTATCCATTTGTATGTACTAAACCTTTCTAGGAAACTTATATTTAGGGGGAGTTTTAGGTAAGTTGTGAACTCATCATGTAAGTGTGTGAATTATTCTAATAGTTTGTTGAAGTTTATATAGGAAACTTATTTATAGTAAATTGGAAAATTTGTGAAGAATCGAAGAAGCTATGAAGAGATAAAGAGTTTTAAGGTCAAAGGGATGTTCTTAAGTCACTACTAATGGACATTATAGGTTTTCTATCAATGAATCTTGCTTCTTATTATAAGTTCTCTAATGTGGGATTAGAACTATTAATTATTAGTCCACTTCTTGAGTTTAAAAGGTTTTAGTGAATTATGAAGAATGGTTGACAAAATAATCAAAGGGGTGATTATTGAGACCAATTTGGCTAGAGGTTGTTTCTCAAATGCTGGAAGAAGTGGTTACTGAATGTTTTTTATTTATTTTTTTCTTTCATGAAATAAATTTAATTTGAATGTTTTGGTGTCTAAATGAAGCAGTACCAAACTCATGAGATCATATGGATATTTATTAATAAAATACATAATTTTTTATTCTCTATTATGAAGATGTGTTTTGAGTGAACATGCTTTTTGGACTCACATGTTTTCTTAAATGAAGTTTTTCATAACTGAGTGGGAAGTTGTATCAAAGTTTTAATGTCTTAATAGATGATTAACACACATTATGATGATGCATTTCTATGTAAAAATTTCTTAACATGATAAGTTTTCTAAAAACATTGATCCAATTATTGTGAATGTAAGGGGAAAAAATGTGTCTAGGAATTCAAAGCCTTAGAAATCAAATTTAGTTTTTCATGAAATGATATAAGTTGTTGAAAAATGGAAAGTCAAAGAACATTCCAAAAATGTCAGATAATTCTATGATGATATTTATTTTATCAACACCATGAAGAATTAATGATACAATTAAGAGTTTGTTGAAGAAAAGATAAATATGATTCTCTTGTGATTCTACAAAGTTGAAATTTATTGGAAATAGAAGTGTTTTGGTGATTAGAAGTTTGAATGTACTAGAGTGAGAGGTTTTTCAGAAGTTTTCATCGAATGATCCATCTGATGGGCCAATCAATCAGATGAACCTATTCATTTGAATAACCGTCTATTTTTATTTTTCAGAAATGAAGAAGTCTTTTTTCACTATTATATCAGATAGTGGATGACATCGATAAGGAATTAGAAGCTAAGTTCCAATGGATAAAGATCATCAAACTACCTAAATTGATTAAATGGACCAGATTTTGGGAATGAAACTGAGTGGGTAAATCATTGGTATTGATGACTTAGAAGGTCATCAGGGACCAATCAATTGGAGGAAATACAACAATGTAGTTAACCATTTTTATGTCACCTGAATCATTGGAGTGAGGTCTTGAGTTTTTTTTTATTTTAAAATTGGTTCAAGATTCAATCATCCATGATTTGACTTTGATCTATCGAATGAGAAATAGATATTGATCCATCAGACACACATGAACACTGATAAGTTATTGAATGTTGGCCTTCATTGAATGTAGTATCATCAGTCTGGGGAGTAGTTGGTAAAATTAAGAATGTGCTTGAAAAGGTGAAACATGTTGAAGTTTCTATCAGACTAATATTTATAGTTTTTGATTTTTTTCGTATTTTCAACAATGTTTATAGAAAAATAGGTTCATTTTGTTTGGATAATCAGAAAGGGAAGGCTTCTGTTTTACATGTTCTTCGTTGGATCTAGAAAATCCGAATAATAAACAATTTTGAAGAGAGAAGATTTCTAGAATGATTTACTAAGATGTTTATGTCATGATATTTGATTTTCAAGAGAGTTCCAGAAGACTTGAAAATAATCCATAGAGTTGAGAGGTGTTGAGGAATGGTAAAAATAGAGTTCAAATGAAAATGAAATTATAGATTTTAAATTATTGTGAGCAGGAAATAAATTATTTTTCCACCGTTTTCACTTCTAGGGAACCTATAAATAGAGGTTAAAGTATAAAATATTTTGAAATTGTTTATGTGGAAAAGAGAGAGAGAGAGAGAGAGCACTAGATTTTTTTAGACATTATTTATAGAGGAGAGTTTGTGGATAGAATTTCTTGAGAAACATTTTCTGGTCATAAGAAGCTTTCATAAAAATTCGTGGTAAGAGTTTTCAAGATCATTCCAGTCAATCATGCTGACATTTTTGGGACAAAATAAAAGAAAATTGGTCTATTTTCTGAACTAACTATTTAGTCTTGTTTCCAAACTGAAGAATCAGACTACAGAATCGGACTAAAGGATAGGATTGAGTTTTAATACGATGTCAAAAGAATTTGTTCCTACTTGTTGCTGGGTAAGAAAGTAAATAATTTTTTTTGGAGATTAAAAAAATTGGAAGTTCTTGAAGCAGCATAGTTACATGTTTGGAAACAACTGGTGAATGTTTAAAAACATATTACAAAAAAATATTTATATTATTCATTATAGAATAATCACGTGCACTATTGTATTGATCATAGTTCTACAAAAGTGTAAAGGTACTTCCTACTTTCCACATTCACTAAAAAGGATTGTTTTATAGTGTATTATGTCGAATTGGATTATTCCCAAACCATTTCAAGGACTAGATACTCTTACTAATTAGGGAAACTTGTACATACTTGTGTTCCTATGGATGTGTGAATGTTTGGATTTTAGAAAAGTGGTAAATATTTAATAGGATGTGAATGTTTTTATTTAGAAAATATAACATAAAAGAAAAAAGGTATCATTGATTCACCCCCTCCTCTTCTAATTGATTACATTGATCCTAGTTGGGCATTTTCACTTCCTATTTCTATTATATTATATTGTCAACTATTTCGATAAAATTAATAATACAACATAAGGACATAGATTCTTAAACCATAATATATTATCTTATTTTTCTTGATAAAAAGAATAAAAGGATTACAATAAATAATATTTTCAATGTATTATATTGGTTTAAACTAGAAGAAGGGAAATTAGTTATTGATCATGCATTCAAAAGTTTGGGGTATATAGATTAGTCAGTAAAATTGGGCTTACATATAGATGAGAATTTATCCATTAATATTATTTTAATATCTTTACCACCATGGTAATCTTTATTCTTCCAAGCCAGGATAAACAAAATTGATAAGTCACTCAAAAATATTTTTACTATACTTCACCAAGTGGATAAGGATTGATTGATACACATTTATTAACCCCTTATGATGAATATTTTGAAATACAAGTCTAAAGATCCCATTTATATTATAAATGCAAAAGATCATTTACTATTTCCTTTCATATATATAAATGATTTATAGCTAGAAGAATGAACAAGAGGCTTTTTTCTTCTTATTTGGAAGAATAGACACTAGAAAAGAAATTTAAATGAACTTAAGAAGAAATAAGATGCATCTACTTCAGGAATATTCATCAAGTTTCTATTCACCACTTGTGTCTTAAGATACAATATTCTTTCAACATATATGTATTTAAATATAAGAAATGAGAAAGAATGCAAAGGTTATAGAGTGAACTCAAAAGTATCTTAGAAAGAGAAATTTCTATGTCACACAAGAGGAGATTACTAATTCTGATTTCCAATATGGAATGATTCCAGTTTTTAATAATTGTTACCAAAACATTTATTTTAGTTTCCATATAAACACAATGATACATTATTTCACATTTGGAATAAATTTTATTATGGTACTTAAATACTAAACTAATGGTTTAGTGACTCTTAAATCAAATATATACATCGAAATGAATGCTAAATATAAAATATAATAATCTTACATGATTTTTGAAATATAATTATTTTTCATATAAAACTAAAATTAGCTGACTTATTTATACCAATAAATGTTTTTTTCTAAATGGATCTAAGATACTGGATATAGAAACAAACCACTTATCATGATTTAGAAAAAGAAACCTTTATAAATAAAGGTACACCACAAATATTTTAGGAGTTAGTTCAAAATGGCAACATAAAATATTCTATAGCTTAAGGTAACTTCATATACTTAATTATTTTCCATTAATAAATTTAAAAAATTATCAGCGAAGTAAATGATTTCACTTGGAAAATATTGAGGAATCTTAAAGCTGGCTTATCGGAGAATAAATTATTAAATTAATCAATGATCATAGATATGGAATAAATATATTCCCAAACTCACATTTCCTTATATACATTAATATAATAACTATATTAAAATTAATATTATTTATGAATCTTATATATAATACAAATCTTCCATAATTTCTTCTAAGACGCGTTTTTAAAATAAAAGTGAAATAACTGACCATTTGACAACTATATTTTCTAGTGGATATAATATCAGTTGAGATTTGATAAGAATCTATTAAGACACTAGAAAAAGTGTTTGTTGAAAACATTTTGTTAAAAGATGGAATTATCTAAAAATGAACATCAATGACTAAAGATCGTCTAAGTTAATAATCTTATAGAAACAAAGGATATTATCATCTAGTCAAGACCAGCTATATGTCCATAAAAGAAGTCTATCTCTTTAAATTTAGTGGGAGTGTACTTAACTTCTATGGGTTAAAGCTCTTGATACACATGAGTTGGCATAGGAATGTTGGACTCCACAAAGCATAGTGGATATAGTAGTTCTAGAGATACATACTATATAGTATTTTGGAAGAAAATAGGTGGCTAATATTAATTGTGGTGGATAATACATGTATTATTATTCTACAATACATATTTACTACAAATAAGTAATAAATGGAAACACTATATGGTAGAAAAGTATGTATAAATTCAAGTAATAAACACCATGTGTCATGATTTTAGGACTCCATATCATTAATGTTTTAAAATATAGATATTTCTAGTAAGTATTCAAGAGAAACTAGACATGGATTGTACAAGACAGTACTAATAAATCATGAATGGTTATTTAAAGTTTTATTTTATAAAATATCCTATAAACCAATCATAATGATTAAAATACTTTTGAATTTACTTATCAAATCATAATTCTATGATAATAATATTGGGATATTGATAGTCAAGGACACATCATTTAGAGTAATCCTTATCAAAGATGTATGTATAACGTGACCAAAAAGAGACCCTTTGGTATATTGCTATAAGGCATAACTAGAAAGGGTTTATGACATAAATAAAAACCAATGAGATATGTATATGATATAAATTAATTTATGAATAAATCATTCATAGTGATCATAGAATATGTATTTGGTAATTAATGAGTGAAGTGTGTCTCTTACTAGTTAGTGTGAGTGCACTAAGATTTCAAGATAGATATCTTGATAACATATGGAAAAAAATGTTGTGTCTTACCTATTTGTAATGACTAAGTAATGAAGTTTTTACAACTATGAAAGAAATTATAAATCATGTTCTTTAGAACAAGATCTTCAAAATAGATCAATGGGTTTTTTAAATCTAGTAATAGTACATGTGTTAAAAAAATTATTGAAGAATACAAGTTGAAATAAATCAAGATTAATTTTTTTTAGTATATAATCCTTCCAGTAAAACATGCATAGGAATAGGATGAGGTTTTTTAGATTAAATTAATTTTACAAGCTTAAGTGAGAAGAATTTATATCATATTCCATGATTTGTACTGACGTTTGATATTATTGATACATAATTCATAGTAGGTGAATATAAACCAAATCCAACATAACTACATCGACTTGCAGTTAGAACTATCTAACCGTACTTGGAAAGGTAGAACTGGTTGAGTTTCTTGGGTTTGGATAATTGTGAATACTAGAGATCAAAGGAATTGAATACATGTCTTAACTTAGTACAATTTGATCTAGTAACCCAAAAAAGGCTATGGTAATATAGAATACAAACTTATCATATCTAGTGTTTGATGTTGGAGTTATTTTTCTAGAACCTAGTTTTTTTACTCTAGATTATATATATATATATATATGTAATGATTTGAATATTAATAAAACATATTATTATAAATTGTTCATTTTTAGAATGACATTTATAAAAAAATGCACTATGATATTTTTCATGTAGATAAGGTCGCAGAATTTATCCACTATAATGGGAACCTTGAAATGACATGACGATATTATTAAGTACACTTCTATGGTCGGATAACATTTTGTAATGGGAAATATATTATGTTCACTATTAGGTACATCTACATGTAATAAAATGAGACTTCATCAAATTATGTTCTCACTTGGTAATATCCATGATAAGAGATTATCTAAAAATACCCTCCAGGAAGAATTATGCATGTTTTTGTTTCATCAGATTTTTTTATCTGTGAGAATGTGTAAGATCCTTAGACATTAAGATTGTTATTAATGCATGTTTACAACCACTCACTTAGATGTATTTCAAAAACCTTGGTGATACATTTTATGGTGATGTTTGATATGTTAGGCATGTCATGGGTGACATGTTATCAATGAATAATTTGAGGATGGATTTGACCCTTCCATATTAATGTAAGATGATATCTTATCCCTTTTATTAAAATGGAATCATCGCATTAAATTCCATTCCCACAATGTAATGATGAGTTTATATAAAATAGTTAAGGAAAGATGTATCAATAACATAGGTGGATGACACAAATGTGCAACCTACTTTAAGAGATATTGGGACAAAGGGATTATATTACATAGTGAGTTATTGTTTGCGGTTCATGAAATTATGACATTAAGTAATTTCTATTTGGTTTCTTAAAAAAAATTGATATTAATCTTGGACATTAGGAAAGACCACCTAATGCCAACAAAAAATAATCCAAGAGGGTCACACACTATGTCTTTCTGTTTAACTCTATTGATTCTATTTGAATTTAATTATTATAATTAATATTATTCACTAGATCAAAGAATAATTTTATTTAATTTTTATTTATTGTAAATATTTAATAAATAATTATTTATAATTTTTTGAAGTTGAATATTTATTTAATTTATTGAATATTTAAAAATTATTTATTTATTAGACTATGAATAGAATATTTATTTATGAATAATTTTTTATTCAGTTATTTGATAAATGATACGGAATTTTAGAAGACAAAGATCATGTCTGGTGATAAATATTAATTTAAAAGGGTGTAAAATAATTTTTATTATTGCTCCATTTAGCAAAAAGAATAAATTATTATTATTTTTGTTTTATGGAATGCGGTGAGATTAGGTTTATTATATTATTTAAGGGTCATTGGGAAATTAAATAAAATCTTAACTTAAATTCTAACTCTATAAATAAGTTTATGTGTCAATTGTGTAAGGTTAATTGATAATTGAGAATCATTGCACACAATGGACTTCTCACTTGAATTCGTCCTTCTATACTCCTCTGAATAATGATAAGAATAAGATAGAATGATGAAAGATTTAAGAAAGTAAAAGTGATCAAGTAAAACGACACAAGATGATAGATCTTTTATGCTAGAACCTGGTATTCCATTAGATTCATTTGGAGATCAACGGAGCATGTGTGGATCACTGCTAGAAAGATTCTACACTTGGATCCTATAAGCACCAAGAAGGTAATTTGAAAAGGGTATTTGGAATGGTTAACATCATTATCTAAGAAAGATAATAAGACCAGGTATCCTTTTGTTTATGTCTAATATAAATTAGTTATAAATTTAACATGTAAAGATCCTCTCTATTTTTTGGGATTTTCAAATATCAATATTAGATGAAAAAATATTATTTTTCATGGTATTTATATATTTTACAATAGGATAATAATCCATTGGATCTAACAAAAACCTTTATAGTTTACCGTCCCCAGGTTCTTCCGATGTTCCCAGAACCTTCACATGGTATCATAGTAGTAATGTTTAAAATTTATAATTATTTATTTTATTTTTGAACATTATGCATACTAGTAGTAAGATATTTCATTCATAGAATATTCGTTCATTAATTTATTTTTTAATTAACATGATTTAGAGATATTAGTTATCATTATTTAGGGTTTCATTTTCTTAAATGGCTAATAATATATGAATAATGATTGGAGATTCCATTGGGAAGTGGAGGGTTTCTAGCCAGTGAGACTGGGTTACACGGTAAGTTGCTAGAGTACACACTTTGTACCCAAGTGCACTACACTTGGACGTGTTGTGGGATACATGAAATTCCATGAAGTAACTGCACACAACGGATTTTTTATACACCATGTGTAGACTGGGAAAACCCAACATGTGGAATGTCGGATTACACAGTGTGTAGCTAGCGTACACGTAATGTAGTCTATATGGTGTAGCAGCAAAATTCACGCTAGAAATGTGGTCAAATACATAGTTTATGACCATGTGAGACTAGAATTCTGCCAAGTAAATGAAATACATGACTTTTAGGTGGTGTACACGATGCGTAAATCATTAATTCCCATGTATGAATTACACACTGAGTCATTCGGAAGGTAATACAGACACATGGATAATATAACACATGAAATTTGGCTGGAGTACATTTCATGTGGTTATGTGTCCAAATAATGTGTAGAGTCCTTCGATAGGTTTCACAAACTCACATAAAGATTGATATATGACATATATATGGATAGTACATATCATGTAGTTTGGAATAGGTACCTATCGAAGCTTTGTATGTTTATCCTGAGTACACGGCAATCGGGCAACATGGTGTATAACTCATAAGTACATGCCATGTAGTATCCCAATAATAGAAATAATTAAATTAAATTAAAGATTTAATTTCAAAATTAACACTTAATTATATTATTCACACCAGATGTGTTTTTCTATGAAAAAAATTAAAATAATTAGAAAATAATAAATTTATTTATTTTTAATTATTTATAAGTATTTGTTATGGAAATTATTATCCATGAATGCATTAATGATGGTTATCGCTAAGTTAATTTAGATAGTCCTTAAAGATAATGTGAATTAACTAATTAACTGATTGATACAAGTTAATTCATCTTAATAATAAATAAGAATTGAAATAAATGTTATCAAGTATACGTTTCCTTATTCATTTCATGTGTATGACCATTTCTAAGCTTGGCCAAGTCCTGTATATGTATTATTTTTATTCAATTTAATTTATTTCATGTCTTTTGTAATTATTAATGATTAAATTAAATATGATGGCATGAAAGTCATCCCTCCCTCCTTTATTATGTAGGATCTTCATGTCTAATGTGATTTCTATAATTACCCTTTACCAATCCTTTGATTCCCATCACCTATATCTTATTTAAAAATATTTGTAATAAAGGGAGTAACCCAAGGCATTTGGAGGTTGTTCAAGAAAAATCTAAGATGATACCAACTTATGTAATCCACGGGTAGATAGGTAGAATGTTGTAACTCATGCCAAGACTGGAGTAAATATTTTCCCCTTTTGTCTTTGGTTGATTCAATGTATGCTCAACAAATCAACCATTAGATATGCGCGTGATTAGGTCATTTATTAATTTATTTGTTTATTTATTATGCATTAATTATTGTATGGATTCAATACCATGATTACATAAATAAATGGACAAATTTGAAATTATGGAATTTAAATAAATGAATTATGTATAAATGTTTTATCAAAACATTGTTAATCACTTTAAGTGGAATCCACTTAATATTAAAAAATTGTAAAGGATAAAACAAGAAAAATTTACATATAATAAAACAAAATCCTTCAACTTAATATTGATTCAAACTAATCCTTACATTACATGATTGGGAATTCAATGATAAAACTAACTGTTTACGTGGCCATAATCTGGAAAATTTCTTTTATGAGAGAGTTATCAAAGGGTTTTTGGCTCAACATAACCAAACTTGTATTGAATTTAATATCCATATTATATTTGATACAAATTTGGAGGCTTGTGGTGAGAAAATCATAGTTAGGATTTCAGGATTGGGGAACCTACTCAACATATCAAGGACCTTCTATTTAGTAGTTTCAAAGACCGCCTAACTAAATACCTTCTTATGGTTTTCATGTCCATATTATAGATCATAAAGAAAGTAAATACTAATCCATTACACTATAATTTCATGATTTATAGGACATTTTTATTTTAATGGTGAGGGTCATTAAGATTTGATAAAATTGTGGGAAACTTAATAAAATAGAAATTATTATTATGACTTGTATAATTTGAAATCAATCAAAGTACAAATAGTATAATATTTTAATGATATTATAATTTTGAGTTTATCATAAACATTATCCATGAGATCAATATTGGATAAAGACCATCTCCTTACTGATATTATGTCACGACCCACCTTCACCAAGATGATGGAAGGGACAACAGATTGCCAGACCCTTCCTTCTTCAAGTTGAAGGAGAGATAATGACCCCCCAAGACCAACCTTCAATAGATTTGGGAGTGGCGACTATAACCAAGGGTAAAAAATCACACACTAAATGGAAGGCATTACCCTTTTTCTTTTAATAGGGTCGGGAGATAAGATACTAAATCCCACAACACCAAAACTGAAAGTGCAAGTACGGCTGAAAGTAAACCATTCCCATATGAATGTTCAAAGGTAAAAGATTCAAGCCACAAAAATCCAAAAGTAAAAAGATACTAAGAAAATGAAATCAATAATAGCAACTGCCCCAAAGTTCTGAGCTAGTACGGTACCGCACGATCCTGCAAGTCCTCCTAGAAACCTGAAAACAGTTTTATATACATAGGGTGAGCATAAAAGTATACTCAGTATAGAAAACCAAAGACTCTCGTGTAGAAGTGAGGAGAAATTCTAATTTCCCATGGAAAAAGAGATAACCAAACACCCATGAAGTAAAAGCTACCCACCCAAACCTCACCAAGGCACACTCCCCAAACAATACAAGGCAAGTAATGTAAAGTAAAGTAATAGCACATCGATATTTGGGTACCCCGCACCACTTTCAAACTGGTTATTAAAGACATCCTATGCATCGAACTAATCCATCCATTCTCACCGCAGTCCCACTGCCAAACCCCACAGCCACACACCTGGGCCACAGCCTCACCGGAGTCCCACTTCCAAACCTTGCCTGCACACACCTGGGCCAGAACAACTATCCCACCCGCAGACACCTAGGCCACAACCACCATGCTTAACCATAACCGCAAACACCTAGGTCAGAACAATTACTGCCATGCCTGAAGACACCTGGGCCTCATCCCGAAGACACTTGGGAAACAACCTGCCCCCAAACACCTGGTCTAACAACCACAAGTACCCTGCCTAAAAATTCTTGGGCTAAATAATGGACTTCAGGCCTTCACAGCCTGCCCGAAGAGTATTGGTCTATTTGAGAAAGGTAGAAAAAATGATCCAATAACCAGCCACTCATAGGAGTGTTGGGAAAAACACCCTCCCCATGAAATGGGGTGTTCGGCACTAAGTGCTCAACTTGGGTGGGGCGCGAATAAGAAACATAAAATATACAGATATATGTATAGGTAACAAACACTCATCCCAACCTAGGGGTTCTAATCCCTTAGCACAAACACCCTCATTACTACTCATTCATGAAAGAACAGCACGATACTCACGACCAAGCCACAACTCATTCCAAAAAACCAATTATCATATAAACTATTCCTGTTTTCATATTCAAGTAACCCCATTTAGGTGAATTCTACACTAAAGGTTAATTAACAGGAAAAATCGAAAGCTAGAGAAAGAAGACAGTCAAACAACAACTTAAACATTCACACCCAGTTCTCTTGTAAAATCACAACAACAAAGGGATAAGTGAGATCCCTCAAATTACTAGAACCAAGTAGTGATCAGGATGGGTGACCTTCTGGGAAGTTCCCCAGGATGTGTGTGAGTGAGGAAAAAGCACACTGGAAAGGACAAGTGTTGGCCTGTGGGGACTGTCATTAGACAGATGACCCGTTCAGGCATGTGGGTGGACTCTGGGGTTGGCCCCACATGTCTGTGGGGAAACCGGTGGTACCTGGTAGGCCAGGACCCGACGGACATGTTAAGGCGGGGTGGCTGTGCTGTCCCCGGGGCCCGGTTGTCACATTTGGTATCAGAGGAGGAACCCAGCCTTAAGTGCGGTGCACTTCCTGGGTTGAGATGTAGGGCCCACAACGAGGGTGTTGTGCTCTAAAGGGGGGTTATTGTAACATCCCCAAATGATAAAGGGTTAAATGACTAAATGATATGACTCATGTCAACAAGGTGCACCTTCCTTTTCAGGAGCCTACCTGATTAGAACTCCATAGTTAAGCGTGCTTGGCCTGGAGTAGTGATCAGGATGGGTGACCTTTTGGGAAGTTCCCCAGGATGTGTGTGAGTGAGGACAAAGCACACTGGAAAGGACAAGTGTTGGCCTGTGGGGACTGTCATTAGTCAGATGACCCGTTCATGCATGTGGGTGGACCCTGGGGTGGGCCCCACATGTCTGCGGGGCAACCGGTGGTACCTGGTAGGCTAGGACCCGACGGCCATGTTAAGGAGGGGTGGCTGTGCTGTCCCCGGGGCCCAGTTGTCAAAGCTCCATGTCCCCAAAATCTAGGATCCAACAGTTTCTCAACAATAGATGATTCCACCCCAATTCGTGATATAAGCAAAGTAACCACACAGCCTTAGATTCACAACCAGTGAAAGTATAACAATAGGGGATCCCATCCCCAACCATATCACCCCATAAATATAATCCCCCATCCAACAAAACCATAAAGTCACCCGCATTTGGCTCGTGGAAGAAAACAACCAAACCACTTCCACCAACACAAGGCAGGCCCATGCAGGTACTTTCATATTTAAATGATTTAACACACTCCATGGTTTCATTTCCATTGTGCTTTAACCGGGGTTATCACAAAAAGGGGTTGATCCAAGTGCTTTAAATTTATTTAACCAAGTATACGTACTTAACCAATTCTATTATACAGTTTTTTAAAAATCCAGGAGCACTGAGGTTCATTAGTGCGCAATGAAAGACCACCAACGTCCATGATTTTTAGTGAGCATAGGCTCATACAATTCACAACACATATCAACATAATGAGTACACTATAAAACCGATCACACCACCTCTCATTATTTAACGGTCCATTCATTATCTTCGTTAAGTTCGGTTTCATCAATTTCCACAGAGACAAAAGCGTACCCACCCCGCATGATACACATAAAGGAGAGATGAAGGTAAAAATCCCTACTTTATTGATCAAAAAATGAGGTTATTCTCCACGCACCAAAAAAAGGGGATGCGCGACTTGCAGGGGAGGGGTGTCGGGAGCTCCAAACGTACTAAGAAGAAAGGAATCCAACCAAGGGGGAAAATAAGGAAGAATAAATTCTCGTGAGATATATAAATATGATCATGTTGTTACAGGACATGAGAATTGAGAGGCTTTAAATTCGGATCGTGGTTCCCAACGCGGTTGGGTGGTTACACACGAATAAATTAATTGTTATTTTATAGGGAGGTTTCTTGGGATTTTTAGATATTAATTATGGGTTAAAAATAGCCTTGAAACGCCTTTAAAGGTCAAAAATGTCTAAAAAAGGCGTTACGGGAAAAACTGTAGAAGGAAAAAACTGACAAGGATGGATAACACCGATCGGTCGCACCGATCGGTCGGTCGCGTCGATCGGTCCCACTAATCGATCACACCGATCACTCGTGCCAATAGATCGCACCGAATGAGGTGCGACCCCATAGGATCTAATAATTTGGCAAAGGGGTGGATCATGAGGGTATGGGCCATTACATAGTAACTTTTAGGAATGGTTCATACACCAAAAGGTTGTGTTACACCATGAACAAAAATATTATGTGTTATAACCCACACTACCAAATATATCTATAAATGAGGTTAGTAATAAATAGTTCAATGTCTATGATAAAAACTGATCAACACAATTGATATAAAAATTTTAATTCTTTCTTCTATTACTAGTGAACTCATCATATCTCATGAAGATATGGATGCTTATAGCATGCTAAAACATCTCAATGTTCTATATAAAGAGAGTTCTAGATAGGAACAGTTTGAGATATCCAAGGATCTCTTTCAAATTTTTCTTGGAGAGGGTGCACAAGATGGTCCTCACATATTCAGACTCATTGGCTATATTGATAGCCTAGAGGTTTTGGGGTTTAAAATGTCTGATGAACTACACACTAATCTCATTCTTACATCACTACCTCAGAGTTTATCCACCTTTATTTTTAATTTTAATATGAAAATAACTTAGAAGTATCTACTAGATCTTTATACCTTACTTGTCTAAGTTAACAAGGACATGAATCATGAAAATCCTTTCATCCTTATAGTAAATAAAATGAAAGGCTGGGAAAATAGATCTAATCCCAAATATTCTTCAAAACAAACTTCCAAATAGATAAAGATCATAGGGAAAGAAAAGGATAGGTATGTTTTATGTTTCTCATGTGGAAAAAAGGGCCAATGAACAAAACTTTTGACCCATGAAAAGAATTAGGGGAAGATTTAGGTGTGTTTATTATCAAGTAAAATTTTTCTTATTTCTAAAAATTAGTTATTAGATATAGAATGTTGTGATCACATGTGCATTCTTCCACTACCCTTTTGATATTACCCCTTGCACTTGACTCTATTCCTGGTCTAGAACAATCGTACGAAAGACCAATTGAAAATTTTTGGTAGATGCTCACAATGGAACTTGTTCGGTCTTCTCAGTTCTGGCTTCTTCGATTCATTCTTATAGTTTTTCAACCCCTGTCCCCCTTTTCCCATTTCTTGGTGGTTCATTCATCAGTTCTTCTTCAATACCTCTATTCGGATTTCCCTTAGGGTTTCAGTCCCAGTGCTCCCCTTTATGTCCCCTAATGGATTTGTTTCTCCCTTACCCCATCTCTGTAGCTCCTTCCTATCCTGGCCTCCTGGTCCTTTGCTTACTTCTAGGTCAGTCGAGTGTGAAGGATTCCATGGAGTTTTGTGATATGTTGGGGGAGCGGTATGATTTTACGGGTGGGTCGAACAGTTGTATCTTTCTCCATTTTCTCTATCCTTGCAGTTTTCTCACATGGTGATGGATTTGGCTTTTTTCTCTCTCTCTCTCTCTCTTTGCGGATGTCTTTCTCTAGTGGTGGCTATGGTTATGAGAATGAATTTTGGTTCCTATTCTATGTTTTTTTTACATTTTTCCTCTCTCAATGTTGTCAACACTACGTTGTTCGTCTCGGGTTTTTGGTTTCTTTTTTGTTTTGGTTATGATGGGTATCGACTGTGTGAGTTCCCATCCGTCAGTGATAGTGATGAAGTTGAATTTTATAGGCTCTATAGTTGTGGTGATGGATCTCA
Organism: Viscum album; assembly: GCA_963277665.1. Classification (NCBI taxonomy): domain Eukaryota; kingdom Viridiplantae; phylum Streptophyta; class Magnoliopsida; order Santalales; family Viscaceae; genus Viscum; species Viscum album. The sequence goes on from OY728158.1 coordinate 866,737,861, forward strand.
ATGAATTGAATGTCATTGAAAGTTTATGGATACATTCTCTGATGATGGGGATGACGATGATAATGGTTCTAACGATGGAGGAACACAGCGACATGACCTGCATCTTGGTTTGAGGTATCTTGGTGATGGTTTATGATACTGGTGATGGTGGTAGTCAAGGACTCTTTTTGGGTTGTAGTGGGTAAGCTTGTGTCTTGAGATGAATATGATGGTTTTCAGAATTTTTTTTCAAAATTTGAATGTTTTACTTTTTAATTTTGAGTGTGGTAGAGTTGTTTTTGTGGATGTTGGGTTTTTGTTAACAGCTGGATCCTTTCTGTACTATTCCCACTTACCCAAAAATTAGCCATTAAAAAAACAAAAAAAATGTTTTTTGGTGTTAAATATGTTTGTTGACCATTTTAATTTGAATAAAGGGGTGTGTAATCACACTTCATAACATTTATTGATCATTTTAGTAGATATGTATATGTCTACATGATGAGGTATAAGTCTTATTTATTTGAGAGATTCAACGAATACAATAAAGAATTTGAGAACCATCTTGGTAAGAATGTTAAAAAACTCTACTGAGACCATGGGGGAGAATATGTTAATAAAGATTTCATTTTTTATTTATAGGTTTTTTGGATTTTATCTCCATTCACTCTTCCTTACACACCTCAATGGAATGGTGTAACGAATAAGAGAAACCGCACCTTGTTAGTCAAGTTGAGATCAATGATGAGTCATGTGAATCATCCATTATCCTTTTGGTATATGTATTAAAAATAGTATAATTTTTAATAAACTGAGTTGCAACTAAATTATAAAATAATATTCTATTTCATATTTGGTATAGAAATAAACCCATGTTGTCACATGTACGAGTGCGGGGTTTCAAAGTGTTTTTTATGGCCATTTATGGAAACAAAATTTCACCATGAGCTAGTAATTGTATCCTTGTAAGGTATCTTAAGGAAACTATAGGATATTGCCTATATGACCCTCTGGATAAAAATGTTGTGGTTAATAGATGTCTCACTTTCTTGAAGGGGATCATATATCTAAATGAGATAGTGGGAATGATATAGACTTTGATGATGTCCAAGATCAAGATACTATAAGAGTTAGAATAGGAATAAATTCAATAAAACCCCATGGAAAAGATGTATTAGAGACATAAGTATTGCATAAGATTGTAAGAGAGGTTAAAGAACTATAATAGTTTAGTTTTCTAGTCACTAAGGATGGAGACTCATTATTATTTGATAATAATAACCCTTTAACATACAATGAAGTATTATGTGGAACAGATGTTTCCATGTGGAAAAAATCCTTGAATTATAGAATGGATTCCATATACAATACCAAGTCTTAATTTTAGTATATAATCCAATGGTTGTAAATCCCATTGGTTGTAAATGGGTATTCAAGAAGAAACTAAACATAGATGGAAAAGTTAAAACTTATAAGGCACTACTGGATGCAAAAGTGTTAAAATACCCTCCAAGAATATACTATGACGAAATTTTTTTCACCGGTTTCTATATTGAAATCCATCAGAATTAAACTTCTCATTACGAATTTCCATGACGATGATATTTTGAAAATGGATGTCAAAACAACATTCCTTAACATAAACTCTTAGGAATATGTATATACATAACAACTTAGAGTGTTTGTGATTCCAACGGATTCTAACAAGGTATGAAATTTGAAAAGATCCATTTATGGATTGAAGAAAGAATCTAGGTCATGGAACTTTTTGTTTGATGAAACTATGGTAGAATTTGGTTTCATAAATAACGAATGAAATCATTGTTTCTATAAGCAGTTTAGTGAGAGTGCAATCATTTTCTTAATAGTATATGTCGATGACATATTACTTATTGTAAATGATATACCAGTTATATAGTCTATTAAATTCCAGATGAATAAATGATTCTTCATGAATGATTTAAGTGAAGCAGCCTATATTCTTGGGATCAAGATCCATTGTGATATATCCAAGAGGCCTCTTGGCCTATGACATGGTATAGACATTGACAAGATACTGAAGAGATTCAGTATGGAAAAATATAAGTGGGGATTGTTTCCAATGTCTCATATCATTTATCTTTATACTAAAAATTTTTCCCATACACATGAGGAAATATAAAGAATGTAATGTATTCCATACATGTTAGTGATTAGGTCAACCTTTTTTTCAATGCTATGTATCGGGATAAATGTTTCCTATGCCTTGAGGGTGGTAAGAAGATATCATGTTGACCTAGGTTAACTTCATTAGATGGTAGTCATGAATATTCATAATTATCTGAGTTGTACTAAGGATGTGTATCTATTCTATGAAGGAGATGATGAATTGGACATTAGATGATATGCATATGCTAGTTTTTAAACAGATCAAGATGAGATGAAATCACAAACGGGATACATATTTACTCTCAATGGAGGTGTTTTGAGTTAGAAAGATCACTGTAAGCTATGGTTATAGATTCTATAGTAGAGTATGATTATATTATGAATTTTTAGGTATCTAAAGAAGAATTTTAAATAAGAAATTTTATATAAGATCATGATGTGGTATATATTATTAAAGATCTTATCACAGTCTATTTTAATAATATTGTAGTGGTGGTTCCTATAAATGAGTTAAGGTTGTAATAATATACAAAAAACATACATTGGATGTATCATATATTGAGGGATCTTTCTCAAATAGTTGAAGTTATAGTGAGTATAATATCTATGTAAAATAACATGGAGTACCCCTTGACTAAATCCTTAACTCTGTATAAATATGACCATCATGTGAGGTCTTGTGGACTGAAAGTCCTAGGCAATTGGATCTAGTCAAAGTTGAAGTCTTTTGGAGTTTTTGTTCTATAACCAACTATTTATATGTTGTATTACATGTATATTAAAGGATTTGAATATTAATAAAACATCTTATTACATATTTTTTATTATTCGACATGAATTTGATGTAATAATGTCTTAGGATATCTATTGCATTGATAAGGTTGAAGCCGTTATCCACTATGTTGAGAACCTTGCAATTCCATTTTGATATTCTTAAGTATAGTTATGTGGTCAAATAAAATTATATGATGGTGCATATAGTATGTTTACTGTCTCATGTGAGTACTCATAATCAGATAAAACTTCATCTCATTAATTTATCACTTAGTAATCTCCATGATGAGACATTATTATAAAAAACCCACTAGTAAGAATTTTTCATGTTTATGTGTCATAAGATATTCCTATAAGTCAGCATTGAAATGGTCCTTATACCTTTATATTATTATTAATGCATGTTTCAGCTCATTAATGTAGATATATTTTTTAAACCTTTATGATACAGTTCATGGAAAATTAGGATATGTTGGGTGTGTCATGGGTGACATGTTATCAATGAATAAGTTGAGGAAGGGTTTATCTCTTTCATCTTTATATAATATGATATCTCAACCCTTTGATTGAAATATAACTATCACAATAAATTTCATGCCCATGTTGTAACAATGAGTTTATTTCAGATAGTCAATGAAAGACGTATCAAGCACATAGGTTGATGACACATATGTGAAACTGGCTTGATGAGATATTGTGAAAACTGGATTATATTACATAGAAAGAGCCCATATATGTTTTTCAATGTTGTGACATTAGGTTATTTATATTGTGTGCCTTGACCCATTGTTATACTATAATCTTGGACTCTAGGAAAACTCGCCTAATGCCAACGAGAAAGAATCCTAGAGGATCGCACATTAAGTGTTTTTGATAATCTTTATTAAATTATATTTGAATTTAATTATTGGAATAAATATTATTATCAAGACTATAAAATAATTTTATTCATGTTTTATTGAAAGAAAATATTTAATAAATTTTTCTTCTCTAGTTTGTGAATAAGAATATTTTTTATTTATTTATTGAATATTTGATAAATATTTATTCTTCGAACTATGAATAGAAAATATTTTTATGAACAAATATTTAATAAATATTCGTTTTTGAATAAATATTTAATAAATATTTATTTAGGAATATGGTAAATTCTGAAAAATTTGAGCGGACCAAGATCGTGTTCGGTGATAAATATTAATTTACAAGCCAGTAAAATAATATTTATTATTTCACTAGTTATCAAAAAACCATAAATAATAATATTATTATTATTATATGATATGGGGTAAGACTATGTTTATTATAATATTTACAGGCCATTGTTCAATTAAATAATATTTTATTCCAACCCCAAACTCTACAAATAGGCTTTCTTGTCTATTTTTTCAGGTCAATTGAGAATTGATAATCATTGTGCACAACAAACTTCTCTCTCATATTCCTCCTTCAATCCTCTTCTCAATAATGATAAGAACAAGAAAAAATTATTTAAAACTAAAGGAACTATATGTGATCAAGAATAATGATACAAGATGGTAGATTTTTTTTGTTACCACTCGGTATTCCATTGGTGTCACTCTGAGATCAAAGCATCACATGTGGATCACCACTAGAGGGACTATACACTTGGATCATAAAAGCGCAATCAAGGTAATTTGAAAAGGTTTTTTTAGATGATAAACATCTTCATCAAAGAAATATGATAAGATCAGGTATCCTTTATTTATATATAATTTAAATTAATTATAAATTTTACATGAAAATATCCTCTCCGATTTCCAAGATTTTCAAATATAAATGTTGTTTCGAACCAACCCGGGTACCCTGGTAACCAGGTAACTGAGCAAGTCCTAACATAGATCGAAGGACATTCCCAATACCCATGGGTTGGTGACTAGAACCATGCATCATACAACATGAAAGTGGTCACTAATTTTCTACAAAATATAGTGGAAGCAAGATAAGAAAGACAATATGAATACAAAAAAACTCCACTGAAAGTAATATACCAAAAGTCAACAAGGGATTAAAGCCCAAAGTACTACAAACCAAATACCAAAATATAGGAAAAAAATCCATGTCCTTAAGGAAATAACTCACCATGTCCTAGGTTTAATAGCTAGATCCACATCCAAGAGATTGTTTCCCCTTTCTCAAACATGGAAGGAGATAATCTAAAAATGATTGAAGGCATGAGTAGGGTTTGAGATAAAAATATCAGTAGGGTCTCACCAATGTTTCCATAATAGATGAAAAAAATATTTTAACTAAAGGAATTCATTCGATTTAAAAAAAAATAGGTTTTGAATTTTCAAAGTATATTTAAACAAATCATGATATACAGTTCAAATGATGGAAAAATACTTTAAGAAATAGCTTTACAAGTGATGGAATATTTATAAAATAATGGATTAATTAAAAAAGTGACATAAAATAGTTTATGTAAATACATAAGGCATGTAAATCAGTTTCACAAGATTTGAATACATTTATATCTCAAATATAAAAAAGTGAGAAACATTTTCATCTTCCAAATAGGTACGAAAGTTTCATGAAACAGAACTCTGCACTCATTATGTGATCTCAAAAAAATGTGTATACACACATCACTGTGACACTATACAATGGAAACTCATCACCCTCCCATAATGGTTATGACCTGCTACATTTATGTTTTATAATGTTGTAATAGAGTTGAGTGTGTTCAAATAACTCACCAACTACCTAAGGCTTTCATGTTATCTTACACAATTAATTTTGGGAAATTTATTTTAAGACTTCTTAAAATACTATTAAATCACAGTCTTCCATTTCAATTCCAATTTTTCATTTAAAACCAAAACGAGTTTTAATCAAAAATAAACCTCTTTAACAAGATAAAACCATTGGGTTTCTATCACAACATTTTAAGGCATTCTCAAATGTTTTAAATCCATTAAAAACAAATTCCATATATTTCAAAATTCATTTCCACAATTAAATTCAATAATTTAATTGAGATTGTTTCCATAAAAAATACAAGTTAAATTAAACAATTTAAATCAACCAATATCGATAAACACACTCCAATTCAACAGAATTGGGGGTTTTCCCAATTCTTAGGCCAAAACCATTTTAAATATCCTGATTCACTAGAATAAGAATTTATTAAATCAATTGAACGAAATATTGAGAAATTGAGTTTAAACCAATTGTTGAAATAAATAAAGAAATTCAAAGTTAATAAATTTTGGCTAAACAGGACGGAATCACCTACCTTTTCGTGAAACTCAACACTTTCAACGATGCCCATCAACGAGAACGAATGTGTAGAAGACCCCAAAACACAACCTGGATATTATATCCAACACCACAAGGACATATATCCATCAATATCAGGATGATCTATTGAAGTCCCAAAGGAGGAGAAAGAGATGAAGATGAAGAACAATGGAGAATGGTTACCTGGTAATCACACTACAAGCACAATGACGATCGAATGCAAAATGAGAAGATCTAAATTGGTTGGCGAGCTTCAAGATAAACTGGTGAAGACCTTAGGTAGAGGGAGAAGAAACTATTGTGAATGAGAAAATATATTTCAACTGTGTTATCTATTTAAAAAAATGTATTCGGGGTATTACATGACGTGTAATACCCTTTCATGTTGTGAAATAGTTAAGATTCATGAATGCCAAAAAATGTGTCACTTTAAATTTGAAACCATTCATTAAATAACTCACAATTTTTAAAGGCTACTCATGACGTGTAACCTTCACTGTTTGAATCCTTTCACGACTTGTCTCTAGAAACCATTACAGGTCACGTGACTTAGTTACACGGCATGTAACCCTCCGACAGCCAACTCTAGTTGAAACTAAGAGTCCAAAAAATCTTTGACTTCACCATTATTGGTATCCTCCTAATTAATTTTCAATCCTAACCATTCAAAAAAAAGGAAAATCCACAAAAAGGTTAAATGAATGAATGTCAAATCGGTAATGGGATGCTACAACCTCCCAACCATTAAAACTTTTTGTCCCCAGAAATCCTATGAATAATATTCCATTCCAAAAAGATGAGTCCACTACTCTCTCATTATTGATTCATGTTCCCACATATCATGATTATTATAAACATGATGACATAGCACACAAATCAAAGGTATTATTCTCCCATCAAGTACATCGGTATCATAATCAATTATCCTAACTGGCTGCTCAGTCAAGGGAAAATACAGTTCAATATTCAGATAACTCCAGCCCAAAACATGAGATGGATCAGATAAACACTTTCTCAGCTACGATATAAGGAATATGTCATGTATCAATGTAAATTATGGTAAAATTGATAAATGGTATGCAACTTTCCCCACCTGTTCAACAACCTTGAATGGTCCTGCAAAATGAGGAGCAAGCTTCCATTGCCTCCTAAGCCACTGATGACCCAACCAAGGTGAAAAATTCAAGAATACCTTGTCACCAACTGATAAATCTAATGTTCTATGAAGAAAATCAGCATAAGAATTATATTGGCTATATGTTGTCAACATTCTCTAAAAAATCAAATGAATCTTCGATGTCATCTCTTTCACTAAGCTTGGTCCAACTAAGGAACTGTCACTGATCTCTGACGAACACGACATAGATTTACAAGTTTTTCCATACAATACCTCAAAAGGAGTTGTTCTGATTGCGGACTGGAAACTGGTGTTATAGGAAAACTCAACCAACCCTAAGTGATCATACCAAGTCCTATTGAAGTCGATAATAGAGGGATAGATCATATCCTAAATAATTCATATAGCTCTCTCTTCATGGCCATGTGACTGTGAATGGTAGACTGTGATCAAATAGACCTAAGATCCCAGTGCCTCTTGAAGAAATCTCCAAAAGAGATAAGTGAACCAAGGATCCCTATCAGAAACTATAGTAGATGTAACTTCGAGAAAATAAAAAATTTCCTTCATGTAGATATTTCCCCAACTCCTCAACTTTGTTTGTATAAAGAATGGGTATAAAGTGAGATGACTTTGTTATCCTGTCGATCACAACCCATATCACATTCTTATTTCTTTGGTTATGAGGAAACCCAACCACAAACTCCATAGATATTTCATCCCATTTCTAAGTAGGTATTGGAAGTGGATAAATTAAACCCAAAGGTTAATGATGCTCTGACTTCACCTATTGGCACGTATAGCAATGTGAGACAAACTCAAAAATTTCTTGTCTCATACCTAGCCACTATAAATTACACTACATTTCATTAAACTCTTAGTGGTTACTAGGTTACAACCCACCGGGAATTATGACAATCACCCATCATGACCTCTCTTGCTACTAATGGTACAATAAAGCGATCCTAATAGCATAGAACACCCTCTTTGGAGAACCAACACTGGGAAACTATCTTCCCACCATAAAGAGAGTCTCTAATGATACATAATTCATCATCAATATTTTGATCCTAAAGAATCATCTTGAGAAAAGAATATTTAAACTGAACATTAGCTAAAGAAACATCATCCCTTTTATCCTAAACTCCAATATGCTACTGTGCAATGAGATCAATCAAATTTCACTCTTCTAAGGATTCTTTCACTTCCTAGATTAGAATTTTCCTACTTAACGTGTATGCAGTGACAATAAATTTTTTTAGGGACTTGGTGATGTCAATGTCGAAATATTACAAGTACACCACCCAATGCCTCTAATGGAGATTCAAATAGTTTTTAGAGAAGATATAACCCAAGATTTTGTTGTCTGAATACACAGTAAACCTTTTTCCAAAAAGGTAGTGTCGTCGACTCTTAAGTGTGTGCATCACATCAACAAGGTTAAGGTCATGGGGAGTATAATTCTTCTCATGTATCCTAAGATGATGAGATCCATAAGCAACTACTTGTTCTCCTTGCATGAGAACGCAACCCAATATTTAACCTGATGCATTAGAAAAGACCATATAGCGCTGCTTGGCCTCTGGAAGAGTCAACGCTGATGTAGTAGTTAAAATAAATTTCAACTAATCAAAAGAACTCTGACAAATATCATTCCAAGAAAATTTCATCCCATTCTGAGTTAGAGAAGTCATCAAAGAAGCCATCCTCGAGAGTTCCTTCACGGACAGATGATAATATCTAGCTAAGCCCAAGAATGTTCTAATTTTGAAGACATATTGTTGTTGATACCAAGTCATAACAGACATTACCTTCTTAGGATCAACTGATATACTTTTTTTAGACACCACATTTCCCAAGAATTTCACTTCTTGAATCCAGAAATCACACATTGAATGTTTTTTGTAGATTCAGTGATTTCTCAGCACACTCGGAACTATTCTTAGATGATGCACATGATCCTCATTTGATTTAGTGTAAATGAAGATGTAATATACAATGAATACCAAAAATATATCCATATACTCATGGAAAATCCTATTCATTAGAGCCATGAAAACTATAGGAGCATTTTTTTAGATGAAAAGGCATAACAAGGTACTCATAAAGGTCATACCTGCTCCAAAAGGTGGTTTTAGAATGTCATATTCTTTTATCCTAAATTGATGGTAACTAGATCAAAGGTTAATATTTTAAAACCACTTCTCCCCTTTCAACTGATCAAACAGATCATCAATTTATGGAAACAGATACTTGTTATTTACTGTAACTCGATTTAGATTTCAGTATTCAACACATAAGAGAAGAGAACCATCATCTTTATTAGCGAAGAGAACCAACGCCGCCCAATGTGACACACAAGGGTGCATACATCCTTTCTTAAGAATATCATCCAACTAGGACATAAACTCTTTCATATCATCTTGAACAATTCAATAAGAGAGAATTTAAATTGATTGAGTGTCAGGCATTAAGTCAATAGAGAACTCGAACTCCCATACCAGTGGACAAATAGAGATGTCAAAAGGAAACATGCCAACAAAATCAATAAATACTGGAGGGAGATCACCCCTCAATGAATCCCGCTATAGATTAAAAGAAAACACTGATATCACTCTCCCTAACTCTGGATAAGAAGGTCCCGCTCTGCTTGACCTTGAGTCTCATTATTCATGAAAGATTATAGGTACACCAATGGGTGTAGTGAGTTAGACCCATAAAAGATAATAATCAAATAAGGATTTATTGGAAATGATCCAATCCATCCAGAATATGACATCAAGAGATTTCATGATGGGGACCAGAAAACTCCAAGCCAGCTTGACATCGCATAGAGAGATGACACAAGTAGGAATATGAATACTCTGAACTCTCTTCATACCAAGGGGTTTAGTAATATCCATTTCACAAGATAAAATCTTCATAGGATGATTAAGAAGATTAACAATATAGGTTGAAATTAACGAGTGACATGCACCAGTATCAAATAGAGGTGTTACTAATGAGGAAGCTATAGTAATGGTACCTCTCACAGTTGTTGGACCAATTTTGACTTCCTATGGAGACTCTTCCACGGTATGAAGAAGTTTTTTTCTAGATTCCTATGGTTGGAACCCTTTTAAACATGAATCATTTGATTTCCCCATAGTTTTAGGAGGATCTGATGATATTGATATACTATGCGGAGAAGAAAAGTTATGGAAGAATATTTGTATGTGTCCTGAACATCTACATGAGCTAAAGTTCTTGGGTTCCTCAATGGAAACCCTCTTATAATTTCCTGGCTTTCCACACTAATTTTAAATAAAAGAATTTTTGTTGGTGTTGAAAGAAGTCTGGAATGAATCTTTCATCAAGAAATTTCACAAGAATCATCGCGCTTTCGTTTCCATTAAAATAACTCACTCTACCACTGGGAGAGAAGGAAAATCTTGATAACCCTGACTTTCTAACTATGTCCATCTCAACCATAATCTCCATATCCATTACACCATCATAAGTGGGTAGCTTTAGCAAGAAAACCTGAGAACATACATCTGATTGAAGCCTTAACTCAAACTATCGAGTATTAATTCTCTCATTAGATACAATCTTAGGTGAAAGTTGCACCAGATCAGTATAGTAATTTGAATACTCAATCATGGTTATGTCATCCTGATCAATCTTGAAAAACTCCACATCCTTGGCCAACAAAATTAACTCTAGATAGAACTTTTCAGTGAAATGAACCCTGAAGTATTTCAATGCCGAGACCTCACATTTCTTTGTCATCACCATCGAGTCCCACCATCTCCTGCTCGGTCCATCCAGTACGAAGGTGGAACACTTTACCTTTATGTAGATACTCGTATCCTGACGTACATAGACATTACATTACTTTTGCGGAATACTTAGTACATAACAAAAACACACACACAAGGATCGTAATAGTTTAGTGTCTTTGGAAACTCGGAATAAAATCTTCTAATCGTGTTGAAAGATCTTCAACATCTCCCATAAAGATCTTCCTTTTTTTTACCTAAAACCTTTCTTTATATCCTGGGGAAAAGAAAACATAAAAGGGTGAGCTCAAATGCTCAGTAAGGGTAAATAAAAGAAATATCAATCACATCGTATTCATAAGAATATAACATTTTTGAAATCATAACCTGCAAAAGAGAGCATAATTTCATAACATGGGATAAATCATGGTAGTGAAATGTAATCACAATAATCATAACTTAAAACATGAAACTTTGTGGCATTCACACATAATAATAGAGAATCATTTCTTGTTAGTCAAGACTCATTGCCAAGACTATCTTAGTGGACAAAGTCCCTTTCTGAATCGAGTAACCCTCGTTTCAGTCCTGTTTCACTGAACCGGTATAACCTACCGTTCCAGCCATGTCTATCTCATGAGATATAAAATCTTTACCCAATGCATTGGAGGGAGATATAGGTCCCACCCATCTCATAATGATACCATTCTTATGTGTGCCACAAAATCATAAATCATACATCATTGAATAACCCATGTAATAAAAATGGGATTCTTAAACAACATGACATCATAAAACCATTCATATAAGATAAAGGAATTCATAAACATAATTCCATCACAACATAGTCAAATAAATGTAAAAATATGGATAGAAACAGAACCCTTTGTTATCTTATATGGAAAATAATTTTGATAAAACACTTGAAATGAATTCTTGAAGAAAATATCCTTTCTTCTTCAAAATCAATTTCTTTTCACAAAAAATCATGAAATTTTAAAAGAAAGAGATTTTATAGAAAATAGTCATGAAATTATTTGGAGGAATCTTCATGAAAATAAGGCTTTATAAAACCGTAAAAATCCGTTTGTGCCATTTAAGTTAAAAAAAACATTCTTCTCGTACTTTTTTCGGAAAAGTCAAAAAGTACCTCGTACGAAAAACGACAAAAGATTCCTTTCATACATATTACTAAAAACTCATCGAAGGGTAAAAAATGGATTTAAAAAATTGTAGGTGGATGGAAATAATATTACATATTGATGAAACATGGATGTGGATGATAAAATACACCCCAGTAAATACTTACGAATAAACAATCTCGGATAAAAATGAGATTGTGATATTTCCCTTACCTTAGGTTCGATTTGCTTCGTATGTGTCCGAACCTCTTGTATAATGATCTAAACAATGTCATTGACTTATTAAATAATCATATTCATTGTTATGATATCATATATGGTTCACTTATGACATTATATTACCCGTTCTTTTGTAAATTCCATGTTAAAGAAGCATTTTGGGTAAAATCGTTTCATTTATCGTAGGTGTTTTGACTTGTTATTCTTGACATTATTATTACTTATATCATGATTTACTTACTTCCAGAATATAAAATATGATTTATATATCATATATATTCGGTATATATATATATATAATAGATAGATAAATGAAATGAAAAACACCGTTCATGGAGACGGTAGTCCGTACGTACGCATGAACGCTGTTTTCCTTTCCTTATTGTCTTGAATGGAAGTAAGTAGATGACATACATATACATATATACATAAATCCAGTAGCTTTATAATGTCATATATTTCATTATTATTTCTTATATATACGTTTTAATCATTCTTAAATGGTTAACATGGAGAATGAATCTCATCGCGTCGTGGAGACGGTAGTCCGTACGTACGCACGAGCGATGATATCATTCCCATGGTCGTGGAATTGTGTTGAAGTGTATGTATACTATTTCAGTTTCAATATCACTTTATAATAATCATATATAGTTACTCATTACACCATTATACCAATCCAATTAAGGTGGTTACGGAAAATATATTACACCACGGCGTGGAGACGGTATTCCGTACGTACGCACGCGCGGTGATTTCATTTTTCCGTAGGATGGATAGAAGGTGAATTAGAGTTGTTTCATATTTATAATAAAATATTAGTATATAATAAATACTGATGTTATTACTTTATCATGAAACAACTAAAGAAGAAGAAGTTGAAGAAGAAAGAAATTGAAAAGATCGGTAATGGATATTACCTCTTCTTTGAAACGCCTCTTTGAATCCTCCACTTAGGGAACTAAGATTGGTCTTTGAAGAAGACCAGGACCTATAGGATTATTCTAGGGAAGTGGAGAAGGGATTTTGGCAGGGGTTGTCCGAGCTTGAGTGCTCAAATTGGTGTGAGGAGGAGGGGGAGAAGGTATCCTTTTATAGGGGAGGAGAGGGGCACCTTAGGAATACCTCAAAATATTATTTTATATTAATGTCAAAATCGGTTTATAATGGTTCCAAAGGGTCTTATTTCAAAGATAAAGTGGGGATGGGTCGAAATCCTATCAACCAATAAGATTTAGACATGTTTAGGGTATTATTTTAACCTTATCAATTAGATTTAACTCTAAGTTAAATAATTTAACTTTTACCGTGTCTTTTTGTTTTCTTTCACTATATGGTTAATACAATTACTATAACATGCCAAAAGAACCCCAAATTGAATATTATTAATATATATATCCTTATATAAGTCATTTGGACGAACCTTAGATTTTTAGGAATAAAATAACAATTAATAATATAATATTCGATTTAAAAACTATTTTGTGTCAATTTTGACACTATTTGATATATGATTTTTGTGAAAGTCATAACAGAATTATATGTTCGAACCAAGTTGATTAAATAAACACTAATATATCATAGTAACCTATAAAATTAGTGTAATTCATAAAAAGTCTCAAATTACATTCATTTGATCATTTATAACATCAATTATGTTAATATTTCCTTAAAAGGGTAATTACTGCATCATCGCTGTGTCATAAATAAATTAATTTATTTAAAGTCTAAAAATTATAAATAAAATATAATTATGTAGGAAATCGTTTTAGCTTTCTAATTAATTTTTATAGTAGAATTTATCATATGTATAACCCCATATTAAAAATGTTTTAGTTATTAAACTTTGATTTTAACTATTTTAACTATTCATTAAATAAAATAATATTAAATGTCATAATCACATCCAAGTGGACCTAAATGGTCATATTATATTCATAAGGTTGTTTTTGGTCGAATTACACTTATCCAATAGAATTAGGACATGTGTTAGGGTAATAGTAATATCATATTTACCCTTAGTTACCCTATTTACTATTAACCGTGGTAAAAAAAAGTAAAAAGTTACTATTCACAAAAAATTATTTCCATCTCATTGAACCACATTTTAGTCCTTGATATTAACCGTGTCTGTCGTATTTTCGAAATTCCATTCACAAAAGCGGTAAAATTAAGTTTTATGCAAAATTTAGTTTTTAACCTACCACTTAGTGGTTTCACTATTCATCAAAAATTGAAAGTTTTCAGAAAAATACCAAAATTTCATCCTAAGCTATATTTCATATTCCGAATTCAAAAAATGAAGTCTATTTTACCAAATTCATAACATAAAAGTTGCATTAATTAATTTTATAATTAAATCCCGCTGTTAAAACAAATATCGCGTTTTTAAGAAACAAAATCTATCAAAAGATTGACACTTGTTTATGTCTGGTTTAAATGTGAAATTACATCCAATGACCAACATTGTATTAAATTGTAAAAATATATTCTAAATATACTTTAAAACAACTCAAATTAATAATTTATCACTATTAATTATTTTGATTAAAAAAATTTGTTTTTAATTATAATTTAGTAATTTTCACTATTCATCAGAATATGAAAGTTATCCGAAAAGTACCAAAATTTCACCTTAGGCTAAATTCGATACTCCGAATCCAAAAATGAAGTCCATTTTGAGAGCTAAAATTTCTAAAATTTTAAATGGTGGTTATTACTATTCATAATGGCTAGTTATAATAATATTTTAATAGCATATCGTTGTTTAGTGAAACTCGGTATTGCGTACTACACACGCTATCGAGGAAGGTCGTGATTGCGTGTAATGCAAGGAAAGTCAAGGATGCGTGTTGTGCAAGCTCCTTTTGGTGTAGCGTACAACACAAGACATTAGTGAAATAAAAAAGAATATTTTTCATAAAATCTCGGGCTGTTACATTCTACCCCCCTTAAAATGAATTTCGCCCTCGAAATTCGTCGGGGTTATAAATGGTTTACTATTCGAAAGTTTCTTTAATAGAAACCCACATCGTAAAAAGGAATACCAAAACTTGGCTTTAAAAAACTAAAGTATGAAATGTAACGATTACCCAAATAAACTAATCACTGGGTTTCCACATAGGTGAAAATATGGATATGGAAGATAAATCTACCCATCATGTTCTGATGGAGAGTGGTAGAGAACATGGCTATGGAAAATCCAGTAATCACAAATCCATAAATTTGTGATGATCTAAGGTACCATCTGATTCATCAGGTATAAGATCACTAGGACAACATTTTTGGTTTTCAAGATCATTTCCCTAAAGTTGAAAATTTGAATTAGAATAAATACTTTCTTTATTTTGGTACAATCTCACTGTTGTTCATGCCTTGAACAATTTCCACTTCATCTCTTAAATAAATGAAGTTGAATTTGTTATTCGTGAAGTGTTAGCAGATCATGTGATTGAATGACGGGTCATTCCATCTGTCTCAAACAAAAGGTTAGCAAAAATTATATACATAAGTCGATCTATAGTGAGATTAATAACATATGGTTCCTAAAATGGACTTATACTTCATATATCATACTGCTCAATATAATAAAACTAGTTTCTACTAAACAGGGACTTCCTGTAGGCCAGTGGTAGGCGATAAAGGCCAGTCGCACTTCGGTTGTGGGTTCGATTCCCACAGCCTTGTCCGAAGCGATGGGTTGTCGCCCGTCCTGCAGGTTGTCCTTTTTCTAAAACTAAATTACTATAACATCCCATCAATAATATCGAAAAAAAAACTTCTATCCTTAAACAATACTCACTTATGTCCAACATAATCCATTTCAATCTTTAGGCTTATCCATAATACTGCAGTCCACTCTCATAACATAGTGAAAACGATTACCAGAGATTTAATACCATCGTTGATCCCCATATATCAGAAGATATGTTTTGTTGGTCACATTCCAAACATTCAAAGTCCTTAATCATGTATTCTCTTGAATACCTTAGTGAAAACATGAATGTAGTTTAAAGTTAACACTTTCCACATACCAAAATCCTCAAAATTCTATATACTCAAACCATGATATCACTTAGTCCTTATATCAATCATGAGCTCATGAATACTATTAAACATTTCATTTTCTCTTTCTCCCTTCATTATGCGCATATCATCTTATTTCCAAAAAATATCTCAATCACTTTGAATACCACATCAATAAATATTGCAATACTCAATGATACAACATTATTTTGGAATCCCATTACATAAACACTTAATCATTCCACCACATCGTTGTCATATTCAACATTGCCAATAGTGATCGCATGTGACTTCCCTTTGTCCTTTTCCTTCAGTGGTTTCTCATGTTGATCATCACTAACCCTTGGATTAGGGCATTTATTAGCATAATTCCCCATTTCCTTGCACTTGAAGCATTGAAGTGTTGGTGGTGCGTTCTCTGTAGTGTTTGCTTTATTCACATCATTAGAAAACCTTTTTCCATTACTTCGACACTCAGCTGCGCGATGACCTTCTTTTCCACACTTAAAACATTTTCTAGTCCCTTTAAGACAATCTCCACCATGCTTCTTTCCACACTTTGTGCATAAGGAAACATTCATCATCTTTTCACCATTATTATGAGATTTCTCCTTGAACTCCATCTTTCGTTTCTTGTCAAAACCATGAGATGGACATATAACACCAACTTCCATTTCTACCTTGATAGCACAACGCACAATTTCTTCATAGCTACTGAAGTCTCTTATAGCTAATTCCCTTAGAAGACTTGGTTTTAAGCCACTGAAAAATCGATCAACTTTACTTTCAGGTTGGATGATAATGCCAGATGCATACCTTGCAAGTCTTGTAAAATTCTCTTCGTATATACCAACAGATTCATCATCCTTTTGTTTTAGTTCAATAAACTCCTTCTCCATCTTTGTTCTAAGAATACGAGGGAAGTACTTATTGAAAAATAAGTTCTTGAACTCGTCCCATTCCATGGACTCAATTTCATCTCCGTTCCTTGTATTCTTGATAAGATTCCACCATTGATCAGCTTCACCTTCCAAACGATATACTGCTAAGATGACTTTATCATGTTTAGAACATTGAAGAACTGAAAATATCTTTTCAGTGGTACTGATCCATTGTTCAGCAACAAGTGGATCAGAAGACCCACTGAAAGAAGGTGGACGTTGCCTCATGAAGGACTCAATAGAATATTGTTCCCTTCTCTGCTCATTTGGAAGTCCAGAATGATTCATAGCTTGTGTAAGTATAGCAATAAGATTTTTCACTCCATCTCCCATAACATTTGTTTGTTCAGGAGGACAATCATTGCATTGTCCATTGCATTGATCAACACGGTTCCTTCGGGTTCCAGCCATCATCTAAAACCCAAAAACAATAGTGTGAGAGGCAAAAATCATGCTAGGGAAAACAACATAATAAAGGGGGAGTAACTTTAATATCTAACATCTTAGGTTTAATTCTATGATCGTTAGCGTAGTTCTAGTACTATAACCTATAAGTATACTTAACCTTAGGGAAATCCCGAGACATACCGTAGAAATATCTCTAGGGATCTCACTAACGTTTTCGCATCCTAGTTTCCAAAGGTTGACTAAACCTTTCCTCTGATACCAACTGTAGAGACCCGTATCCTGACGTACATAGACATTACATTACTTTTGCGGAATACTTAGTACATAACAAAAACACACACACAAGGATCGTAATAGTTTAGTGTCTTTGGAAACTCGGAATAAAATCTTCTAATAGTGGTGAAGGATCTTCAACATCTCCCATAAAGATCTTCCTTTTTTTTTACCTAAAACCTTTCTTTATATCCTGGGGAAAAGAAAACATAAAAGGGTGAGCTCAAATGCTCAGTAAGGGTAAACAAAAGAAATATCAATCACATCGTATTCATAAGAACATAACATTTTGGAAATCATAACCTGAAAAAGAGAGCATAATTTCATAACATGGGATAAATCATGGTAGTGAAATGTAATCACAATAATCATAACTTAAAACATGAAACTTTGTGGCATTCACACATAATCATAGAGAATCATTTCTTGTTAGTCAAGACTCATTGCCAAGACTATCTTAATGGACAAAGTCCCTTTCTGAATCGAGTAACCCTCGTTTCAGTCATGTTTCACTGAACCGGTATAACCTACCGTTCCAGCCCTATCTATCTCAGGAGATATAAAATCTTTACCCAATTCATTGGAGGGAGATATAGGTCCCACCCATCTCATAATGATACCATTCTTATGTGTGCCACAAAATCATAAATCATACATCATTGCATAACCCATGTAATAAAAATGGGATTCTTAAACAAAATGACATCATAAAACCATTCATATAAGATAAAGGAATTCATAAACATAATTCCATCACAACATAGTCAAATCAATGTAAAAATATGGATAGAAACAGAACCCTTTGTTATCTTATATGGAAAATAATTTTGATAAAACACTTGAAATGAATTCTTGAGGAAAATATCCTTTCTTCTTCAAAATCAATTTCTTTTCACAAAACATCATGCAATTTTAAAAGAAAGAGATTTTATAGAAAATAGTCATGAAATATTTTGGAGGAAGCTTCATGAAAATAAGGCTTTATAAAACCGTAAAAATCCGTTTGTGCCATTTAAGTTAAAAAAACATTCTTCTCGTACTTTTTTCAGAAAAGTCAAAAAGTACCTCGTACGAAAAACGACAAAAGATTCCTTTCGTACATATTACTAAAAACTCACCGAAGGGTAAAAAATGGATTTAAAAAATTTTAGGTGGATGGAAATAATATTACATATTGATGAAACATGTATGTGGATGATAAAATACACCCCAGTAAATACTTACGAATAAACAATCTCAGATAAAAATGAGATTGTGATATTTCCCTTACCTTAGGTTCGATTTGCTTCGTATGTGTCCGAACCTCCTGTATAATGATTTAAACAATGTCATTGACTTATTAAAGAATCATATTCATTGTTATGATATCATATATGGTTCACTTATGACATTATATTACCCGTTCTTTTGTAAATTCCATGTTAAAGAAGCGTTTGGGGTAAAATCGTTTCATTTATCGTAGGTGTTTTGACTTGTTGTTCTTGAAATTATTATTACTTATATCATGATTTACTTACTTCCAGAATATAAAATATGATTTATATATCATATATATTCAGTATATATATATATATAATAGATAGATAAATGAAATGAAAAACACCGTTCATGGAGTCTGTAGTCCGTACGTACGCATGAACGTTGTTTTCCTTACCTTATTGTCTTGAATGGAAGTAAGTAGATGACATACATATACATATATACATAAATCCAGTAGATTTATAATGTCATATATTTCATTATTATTTCTTATATATACTTTTTAATCATTCTTAAATGGTTAACATGGAGAATGAATCTCATCGCGTCGTGGAGACGGTAGTCCGTACGTACGCACGAGCGATGATATCGTTCCCATGGTCGTGGAATTGTGTTGAAGTGTATGTATACTATTTCAGTATCAATATCACTTTATAATAATCATATATAGTTACTCATTACACCATTATACCAATCCAATTAAGGTGGTGACGGAAAATATATTACACCACGGCGTGGAGACGGTATTCCGTACGTACGCACGCGCGGTGATTTCATTTTTCCGTAGGATGGATAGAAGGTGAATTAGAGTTGTTTAATATTTATAATAACATATCATTATATAATAAATACTGATGTTATTACTTTATCATGAAAAA
Source organism: Viscum album (assembly GCA_963277665.1). Taxonomy (NCBI): domain Eukaryota; kingdom Viridiplantae; phylum Streptophyta; class Magnoliopsida; order Santalales; family Viscaceae; genus Viscum; species Viscum album. Next base: position 866,758,048 of record OY728158.1, read on the forward strand.
ACTAAAGAAGAAGAAGTTGAAGAAGAAAGAAATTGAAAAGATCGGTAATGGATATTACCTCTTCTTTGAAACGCCTCTTTGAATCCTCCACTTAGGGAACTAAGATTGGTCTTTGAAGACAACCAGGACCTCTAGGATTATTCTAGGGAAGTGGAGAAGGGATTTTGGAAGGGTTTGGTCGAGCTTGAGTGCTCAAATTGGTGTGAGGAGGAGGGGGAGGAGGTATCCTTTTATAGGGGAGGAGAGGGGCACCTTAGGAATACCTCAAAATATTATTTTATATTAATATCAAAATCGGTTTATAATGGTTCCAAATGGGATTATTTTGAAGCTAAAGTGGGGATGGGTCGAAATCCTATCAAACAATAGGATTTAGACAAGTTTAGGGTATTATTTTAACCTTATCAATTAGATTTAACTCTAAGTTAAATAATTTAACTTTTACCGTGTCTTTTTGTTTTCTTTCACTATATGGTTATTACACTTACTATAACATGCCAAACGAACCCCAAATTGTTTATTATTAATATATATATCCTTATATAAGTCATATGGACGAACCTTAGATTTTTAGGAATAAAATAACAATTAATAATATAATATTTGATTTAAAAACTATTTTGTGTCAATTTTGACACTATTTGATATATGATTTTTTTGAAAGTCATAACAAAATTATATGTTCGAACCAAGTTGATTAAATCAACACTAATATGTCATAGTAACCTAGAAAAGTAGTGGAATTCATAAAAAGTCTCAAATTACATTCATTTGAGCATTTATAACATCAATTATGTTAATATTTCCTTAAAAGGGTAATTACTGCATCATCGTTGTGTCATAAATAAATTAATTTATTTAAAGTCTAAAAATTATAAATAAAATATCATTATGTAGGAAATAGTTTTAGCTTTATAATGAATTTTTATAGTAGAATTTATCTTATGTATAACCCCATATTAAAAATGTTTTAGTTATTAAACTTTGATTTTAACTATTTTAACTATTCATTAAATAAAATAATATTAAATGTCATAATCTAATCCAAGTGGACCTAAATGGTCATATTATATTCATAAGGTTGTTTTTGGTCGAATTACACTTATCCAATAGAATTAGGACATGTGTTACGGTAATAGTAATATCATATTTACCCTTAGTTACCCTATTTACTATTAACCGTGGTAAAAAAAAGTAAAAAGTTACTATTCACCAAAAATTATTTTCATCTCATTGAACCACATTTTAGTCCTTGATATTAACCGTGTTTGTCGGATTTTCAAAATTCCATTCACAGAAGCGGTAAAATTAAGTTTTATGCAAAATTCAGTTTTTAACCTACCACTTAGTGGTTTCACTATTCATCAAAAATTAAAAGTTTTCAGAAAAATACCAAAATTTCATCCTAAGCTATATTTCATATTCCAAATTCAAAAAATGAAGTCTATTTTACAAATTCATAACATAGAAGTTGCATTAATTAATTTTATAATTAAATCCCGCTGTTAAAACAAATAGCGTGTTTTTAAGAAACAAAATCTATCAAAAGATTGACACTTGTTTATGTCTGGTTTAAATGTGAAATTACATCCAATGACCAAAATTGTATTAAATTGTAAAAATATATTCTAAATATACTTTAAAAAAACTCAAATTAATAATTTATCACTATTAATTATTTTGATTAAAAAAATTTGTTTTTAATTATAATTTAGTAATTTTCACTATTCATCAGAATATGAAAGTTATCCGAAAAGTACCAAAATTTCACCTTAGGCTAAATTCGATACTCCGAATCCAAAAATTAAGTCCATTTTGAGAGCTAAAATTTCTAAAATTTTAAAAGGTGGTTATTACTATTCATAATGGCTAGTTATAATAATATTTTAATAGCATATCGTTGTTTAGTGAAACTCGGTATTGCGTACTACACACGCTATCGGGGAAGGTCGCGATTGCGTGTAATGCAAGGAAAGTCAAGGATGCGTGTTGTGCAAGCTCATTTTGGTGTAGCGTACAACACAAGACATTAGTGAAATAAAAAAGAATATTTTTCATAAAATCTCGGGCTGTTACACTTTATCTCATCTGGTTTCTCCAAAAACTCAAACAAACATTCTATCTTGCCCAACCATTCCTCATAATGTTGAGGATCAATGGAGCCTTTCAAAATTGGTGGCTTCTAGCGAAGGAACCCTTGGGAATAGTTTCACAGAATATTATCCTAAGGATCAATAGCTAGATCCTGAATGGGAAATGTAGGTGGTGCATATCCTAGAACTTGGATAGTGCACACAATCACCTCAGCTAGATTTCGGTCCACTAGAGGATTCGCTCGTTGCAGTTCAACATCAGTTTCCACCTTGATCTAATTTTCACATCTTCTTAGAGGCATGATGCTACACAACATCAGTAGACAACAATGAAGACATCAAACTAACACTCAAACTGTCACACCCACCATTTTTTATTATTTATTTTGTTAATTTTTCTGAGCATCAGGTAGTCTGGGTTGAAGCCCGACTTAAAATTTTTGATTTCTTATTTAAAAACCCTTGTATTAGCCTTGACTGCGTCCAGCGCACCATGGTTGAAGCTACACAACCTTTCCTGGGCTGTTGTGTGACCTCGCCTAGATCACCGCATGGCCTTCTCGGTGCACAACTAATTAAATAATTAATTAAGTGAAATTATCAATAACGGAATGAAATTAAATTATGTGTTAAGGATGTGAATTTTATTATGTTATTATTATTATTCTCATCATCCTATTAAAATTTTTTATGGGATGCATGGGGTAATCAAGCGGTTTTTTGACGCATTAAAATAATAATAATAAAATGATGTTTACGGGATTATTTTGAATGATAATAAAAATGGTAACTTTTATTATTATTATTAAAATTATTATTATTATTATAAATATTTTTAATATGTTAATTGTTATTACTATTTTTATTAGAAAAATTATTATTTATATCATTATTAAAAATAATTATTATTATCATATTTATGTTGATTAGTTTTTTAGGGGATTTATTTCATTTTTTTCCCTCGTATTTTCTTATTCTTTTTTCCCTCTCTTCTTCCTCGCCCTCTATCTTATTGCATCACGCTATAGCCCCCACCCTCTCTTTACCTTGGTTCATGGTGCACACCCCCCTCCTTGGAAACCCTACCTTGTGCCTCCTTGGCCAGCCGTTGGACCACCCACCTCCCTTTCGATCAGCCTTCCGCTGCTCACCTCGTCACACCGAACCCCCATCCAGGCCCTTGCATTGCACCCTGATCCCTCTCCAGCCTGCTCTCCCGCCTCCATCTCCTCCCATCCATCGCTACCCCCATTGGGCTCCTCACCAGTTGACGTCGCCTTGCTGGAATCTTCACCAGCCGATGCCGCCTTCAGCCAACCTCCCCCCTCTCAATCTGGTGCGCCTCCCCTGCCGGTCGGCCCTGTTCGGCATGCCCTCTATAACACCTGATACTTTTATGAGAAATATTTTGTTTTTATAAATCATCAATGGAATCTTTCACTACACCCAACACTATCTTGGTTTTCTTTACACGCAACTGCGACCTTCCTCGATAGCTTGCGCCGTACGCAATACCGAGTTTCACTAAACAACGATATGCTATTATAATATTATTATGAACTAGCCGTTATGAATAGTATTAACTAAATTTTAAATTTTATAACATTAATATTAATATTAAACATTTTCTAGAACATGGTATAAGAATAAAATAAATATTTCGGGTAAAATATGTATTTTTCAAAAAATGCAGTTTTGCCGCCTTTTGATGGCGCACCCACTTTAAATCTAGTTTTTGACATGTTTATAAGTTCAATTTGAAAAAATAAAATACTTATTTTGAATCAGGATATAAAAATTTACATTGGATAAAGTTTTGATATTTTTCTGATAACTTTCATATTTTAATGAATAGTAAAAACACGCTATATTTTAATTAAAAACAACTTTTTTCATCGTAATAATTTATATGGTTAAATTATAATATTTAGTGGGTTTAAAGTATAAATAGAATATATTTTTACCATTTAATATAATTTACGTCATTATAATTGATTATACATGGAATTCATAGGTTAAATCAATTCAATCTTTTGCAATGTTTTAAAGGAAAACCCGTTTTCTTTCGACAACGGGAATAATTTTAATTTAATTTCTGCAACTTTTGTGTATTGAATTTGGAAAAATGGATTCCATATTTGGAATAATTGGGTCCAAATTATGTTAATAAGCTACTTTTTATTTTTGGGAATTATGAATAGTAACTACGGAAAATTTTATTTACCATAGTTAAAGGTAAATCGGGTAATTAAGGGTAAATATAAGATTATAAAATTACCCTAACACCTGCCAAAATCCTATTGAATTACTAAAAGTCGACCCATATCACCTAAGGGTCGGATTAGATTTATTTAATGGACTTTTGTCCATGAAAATAATTTAATTATTATTAAAACCAAAGAATGTGACAACATGTCACTTTCTTAAATCTTATAAGTATAATAATTTTAATTTAGTGATAAACATCATGAAACATAGAACATGAATAGTCTCCAGAAAGCTAATACAATTATCTACATCATATGAATTTATTTAGAATTTTTAGGGATTAAATTATTATCATTAATTATGACACAATAGTGATGTTGAAATTATTTTATTAATTAAAATATCAAATAAATGGTTTTATAAAATAATAAAATAAATATTATATGAACTATTTAATGTGCTCCACTTATTTTCTAGATACATATGACATTTTATGGATCTATTAAAGCTTTTATTTCGAACATATCTTCTGTATATATATTTTATTTAAATTCAAATAAATGAATAGTGTCAAAATTGACACTACTATTATTTTATAAAAATAACATATTATAAAATTGTTTAAAAATAACAAAAATATTTAAAATTTATAAATTAAAATTTATATGGTCTAAAATGTCATAATGTGTCAAATTATGAAAAATTCACAACACATATGTAATTATTTATAATATTTTAAAATTTAAAATATTATTACCACAAATAAAATTAAATTGATAAATAAAGATAAATCAGGTTGATAATGTTTAAAATAAATTACTAACATGTCTAAATTTTATTGTTTGATGAGATTACAACCCTATCTCATCTAATCTTTGGATATGAGTCATTTTTGAAGTTTTTAAGTGGGGTTGGGATTTAATATAAACTAATATTTCTTATATTTCCAAAGGTTCCCCTCTCCTCCCTTATAAAAGGGAACCTCCTCCCTCTCTTCCTCACACCAATTTGAACCTTCAAGCTTGGAAAACCCCTTCCCATTTAAATTCCCCACTTTTTATAAACCTACTAGACTTACTGTTCTTATCAAAATACCAACTCTAGTGCCTTAAGAGAAAGTTTAAAGGAGGCACTTCGAGAAAGAGGTAATACCTTCTACCGTTTTCTTCAACTTCTATTCTTCTTCTACTCCCTATTCTTCAGTTATTTCATTATGAGGTAATAACATCAGTATCCATCATATACTGATATTTTATTATAAATATGAAACAACCCTATTTCACCTCTTATCCATCCTACGGAAAACGAAATCACCACGCGTGTGTACGTACGGAATACCATCTCCACGCCGTGGTGTAATCTGTTTTCCACCACCACCTTACTTGGATGGGTATAATGGTGTAAATAATAACTATATATTATTATTGAAAAGTGATATTTATTCTGAAATAGTATTCATACACTTCAATACAATTCCACGATCATGGGAACGATATCATCGCTCGTGCGTACGTACGGCCTACCGTCTCCACGATGTGATGCGACTCGTTCTATATGATCTTCATTGAATAATGATTATATAAATGAATTGAATGAATGAATATTATATATATTACACTAATACCATTCTGTAAATTATGTATCTATATCCTATAAAGAGGAATAAGAATTTATTCGACAAAACACGCATAAGAACAAAAAGTAATAAACACCCGAATAACAAGTAGTAATGAAATATTACTAATAAGAAGCTAAGAATATGACCATATATGATATCATAACAATAAATATGATTCATTAATAAGTCAATGACATTATTTAAATAATTATACAGGAGTTTTGGACACGTACAATGCATATCGGACATAAGGTAAGGGAAAATATCACAATCTCATTTTTATCCGAGATTGTTTATACTTTGGTATTTACTGGGGTGTATTTTATCATACACATCCATGTTTCCCCAATATGTAATATTATTTCCATCCACCTACAATTATTTAAATTCAATTTTACCCTTCGGTGTATTTTTAGTAAAGGATATGAAAGGAATCTTTTGTCGTTTTTCGTATGAGGTACTTTTTGACTTTTCTAACAAAAGTACGAGAAGAATGTTTTTTTAACTTATACAGCATGAATGGATTTTTAAAACATTATTTCCAAGAATCTTCCTTTACATGTTTTCAAGCTTATTTTTAATCAACTTCTTTTAGATTAAAATTGTATGACATGTTAAGAAAGGAAAAAAATTTGAAGTGGAAAGGATATTTTCCTCAAGAATGGAGTTCAAGTGTTTTATCAAAATTATTTTCCATCTAAGATAATATAGGGTTCTGTTTATATCCCTATTATTAAATTGATATGATTATGTTGTGATGGATATATTTTTATGAATTCCTTTATCTTATATGAATTGTTTTATGATGTCATGATGTTTAAGATTCCCATTTTTATTACATGGGTTATGCTATGATGTATGGATTATGATTCTGTGGAACACATAAGAATGGTATCATTATGAGATGGGTGGTACCTATATCTCCCTCCAATTCATTGGGTAATGATTTTATATCTCATGAGATAGACATGGCTGGAATGGCAGGTTAAACCAGTTCAGTGAAACAAGACTGAAACGAGGAGTGAACTCGGTTCAGAAATGGACTTTGTCCACTAAGATAGTCGTGGCAATGAGTCTTGACGACTAAGAAATGATTCTCTATGATTATGTGTATATGTCACAATGTTTCATGTTTTATGTTATGATTATTGGGATTACATTTTACTGCTATGATTTATCCCATGTTATGAAATTATGATCTCTTTTGCAGGTTAAGATTTCCAAAAGTTATGTTCTTATGTATATAATGTGATTGATATTTCTTTTTTTACCCTTACTGAGCATTTGAGCTCACCCTTTTTTATATTTTATTTCCCTAGGTCAGGAATAATGTTATTAAGTAGGATATGCCAAAAGGGACTCTAGATATGATGAAATAAATGGGAGGCAAAGTAGATGCTTTAGGAACCAGTTTTTTATGTTTCCCAGTTTCTAAAGATTCTATACATATACGGTCCTTTCCTGGTTCTGTTATATATTGTAATAAGTGTGCTTAAATTTTGAAGTATTAACCATGTATGTAAAGTATGGGTCGTTATAGTTGGTATCAGAGGATAGGTATAGTCAACCTTTGGAAACTAGGATGTGAAAGCCTTATTAAGAACCCTAAGGATAAGTCTAAGCATAGAACACAATCTTAGTGTTTCAGAAATGGCCATGAATAACCTAGGATAAAACCTTAAGTGTGAAATTTTATTCTTGATTATGTGGTTTTCCTATTATAATTAGTGTTTCTAACACTATTCTTCTTGGTTTTAGTCAATGGTTGGAACCCGAAGGAACCGTGTTAGTGCGGAATGCGATGGGCAATGCAATGATTTCCCCCCTGAGAAACCAAAGGTTATGGGAGATGTAATGTAAAATCTTGTATCCATGCTCACACAACTTTCTCAAGCTATAAATCATGTTGGACTTCCAAATGAGAAAAGGAAGGAGAAACATTCTGTTGAATCCTTCATGAGGCAGCGTCCACCTTCTTTCAGCGGGTCTACTGATCAATTAGTTTCTGAACAATGGATTAGTACTACTGAAAATATATTTTCAGTTCTTCAATGTTCCGAACATGATAAATTCATCCTATAAGTGTATCGTTTATAAGGAGATGTTGATCAATGGTGGAATCTTATTAAGAATATGAGGCAAAGGAATGAAATTGAGTCCATGGAATGGGACGAGTTCAAAAACTTATTTTTCAATAAGTACTTCCCTCGTATTCTCCAAACAAAGATGGAGAAAGAGTTTCTTGAACTGAAGCAAAAGGATGATGAATCTATTGGTACCTATGAAGCAAATTTTACAAGACTTGCAAGGTACGCTTCTAGTATTATTATCCAACCTGAGAGTAAGATCGATCAATTATTTAGTGGCTTAAAACCAAGTCTTCGAAGGGCATTATCCATAAGGGACTTCAATAGCTACGAGGAAATCGTTCGATGTGCTCTCAAAGTCGAGATGGAGATTGGATTAAACCATCAGTCATATGGGTTTGATAAGAATAGGAAAATGGAATTCAAAGGAAAATCTAAAGAGCACACTGAAAACAATATGAGCTTTCCCTTATGCTCACAGTGTGGAAAGAAACATGGAGGGAGTTGTCATAAAGGGACAAGTAAATGTTTCAAATGTGTAAAGGAAGGTCATCGGGCATTTGAATGCCGCAATGATGGGGAGAAGATGTCTAATGATGCAAACAAAGTAAGGGATACACAAAATTAACCTACTACACTTCAATGTTTCAAGTGCAAGGAGATTGGGCATTATTCCAATCAATGCCAAAATCCAATGGTTGATAATGATGGTCGATGTCAACAAACTCTTAAGGCTAAAGACAAAGGAAAGTCACAGGCAATTTCTATTAGTGATGTGGAGTATGATAACAATGTGGTGAAAGGTACACTTACCATCCACTCTAAAGTAGAAAATGTTTTATTTGATTCTGGATCCACCCACTCTTTTATTTATGAAGAATTTTCTAAGGGTATCACTGTATTACCTCAACAATTAGATGTTGAGTTTGCTGTGACAACTCCTAATGGAACAATAGTAGCATCAAAAGTTTATAATTTTTCCCCGATTGAAGTTTGTGGGAAAGTGCTTCCTGCAAACCTTGTGATCCTTCCAATAGTGGAATTTGATGTGATTCTTGGCATGGATTGGCTTTCTTTATATGGATCTCATATCAATTACCAAAGAAGGGAAGTCACATTTCATATTCCAGATCAATCTATGATCGTCTATCGATGCAAGGATGAACATAACCTTCCAGTGGAAATTTCTTCAATCTTATGGGTCTTCATTCCACTAAATGAAGGTTATTTATCTCAAATGGTTGGTGAGAAACTAACGATTAAAAATATTCCCATTGTACTGGAGTTTGATGATGTCTTTCTGGAGGAATTGTCAGGTCTTCCACCAAATCGTGAAGTTGAGTTTTCAATAGAACTCGTACCAGGTGCTTTACCTATTTCAATGACACCTTATAGAATGTCTCCAATTGAGTTGCAGGAATTGAAGAAGCAAATCCAAGAGAATCTTGATACAGGATTCATATGCCCTAGTGCATCACAATGGGGAGCACCTGTTCTATTTGTTAAGAAGAAAGATGGATCAATGAGACTCTGCATTGATTATCGAGAACTTAACAAGATCACTATCAAGAAAAAATATCTTCTCCCACGCATTGATGACTTATTTGACCAACTACACGGATCTCAATACTTTTCCAAGATTGATCTTCATTCGGGGTATCATCAATTAAGGGTCAAATGGGAGGATATACCAAATATGGATTTCTGTACAACGTATAGACACTATAAATTTATAGTGATGTCATTTCGTCTTACTAATGCCCCTGCTATCTTCAGGGGTCTGATGAATAGAGTCTTTAGAGACTATCTTGATCAATTTGTGGTAGTCTTTATAGATGATATTCTTGTCTATTCAAAGATAATGTAAGAACATGAAGATCACTTGAGAATTATATTGCATAACCTGAGAAAGGAGAAGCTTTATACCAAATTTACCAAGTGTGAATTTTGGATTCAAAAGGTTTCATTTTTGGGCCACATAATCTCAAAAGAGGGGATATCTGTGGATCTAGCAAAAAAAGAGGTTATCGAAAGATGGTCGAGACCAACAACAGTAACCGAGATCCGAAGTTTTCTTGGTTTGGCTGGATATTATCGACGTTTTGTAAAAGATTTTTCACGATTATCTAATCCACTCACCAAGTTAACTCGGAAAGGAGTTAAGTTTGTTTGGATAGAGGAATGTGAAGAGAATTTCAAGGAGTTTAGAAGAAGGTTATCTAGTGCACCTGTGCTCACACTGCCTTGTAGTGGAGAAAGGTTTGTGATCTACAGTGATCCATCCAAGAAGGGATTGGGGTGTGTTCTTATGCAAAATGATATGATGATAGATTATGTCTCACGACAGTTGAAAATCCATGAGCAAAATTACCCAACTCATGATTTGGAGTTAGCTGCGGTAATCTTTGCACTAAAGATTTGGAGGCATTATCTTTATGGAGAAAGGTGTGACATTTATACTGATCATAAAAGTTTAAAGTATATTTTCACACAAAAGGAGCTGAATATGCACCAAAGAAGATGGTTAGAGCTGATTAAGGATTATAACTGCTCAATTCATTACCACCCTGGGAAAGCAAAAAAGGTGGCAGATGAATTAAATCAACAAGACCATGCCAGTTTATCCATGATGAGGATCACAAAATATGCAATATTTATGGATTTACAAAGGATGGATCTTGGAATTATAATGGAAGGGGGAAAACTGTATCTTTCTCAAATGAATTTTCAACCATCTATACATTTGGAGATTAAAGAGGCGCAGAAAGAAGATATAGAGTTATAAAATAAGGTGAGAAATATTCCTGAATTAAACCTTGATTGTGATGGGATAATAAAGTTCAGGAATCGGGTTTGTGTTCCTCCCATCCCCGAATTAAAGAAGGAGCTGCTGGATGAGGCTCATAGTTCTTCATTCTCTATTCTTCCTGGAAGCACGAAGATGTATAGGGACCTGAAAGAGTACTTTTGGTGGGATGGCATGAAAAGAGATGTTGCTGAATATGTCTCTCGATGCTTGGTTTGTCCGCAAGTTAAATCTAAGAGACAGGAGTCTAAGGGGATGTCACAACCATTACCCATACTCGAATGGAAATGGGAAACCATCACTATGGACTTTGTCACAGGACTTCCTAAAACATACAAAGGCAATAATGCTATCTGGGTCATAGTTGATCATCTTACAAAGTCTTCACACTTCATTGCTATTAGAGAGGATTTCTCTCTAGATCAGCTTGCCAGGATATATGCAAAGGAAGTGGTAAGATTGCATGGAGTACCACTTTCTATTATATCTGATCGGGATCCGAGGTTTACCTCAAAGTTCTGGTGAAGTCTTCAGTATACTCTGGATACAGAGTTGAGTTTCAGCACTGCTTATCATCCTCAGACAGACGGTCAGTCTGAGAGAACAATTCAAACTCTAGAAGATATGTTGAGAGCTTACTCTATGGATTTCAAAGGTGGTGGGGATCAACACCTACCTTTGGTGGAATTTTCTTATAATATTAGCTTTCACTCTAGTATTCAGATGGCTCCTTATGAAGCACTCTATGGAAAGAATTGCAGGACTCCAACTTGCTGGGATGAAGTTGGGGAAAGAAAGCTATTAGGACCTGATCTTGATGATGAGATGGCAGAAAAGGTCTGATCTATTCGACAACACATAAGATCAGTTCAGAGTCGATAGAAAAGTTATACTGACAACCGAAGAAAAGACATAGAGTTTGAAGTGGGTGATAAAGTGTTCTTACGAATATCTCCCTGGAAGAGGGTCATGAGATTTGGAAATAAGGGTAAGTTGATCCCTAGATATATATGTCCTTTCGAAATACTGGATCGTGTTGGAAAGGTAGCTTACCAATTGGCGCTTCCATCGAATCTCTCTTAAGTTCACGATGTGTTCCATGTATCTCTCCTGAGAAAGTACATACTTGATCCTTCACATGTACTCAGCTCAGAAGTTGTACCACTGGAGCAAGATCTTTCTTATGAAGAACAGCCGATAGAGATTCTTGATCGTAGCAAAAAATTCCTACGAAACAAGACCACTCGCTTGGTGAAAGTTTTATGGAGGAACCACCAATTAGAATAAGCTACATGGGAGCTTGAGGATATGATGAGGGATAGGTATCCTCATCTATTTGTTACAAAGTGACGAATTTTGAGGGAGAAATTCATTTTAAGGGGGGTAGAATGTAACACCCGAGACATTTCTGAGAAATATTTTGTTTTTATAAATCATCAAAGAAATCTTTCACTACACACAACACTAGCTTGGTTTGCTTTACATGCAACTGCGGCCTTCCTCGATAGCTTGCGTCGTACGCAATACCGAGTTTCACTAAACAATGATATGCTATTATAATATTATTATGAACTAGCCGTTATGAATAGTATTAACTAAAATTTGAATTTTATAACATTACTATTCATCTTAAACATTTTCTAGAACATGGTATAAGAACAAAATAAATTTTTCGGGTAAAATATGTATTTTTTTAAAAATGCAGTTTTGCTGCCTTTTGATGGCACACCCACTTTAAATCTAGTTGTTGACAATTTTATAAGTTCAATTTGACAAAATAAAATTCTTCCTTTGATTCAAGATATAAAAATTTACATTTGATAATGTTTTGATATTTTTCTGATAACTTTCATATTTTAATGAATAGTAAAACCACGCTATATTTTAATTAAAAACAACTTTTTTCATCATAATAATTTATATGGTTAAATTATAATATTGAGTGGTTTTAAAGTATAAATAGAATATATTTTTTCTATTTAATATAATGTATGTCATTAGCATTGATTATACATTGAATTCGTAGGTTAAATCAATTCAATCTTTTGCAATGTTTTAAAGGAAAATCCGTTTTATTTCGACAACGAGATTAAGTTTAATTTAATTTATGAAACTTTTGTGTATTGAATTTGGAAAAATGGATTCCATATTTGGAATCAGTAGGTCCACATTATGTTAATAAACTACTTTTTATTTTGGGGAATTATGAATAGTAACTACGGTAAATTTTATTTACCATCGTTAAAGGTAAATCGGGTAATTAAGGGTAAATATAAGATTATAAAATTACCCTAACACCAGCAAAAATCCTATTGGATGACTAAAGGTAGACCCATATCACCTAAGGGTCTGATTAGATTCATTTAATGGACTTTTTCCATGAAAATAATTTAATTATTATTAAAACCAAAGAATGTGACAACATGTCACTTTCTTAAATCTTTTAAGTATAATAATTTTAATTTAGTGATAAACTTCATGAAACATAGAACATGAATAGTCTCCAGAAATATAATACAATTATCTAAATCATAGGAATTTATTTAAAATTTTTAGGGATTAAATAATTATCATTAATTATGACACAATAGTGATGTTGAAATTATTTTATTAATTAAAATATCAAATAAATGGTTTTAAAAATAATGAAATAAATATTATATGAATTATTTAATGTGCTCCACTAATTTTCTAGATACATATGACTTTTTATTGATCTATTAAAGCTTCTATTTTGAACATATATTCTATATATAAATTTTATTTAAATTCAAATAAATGAATAGTGTCAAAATTGACATTATTGTTATTTTATAAAAATAACATTTTATAAAATTGTTTAAAAATAAAAAAAAATATTTAAAATTTATAAATTAAAATTTTTATGGTCTACAATGTCATAAAGTGTAAAATTATGGAAAATTCACAACACATATGTAATAATTTATAATAATTTAAAATTTAGAATATTATTACCACAAATAAAATTAAATTTATAAATAAGGATAAATCAAGTTTATAATGTTTAAAATAAATTACTAACATGTCTAAATTTTATTGGTTTATGAGATTACAACCTTATCTCATCTAATCTTCAGATATGAGTCATTTTGGAAGTTTTTAAGTGGGGTTGGGATTTAATATAAACTAATATTTCTTATATTTCCAAAGGTGCCCCTCTCCTCCCTTATAAAAGGGCACCTCCTCTGTCTCTTTCTCACAGCAATTTGATCCTTCAATCTTGGCCGAACCCTGCCCATTTCACTTCCCCACTTCCTTATAAACCTACTAGAGGTACTGGTCTTATCAAAAGACCAACTCTAGTGCCTTAAGAGAAAGTTTAAAGGAGGCACTTCGAGAAAGAGGTAATACCTTCTACCGTTTTCTTCAAGTTCCATTCTTCTTCTACTCCCTCTTCTTTAGTTGTTTCATTATGAGGTAATAACATCAGTATAACTCATATAATGATATTCTATTATAAATATGAAACAACCATATTTCACCTCTTATCCATCCTACGGAAAATGAAATCATCGCGGGTGCGTACGTACGGAATACCGTCTCCACGTCGTCGTGTAATCTGTTTTCCACCACCACCTTACTTGGATGGGTATAATGGTGTAATTAATAACTATATATGATTATTTAAAAGTGATATTGATTCTGAAATAGTATACATACGCTTCAATACAATTCCACGATCATGGGAACGATATCATCGCCCGTGCGTACGTACGGCCTACCGTCTCCACGATGTGATGCGACTCGTTCTATATGAACTTCATTGAATAATGATTATATAAATGAATTTAATGAATTAATATGATATATATTACACTAATACCATTCTTTAAATTATTTATCTATATCTTATAAAGAGGAATAAGAATTTATTCGACAAAACACGCATAAGAACAAAAAGTAATAAACATCTGAATAACAAGTAGTAATGAAATATTACTAATAAGAAGCTAAGAATATGACCATATATGATACCATAACAATAAATATGATTCTGTAATAAGTCAATGACATTATTTAAATCACTATACAGGAGGTTCGGACACGTACAAAGCATATCAGACATAAGGTTAGGGAAAATATCACAATCTCATTTTTATCCGAGATTGTTTATAATTTGGTATTTACTGGGGTGTATTTTTTCATCCACATCCCTGTTTCCTTAATATGTAATATTATTTCCGTCCACCTACAATTTTTTAAATCCAATTTTACCCTAATTTGAGTTTTTAGTAAAGGATATGAAAGGAATCTTTTGTCATTTTTCGTACAAGATACTTTTTAACTTTTCTGACAAAAGTACGAGAAGAATGTTTTTTTAACTTATACTACATGAAAGGATTTTTAAAAAATTATTTCCAAGAATCTTCCTTTACATGTTTTCAAGCTTATTTTTAATCAACTTCTTTTAGATTAAAATTGTATGACATGTTAAGAAAGGAAAAATGTTTTTGAAGTAGAAAGGATATTTTCCTCAAGATTGGAGTTCAAGTGTTTTATCAAAATTATTTTCCATCTAAGATAATATAGGGTTCTGTTTATATCCCTGTTATTACATTGATATGATTATGTTGTGATGGATATATTTTAATGAATTCCTTTATCTTATATGAATTGTTTTATGATGTCATGATGTTTAAGATTCCCCTTTTTATTGCATGGGTTATGCTATGATGTATGGTTTATGATTTTGTGGAACACATAAGAATGGTATCATTATGAGATGTGTGGGACCTATATATCTCTCCAATGAATTGGGTAAAGATTTTATATCTCATGAGATAGACAGGGCTGGAACGACAGGTTAAACCGGTTTAGTGAAACAGGACTGAAACGAGGAGTGAACTCAGTTCAGAAATGGACTTTATCCACTAAGATAGTCTTGGAAATGAGTCTTGACTACTAAGAAATGATTTTCTATGATTATTTGTGTATGACACAAAGTTTCATGTTTAAATTTATGATTATTGGGATTAAATTTCACTACTATTATTTATCCCATGTTATGAAATTATGATCTCTTTTGCAGGTTAAGATTTCCAAAAGTTATGTTCTTATGTATATGATGTGATTGATATTTCTTTTATTTACCCTTACTGAGCATTTGAGCTCACCCTTTTGTATGTTTTATTTCCCTAGGTCAGGAAGAAGGTTATTAAGTAGGATATTCCAAAAGGGACTCTAGATATGATGAAATAAATGGGAGGAAAAGTAGATGCTTTATGAACAAGTTATTTATGTTTCCCAGTTTCTAAAGACTCTATACCAATACGGTCCTTTCCTGGTTTTGTTATATGTTTTAATAAGTGTGCTTTAATTTTGAAGTATTAACCATGTATGTAAAGTTTGGGTCGTTATACCCTCACTGCTACGTGTGCAACCCTCATGGTTGAAAACCCTCTCGCTAAACAGCCCTCCTTGTGTGACTCACCGTCCAGCCCTACACCCTCCTTTTTCAACCTCACCGGTCCCTCTTCTGGTAGCCATTTCCCTACCTTCCAGTGACTCTTCAAGTCTGCACCGCTCTCAACGTCACCCCCGGAAACTAGCCGCTCACGTGGATGCACATCCCCTCTTGTTGAGTCTTATTCTTCTTATTCTTTTTCTCTTTAGTTATTTGTTGTCCAGTGGGTAGGGTACTGATTTTATGTTTTGATCTTGAATTTATTTGGTTCGACATTTTTTTTAGGTTTTAAGTCGAGTTGGTTGTTTTGAGAATTCAGTGCGATTAGAGTTCCGCCCCAAATTTTGGGAGTCTTTGACACTGATGTAGGTTGTTCCATTCCTTTTCATCTTTTGGAAAATTTAATTTCAATTTTTATTTAATTTCAATATGTTCTATGATTTAATTTCATGTTGTGAACTATGTTTAGAATGTTTTGGCATGCTCTTTTGATGAAAATGGATTTCCAGAATAAAATAGTCTTTTCGTTTATATGTGTGTTGTTGTATAAATTCTTGGTAGTGTTTATAGGTTGTGCGAAATGCACTTAAAATTTTTTTTGACATGCATGCATGATGAAAATTGCACCTTCTTTTAGAAATTTTAGTGTTTTCATTTCGACCTTGTTGTGGTAAATTCTATATGTGTTTAATCAATTTTGTATGGGGTGGGAAAGAGGTTTTAAAAGGGTTGAGTTTTGAAATTTATTTTAAAATGGTTTCTTTTTCATGTGATATGTTTTATAAATTGAACAATTGCTTATTTAAGTGGTATTTGAGATGGGAAACATTTTTGGAAAGGTGTTTGGGGTCGTCTGGTCAGTGTGAAATGCATTTTCATGGTCTTTGAGGTGTGTGTATAATTAAATGGAGATTTTCAAATGAAAATGAGTCACTTTGGGTGTTTTTTCCATGTTCTGTTCTTCTAAAATTGAATTGAAAATTGTTTGAACAATGGAAAGCATGTTTTGATAGGAATATTCTGTACTTTTGGTTTTAAAGTGGCGTTCTTAAATAAAATTTAGTGTGTCTTTCTTGTGTAAACCTTTTCATGATAATTTTAAGTGTTTTATAAATTGTTAACTATATTTATGAAATTATATATGAATTTCGGGAGTTACATTTGAGAGGATTTCATGTACGTTATGTTTTTAAAGGAACTCTTATATGTGGAACTACAAATTTTTCATGTGAAAACCCTTTTTGGTGTGCGTGTTTTTTAAAATGGTGTTTGGGTATTCAAGTGGTGGAATTTGTGTGTAATTTCATCTTTGGTTTGTGATATGAGAAAGAGATATACTATGTAAATTTGGAACTTGATTGAGCACAAGGGAAAACATCAGGTACCTAGGTGGGCGGATTAGGACTAGTACACTAGATAACACGTAAGTGGTTCATCCCAGTTTCATTTTGCAGGATTGGCATTACAGCACTAACTAAAATTTTCTGATGATTGGAGACCACTAGGTTATAGATGTGTTTCCCTACTAGTGGATCATGCATGAGAGCGTTGATTATTTTGGTTCATATTCCATGTTTACACTATTGTTCGATGTCTCTAGAGCACCACACATACTAGCTACCATAGAAGATTTACCTACAGTGCTCTATTATTCATGATGTGGTGCCTTCCGTCATCATACGAAAGACCACTGGAGTATGTACATGTTATTTATGAATTTTTATTTCCCATTTTAAAGTTGTATTTGTGAAATGGTTTTTCTTCCAGTGCTCTTTTCTTTTTACTTTCAACTTTTAAATGTTTTCCTTAAAATAATTTTAAAATTATGGTTTTAAATAAAAATGTTAAATTATCTTCTTGATGTTGTGGCATGGAACCTTTTTATTGGGTGGTATCCTATTGGGCTTTTGTCTCACACCCTACCTACACCTTTGGGTGTTTGTAGGTCTTTTCATTTGTGTATTCGAGGTTGGGGCATCATGCTTGGTGACAGTGGTTTGGGTCGTTGATGGTTTTCTCATACAGGTCTGATGATTATGAGCTAAATATTTGGATCCTCATGTTACATAATGGTGTGAATAGATCTGTTAATTTTCTTTTCATTGATGTCTTATTAGATTTTTGGGTTTAATTTTAAACTTTAAGTTTCCTCTAGTGTTAAGGGTTTGTTTGGTTTGGTCTTCCAGTGTTTGTTAATTTATCTTGTTAGTTTTTTTTCTATCTCTTATTTCGGGTAAACCATTCCCACATGTTATTCTTGATACCCTGGAACTTGTGCCAGACCGTGGGGATTGGGGACGCCCTTCGTGCCAAGTCGCAGACTGGGTCGGGTGCCGGGTTGGATGGCGACCCACCTTGGCTCATGAACAAATGGTATCTGAGTGTAGGTTTTCCCTCTTGGGTCATGTTCCTTTGGGATAGAGTCAATATAGACCAAATTTAATGGTTTTGTGACTCAATGTTATAGTTATGTGCAAGGTGCCTAGACAGAAAACCCCGTGGCCGGACTCAAGTTACCAGAATAAGTTGAGGTTTTTCTGAGTCTTTGGTCCTTGTAGTAATCTTATTTAGGGTAAATTAATAGGGAGTAGGGTCAGTAGTCCTAGTGAGCTCGCAGGGTCTAGCAAGAAATGTGGAGCTAGGTATGTTGTCCTAAAATACTCTCTGTGGTGGTGGCGTTATTGGTGTATGGCTTCCAACCATGTGTCCCAATCACCCACCGACACTAGTTTCTTCTTGCATAATTCCTTGCCTCTTGTTTTGGATTCATGGAAATCTTGTTTTTAAGTAAAAATGATTTGGTCTTGGAAATTTTTTTGAAATGAAGTGCTTTAAAAATAAAATGATGGGTGAGGTTTTAAAAGTGTGGGTTGAATGTTTGGTTTTGAAAAGTGGAAAGGTCTTGTTTTGATTCTTGGTGTTCTCATGGGAAACCACATGCATGATTGTGTATGGAAAGAGAAATTGTTAATGTCATGAGAAGATGAGTTCCTGGATGGACATGAGGTGGGTGTTGGTGTAGAATGGGAACATGCATGTGTGAGGCCCATGGGACACCATTGGTGTTTTTGCAACCCACCAGCTTCGTTTATTTTCAAAAACTTTTGTTAAAGTAAAATTTGTTGTTTTAATAACCGGTGATTATGTGGTGTGTCCTTGTATTTTAGAAATGTTGGATGTGATGTGTTTTGAGCCGATAATCCTTTTTGACTGATTTTTGTCTTGAGTTTGAATTCTTATTGGTAAGTTAGTGTGAAAGCGTTTGGTTAGTGGTTTCTTTGAAAAGTGCTTCGAGAAGCCCTTGTGGTGGTTCCCCCTGCACTTTTAGTGTTCGCCTGCGATGTGTCTGGGCCATTGGACCAGCTTTATTGGGTCCATGGTTTTCTTTTTTGACTAGTGTCTACCCCCAAAAAATCATTAACATGCAATTGAAGCTTGTCCATAGGTAATTTTCCATTTTTCAACCCTCTAGTTGATTAAAGTAAGGACTCTCCATTTTTATTGATAGTTCTAAGTATGTCCCCCATCCTTTTTGGTTAAGCATATTCTTTCACATTAGGATGACAGATGCAAGGGGAGTTGATAGTTTTTTTTGTCTCTTTGATTTTTTTGAGTCATCGAGTACAAAGTTTTACATCGTTTTGTTTGAAGGTTCCCCCCAGGAATGGTGAAAGGAATTCTAGTGGGGAAGGGTGAAGGCGGTTCAGAGATATCGGTGTAGACCGATGTCTTGAAAGGCTCGTAGTGCTTTCATCGGCCGCAAGGGTCACGTTTGGTGACGTCTTGTAGCGTGGGTTCTCTTAGAAGTGAAAAGGTGGATTTCATAAAACCCTATGAGAATCCATGTTTTCATAAGAGTGTGTCCTCCTCTTAAAGAGTTCTAATTTTTCTGTTCAAAGGGGAGTGTTTGTCATGCATCTTTCCTTCTTTAGTTTCTTGGTTAAGGTGAAGAGGTGATGGATGTGCATCATCTAAACCCCTATTTTGGTGGATGTGTCATAAGGGAGTAGTTGGATTTTTTGGTGTGTTGTGTTTGTTGGTGTCGTCTCGGTTGCAGTGTGGTTGTGTGTAGTACCAAAAGGAGAAGCTCTGTTCGGGAGTATTCAATAACCGACTTCAAGGTAGGAGAGGCTTCAAACATTAGGGATCTATCCATAGGCCTTGGAGTGAAGATGGCGCGTGGTCTGGAACCCCAGGAGTGTGTGGGACCCCAAATTTAATTCGGTCACTCTTATTAAAGGTGAAGGTGGTTTAAACTGTTTTCTGTGGTTGTTCTGTTCTGAGCGACCCATTTGGGTGTGTGGGGTTTCTCGTGGCTATGAGGAGGTGCAGTCGTCTCGTTGCATTAAAATCCCGGGGGTTTCGTCCCACCGAATATAATCACTTTTAGCAGTCCTTATAATGTCTGTTTGGGTAAATTGGTCACAAATTTGAATAGTTCTCATCCATGGATATGGAAATGCCAATTTTCCTTGGGTTTTAGTTTTGACACCCCAGTAGTTGGGCTCTGCCCTCCCCGCCCCTTGTTGTGGGGTGTTTGGTCATTATCAGTAAATTTTTAAAAGTTTTGTATCTTCTTTCAATTCCAATAGTGGGGATACCCGCGGTGGGGCTCGCATAAAGGTCTTGGGAATGAATCGGTGTTGGCATTTCCATAATGGTGGGGAGTCTGCCCAGACCACCAAATGTCAGATTTCCAGTCTCACCATGGGCATTGGCAGGTTCTTAATGGTGGCGATCCCCTTATGGATTCCCCGTGATGGCCTTTTGGTTATGTTCCTTTCCTTGATTAATCAACTGGAGGTGTTCTAACTCTTTGGGGTGGGTGACTCATACCAGAAATCCTTTTAATGGGTTTCTTTAGGTTATCATTTTAGTCACCTTCTCTGAGCATGAAGCGTTTGCCTCTTTTCACTTTCTTTTTGCAGGGATCCTCTTTGAACCTTAAGGGGGTTCGTTTCAAACATTGGGGTTTAATCTTAGTAGTGGATTTTTTAGGACGGAAAGTGCTATGGTGGGGATAATTGTCACACCCACCATTTTTAATTATATATTTTATTGTTTTTTCTGGGCATCAGGTAGTTCGGGTTGAGGCCCGACTTAAAAATTTGGAGTTCTTATTTAAAAAACCTTGTATTGGCCTTGACTGCGTCTAGATCACCACAGTCGAAGTCGCGCAGCCTTGCTTGGGTCATCGTGTGACCTCGCCCGGTTCACCACATGGCATGCCCGGTGCACGACTAATTAATTAATTAATTAAGTGAAATTATCAATAATGAAATGAAATTAAATGAGGTGTTAAGGATGATAATTTTATTATGTTACTATTATTATTATCATCATCATTCAATTAAAATTTTTTATGGGCTGCGTGGGGTAACCGCACAGTTTCCCGACACTTTAAAATAATAATAATAATAAAAAGTTTAAGGGGTTATTTTTAATGATAATAAAAATGGAAATTTTTATTATTATTGTTACAATTATTACTATTATTAATATTATTAATACGTTTATTATTATTATTATTATTAAAAAAATTATTGTTTATATTATTATTACAAATAATTATTATTATCGTATTAAAGTTGATTAGTTTCTTTTAGGGGATTTATTTAATTTTCCCCCTCTTATATTCTTTTTATATATTCTTTCTTTTTCCTCCCACTCTCTCTTTTTCCATTAAACTATAGCACCCCCATCTTTCCCTTGGTTCGCGACGCACCCCCCTACCTAGAAATCCTACCCAGAACCTATATGGCCAGCTATTGGACCACCTGCCTCTCTTCTGGCTGGCCTTCCCCCACTCGCATCGTCAGCCCGACCCCCCAACTAGTCCCTTGCATCATTACCTACCCCCACTCCATCTCGCTCGCCCGCCTCCATCTCCTCCCATCCAGTGTTGCCCTATCGACCTCCTCACCAGCCGACGATGCCTCACTGGACTCTTCACTAGCTGGTGCCGCCTTCCACTGACCTCCCTCCTCTCAGTCCAGAGCACCTCCCCTGCTAGTCGGCCCTATTAGACATGCCATAATTGTTGCGCGCACCACCCTCATGGACAAACAGCCTCTTTCCAGCCAGCCCTCCTTGTGAGACTTGTCAGCTGGCCCTGCACCCTCCTTTTTCAACCTCACTGGTCCCTATTCCGGTAGCCACTTCCCTACCTTCCGATGACTCTTCAATCCAACACCTCTCTCGTCGTCTCCCCCGAAAACAAGCCTCTCACGCCATTGCCCCTCTCCTCTGGTTGAGTCTTCTTCTTCTTATTCTTCTTCTTCTCCTATAGAGTTCTTGGTTGTCTACTAGTTGGGGTACTGGTTTTAGAGTTCAATCTTGATTTTATTTGGTTTGACGTTTTTATTTTAAGGTTTAAGTCGAGTTGGTTATCAGGAGAATTGGGTCCGATTGGAGTTCTCTACCAAATATTTGGAGTCTTCAACACTGAGATAGGTGGTTCCATGCCTTTGAATCTTTGAGAAAATTTAATTTTCTTGTTTAGTTAATTTTAATATGTTCTATGATTTAATTTCATGATGAGAACTATGTTTAGAATGTTTTAACATGCTCGTTTAATGAAAATGGATTTCTAGAATAATATAGTCTTGTTGTTTATATGTGTGTTGATGTATAAATTCCTGGTAGTGTATTATAAGTTATGTGAAATGCACTTTAAAAATGTTGTGACATGCGTGTGTGATGAAAATTGCACTTTATTTTATAAATGGTCAGGTTTTTGACTGAAAATTAAATTTTTATTTCAAAGAAATTTTGAGGAAAAAGTGGGAAACCAGAATGAAATCAAATATATAAAACACAACCATACCTCCTTGGGCCAAGTTCATCAAGACAAAAGACAATCCAATTCAAAAGTAAGAAAAACCCCACCCTAGAAAAAAATAAATACGATCAACATCCGACTTCCCATCGCTACACGGCAAGCTGTCCCATGAAATGATTCATGGGCCCGGTACCGATGGCATACGCCATACCCTCTCAACATCCAATTCTGAGTAGCGATGATAAGGAGAACACACCATGCTCTCTGAACCTCATCTGATTAGTTCCTTGCAAGAAAACAGGATGCATTGTCTGATGGACCAAAGTCACAGTGCCAGAAGTGAATTCACAAAATTCCAACCACAATAGCCTCAACAATGCACAGCAACACAGAACAAACCTACCAAAGTTGTAAGAAATAAAAGTTGTATCTCCACAGATCAAAGTACTTTGCATATTCGTTTTCTCCTTCACTAAAATCAGATCATACCAGAATCGCACGCCACAAAATAGAATCACACAGAAAACTAGAAGCAATACCAATGTCAGGAGGAATTCCAAGGGCAATCCACACTACCACCGCAATACCAACGATGCCACAGAAAGAAAACAAGAACAACCTTCAAAGGTCTCTGCGATAACCACTCCCGAAAAAGTTCAAACGGAATATCCAGAATCCATCAAATACAAAATTACTGGATCCAAAAATTGCCGAGTGCCCAAAGTAATAACCCCAATAGCAAACAGGAAAAAAATCAAGGAGAAACAAAGCAGAACCTTGAAGATAGTTGCTCATGATGCCACAAACCAGGCCTGATCCTGTCGCCGCCTTCACACACTCACCCGGAGACAACCTCAAACCGCCGCACGCACTCATAGACAACACATAACCTCATGTCGACCCACATCAGGAGAAGCTGGAACACTGACCGAAGACTTCACCACACCGCCAGAGGAAACCCTACCCAATGAAGAAGGGGTAAAGCGAGGAGAGGCTAGCAAACTGTGAGAATGACATGTCAGTCGTTCCCACAAACTACCGCCCCTGGGAAGGAATATGTCATCACAAGAGCACCGAGAAGGAGTGTGGAGGCGATCTTATGCCGACCTGAGGCGAAGAGAAGCTTGGCGGCGATAGGGGAAACCCTATAAAATCGGCGCCCCTTACAGGATCATCCCCCGTAATGGTCAGGTTTTTCATTTTTACCTTGTTATGGTAAATTCTTGAAGTGTTTAATAAATTGTTTATGGGGTGAGAATGAGGCTTTTGAAGGGTCGATTTTTGAAATTGATTTAAAAATGGTTTCTTTTTCATGTGATATGTTTTATAAACTGGAAAATTGTTTATTTATGGGGTATTTGGGATGCGAAACATGGTTAGAAAGGTGTTTGGGGTCATCTGGTCGGTGTGGAATGCGTTTTCACGGTCTTTGAAGAGTGTGTGTGTAATTTAATGGAGATTTTCAAAGGAAAATGAGTCTCTTTGGGTGTGTTTTCCATGTTTTTTTACTTCTAAAATTGAATTTCAAATTGTTTGAACAATGGAAATCATGTTTTGATTTGCATATTCTGTACTTTTAGTTTTAATGTGGCGTTCTTATATGAAATCATGTGTTTCATTCTTGTGTAAACCTTTTCTTGATAATTTTAAGATTTTTATAAATTGTTAATTGGATTTATTAAATTATATATGAAGTACGAGAGTGGTACTAGATAGGATATCATGTGCGTTAAGTTTTTAAAGGAACTCTTATATGTGGAACTAGGAATGTTTCATGTGAAACCCCTTATTGGTCTATTTAAAAATGTTCATTAAATTGTTAAAATAATTTATCAAGTCATGAAAGTGATATAAATTATGTTGTGAAATGGTTTTGGTGGGCATGTTTTTTTAAAATGGTATTTGGATATTCAAGTGGTGGCTTTTGTGTATAATGTCTTGTTTGGTTTGTGATATGATAGAGCGATATACTATGTGAATGTTGAACTTGATTGAGCACACAGGAAAACCCCAGGTACCTAGGTGGGTGGATTAGATCAAGTATGCTAGATGGAACGTAAGTGGTTTGTCCCGATTTCATCTTTTTGGATTGATGTTACAACACTAACTAAGCCTTTGTGACAATTGGAGACCACTAGGTTATGGATATGTTTCCCAACTAGTGTATCATGCACAAGAGCATTGATTATTATGGTTCCTATGCCATTTTTACACTGAGGTACGATGTCTCTATCACACCACACATACTAGCTACCTTAAGGGATATACCTGCAATTCTCTATTATTCATGATGTGGTATCTTCTGTCGGCATACAGAGGACCACTTGAGCATGTGCATGTTCTTTATAAATTTATCTCTTTCAATTTGTAGTAGTATATGTGAAATGGTTTGTCTTTCATTGCACTTTTCTTTTTTTACTTTCATCTTTTAAATGTTTTCCTTAAAAGTGTTTTAAAAGTATGGTTGTAAATAAGCATGTAAAATTATCATTTTGATGTTGTGTAATGGAACTTTTGTTATTGGGTGGTATCCTACTGGGATTTTGGTTCACACCCTACCTACATCGTTGGCTATATATAGATCTTGTCCTTTGTGTATTCCAGGTTGGGGCATCTTGCTTAGTGATAGTGGTTTGGGTCATCGATGGTTTTATCGTATAGGTCAAATGATAGTTAGTTGAGGAGGTGGCACCTCATGTTTTATGAAGTTGCGAATATATGTATTAGTTTTCTTTTTCATTTAAGTCTTCTTAGAGTTTTGGGGTAAATTGTAAACATTATGTTTGGCCCAATGTTAAGGGTTTGTTTGGATTGGTTTTCCAGGGTTTTTTTATTTATCTTGATAGTTGTTTTTCTTTCTCTTATTTTAGGTAAACCATTCCCACATGTTATTATCGATACTTGGGCACTTGTGTCAGCCCATGGGGATCGAGAACACCCTTCGAGCCATGTCACAGACCAGGTCGGGTGCCGAATTGGATAGCGACACGGCTCGATGTGTGACACAAACTAAGCAACAAGGGAAATTATTTCCAACATATGGAATAATTATATTTGGATCCCACTCTATCCAAAGAAAAATATGGAAAAGACTAGAACTAATCCATAAGACGTATTTTTTTGACCACCCCTAGTGACTTAAGGTGTATTGTGGTGAGAGATTGTTAGGAACTCAATTTCAACTAAATCTTATGTCCCGACAAGATTTCAACAGCATGCTAAATTTAAGAAAAAATCTCAACAGCCTCATATGATACCATTTTATCAAAAACCGTCAAGGGTTCCCTGGTAACCTGGTAAATGATCCTGCCCTAATAGATCCCAAAGGGTGTTCCCGATCCCCATGGGTTGGTGACTAGAACCTAGAATAATACAACATGAAAGTGGGAATGAATTTGCTACCAAACATAGTGGAAGAAAGACAAGAAAGTCAACATGCATACAAAAGAAACTCCACTAGGAGTAATGTACCAGAAATCATCAAGGCATTAAAGCCCAAAGTACTACAACCTATGTACCAAAACAAAGGAAAACACCCCAAGTACTTAAGGACATAACTCACCACTTATTAGGTTCAAAAGGTGGATCCACCTCCCATAGATAATTTCCCCTTACTCAAAACTGAAAGGATATAATATACAAACACCTAAAAGAACAATTAGGTTGTGAGCAAGCAATCATAGTAGGGTCTCACCTAGGATTCCATAGCAGATGCCAAAAATATATTAACCAAAGTAATTCTTTCAATTGAAAAAATAGTTTTGGCGTTTTCAAATCATATTTATACAAATCGTGTTATTCAATTCAAACGATGGAAAAATACTTTAATCAAAGTATTTATAAGTGATGAAATATTTCTAGAACAATGGATCAAATAAAATAGTTTATGTAAATCCAGAAGGCAAGTAAATAATTTTTACAATATTGGAAAACATTTATATCTCAAATATAAAACAAGCAAGAAACATGGTCATCTGCCAAATATGTAGGACAGTTTCAGGCTATAGGGTTATGCACTCTCTAAGTGATCTCAGAAAAATGTGTATACACACATCCCCCCTAACACCAGCCAAAGGAAACTTGTCACCATCTCATCAGTGATGTGAACCACTACATATATGTTTTAGGACATTGTAATAGCGTAGAGTGTGTCCAAATAACTCACCAACTACCTAAGGCTTGCATGTGCTCTTACACAATCAATGATGTGCAATTTATTTTATGACTGCTTAAAATAAAATTAAATATTATTCTTCCATTTCAATTCCAATTTTCCATTTAAAAAAATGGTTTTTAATAAAAAACATGCCTCTTTAACAAGATAAAATTCGTGGGTTTCTTTCAAAACATTTTAATCCATTTTCACAGGTTTTAAATCCATTAAAAACCAATTCCATCAATTACAAAATTCAATTCCATAATTAAATTGAAAATTTTAATTGAAATCACATCCATCATAATTCCAATTTAAATTAAACAATTTAAATCAACTAATTTCCATAAACACACTTGAATTCAATGGAATTGGGGGGTTTCCCAATTCTCATGCCAAAACCATTTCAGATCTCCCAATTCACTAGAATTGTATTTTATTAAGTAAATTGAAAGAAAGATTGAGAAATTGAATTTAAATCTGTAGTTGAAATAAATCAAGTAATTCAATGTTAATCAATTTGGCTAAACAGGGCGGAATTTCCTACCTTTTCCTAAAACTCAACACTCACAATGGAACCCATCAACGAGAATGAAGGTGCAGAAGACCCCATAACACAACCTATATATGATATCCAACACCATGAGGAATAGATCCATCAATTTTAGGATGATCTATTAAAATACAAAATGAGGATAAATAGATAAACATGAAGAACGAAAGAGAATGCTTAACCAAGAATAACATTGTTTATACAATGACAATCGAATGCCAAATGAGAGGATTCGGAAGGGTTGGAGAGCTTCAAGATATTCTATACAAGGCCTTAGGTCGAGGGAGAAGGAACTGGAGCAGAGGAGAAAAAATATTTCAGTCGTGATTTCCATTTAAAAAAACCACAGTCGGTGAATTACACGACGTGTAATACCATTTCACGTTGTGAAATAGTTAAGTTTCATAACTGCCGAAAAACACATCACTTTAAATTGAAAACCATTCATTAAATAGATCACGACACGTAAAGGCTATTCACGACATGTAACCTTCACATCATGAAGGCATTCATGACTTGGCTCTATAAACCATTACATGGTGTGTAACCCAGTTACACAGCGTGTGACCCTCTGGTAGCGTAAAACAAATTCCAGTTGAATCTGAGAGTCCAAAAAATCTTTGACTTCACCATTATATGTATCCTCCGAATTCATTCTCAATTCTACCTAATCAAGAAAATGGAAAATCCACAATAAGGTCAAAGGAATAACTTTTAGATCATTAACTGTATGTTACAAATATTTAATGGAAAATTGTTATTGGTCGTGATGTTTAGGTCTTGGAGAATAAGCGAAGGATCCATCTGATCCAAAAAAAATTATTTTTTACCACGCACTTCGCTCCTTTGTTGTGCCCAACAACTTTAGTTGTTATATCTGTAAGATTAGAGTATAATGCGATTTTTTATGCAACTTAAGGAATGGTTTAGAAAATTCCTATTTTTATTTTGGGTTATAGCTAATGAAAGAGTTTTATCATTTTTAGGATAAGTTTTGACTGTAGACTTAATCAGGAGGTTCGGATTTTTACACGGGAACAAGAGGAAAACACTCAACTATATCATTGCTTGAGGGATTGTCTCAAGGTTGTAACCTTGAAATAAGGAGATTTTCCACTCAAACATGTGGCTTTAACAACCCTAGACATGAAAACATTTTAGTCCCATTAGTTGTGACCATACTCAATAGAATCATGTTTAACATGTGAGAACTAACCAGCTGTAATAGTTGTCTCTAAAGTTAGTGTGATACTATTGGAGTTGTTACCCTAGATACATCTACTTTATGATATAGATTGCATATATATTCATGAATTTGAATGTTAATAAATAGCTTATCTTGTATTGACCATTCTTCTGTATAACACAAATGTGATATTGTCCTAGAGTATATGTTGCATCAAAAGGTCATAGTGGTTCCTTATTGTGATGAGAATCTTGAAATTCCATGATGATATTCTTAAAATTGATTCTACGGTCAGATAAAATTATTTGATGGGGTATATAGAATGTTGATTATTAGGTGAAATTACTCATATTTAGATTAAACTTCTTCTCATAAAGTATCACTTATAAATCTCTAAGACGGGGGATTATTAGAACTGGCCCCTATCTATAAGAATTATTTATGTTTATGTGTCATTGGATATTTTTATCTGTGAGTGTGTGTAATGGTCCTTATACTTTAGGATTATTGTTAATTAATTTCATGACTCATGCACTTGGATGTATTGTCGTAAATCATAACGAAAATAGTTAGTGGTGAAGTATGGTATGTTGGGTGCGTCATGAAAGATATGTTATTAATCAGTAAATAAAGGAATGATTTTTCCTTTCTATATTTATGGAAGTTGATATCTAAGGCCATTTGTTGAAATTGAACCCTCACATTAAATTCAATGGTCATAGTGTAACAACGAGTTTGTTTTAGATAGTCAAAGAAATGTGTATCAAGTATATAGGTTGATGACATGAGTGTGAGACCTGATTGATAAGATATTGTAATAAAGGGACTATATTACATAGTAAGCATTCGTGTGTGGTTATCGACATTACTATATTAACTTCTTTCTCTTGGGTGTCTTGAACTATTTTTGGACGGTAATCTTGGACTGTAGGAAAGCCCGCCTAATTCTAAAGAGAAAGAAGCTTAGAGAGACCCACACTAAGTGTTTCAATTGATCTTAATTAAATTCCAATAGAATCTAATTATTGTAATAAATATTATTCTCAACATTGAGGAATAATTTTGTTCATGATCTATTCATCGTAGATATTTAAAAAATATTTATTTGCATGTTAATTGTTTACATACAAAAATATATAATATTTATTTATTTATTGTTATTCATAAGTTAATAAATAATTATTTTGATAAATAATTGATTTAATTGTGTGAATATTTAATTAATATTTATTCAGTGGACTATAAATAGAATATTTATTTTATTTATGAATAAATATTTAATTAAATATTTATTTGGGTATTTGATAAATATAGAGGAGGACGAATTGACTATGATTATGTCCGGTTATAAATATTAATTTTCAAGGTGGTAAAATAATTCTTATCATTGTGTCAGTTTGCGCACACCATGAAAAGTAATCATATTATTATTATTACTTGGCATGGGGTCAAATAAGGTTTAATATATTATTTAAGGGTTATTTTTCAATTAAATAATATTTTAACCCTAACTTTGTCTTTATAAATAGTTGATCACATATATTGGGTAGTAGTTTATTGAGATAGATTAAGATTAAGAATCATTATGCACAATGAATTCTAGAGACCTCTCTTAATATCAAAGAACACTCTAGATATTCTTCTCCCTCCTCCACCTTCTCAAGAATAAGTGTTCAGGGACGATACTTCAAGCTCAACTGAATTGTTAGAGTGATCTAGATGAACACTGCATGGGGATATATCTATCGAGATAGCACATGTCAATAAATCAGTGTTTTTTGGAGATCATATAAGCGCAGGTGGATCACAGATAAAGAGATTATATTCTTGGATCTCACTAACACGACAACGGTCGAATGATAAGGGTTTCAGATGATCAAAATCTTCATCGAAGAAAGAACTCGTGACGAGGTATTCCTTCTTACAATCTATTTAAATTAATTATAAATTTAATGTAAAAAAATATTCTCTTGTTTCCGAAAACCATTCTTGTCAATATTATTTGGAAAATTTCTGTTGTTCGCCACTTTTACATCTTTTTTCATATGTGAATGATCCGTCAAATTTGACACTATTTATATCGGGATCAACCCTGATAAGTGCTTCTATAGCGATCTAAACCATTAATCATCGTGTTTTAATCCTCTTTAAGGTTTGACAACATATGAAAGTTCACTATTTATAATAATTCTATATGAAACTGATGCAACCTAATTCATAGTCATAGATATCCACTTTTTGTTGAATCCCAAACATTGCATAACGTCGAGAAATTATCATTCCACCACATCATAAGCCTTCATTCATAGAAACCACACCTTTACGAGAAGTTGAATGTGGTTTCATAGAGTGAAAAATATTATGAGTAGTAATCACGTCATTAGTAATAATAATTTTTGATTTCCTCAAATGTTTTTACAACTTCCTCAAATCATTTTATATATAGTGAAATGGCCATTTAATGGTGTTCTATGAAACATAGCATTTTTTGGACTTCTTCAAATCATGTTGAGTTTTTGGTAATTCATGATTCTACTCGATAATGTGTTTGGTTAAGATAAGTCATTCTTGATATAAAAACCAATTGTGGATGAAATATAAATAATTTTTTCCCATTACATTACATGAAAATAATTTTACTTGTATAACATAATTAAATGGTTGATATATCAAAGCAGGTATGATATAGCATATGGCAGAAAAAAAATTTACCTATGAGCTTCAAAATAATGGTAACTGTAAGTTTTGGAAAAACTTTTTATAAAATTGTGATCCATAAACTAAAAAGTTTATCATCACTACCACAAAGTTGGATTTATCAAGTTCTACCTTTTATCAGTATTAAAAAAAGCACTAATAAAGGTGGTACTTTTATCATCGTTAAAGAATGCTGATAAATGGTGTTTTATCAACACTAAAAAAGCACTGATAAAAGTTCCCCTTTACCAGTGCTTTTTAGCATTGATAAAAGTACCTTTTTTATCAACGGTAAAATGATTTTTAGCCCTAAAATAGTATATTTCATAAAAAATTATATATCATTAAAAATCATATATTTATATTTAAATATATTTATATTGATATAAATATAATATATTTTATAAAATATGATTTATATAATATTAATTTCTAATCACACTTAATATATAAATATTTATTTAAAACTAGCTTATAAAATAATTAAAGAATAATATTAATTAACAATTAGCTAATTATTATTGAGTAATATTCATTAAATAACAATATGAAGAATGAAAAAATGAATAAATTAATAAATGATCAAAAATAAGATTAAAAATGACTTGAATTTCAAACATCCATAAATTTTGATCGGGGAGTCCGTTTGACCACTACAACATATCAAATTGATCCTTGTGAAAATATTTCCACAGTGTTGATCAGGGGAGGGGAGGAACCTTGGAAATCATTTTTTTGGGCCAAAAAAGTTTCACAAGACCTCCAAAATTGATTTTTTTTTTGTGTGGATACCCCCATTTTTTAACATTCGATGGAATTTCAATCCCATTTAATGGAGTATTTTTATTTTTTTTGTGGAGACTCATTTATTCTAAAGGTTTACACTTCCATAAAATTGCCCGAAGGCCTTCATATTTTATTGATTTTGATAATCCACCTTTCAAGGGGTGAGATGGAACCCTTACAAGGCTCGTAGGCATATGTATTACACGGCCAATAGGCTTTAAAACATTACATACAACTCAGACTAACTACTTGAAACTACACTTCCCCAGCATCTTCATTGTGAAATCAGCTCTCCACCTTCGCATGGTTGTTCGTCTAGGCATTCTCGTGCATGCACAGGCTTATCTCAATGGCTAGTGTCATACCCTCTCATTCTTGCAATTCGTCTAGCATCTGTTGTGGTGAATTCTCCTTTGCTCATCCTCCTTGTAGAGCTTGTTCCTTGTAGGTTGTCTGGTTTGCATCTGCACTTAAGGTGGCCTGAAGGCCTTGAGGTGGCCTGAAGGCCTTACTATCCCGAAGGCCTAGGTGGCCCGAAGGCCTTAAAGGACTCGGGGACCAAATCGGTGGCCTGAAGGCCCAAACGGGGGAATATTCTCAGTTTCAACAGTACCCACTACAATATCCGCTATAGTCCCCGCTACAGTACCCTAGAAATTATGCCTCCGCCTGGATTTTATCCTGGGTCACTTGGATTCACTTACGGAGTCCTTATCAACCGGTCTAAGGCTCATATGCTTCTCAAGGTTTACACTTATAAGGATGTTGTGACATTAAAATTTTATCATTTTTCATAATATATTATTATTTATTATTAACTATATGCACATATATACATATTTGTATATATTTACACATAAAAATAAAATTTTATAAATAAATATGTAAAAATATTTACATATGAAATATCTTTCTAAATATAAAAACCATATCTAAATAATAATAATATACATTTTATTTTAAATGAAAATGTATGAATATTTATATACCTGTATAATGTATATATATATATATTTGTGTGTGTCTGTATTAACAAGCCGATATATATTATATATATATATTTTAATATATGTATATAAATATAAATATATAATATATGTAGATAGATATAAATATGTGTAATTATATTTATAGATACACACACATGCATATATATAATATATATGTATTTATTTATTTATACACACACAAAGAGAAAATATATTTTATAAATGTATTAAAAAAACATCATATAAATATATATTAATATACGAATAAATATATAGACAAAAAAATAAAACTATATATATATCATAAATGAGATAACAAAGCAACATATACCATAGGTAAAGGTGCTGGCCCGTGAGGGTGGGGTCTCATCACTTTTTGTAGCGTCGATTAAAATGACACCCTTTTAACGGCATTTGCGATCGATGATGTTTTTTAGCACTAATAAATATTTTTTCTTTAATTTATAAAGGGGTTTTGTAGTAGTGTATAGTTTAATCTTGGGGAGTTAGGATTGATGAATACCTTTTTTCATAATCATGTTTTTTCCCATTGGTTTTCCTGATCGAGACTACTAAAATTGTCACGAAATTCACTTGTTTTTGTTTTACTTATCCCCAGTTAATGCTAAATAAAATTACATGAAATTGATGACATTCGTAAGAGTGTTTTTTAAATAAATATTATAAAAGGGGATGCATCAAATTTCTAATGGATGGTGATTCTCATGGGATCCATTTGGTCGATGATAGGGATTAAACCACATCATTGATCATATGTACTCATACCTTGTATATACGTCAATATATTTTTTTCATATGACTCTGAGGCGAATCTCCCACATGCAGCTTTGGGATTAGAGAATGCCTTCGCTAGTGTCCATTAAAAAGCTTAAATTTAAATTCCCCCTTCTCATTTTTGTTTTTTTCTTAATATAAGCTTTTTAAAAATAAATAATAGAATAAATTGGGATATTTTAAAAAAAAAATAAGACCCAAAGGTTCCAAACACCTTAACATTTTTTGGATAAATCCAAAATGCATTAATGTAACCCATTTTCCCCAGATCAACAAGGAAAGTGCGCCAAAAGCCTTACTGTCCAAAACTTCTTTCGCATTTTTTAGAGGAAATACATTTGGGGTGGTAACGCTCTTTTCCTTATCCCACTATAAAAGTCACACCATTATTTCTTTCCCTCAATTTTTGACCTTACTCCATGTAAACCCTACCACCTCTCACTAATTTCCATGTGGTTTTTTCTTTTCTTGTGTGAGAATTTTTTATTAGCCATTAAAGAGTGCATAATTTATGAAGCATCATTTAAATATTTTTTTATAATTTATTTTAAAGTTAATTATTTATTTAGTTGTTTAGTTTTAAGTTACTTTTAAATATATAATTTACATAGATTTTTACTTAGTTATATATAATTTATAAATAATAGTCAATATTAGTAACAAAATTATTATTATTTAATTATGGCTATTTAGTAAATAATTTAGAATTAGTCTTAGTAAAATAATTATAATTGTAAAAAGTTCATTATTTAGTATGACATAGTTTTTTTTAAATATTAATGACATAATTATTAACTAATTGATAACTAATTAAGTAATCATTATGAGCTCAAAAATAACTGATAAATAATTACATAGTAATTAGTAATTAATATTGATTAGACGGTGAATAAATATATTACTAAAATAATGATTAACTATTAAATAACTATTAAATAACTAATAATTAACAAATGACTAACAAATGATGAAGGAAAAATTAACTAATAAATAACTTAGGATTTAATAATTATTAACTAAGTATCAAACAATGACCAAATAACAATTTACTAATAAAAAAATAATGATTAAGTAATGATTAACCATTTTTAAATAATGATTAACTAATAATTAACTATTAAATAACTATTAATTGCGTATAAATTAACTACTTAATAGTTATTAAATATTGAATGATTAACTATTGATTAACTAATGCTAAAGTATTGATTAAGTATTATTAACTAAGGATTAACTTGGGAATAAATAATGATTAGATAATGATTATCATAAGATTAACTTAGGATCAAATAATGATTAACTAATGATGAACTAATGATCAGATAATGAAAAAATAATAATTAATTAATGACTAACGATTAATTAACTAATAATTAACTATAAATTAACTAATTAATATTTATTAATTAACCAATTATTAACGAGTGAATAAAAAATTATTAAGGCGTGATTAATTTAAGATTAACTAATGTTTAACTAATGATTAAGTAATGATTAACTAAGGATTAACCAATAATTACTTAAATGATTAATTATTAATTAACTATAAACTAACTACTTAATAACTATTAATTAATGAATGATTAGTGAATGATTAACTATTGATTAACAAGTGATTAATGAATGATTAATCAATGATTAAGGAATGATTAACAGAAGATTAATTAATGATGAACTAATGAATAGCTAATAATTAACTATAAACTAACTACATAACAACTATTAACTAACGAATGCTTAACCAATGATTAATGAGTTATTATTACTTCATTAACAAATGATTAAGGAATGATTACCTTACAATTAAGTAATGCTTAAGTTCAGATTAAGTAATGCTTAACTAATAATAAAGTAATGATTAATTAATGATGAATCAAGAAAAAACTAATAAATAACTAATGATGAACTACTAGTTAACTAATGAATAACTAATGATGAAAAAATGGTAAATTAATGATGAATCAATGATATGTTTTCCTGAATTCAACTGGAATATTATGACACCTACAACCGAGTTTCCTGGAGTTGTATAGGATAAATTTGGTGAACTGGAAAAAACATTATTGTTGGAAGATATTTTCAAAAAACGATTCCATGAAAAATATACTAAAAATATTTCATATTGAGAGACAATTTATATTTTAATTCATGGGTAAAACAGAGAAACATACATCATACAACATGAAAAATTTGGTGATGATTGTAGATTTTGCTTGAGGGTGATTTCTGACATTGTTCTTACATGTTGGAGAATGTCTAATATTGGTGAATTTCATACTTTCATATAATCAAACCTGACACAAGATCATACATCAATAAATGTGGATTTTTTGTCATATATTATTATCAATATGACCAGGACCTTCCAAGATGTGTCTATTTCCCTTGTGTAGGAGTGGATAAAACAAAATTTTGGTTGAAGATTTTCTATGAGAAAACATGGATAGAGAAACAGAAGTCAATTTTCAAGGTGCATGGTGATTGTGAGGACTCATATAGGGTGTGTTGAAATTTCTATCCATACCGAGATAGAAAACCAACATGTCTTCCACCTCGATAGGAATGAACATGTGCCTCAAGGAAACCGACTTGATCCATCTCATGTGAAATTTGATTGGTTGTTATGGGCATTCATTCCATGAATTGTCAAATTTATTTTTTGCAAAGAGTTTATAAAAATTGATGGAAATTTTCTATATAGAAAGTACACAGGCGAATTCCTGATTGTGGAAACCCAAGATGGTAACCGTCCACCTCAGCCACTTACATTTCTATAGTGGAGAAAGGAAATTGTGAATTGTGGAGTAAGTTTTTTGCATATATTAGAAACCATTTCACTCACATTTGGGGTGTATGTTTAATATTTGATCATCTTCGAGAAATCAACAAGGAAATCAATAAAAAAATTATTACATGGAGATCCCCTAATGCATATCATCGATACGGCATCAAACACATTGCATATAACGTGCGAAAAGACTTTTCATGGAGAAGCTATGAAGAAAGCTATCATGAAACTTGGTATACAATCTCCTTATTATCTATTATTTTGTAAACAAAATGATAAAATTAATTTATGTGTAATATGATCACTTTTATGTTAAATATGAGCCGGATGAGGGAAGGTCTGTGGATAAATTGGAAGGAATTCATAGGGCTAACCAGGAAGTGTATGATCACTTGAAGTAGATTCCAAAAGTCAAATAGACATTGATATACAATGGGGGGAAGATGTATGGACACATGAACACAAACATTGTGGTTTGGATCGATGGAATATTCAAGATTCTTCCTAAGTTACGTATAACTGGCCTAGTTCAGAAGATTTTTTATCATTGTGTAAAGTACTTCATAGAAAGAGGAAAATAGACTGGTGATGGGATTCGGCAGGGGTTGCGGTACATATAACGGTTTCAATGAGAGATTGAAAAGAAAATTGAGAAATATTACGCTTATAAAGTGTAACTTTTTCAACTGATAAGATAGTTTATTTGAATTGAAAGCATGTAAGGACATAATCATAGGTAGAAGTGGTGAAGTGCAAGTTGTATTACTAGATTCAAGGCATTATCAATGTGGAAACTTCTATAAATTTTGGTTTCCATTCCTGCTTTCCATTTCATAATGTGCCTCTATGAATATCAAATAGAATCCATATATTTATTCAGTGTATCATCTCGACGCCATTGTTAACTTTTTTGGTGCACCATGGAAGACTATTAACGAGTTTCAACATTTCCCAATTCCTGAAGACCAGCCGACATTGATACCTAACATCAATAGGTTGTGAACGTGAGGGAAACTAAACTCCAATATGATTCCGAATGAGATGAACTATCATCAAGAACAAGGTAAACATTTGAGATGAAACTTATGTCATATTGAAGATCATAATAGGAAATAATGCCCTAAAATTATTGTAATGAGTTATCACTCTCAACAATAATGATGTATTTCCTCCAATGTGAACTGTTCATATTATCATTTATATGGTTTTAATATAAAAACCCTCATTTTTTTATAAATCTCTGAAATTTATGAATAATTTTATTATAAAATTATAATCATTTCATAAATTATCCACTTATTTACATAAATCACACACAAGCATGGCTAAATTTCACATCATTTCAATAAATAAAACATTATATATCACAATACGAGAATCCAATGGTTTAGTTTATTTTAAAATTAGGTTTATAAAAAATATTATTACACTTAATGACATCAATATCTCCCACAAACATCTCAATATAAAACATTCTTCTATTCACAATCCTAAATATAATTTTCTAGGGAAGTGGAAAAAAATCAGCGAGATCAAAAACTCAGTAAGTGAAAACATAATAAGGAGTCGTAAAGGGTTAGATCATAAGCATGAGAGATCCAATGAACATGAGAGAAATATATGATTAAAAGGATTAAAAAATCGTAAGATATGGCCATCAGGTCATACGATCAACAAGTTATAAAAATAATATCACAAAAGTATATAATATATACAATGGATCGAAAAACATGTGAAAGTAATCATAAACTATGGAAATAACCATATTATTTGAAAAATGTGAAGAAATTACCTTTTCTTTTGTTAAGAAAAAATTCCTAAAACAATGGGAATATACATGTTATATCTTTCATTCCACCAGTAATAACATTCTACTGATAATAACATTATATTTCCATTTTATACTTATTTAATATTTTATTTCATTTTTTATGTAACGATGGAGGATACAACTCTAATCACTAATCAATATAAAAGTGATTCACATGAGATGTTAGTAGACCATGGGGTATGATACATTAGGGTGCACAGAGAATAACATTATCATCGCATTTTTCCTCCAACTGCTATTATATCATACCTATACTGTCTTGGATCCTATGAAATCATTGTATTTGATTATATATTCATTGATAATCATCTTCATGCTTCCCACACCAAGAGATGGAGTCTTAATACCCACAAAATTTTCTTAACTGATGTAGAGATGACTGCCACCCTTAAGGATGTGGTAGTTATGCTCAGTATTCCTATACATGGTGTTGCAATTATAGGGCACACTCACGATGACTGATATGAGCCTGTACATCAGTTTGTTGGTCTCAAAATTATAGGGGATGATAATTTTATATATGGAGGTTCTCTATCTATGAGTTGGTTGTACAAACACATCGCATATTTACCCATTAACGCTAATGAGTTGGTTTTCATGCGCCACACCCATGCATATATCCTACGGCTCATTGGAGGGACATTGTGCATTGATCACTTTTGTATGCATGTCCACATGATGTGTTTTTGGATACTATAAGGCTTTGGTCATGATGGTAGATACAACTGGGATTCTACATGCTTAGAATTCATGTACAAAGCATTCTTCACAACATGTCAGTTATATCATAGTGGTCTAGGGGTATGTGTCATGCTCATTCAGATGTGGATATTAGATTGAATCCCCCTAGCCCTTATTTTTGTTGGTCCGGAGCTTCACATGGATTTTCCGATTGATGCTTCGCATGGATGATGGTTTGATCACATGTCTTTATTGCTTTCTGATACTAATATTATTTATTATACTCTATTTATTATTATTTATCACTTTCAAGGTTTCATGTTACAAGGGGTGCTAGAGACACCAGTTCATCAAGACGCCGAGAAAAAATTTGGTTACATACCATCTTATGTTTTATTATCTATTTCCCACTGATTTAACTTTATACATTACTATATTGACTAATCAATTTCATAATATTATCATTTTTGGACATTATTAAAAAATATTTTAACAAATTTCAATTTTCATTTTAGATTTCATGGCTACCATACTAGGATATATTAGAACAGCTTCCCACATACTGCCCAAATGGACTTCACGATTCCATGGTTGTAGTGCCTATCATTCATTTTCATATTATTGAGTGGCACCATCCTGATAAAGTAAATAACTAGTTTGGATGTGCACTAGGAGGCATGAGATCCATTTATACTGTCTGAATATCCACATTTTTCATCGGGTATGGATGATCTGAGATCATATTAGAATTAGTTTTCTATGCTTCCATCTATCTTGATCAACCCTTTATAGGTTGTATAGTCCCCCCCCCTAGATGGTGGCAGGTCCTTCCACTTATCCAGTGGGATAAGGATCAGGTGCACATCACGGCATCCTAATGAAACCTCCTCCCAATTATTCAAATACATAGAATCATACATTTGAGGTTCCAACACCTGTGGAAGATCCCCCTCTAGCTCACCGAAGTCCACCCCAACACAAAGGTTGATGATATTGATACGAATGTCCCATTCACACACCAGATTGTAGGACAAGACCTCATCATAGATAGTGAGTGTACTCATTCATTTATATATTTTCTATTGACCGAAAGGTTTTGAAACAACAATGTTTTCTATCATCTATATTATTTTTTCCTATTATGTTGAATAATTTTTTTTAATTTAAAATAGTTTTTATTTGTTTGGCCTATGTTTTAATATTCATCTATATTGAACATATAGTTGAAATTCTATAATCTTTCAAAGTTGACTACCTGAATCATAAAAAAACTTATTACATTTCAAGTAGGTAACTTTAAAATCTTATAAATATTAGCTATAAAAAGAATGTAATTAAAACATAAAACATATCCTAAAAATCTAAAGAATAGTTCAAAATAAAAATAATTTCATCGATATAATAGACCAAAATTAATTTACAAGACACAAACATTATTGATTAAAACATAATATGTACACATCAAAAAATATATACACATAAAATATAGTATAACGAAAATCTAAATAAAGTTTAAAACCATGACTAAACATATAGAAAATAATTGAAAATAAAAGGAATGTCAAAAAAAATTATAAATATAAATGCAATGTATTAAAAAAACAATATTTTGGGCCATTGAAATTTATTTTCATTAGTTTTTTATGATTGTTTTATTTTATTTTATTTATATGTTTAGTAAGTGTGTCAATTTTCTTTTAGATTGTATTTATATATTATAATTTATAGGCTTTCAAAGTCACCTACTTGAATCATTATTATGTTTCATATAGGTGAATTTGAAACCATATAAATTAAAATGTATTTATACAATCTAAATGAAATTCAACAAATGTATTAAAAATATAAAAAAATTGAAAATATTTTTTTTCTTAAATACTTTAAATTATAGATAATTTACAAGTCAAAATAATTATTTCTTAAAATCATAACATTTTCACTTTAAAAAATTAATGGGAATAATTATTACTAAGTATTACATTATTTTTTTAAAGGCGGAGGTGTAGGCTATTTTATTAGAAAAGGCATAAACCATAGAGAATAAGCGATGGGATCTATTTTGGTAAAAACCCCACGTTATAATCTATTAATTATATTATTATGAAGTATTTTTAATTATATTATTACAATTAAATGTTAGTAATTAAATTATTAATAAATAATAATTATATTATTAAATATTTTCAATAATTAAAATAATAAATATTAATAATGACATAAATAATAAAGTTATTAATTTAACTGATAAATTATTTAATAATATAATTTAAAAATAAATATTTACTAAATTAGTCATATAGAGAATTTAATTATTATTATTAATGGTATTATTAACAAATTATTATAATATTAATAATAATTTATAATAATCCAAATTGTCATGTTTATTTATATATATGTGTATATAAACAAATAAAAATAAAAATAAAAATAAATATTTTAAATATATAAACACACACACACCTACACACATATATATATACAATTTATTAAATGATTTTTTTATCTTTGGGAAAATCATTTATGACCCTTAACGCCTTTGCCCGAAGATTCTGGAAAAGGTGTTAAAGACCTTCGTGCCTTTACCATGGGTGAAAAAAGCCCAAAGGCGTGAAGTTACTTCACACATTTTTGACTCATTTTTTTTGAAAAAAATTAACCTAGGTTTGTTTCATTATTATTATTATATAAATTATAAAAAAATCCACCGCCTTCTTCACCTTGTAGATGTTGTGGTGGTGGACATGCAAGGTGTACATCCAAATGGATTATATCATCCAAAAAAGACCCATGTTTTTATCATAAGAATTTTTATATAGTATTGATATTATATAATACATATATCATATATATTTAAATAAATAATAACAAATTTTCTTCTAATGTAATTATTATTATCATATACAAAAATTATAATAAAAGTAATGTTATATTATTTGTATGTACGCACATGTATGGCCATATATAGAATTTTAATTGAAAATGAAACTTTAATTAAATGAATTATTAAAATAAACTTATATTTAGGATTTTAGAAACTTTCATAATTATTTGTTTGATATATTATAAAAATACAGTTAATATTGTATTTTATATAATTTCTAATACATTTTTTAACCCTGATTATTAAATAGGTATAAATCTAAAGTCTGATTAGTAATAGGGTTTGGATGAGGCTCTAATTAGTGACCTGGTTCACGATCCACCCAACTCGATAAAGCTATATTTAATTTTTTTTAAATTACAATATTTTGTATTAAGTATTTCAAATTAAATATTATTAAATATATTAATTATTTAATATAATAATATATTAATTCCTGATTAATAAACAGGATTTCGTTACGACCTAATTTTTTGAAGGCTCGATTAATAAATGGGTCTGTTCTGGATCAGTCTAGTCGGGCTTGATTAATAAATGGGACAAGTTTTTTTCTGGCTCCAATCTAACTACCCCAACCCATGTATAAATTAGTGATATATTTTTTGCAATTGGGGGCTTACATAAGTGGTAAAATCACTCCATAATTCTGCATCATATCATAGTTCAAAATCCAACATCCCTCTATTAGGGGAGATTTATCATACCATTTAGGACAAAAATAGGGGTTCACACTATAGGAATACATAGAAGAAACTAGTATGATGGATTTTGAGACCAAATAGATAGAGTAGTGCGACAAGAAGAAAGTTTAGAGTGAAATATG
This sequence comes from Viscum album, assembly GCA_963277665.1. NCBI lineage: Eukaryota > Viridiplantae > Streptophyta > Magnoliopsida > Santalales > Viscaceae > Viscum > Viscum album. Next base: position 866,801,232 of record OY728158.1, read on the forward strand.
TCGGCATCACTTGGTGGATGGTTTGAAAGAGAAATGAGTGAGTTGGTTCCTATCAATCAGTTATCTTACCACCCAGAAATTTGATGTGGGAAGGAGGGGTGACCTTTCTTGTGATGATCAACATAGTGGAACCACACTACTATAGATTCAATTATAGTCAGTTCTAATATGGTGATGGTCTTGATCACAGTGAAATCGCTTATTGATACTGATCCTGACATGATAATTTTTAGATTCGATTGATCATTCTCATATTTTACATGATGTAAACATCATGAGAAATTTTTTATTTCAAATAAAATTGAAATAAATGGTTACTGAAACCAAGATAATATATGTTCACATTAAATTTATTATTAATTTAAATATCTCTTAAAAAATAATACCATGGTCTTGATATTTTTCTTTGATGAAGATATTGATTGTTCGAAACCCTTTTCAGTCAACCATTGTTGAGTTTGTAGGACCTAAATGTAGAATCCCTCTATATGTGATCCACACATTAACCTTTGATCTCTAAACAACATCAATGATTTCTCGAGTGCTAACACAACAGATCCGTCATCTTGTGGTCTTTGTCTTGATCACTGTGAAAATTCTTATGGCTTGGAGTATCATCCTTGTACTATCATTCTTGAGAGGGTGGAGGATATATTAAAATATCTACAGCATTCTTCAGTATTGAGAGAGGGCTCTATAATTTTTTTTTCAGACAATGATTCTCAATCTTGATCTATCTTGATCTTCATCTACACAATAGAGGTAGTCATCTATTTATGTAGATAGGGTTTGGGTTAAAATATTATTTAATTGTAGAACAACCCTTAAATAATATACTAAACCTCATATTACCAAATGTCATGTAATAATAATATTATTATTATTTTTAATTATGTGTGCAAATAGTAGTAGAAATATGAGATATATCAATGGTTCTACACCAATGGTTTGAAAAACTGTTGGTATAGGTACGGTATATGGAACCTATACCAAAGGTTTGGAAAAAACCATTGGTATAGGTATGGTATATTTCAACCTATACCAATGGTTTTTTTCCAAAACATTAGTATAGGTGTTGTTTATAGCCACCCATACCAATGGTTTGGTTAAACTGTTGGTATAGGTGGTTGAATTATTTATGTATAATAATAAAAATAGTAATAATAACTTCAATATAAAAATTTTAAACCGTTGGTATATGTGGTGGAATTATTTATGTATTATAATAACAATAATAATAGACAATTCTATTTAAATATTTTTAAATACAAGAATATATATATTTTTATATATATGAACATATAAGATGTTGTAGCATAGTGGTAATGTCTTTGGAATATAAGTAGGAGGTTGTGGGATCAACACCCAGTGTTATATTGTTTTAATAGAAGATCTATACTAATAGTTTAAGAACCGTTGGTATAGTGTTCTATACCAACAATTTGGTCAAATAATTAGTACATGTCTATACCAACATAAAACTACCCAATAGACACTCAATCTAATGATATAGGATATACCAATGGTTTGATGGGATATACAAATTGTAACATCCCAAACCGGCAGCCAGCAGACCAGTGCTCCGAGCTGGTTCGCCACAAGATGTCAAGTGCTCCTCCTCGTATGCCAGAAGATTTCAACTAGCAGTGGGCATCTAAAGTTGATATGTGAGGAGACTATACCCCCATATCAAAGTGAAAAACTATAAGTAAATAAGAAAATATCATACAAAATTGAGAATTTAGAATAATAAATAAATACAAACTAAACATGCTATAATAAAATGAAACTGTAGTAAAGGCCCGAACAACCATATCATACATATAACCATGATCTCCCACTGGACTGATCAAATATACAAAACAAATAACTGAATGTAAATACTACAGGCCCAACTTCTAACCTCGGTCCATAAAACATACCTGGTCTTCAGTACCCTATCAAGCTGCTCTAGTTCGACCAGTCGACTCCACACGAACATCTCACTCAACCTTGAAACTTGGTTCCTCAGCCCAATCCACTATGAATCCTTGTTAAACCTAAAAGAATAAAAAATTTCTACACACAGAGAGAAGTACACATACATGGGTGAGAAATAAATCCATATAGACAGCCCCCAAAAGTGAACCTATAAACTACTTTCATAAGTGCATGCTCATACAATATGATCATCCTATCCAATATAAAATAGGGAAAAGATATAAATAAACAACTATCGATCTTTAATTCCAAGACCTCAATCAACTATACTTGCTTCAACCAATGCTAGAATATCTTCGAGCATGTCTCAAGGACTATGCATCCTAAACAACTTGTAGGTTCTAACCGATGGCAGCCAAAACCAACCTAACAAAACCATAAACCCGTCCTTTGATAGTCTCATCCACCCAAATACTAATCTAATCCATCATATTTCATGTCCTCATAAGCAAAAAATGTCTCATACTTGGAACCTCAACACATATGTCCCCATTTTCACTCAGGATTACTATAAAGACCATACCTTTAGTCTGACATCTAGCTCATGTATCACAACCATAGAGCACAGAGCATCAGTCCAACAAATAAACCGTATATATCAAATAAACCATTCTTAGAGCATTAGTCTGACATCTTAACCATTATTGACAAAGGTCACTAGTTGACACACAAGGAGAATTAGTCCAAGTGTCCTACCAGGATATGGTATGCCATGTGCGACCATCCCAACCACTAGGTCACAAGTTGATAAACATAAAGCATTAGTCCATGAATCCAACCAGGACTCAGAACGCCATGCTCAACCATCCCAACCTCAATATGGAATGTCATGTCCATACCATCAGGTTCAAGATCATCAATCATTCCCCTAACAACCATGGTGTACCGGGGAGTGGATCATTAGTCAAACCTCTCAAAACCATTAATCATATGTTAACAAACATGAATCATCAATCCATGAATCTAACTTAGGCTTAGAAAAGAGTGTCTGACCATCCCCAATCATTCCATAAACAACATCAGTGGTGCCTATATCATAAATATGACAATGAAACCATGAATGTGGAGCATCTGTCCAACATCCAAATTCCACATGGCATGCCATCATCACCTAGAGAATCAGTATTATACTCTAACCATGAAGTATAATGTCAGTTTCCAAAGCCTCAGTCTAACACAATCTCAGTAGGATACCTCCTACGCCTAAAACATCAGTCCAGCACCAAAACACATACATGTGATGCCACCTCAACTATACTCAACATTATAAATCAACATTCCTGAAACCTCGGTCATATAATGAAACCCTAAAACATAAATCGATACTAATATAAAGCCTAAGTCCAACAATCTCAATCATAGATATCCAAAACCATACTTGTGAATCAACTTTCCAGCTCTCTCTACCATTTTATCCCTTACCAAACAACCAGTTTTCAAAACATGGAAACCGAGACATATCAAATTTCCCCATGGGTGCAATCTAGGTCTCAACCTCAATGAACTAAAATATAACAATGTCTGAATATACATCCATCTCAACCAGTAACATCTTAGTCCCATCAGCCCATACATCATCTTGGGTCCCATAGAACACCCATTACCGAACTACATAATCACATGCACCCACTCAGGGTTGTCCTATCAATCATGCCCAAACATAACCCTCTTAAACCACACATAAATAGAGGCATCCATCATTGGATCCTCATAGATATCTCTCAAGTGGAGGAATCCTATCCAACCCTAGTAACCACCAAAATCCTGGGACAAGTCCTATCACAAGAAACATCCACAATAGACCATCAATAGACTCCAACCAATCATTGATTAACAACATACCACCAAGGAACCCCATGTTAATCCCATGTCAAGTGGTCATTATCAACAACAAACCAAGACATACAATGATCACTTAACCAGAAGCCTACCAAACATGGGAATCATCAAGACTCTTTGATACTAAACTCAACACCACAATGACACTTATCCATAACCATGATCATATGGTGTTAACTAACCCATAAGGCTCCATCCACCCTAATCCTCAAACGTAAGATATAAAACTCAAATGCTATAACCTTGAGTCACTAGTCCTAAAACAGAGTTACAAACAAGATTGTACCAGTGATACCACTCAAATCCCATATTTTGGGATTCATCCAAGAAAACTCAAGTTACACACCGTGGTACACTAAGGTCATATCAAACATTGGGATCACAACCCTCACTCGGGTCTCCCATCTCAAAACCCAACCCATTGAAAGAGTATAAATCCATAACTCAAGGTAATCCTCTTTATGAACTAAAATTTTCAAAAACACCATTTAGATTACCTCTATATGTAAAAAAAAAATATCCCACCATTGAGATCTACATGAAAAAATGATCTAAATTGACTACTTACAATCACAATTCTAACTTCTAGGGCACAAAACACCCAAAACCTCCAAGATAGAAAAAGAACATGGCATGTAATTTTGATTACACAGTGTGTAATCTAATCTCTCATCCTAGAAATATAACTTTACATGGATAGAGAAACATGGGGTCTACCTGTTTTCTACTACACGACGTGTAATTTCCAAAAATCATCTTCCTGTGTACTTTTTTAATCGGCCAGACACGCGACCATGTACTACTACCCGACAGGTAATTAAAGTACATGAAATGCACTTATAAAACTTACTTCTTCCCTAAATGGTAATAAAACATTGTGTGTGTTATTATAACCACACGATGAGTATATGGTGTTTCTGACAGGAAACCCCTCTAAACCCTCCTGAAACCCCCATCCCCCCCCCTAAATAATTACAGATCGACCCCATAGGGTCTCCAAAAACCATTATATGGAAATGAATCTTAAAATAAATTATATATGGGAATCCGGGAATAAAACTCAAAAAACTTTCCTACCTCTTGGTGTAAACATTGAAGCTTTGGGTTCAAATCCACACCCAGAAGATATTGCACATCGATCTGGTCCTGATCTACACTAAAGATGGTCTATGGTGACATATCCCCTCCTACTCCTCCTCTAGATATAGGAGTCGTGAGAGGAAGAACTCTATCTTCCTTACCTGCTTTTTTTGGTATCTGAACTGGGGAGGGGGATTTGTTTTAATTAATTAATTATTTACCCATTTAACACCCATCCTGAGTCTCGGAACCCAAAGCGAGTTTATACCTCTCCTAAAAAACACCCTATTATGGACACAATTGAGATGTCATAATCTCAACACAAAACTCCATTAAAAAGATACACCCACTCAAAACTGACCAACTAATTTAATATTTAATTATTTAAATTTTAAATATTCGTCCAAAATCCCAACTGCTCGGAATTCCACCAAAATCTTATCATAGTGTAAAATCCCTATTCTGGGACAAATTTAGTGATCATAAAAATTATCGAAGACCATATTCTTCGGTAAAATTATCATTTTACCCCTCATGAGCAGTCGAGAACAAAAATTTAAATTTCTGCTCAAATTTTAAAATAAATAAAAAAACTCGGGTCTCTACAATATCCCCACCATAAACCCTCTCTTCCTTGAGAAGCCTCGATGGTCTTCTAACCACACAACCTGACCACATTGGTCATCAACCCAAGATCAACTTGATTTATTCTACTCAAAGATGCTAACTGAATTTCTATGTATAACCTCTAAGGGAGGGTGTGCAACCCATAAAAAAGCCAAGACACCGCTTTCCACCATTAACAAACCACAAGGATAGTGCCTAACCACACCTGTCTATATCAATATTCCAAAACATCGTTTAAAACTCTTCGTAAAACAAATGGTGCTCCACACCATAGAACTCGACCCAAATTTACTAATTTTGATCCAGTATGTTTTCCAACATTGAATTAACCTTTCAAAAACACACTCAACTATCCACTAACCTACTCAACGTAGTGCTTACTACACACTAGACCCTACCCACATAAGGGTTACACCACCATACCTGATCTGGTACTCCCCACCATAGGAGTATCCTTATCATCGCCACATCACCAATCATATCCACCCCTGACCTATTACCCAATCATGAACAAACCCTAGAGGTATACATGAACATCTTTCTCCCACCAGATAAACAAAAACAAACAACTAATATTTCTCGTTCCTAAAATCAGAGAACAATTCCTATGGTATTCATCGATATCTAATCCTCCATAGGGACCTTATCCATAAAAATTTGATGGTGAACTCCCCACCATACGACTTCACATACACCTCTCCATGAGAACAAACTCCTAGGATTCCCCTTATTAACCTAAGGAAACATCTATATAGCATCGAATATAGCCGATGATCTCTTAGAATAATCAGGATGATGTCAAGATGTTGGGCATGATCATATCAAGTTTGTGAGTGTACTAAAATGTCATCGACGAATACCATCACAAATTCATCCATCATAGAACATCATAGTTCTATCCCAAGGCGTCGAGTCACCATTCCCACGAGCCTGTTATTACACCCACAACAATTCTCAACCCACTCATGGTTGCTAGACCAACTCTAGCACCCCAGAAAAACACTACCGTAACATCCAATCCAAAAAACAAAGGACACAGCGCATCACCAACGCTTGCATATCCAAGGTTCAACAATCACATAACTATCGCATGCTCTTGCGTAAACCAAGAAAAAAAACATACACTCACTCTAGCGAATATATTATCTTGAAAACTCATCTCAAAAGCACAAACTATGCAAACTCAAACACTTTTTGTGCTCCCGATCCAACCCAAACCCACTGGGCTCAACTCGCCTGCACACCTATTTCTTGGGATAGTCACTTGAACGTGCCTACCCCTCTTGAAACCAACCACATGGTGTAATCACCATCACAAAAGTGACCATATCAAAATAAAGGAACCTAACAAGACTAAACCTCAACCCAACTACACCCATCATGCACCATTGTCATTAGTCCAAAACACTCATCTTTTCCACACACACCCGAAGGTACTGACAATTCGGTCGACCCCTTTTATGGGTCACCCTCAAAGTGAAACGGATCTGAATCCCTAGTTTGGAGTCACGTTAAAAAGGTTACTAGGCTATCCCACCAAGACTTTCTGATCAAGTCTCATATCAAGCCACTAGGTATAACAACAAGGTCTATGACAATTCATAGAAGTACACAACTCACGAGGCATCGTTATGCATCCATATTATCATCACACAACATCAACTAGACAAGACACACATCTCTAGGGTCTCAAACTATAAAGGCTTCATACACCAAACCACTTCCCACAACTAGGGCGTTTGTCCTCTATGACCATCTGCACATCAGATCCCTCCTTGGAGGACCAGAACAAACCACCAACCTCAACTAAAACCGTATAAATGGGATCCAAATCCCTACACACATACCATACTAAACCATCAGGTTCACTACACCAACCACACACAAAACCACACCAATATCCCCTCTATCGAGCATCTCACCGTAGATCCATAGAACCTTCCATCAGAAGGAAATTTGTACAATCAAACACTAGCAAGCCTATAACATTGGGATCTTACATGCCTATCATGATGCATGAGAAACATGTTGCCTCTACAGGACAAGAGTCAAAAGAAACTCACAAGCCTTATTCCAACAGTCCAAGAGCCTAAAATCCATCATAAACCATCAAATCCAAACAACATCTGTATCACTGAAATTGAAAATCATATAAAACCATACCATCAAAAATCTAGAACATCCATCCAAGTCCTTGGTAACCTGGACTTCCTACTAGAATAGGTGTTCATGACACACCATCTGGGTGTCCATAACAAGTTCTAGAACATTACTATATATCCTATATACCAAACCCCTAGTAGAAAAATAATAGGAAAAAAACTACTCTGATACCACTTTGTAACATCCGGACCCAGTATCCACTAGACCAGTGCTCTGAGCTGTATCACCACAAGACCTCAAGCGCGCCTCCGCATATGCTAGAGGATTATGACTTCCAGCAGGGTCTAAAGTAGATATGTGAGGAGACTATACCCTCATATCAGAGTGCACAAATAAGACTAAACAAAAAAATTATACACAATAGATTATGTTTAATAATAAATAAACTGAAACTAAACATTGTTTAATAAAATGAAATAGTAGTAAAGGATTTAATAACCATGTCATACATACAACCACAATCTCCTATTGGACTGATAACACATAAAATAGAAATAAATAGAAAGTAAATATAATAGACCCAATGCCAACCCAAGGTCATAACACATATTGAGTCTCCAGTACCCTGTCAAGCTGCTCTAGCTCGACCCGTCGACTCCACATGAGAATCCCTCTCAACAATGCAACCTGGGTCCTCAGCTCGTTCCACCATGCATTTGTGATCAACCGAGAAGTAGATACAAGGTTTTTAAACACACATAGGTGCACATATAGGTGTGAGAAATAAACCCCAGTAGGTCACCCCTAATGGAGAACCTTTAAATTGATCCCATAATTGTATAGTCATTCATATGATCAGCCTAGATGATATAAAATAGGAAAAAATATCAATAAACAATCATCGATCTGTAGGTCCAGGACCTCGATCGACCATACCTACTACAACCAATGCTGAAATATCTCTAAGTACATATCAAGGACCGTGCATTCTGAACAACCTGTGGGCTCCATATCCATGGCAGCCACAACTAACCTAACAAAAATAGAAACCCATCCTTATATAATATTATCAATCAGGAAACTAATTTAATTCATCCAATAAAAAGTCCTTATAACCAAATATTTTCTCATACATGAAACCATTATGCATCTATACAATTTCCACACAAGATTACTACAAATCCCAGACCTCTAGTCTGACATCTAGATCATGCATCATAACTATGGTGAATAGAGAATTAGTCTAGAAAATAAACCATATATATCAAATCAACCATGCCTAGAGAGTAAGTTCATCATCTTAACCATAATTCAAAAAGGTCACTGGTTGACACACAAGGATCCACAGTCCAAGTTTCCAACTAGGATCTGATATGCCATGTCCAACCATCCCAACCACTAGGTCACAAGTCATAAAACACAGATCATCAGTCCATGAATCCAACCGGGACTCAAAATTCCATGCTCGAATATCCCACCCTTGATATGGAATTCCATGTCAATACCCTTCGGTTCAGGAAAATTAGTCCTTCTCCCAAAAACCACACTGCACTAGGTAGTGGAGCATCAGTCCGACCTCCCCAAACCATTAATCATAGGTAGATAAACATAGATAATCAATCCATGAATCCAACCGGGACTTAGAACGCTATGTTCGACCATCATCAATTATTCCAAACATAACATAAGTGGTTCTTATAGAACCAGTCCAACAATCAAACCATGGATATAGAGTGACATTCCAAAATCCTAATTCCACATGGCATGACATCATTACCTAGAGAATTAGTTTTGTACTCTAACCATGAATTATACTATCAATGTCAAGAGCCTCAGTCTGATGCCATCTTAATTGTATACCTCCTATGACAGGAATGTTAGTCCAACACCAAACCACATACATGTGATGTCACATATGTTATAATCAATAATATAAATCAAAATGATTAGAACCTTGGTCCATCACTCATTCCATAAACCATCCATCAGTACTGATACTTAGACTCATTCGATCAATCACAATCACCCATATTTGGAGCCATACCTGTGAATTGTATATCCAAATTTCTCTTCCATCTTAACCCTTACCAAATAACCAGTTTACAAAACATGGAAACTGAGACATATCAAATTGCCCCATGGGTGCAATCCAGGTCTCAACCTCAACAAACTAAGACATAACAATGGCGGGCTATACGTCCATCTCAACTAGTAACATCTGAGACCCATCAACTCATACATAATCAAGGTATGCAGGGAAAAAAGATATTCCCATTATTACTAATAAAATACCATATTTTTGGATTTATCCAAGAAACCTTAAGAAAAACACAATGGTATGCTCTGGTCAGATCAAACAATGGGCTCTCAACCCTAACCCGAGTCTCCTAACACAAATACCCAACCCATTGAAGGGGTCTGAATCCAAACGTCAATGAAATCCCCCTTTTGAAATAAATTTTTCATAAATTCCATTTATATGATCTCTATATGTCAAAAGAGTATCACTATTGCAGTCAACGCAGAAAAATGCTAATAATGAACTTCTTATAAGCCCAATTCCAACTTCTCGGGCACAAAACACCCAAAAACTCCAAGATGGAAAAAGTACATTGCGTGTGATTTAGATTACATGGTGTGTACTCTCATATCTCCTCAAATCTATGTACTTTTACCTAGCCAAAGAAACACGGGTATTCCTATGTACTGTTATATGGAATGTTCCCAAAATACATGACATGTACTTTCTAAAAATCATCTTTCTATGTACTTTATAACTTGGATAGACACACGACCATGTACTATTAAATGGTGTGTACTAAAGAAAATAATTCTTCCCCAAATGGGAAGAACAAAGGGTGTGTGTTCCTAGAACCACATTCCATGTAGATGGGGTTTCTGATGGGAAACCCCTCCAAACCTTCTAGAAACCCTCGTTTCCCCACCATTAAGCACAGATCGACCCTATGGGGTATCTAGAAACCATTATAAGGAAAAGGAACTTAAAAAATAGTATATGGGAATATGGGAATAAAATTAAAAAACCTTCCTACCTTATAGTGAAAATGTCGATGCTTTGGGTTTAAATCTACTCATGAAAGCTGATGCACCTCGATCTGCTCCGGATCTAAACCAAGGATGAAGTCTGACAATACCCACCTTCCTCCTCCTCCACTTGGTCTAGGAGTTGTGTGAGGGATAACCCTATACAACTTCCCTACTGTGTGTGGGATCTAAAATGGGGAGGGGGAATTCTTTTTAATTAATTTAATTAATTTCTTAATTAATTAATTGTCTACCCATTTAACACCTGTCTCTGAGTACCAGAACCCGAAGTGAGTTTATGCCTCTCCTAAAAAAACACCATGTTTCAAACTCAACCATGGAGTCAGAATCGCAATCTGACACTACATTCAAAAGATACTTCCACCAAAAACCTACTGACTAATTTAATATTTATTTAATTAAATATTAAATATTTGGCCAAAATCCCAACTGCTCGTAATTCCACCAAACTCATATCATATTGTAAAATACCTATTTCTGGACCAAAAAGTGGTCATAAAAATAATCTGATACCACATTTTTGGGTAAAATGACCATTTTACCCCTCATGAGCACCAAGGAATAAAAATTTATGTTTCTACTCAATTATCAAAATCTAGAAAAACTTGGATTTCTACACAAATGGTTCCAAACCATTGGTATAGACTTTTTTCCAGTATTGATACTGGCACAATGATAAATATTATTTTACTAGCTTATAAATTAATATTTATCAGAGGATAAAATCTTGATCCACTCATCCTCCTCAACATTTTTCTAATACTCAAATAAATATTTAATTTAATATTTATTCATAAATAAAATAAATATTCAATTTATATTATGTATAATAAATATTTATTAAATATTCAATAAATAAAATAAATATTCTCTTCACGGTCTGATGAATAAATATTTATTAAATATTAACACAACTAAATAAATTATTTATTAATTAATAAATAACAATTTATTTCTTTCTGAATAAAAAATATATATTATATATTATATATATAAGTAATTAAACAATTACCCTATGAATGAATATTATTTAATGTTTGCGATCAATAAATCATGAACAAAATTATGCCTTGTCTTGGGAATAATATTTATTCCAATAATTAAATTCAAATAGAATTTAATTGAGATCAATGGAAACACTTAGTGAGATTATTTCTTATTGGCATCATGAAATATTAACTAAAGTCCTAGATTGATGTCTAATAATAGATCAAGACATCCAATAGAAAAAATTTAATATCACACCATTGACAACCACAAATGAACTATTACTATGTAATATAATCCCTTTGTCACAATATTTCATCAAGCATGTTGCACACTCGTGTCATCAAACTATATGCTTGATACATCTTTCTATGACTATTTGAAATAAACTCATCATTACACCATGGCCATGAAATTTTATGCGATGAATCAATTTCAATCAAAGAGATAGGATATCAACTTCTATAAATATGGAAGGGAAAAATCCTTCCCCGACTTATTGATTAATAATATATCTTTCATGACACACATAACATACCTAACTTCATAATTCACAATTTTTATCATGGATTACAATAACACATCTAATTATTAGAGTCATGAAATGCATTAATAATAATATTAAATTCTACAAACCATTACACATGCTAGTAGATACAAATATTTGATGACACATAAACCTGAAGAATTATTATAGGTGGGTTTGTTCTCATAATATTCTGTCACTGATATTATCAAGTACAAACTTCATGAGAATAAGTCTCATATACTTAAGAGTACTCGCACCTGACGATCAAAATACAATTTTCCTCATCATAGAATTTCTTCTGACTATAAAACTAGATTTAAGAATATTTTCATGGAATTTTAAGGTTCTCATCATAGAAATAAACTGTTATGACCTTCTGATGTGACAAATACCCTAGGATATTATCACCTTAATGTTATGTATAAGAAAAATAAATATGTGACAATCGATTTTTTAATATAAAATCAATGAAAAGTAAAAAGTAGTTGGTTCTAGGGGACCAACTCCATTAAAATGGTAATTATCAATGCAAAAAAGAGTTGAAATGCTAAGAAACCTAAAAATTCGAGGGCCTTTATATATACTAACAAAATAACTGATAAATGTCACCTTAATCAGTGCAAAACTAAAGAATCTATAAATTTCATCTTTATCAATGATTTATTAGTTAGATTAATGGGTGTATTTATTGGTTCTTTTTTTAACATTAATAAATGGTTTTTTTATCAGTGTTTTTATTGATGATAAAAGTTGCCTTTATCGGTGATTTATTAGTGCTAATAAAATTGAAATAATATTTAATAAAATCGTATCATTCCACTCACCCATTTTATCATTTCACTTACCCTACACTTTAAAAGCTCTATTTTCTTCACACACCCACCCCGTAGCCTTACTTGATCCCGCCCCCCTTTTTTATTAGTGCTTTACACCCCATTTATCAATGATTTATACACCCTATTTAGCCTTTCTTTCACCTTGATTTGAACCCATGGCATCTTCCTTCAATCCTAGCACCGTTACCACTACACCAACAACATTTTCTTAATATTTTAAAATATATCTATTTATTTATATATATACACACACATAATTAATTTTTATTTATATATTTTTTCATGTAATTATATACATTTATATTTTTTTAAATAAATTTTTAAAATATGACTATATATATTTTATTTAGATATAAATATTTATACATATTTACACATATATTTATATGTCTATATAATTACATATATTTTTAGGAATATTTATATATAAATTTTTCATAATGTATATATGAATATTTATTGTATATATGATTTTATAATATATTTAATTATAATGATATGTTTATAAAAATACATTTATATGTGATGTATTTACACAATATTGACACACACACACACATAAACATTTATATATTACACCACATACACACGAAACTATTTACATATAGGTATTTATTTTCATATATTAGAATATACACATAAATATTTGTTTGTTAATTAACACACACATATTTATATATGAACAATACTTATATGGGTTTGTGTGTGTGTGTCTGTGTGTCTGTGAGTGTAGTGGTTGGGGTCGCACCTCACTAGTTAAGGTACCTCATAATACTATATTTGTCAAGGGAGAAAGGGGTTCAAACCAAATACACTACGATAAATGTCTCCCAATTTAATTGGGGGAGGCATCTTGGTGGGTTGGTGTTAAATGACGCCATTATGATTGACGATCTGTTCCAGTGTGTGTGGTACAGGTTGACCCCTATTTGATGATGGGGTGGTGGTGTTCATGTTGGATTCTCCTAAATCTAACTGTGAATGGACATAGTGTAGATAAGACCCATGCTCAACAAAGGGGGGGGATTGTGGATGGATGATGCGACTCAACATGATGGGGGAAGTAGTCAGCCAGGATCAGCTCACTATGGCGATGCGAGAGGAAAACAGGTGGGCGGTGGCTGAGTGCAGTCCAGAAAGAGTGGGTGGTGGCCTCCGGTGATGATGGAAAGGGTGGGAATCTAGCATGGACGATAGTGTGTAGATTTACACAGTACAATGTGGGATTCTGGGTAGCAGGATGATGATTTCATAGGAATGGGTGCGTGGCAGTGAGTTCATGCAGAACAAGGGTCCTACATGTTAGTTACAAAAGGGGTCATATTGTATAAGGACCCGACCTTATTACATTACATAATCTTGAATCTATTCAAGAAATCACTTCCTTTCATATTGATGATCTCTTCAAGTTTATAGATTTAGATAATTAGTATATAATATATTCATAACATTACACATTAATATAAAGTGGATACTATAAAAACAGTACTCATTTCTTCCAAAATATAAAACCTTTCAAATAAAACATGATTTCTTTGACAATATTCATGACATTTTACATGGCTTCCTTTTATGTCTTACCAATCCTTATAACCTGTGTAAATCATTTAGAAACTTGGGATGAGCACAAAAAGATCAGTAAGGGATATAAAAAGAAGGAAACAACACATTAATCCATGAATAATTTTAACATATGAAATCATTTTAAAAAGATATAATTGTCACCCATATATACTTACGTTGTGAAACATGAGATTTACACAAGATTCCCACAAAACACAATAACATAAATAGAACCATAAAGGTATCTTGGGGCATTACTTCCATAATGTTCTAACAATCTCGGCTACCTTATAATTTGAAACCCTCATGGGTACCTTACAATTTGTGTAACCATCACAGTTACGCTTGGAGTAACAATAGGACCGACCTCAAACATACACATACCCAATGAATTGGAGTGAAATATAGGTACCGACCTTCTCATAAAAAATTCCCATGAACTTTAACATAATCATATAACAAGAATACTTTCATAAAAATAGTTCTTTTTAATTTCGTAAAATAAGATTTTAAAAGAGGATTTTTAAAGGAATGTCCTTTTAAAAAATCATGTAATTGAAATGATAAATAATATATTGGAAGGAAAATGTTTATAAACTGTATATAAATATAATAAGACATAATACATTCAAATTTAAATTTTACAAATGATCATAGTATCGCATAACTAAAGAAGTAGAAAGTTGACCCAAAGAATGGAAATTGGGTTAAGAATTCTGTTACATTGGTTTTGTCTTACATAAAACACATTTAAACCTCATGTAAAGTGGTTAAAGTTGCGTAATTAATATCTTAAAGAAACATATTCAACATTATAATACCTTATATGATCATTTCAGTACATCATTTTACCATTTAATTGTAAGTATTTTGTTCCTTTCATTGTTTTGTGTGCATTCTTTACATGATTTCCATGATCGGTTCATGATGGACATTTTTGTCGATTGGAAATGAAACTCAAAAATTTGAATGGATTGGTATTTTAATGTTTACAGAATCATAAATTATACCATTTATCTTTTTGAATTCTAACATGAGTATGATTAAAAACTTAGAACATTATTGATATTTGTTTCGGTCATTTTAGCGATTCTTCGATTTCAAAGAACTCATTTTATTTTATAAATTAATAACATTTGTAAAAAATCATTACAGAACCTTATATAAGATATAATACATAAATTATAATCTGGTTCAACAATAAAATGGGTTTATTAAAAGTATTGAAGAAAGTAAAAGAAATTGAAATCACATCATCCACAATGTCGGTAAATCGACACATCACAGACGGTGTTTTAATTCCTTGAATAAGTGGGAGAGGAGAAGAAGTATAATGGTGATTATTCCATACATATGAATAATTAAAGAGTATGTAAGAGATTGTATCATTCATTCCTCTTGGATAAGGATAGGTTAGGAAAGAAAAATAATAGAAAATAAAATGAAAAGAAAAGAAAGAAAAAAAGTGGATGTTTACCTCTTGATATGTTTTCTTGAGATCCTACTTAAGGAATTTGGTTTTTGCCTTTTGATTAGACAAGAAGCTATAGTATGTGGGGAAGATACTTGGGAGTAGTGTTCATCAGAACTTAGGGAAGGATCAAGTATTGAGAGGTGTGGGAGGAAGAGGGGAATGAGAGTGGTATTTATAGTGGAGGAGAGAAGGTATTTTACATTATTTTAATCATATTTTTTCTCAAGACTATGAATAGTCATTATTCATGTGACCAAAAATAGTAATAATTGAATTTGAGTTAGAAACAAGTGGGATTACATCACTTATGATGTCATAAATAGTTTATTTAACTGATAATTTGAATATATGGTATTTTACCATATTTCACTATTCATCGAAAAATCAAGAATTTCAGAAAAATTCAAAAAACTCACCCTAACCATTTTTTGATACGTAGAATTAAAAAATGAACTCCATTTTTGGAAAATAATTTTTTATATATTATTAATTTCATTTTTGAATAAAAACCAACTTTATTCAAAAATTAACAATTTTAATTCTATAACTGCTTTTATATCACATTGAAAAAGAAATCAAGATGTAATTATCTTAAATCCTTAATAAAATCAAATAATAATACATTTTCCTATTCATATTATTATTAATAAGGGTATGCTACTATTCACCAAAAATCAATTTGGTTCCATTAGACTACAAATAACTTACTGAAAACAATTATAGATGACCATTTTTCAAAATTCAAAACATAGAAGTGGAAAAATAATGTTTAAAGGGTAGTTATAAATATCTACTTAAAACAAAGTTTCATGTATTTAAATTCATTTTTAAAATGTTGGGTTGTTATATTATCCCCAGATTCTAGAAATTTCCCCCTCTTAATTATATTTACTTACTAAACAAGCGAGGGAACCTTTTCCTTATAGAATTTTGAGATTCCCATGTTGATTATTCAACCATGTGGTTTCTCCACAACACCTTTACCTCATGGATTGCCTTATTCCGCAATACATGTTCCCTTAGATCAAGAATCTGAACTGGTTTCTCTTCATAAGAAAGGTTCTCCTCCAGCTGAACTACTTCGAGGCTTAATGCATGAGATGAATCTGGCACATATTTTCTCAATATTGAAACATGAAAAACATTGTGTGTATCAGATAAATTTGGAGGCAGAGCTACTCAATATGTGATTGTTCCACCTTTCTCTATAATTTTGTAAGGTCCAATGAACCGTGGAATAATCTTTATTTTCTTACCAAAATGCATAACACTTTTTCATGGTGAGATTATACGAAAAACATGATCACCTACCTCAAAAGAAAAGTCTTTACATCTGTTGTTTGCATAACTTTTATGTCTGATATGATTTGTCCTCATGTGTTGGTGAATCATCTTCACTTACTTATCCACTTCCTCTACTAACTCTGGTCCCATCAACTTCTTTTCCCCAACTTTATCCCAAAAGGCTGTATTTTGACACCACTTCCCATACAATGCCTCAAAAGGGGCAATCTGTATACTAGAGTGAAAACTGTTATTATAAGAAAACTTAACTAAATAAATATGTTGATCCCAACTTCCCCGTTAGTCCATTGAAAAATCTCAAAGAATATTTTCTAAATTCTGAATCATTCATTATGAATACCAATCTGATTGACGATGAAAAGCTGTACTGAAATTTAATTATGTTACTAACCACTTTTGATGTCCCTTCCAAAAGTTATAAGTGAACCTGGGATCCTGATCAGATACAATGGAAATAGGAACTCTATGTAACCAGACAATCTCTTTGAGGTACAATCGAGAAATATGATCCAAAGAGATTGTATCATGAAAAGAAAGAAAATGTGAAGATTTTGTCAATCGATAAACAACAACACAAATCACATTGTTACCTCAGGAATTCTTAGGTAGTCCCACCACAAATTCCATGGACACATTCTCTAATTTCCACTCTGGTACTGAAAAAGGCTGAAGCATCTCATTCGGTAACTACTGCTCTACTTTAACCTATTGACATGTAAAACATTTCATTGTAAAATATGCAATATCTATTTTCATTCCATCCCACCAATAATACTCCCAAAGGTCTCTGTACATCTTAGTACTACTAGGATGTACTAAAATGGAGAACTATGAGCTTCACACAACAAATCTTTTTTCAAATGGGAATCACAAGGCACAAACAAACATTTTACAAATCTCAAAACACAATATTTATCAAGGTTAAATTATGGAAAATTTCCCAATTTAAAAAATTATACCTTTTTCTATAGATCATGATATTCCTTCTACACTTTCTTAATTCTTTCTGATAACGATGACTGTACAGAAACATGAAACAAAACATAGTTATTTTTTTCACCAATAACTTCTAAACCAAAATTCATCAATTCATTAATCAATGTACCATGTTCCAAACGTAACATGGTTAATGATGCATGATGTTTTCAGCTCAAGAAATCCACCACTTTGTTTGCTTTTCACAGATGGTAATTGACTGTAAAGTCATAATTATTTATCAGTTCAAGCCATCTTCCCTACCTCATGTTTAATTCTCTCTGAGTGAATATATATACTTCAAACTTTTATGGTTAGTATATATTTTCCATTTGGCTCTATATAAAAGATGCCTCAAAATTTTCAAAGAAAAAAACCACAGCTTCCAATCCAAAATCATGTGTGGGATAATTTAACTAATAAGGTTTTAGTCATCTTGAGGCGTAAACAATTGCCTGATTATTCTGCATCAAAACACAACCAAGTATCTTCAATGAAGCATCACTATAGATGACAAAATTATCATTTTCGGAAGGCAAGTCCAAAACTATATAATTCCCCAATCTCTTCTTCAGTTCCTAAAAATAATCATCACATTTTTCTGTCCAAATAAATTTAACACCATTTCATGTTAACATAGTTAGAGAGATAGATAAATATGAAAAGGTTTTCACAAACCGTCAGTAATAACCTGATAATCCAATAAAACTATGAATCTCTGTAACAGTTGTAGGTCTTTTCCATTTATTAACCACTTTTTTTTGCAGGATCAACTGTTATTCCATATTTATTTACAATGTTCCCAAGAAAAAAAATCAGTTAGAACCAAAAATCACACTTCCTAAATTTAACATACAGTTTCCTTTTCTTTAAGGTTTTTAATAACAACCCTTAGACATTTTTCATGCTCCTCTTTACTCTTATAAATACTATAATTTCATTAATAAACACAACTAAAAACATATCCAAGAACTCATGAAATATTCAATTCATAAAATTCATGAATACAACATGATCGTTAGTTAACCCAAACGGCATAACAAAAAATTCATAATGCCCAAATCTTGTATGAAAAGCGGTTTTTGGTATTTCATCCTCTTTCACCTTCAACTGATGGCATCTAGATCTCAATTAAATATTGGAAAAGTATAGATCTAGATAGAGAAAATAAAACAATTCATCGATATGAGGCAAATGATAATTTTTTAACAATGATGTTATTGAAATATCTATAATAAATGAAAAGTCTCATGGAACCATATTTCTTTTTGAAGAACAAATTAGGATCACCCCATGGTGAAGTTCTAGGATGAATGAATCCTTTATCAATCAAATACTACAACTGATTTTTTAATTCAAGATGTTCCATTTGAGCCATACGATATGGGGGTTATAAAATTGTATTAGTATTAGGAACTAATTAAATTGTGAATTTGAATTCTCGATCAGGTATGACATGAGGTAACTCATCAGGAAAAACATCAAGGTATTCATTTAACATGGGTACATAATTAATCTGAAAAAATCCCTTATTTTAAAAAATATGAGAAAGATAACTTTCATTTCTATCTTTCAACAATTTATCATCTTCTTGATCTGTTATCAATTTTATGGTTTCATTCTTGAATACAAACTAAAACACTTTCTGAAAAAAAAAATATTTAGATCTACAGACAATATTAGCATGATAAACAGAAATCCAATCCATTTCTAGAATGACATAAAAATATACTAAGGGAAAAAAAGAGGGCCACGGGTAAATTCTTTCCATAGACCATAATAGAAATATTTCTATAATTCCTCTTTTCTATAATATTTCCCCCATGGTGTTTTAATAATAAGTTTCAGTCTCATTTCTTGAGGTGATATTTATAATTTACCAGAAAATTCCACAGAAATAAAGGAATGTGTATACCCCGTATCGAGGAAAACTTTAGATAAATATTAGTAAATATACAAAGTACCTCATACAACTTCATTGTATGGACCAAAATCTACTGACATAGTCGCAAAGGATCTCACTGCACCTTTTCTCTCATAGTCTGGCTTCTTTGCATCATTTAGATCTCCCTTGGGGCAGACATTTTCATAAGGATCCATCTCACAACATTTAAAATATTTTACAGTTTTCTTATCAAAATTTTTCTTAGGATTATGTTCATTACAATCCTGGGACATATTTCTAAACTTACCACATCTACAACACTTCTGTGTTTTGGTAAGGCATTCCCAAGGGTACTTCTTTCCACACTTTTCACAAACTAAAAACTAGATTTTCTTACCATCAGGTTTCTTTGGTTGATTCTTACCCATCGCTTTCCATCTAGACCCATCCTCTCATTGTTGTCAAAATGCATGTGATCATCAGATAATTTCATCTCTACCCTCTCAGCACATCAGATAAGTTTTTTATAACATTTGAATTCATGGGAGGATAATGCCCTTCGATACCTTGGCTTTAATCCTGAGTAAAAGTGGTTGATTTTTCTATCAAGATTCAGAATTGGATTTGGAGGATACCTTGCCAGTCGGGTGAATTTTGATTCATACACAGCCACTGAATTTTCCTCATTTTTCTTCAATTCATGGAATTATTTCTCCATCCTAAGTCACACCTCTTTAGGAAAATATTTTTCAAGTAAAATACTTTTAAATTCATCCCACTCTAAGGCATCGATATCCTCTCTATCGCTGATATTCTTTACCATTTACCACCACTAATCACCTTCACCATCAAATGGATAAATGTAAATACGTACCTTTAGATTATATAAACATACCATAACATCGAATATCTTTTCAAGGGATTTAATCCATACTTCAGCCTCTACTGAGTCAGAAGATCCATTAAAAGCGGGAGCGTGTTATCTCTTAAAATGTTCCACTATTGTCATATTTCGTTGTGGTACTTCTGGTTGTTATCTTTCATGGATTCCATCCCCATTTATTTCCTTTGTTAGCCGATCCATTACTATTACAAACTTCTTAGTACCAATCCCTACCTTTCCAGGCTGTAGATTTGGAAGGATATCGTTTTGTCGGTCCCTCTCCTCTTCAGCTTCTATGTTTCTTCTACAGACAACCATTCTGAACAAACATATCTTAGTCAAAGAAACATGGTAATCTTTAAATTATATAACATTTTAAATTAATAATAGAGTAAAAATAATTTATGGTATTCTATTAACATCACCCTAACCCCTAAAGGTATCTAAACTATCCTCTGATACCAACTATAATGACCCAACCTTATTACATTACATAATCTTGAATTTAGTTAAGAAATAACTTCCTTTAACATTGATAATCTTTTCATGTTTAGAGCTTTATAGAATTGGGACATAATACATTCATAATATTACACATTAATATAGAGTGGACACCATAAAAACAATATTCATTTCTTCAAAAATATAAAACTTCTCAAATAGAAAATGATTTCTTTGAAAATATTCATTAAATTTAATTTGTATTAATTCTATGTCTTACACATAATTATAACCTTTTAAAATCATTTAAAACCCTGGGATAACAAAAAAATTCTCAGTAAAAGATATAAAAATAAGGAAATAACACATTAGTCCATGAATACTTGTAACATATGAAATAATTTTCAAAATACCTACTTGTCACCCATATAAACTTACTTTTTGAAACACGAGATTTTAATATGATTTCCAAAAAACAAAAGAACATAAATATAACCATAAATGTATATTGGGACATTACTTACATAATCTTGTAACCCTATCTGCTGCCTTTTAATTTGTAACCCTCACGGCTACCAAAACATTTGTATAACAATTGGAGTTACTCTTAGAGTAACCATACAACTGATCTCCAACATACACCTTACCAATGAATTTTTGGAAAATATAGGTACCAACTTTATCGTAAACAATTCCCAATATCCTTATCATAATAATAGAACAAGAATAATAGCATAAAAATAGTTCTTTTTAATTTCGTAAAATAGGATTTTAAAAGAGGATTTTTAAAGTAATGTCCTTTAAACAAATCTTATAATTGAAATGAGAACAAATATATTTGAAGGAATACGTGTATACACTGTATATAAACATAAAAAAACATAATAAATTAAAAAATTAATTTCAAAAAGGATCATAGTACCACATAATAAATGAAGTAGAAATTTGACCCAAAGAATGGAAATTGGGTTAAGAATTCCCTTAACTCGAGTTTGACTTACTTCAAACTCATTTAAAAATTATGTATAATGGTTAAAAGAGTGTTTTTAATATCTTAAAAAAACATATTCATCTTTATAATACCTTATATGATCATTTAATTACATCATTTTACCCTTTAATTATTAGTATTTTGTTCCTTGCATTGTTTTGGGAGCACTCTTTACATGATTTTCACGATCGGTTCATGATGGATATTCTTGTTGATTGGAAGTGAAACTCAAAAATTGGAATGGAGTGGTATTTACATGTTTCTATAACCATAAATTTTACCACTATTCTTTATGAATTCTTACATGAGTATGATTCATAATTTATAACATTATTGATATTAGTTTAGGTCATTTTGGTGATTCTTTGACCGTAAAGAACTCATTTTGTTTTATAAATTAATAACATGTATACAAAATGATTAAAGAGTATTATATAAGATATAATACAAAAATTATAATCTGGTCCAACCATAAAAATGGTTTCATGACCAGTATTGAAGGATGTAAAAGAAATTGAAATCACATCGTCCATGATGTCGGTAAATTGACACATCACGAACAATTTTAATTTCTTTAATAAGTGGAAGAGGAGAGGAAGTATAATCGTGAGTCTTCCATAAACATGATGAAATCTAGAATATGTAAGATATTGTTTTATTCATGACTCTTGGGTAAGGGTAGGTAAGGGAAGAAAAATAATAGAAAAGAAAATAAACAGAAAAGAAAGAAAACAAAAGAGGATGTTTACCTCTAGATATCTTCTCTTTGATATCCTTCTTAAGGCCTTTGGTTTTGGACTTTTGGTGAGACCATCAGATCTAGGACGTGTGGAAGAGTCTTGGTAGGGGTATTGGGCATAACATAAGAAATTCTCAAGTCTTGAGAGGTGTGGTAAGAAGAGGGGAATAATGGTGGTAATTATAGAGGAAAAGAGGCGGTATTTTACATTATTTTAATCATATTTTTACTCAAGACTATGAATAGTGTGAATTAGTGTGATCCCAAATAGTAATAATGTCATGTGAGTTCTAAGAAAGTGGACTCAGATCACTTATGATGTCATAAATAGTTTATTTAACTGATAACTTGAATATGCAGTATTTAACTGTATTTCACTATTCATCGAAAATTCAAGAATTTAATAAAAATCCCAAAAATTCATCCTAACCAGTTTTCAACATATAGAATTCAAAAATGATCTCCATTTTTAGAAAATAATTTCCAAGATATTATTCATTTAATTTTAAAATAAAATATTACTTTATTCAGAAATTGACAATTTTAATTCTGTAACTCTTTTTATATCACATTGAAAAATTAACCAAGATATCATTATCTTATATCCTTAAGACAATAAAATAATAATACAATTTAAAATTTATTAAGGTCAAATTTACTATACATATTACTATTCATATGGGTATATTACTATTCACCAAAATTCAAGTTGGTTCCATTATACTCTAAATAACTTTCGGAACAAAATTGTAGATGACTGTTTTTTAAAATTCAATACAAGGAAGTGAACAAATTATGTTTAAAGGCTAGTTATAAATATCTACTTAAAACAAAGATTCATGCATTTAAATTTATTTTTATAACCTTGGGGTGTTACATATGGGTCGAGTATATTTGGGCCTATAGTTCTATATAATATATTAATAACATGGCTATATTGGGTTCTCATCCCTTGGGGGGGCAATGAGACATCCAATATAAAGAAAGGTGTCAGTGCGCGTTGTTTGATTCTAATTGTACCCCCAAGATCTTATATATATATATAAATAAATTCAATTTTATAAGTTAAATAAAATTAATACTTTTTTATTTTAAATAAAATGAATAATAAATATTTATGTCATTATGGTTTATATACAAAATAAATACATTTTTATATAAATATATTTAAATATTTTTTACTATTGATTTATTATATGTAAAAATATGTAAATATGTATTTATTTAATTATAAATAATACCATAACATTAAAAATAATAAAATTTAAACGCTATAATATTCATATGAGTGTAAGACCTGTGAATAAATTTATCCTCAACTAAAAAAAGACCAGAATACCCCCTTAAACGAGGCTAAAATTTTATCAAATGATTAAAGAATATGGTATCCTGAAAAAATACCCAGTTTTGGAGGCACTTCAAGAATTTTATGAATAAAACTCATAATAAATTTAATTAACAATTAAATTTATGTGATTAATAATATATATTTTAAATCATTTTCTGCAAGTCACACTATTTTTAATATAATAATGCAATTAAATAATTAATGATATATTTTTAGAAATATTAATTTATATATAAGATAATAACAATTTTAAATATAAATTTTGAATTTTAAATGTAATTAAACATTAATTTTATTTTATAAATATAATTAATAATATATAAATATATATAATTAGTAATTACTATAAATTTTTTATTATATACAATTATAAATATCATTATTTTTAATAATATAGTTAAATTATTATATATATATATTATAAAAGTATTTATCTACTTATATATTAAATAATAATTTTTTAAAATATATTTAATAATTATAAACATAATTATTAATTATTGGTTTCAAAAGAGTAATATTTACTATTAATATATTTATATATAAATAACAAATTTATATATACATCTCTATTTTTGAAACAATAAATATATTAAAATTTAATTAATACAATATTTATTTTTATTTTTATATTTTTTATGATCAATAATAAATTGTGGAAAAAAATTTATATAATTATATTTTTCATGTAATTGAAAAAAATATTATATTATTAAATATCATTTAACTCTTTTTAAATAATATTTTGTTATTTGAAATACAGGTAATAGTAAATTTAATATTTATATTTAATTAGATATATATTGAAAATAATCATCTATGAATTGAAATAAATTTATTTATTAGAATGAAGTTTTTTAATGTCATAAATATTTATTCATTAACAAAAATAATAATAGTTTTTAAAAATTATTAGAAATATTTAAATATAGTTTATAAATTTTAATATGATTCATATATATCTATATAATTAATATTATATAAATTCATTTAAATAGGAATTTATTCTAAATCATTGGTATTTAAAAATATATTTCAATATTTTTATAATTATTTATACATTTATATAATTAATCGTATATTTTAGAAAATATTTACACATTTATATAATTAATAATTTTTTTAAAAAAAAATAATCATATTGAAATGTAATTATTAATTATTGATGTTTTTTAATATAATTAATAATAAATACATATTATATTTTTTTATGTGGCTCATATTAGTGCTAATCTAAGTGCTATTAAAGGATTTTATATGATTAAAATGGATCATATTTCTTGTTTCTTAAGAATAAGATCTCATTTTAGAAGGTTGTATCATTGTAAAAATAACTATTTTTGTGCAAATTTTAGAGATGATAAAATTTTATTTTATCAATACTTAAACTAGCATTGATGGAATTTTACATTTTCAGTGCTAAAATTACTGAGCATAAAATTTTAGTTTATCAACCTTTACATTTTTATTGCTGATAAAAAAAATGTTTGTCAACACTTTTTAGCAAGTGTTAATAAATGGTTTTTCTTATTTTTAATGGAACCCTAGTACACTAACACTTAACCCATTTTTTTAAGCCTTCACAAAATCTAACCTCCCATGATATTTCTATATAATATTCCAAAATATTTGAGTTCAAAAACCAAAGGTATGTGATTCAATTTATCTAATGATTAATGATACAATTCTGCTTTCATTTTTCTCATTCTTCTCAAATTTTCACTACATTATTCTAATGGGGATATTCCCTTATGCCTTTACACATTTGATGTTTTTTTTCTATATCATAGGGTATGATATAAACAATTCATATTTTATGTCATTTATAAACCAAGGGTACATTGTTTCAAAAAACAGAGACATGAATTGGTCACTGAATTCATACCCCAAGGATATTTATTAAAACAAAATTATTAAAATGCATGCTCGAGGTGTAATGAGTTTACACCAACCTGAAAATGAGATATATACATGATGGTATATAAAAAATAGTCAAACAACAGCTCACTAAAACTACCTAAAATATCATTCCTTCAAGTAAACCATCACAACAAACCAAGAGTGCAGTAACTATGAGCAAGCTCCAAGTCCTCAAGATATGTTGTCTTTAATAGGAATGAGAAAAGAGTACTGAAATGAAAAAAACCATATAATTGACATCAAACTAGAGTGATATCAATTTGTATATGTGATGGAACTATCAAGTGAAGAGAACTCCCATCAAAAGTTGGCCCATCACATCTGGACAGACTGAAAAATCAAGCCCAGGCACACCCAAAAGAGGAACCAAGTTAGTGAAAAGTAGGTCCCTGCCAACTTCCAAGATGAAAAACCAAGTTAATTCATGCTTACTCAAGGGATTTATAAAATTATATAGAATAGTAATAGTGTGCATGAAACTCTCTCTTAAGATTCGACCAAAACTCCACCAAACCTAATGCCCTCTTTCTCCTACCACTTTCACACCATGATGTGCTAGCATGTCACGAGGATGAAGAATATCACTCAAGCATCAAGTGATCCATCAACATGTGGATACCTTTATAGGTATTACATCCTTTGGCCACCACTAGTGTGATCTTCATCAATCTTAGATGAAGAATGACGAAGTGTCAACAATGCTGAATAGAACACTAGTTTCATTGATATTTCATTTCCAATACATGTGGTTTCATTTAATCTCGCATTCTCATTCTTGTATTGGGTTTCTATTTTTCTTCCATTGGTTTACCAAGTATTGTTTAATCCCTTCAAAACCCAGCATGATCAGTTTATATTCCAACCCATTCATTAATCTGGTGAAGTTTTTTTTTCATTTGACTTTTTAATAACATTTTTATGGTATTTAAAATTGAGAATTCAATCAAGAAGGATAAAAAAATTAATTAATAGTTTTTTTTAAATTAAATATTGGAAAATGAGGTTCTCTTTTATAATAGCATTAATTTATCTTTTATTGATTATGTTTTTAAACCATCCATATAGATTTATTTTATCCTTGTGTGTTACGTAGTGTCCATCCCATGGTTATTGCCTATCGTTTCATTAATCCAAATAAAAGGAAAGTATCTTGGTTTTTGAGGAACTCTTATTTAGATAGTTGAATTTTAAATGATAATTTCGATTTTTTATTTTTATGTTTTTTATTTATTCTATAATATATTAAATAAATCTCAAGTATTTTTCATGTCATGAATGTAGGTCCAAATTTGATGGAAGCTTTTATATTACTGTATTCTTTTACATTTTCCATTTTTATTTTTGATATTATCTTTATTTTTGAACATTTTTATATCTATTTTCATATTAGGATATCAATTATTTTGTAATTTTGAATCTTTTCATCCGAAACTAATATGAATCAATTTAATGTCTAATTGTTAAAATATTATATAAATTTTACTATTATCTATATTATTATTCATTTATATCTAAAATAAATATATATTCTATTTATATATTTTTTTATTTTTATTTCATAAAGTACAATTAAAATAACTCTATTTGAGTTACTTTTCATATAGCTCAAAGTTTATTTCCAACATCGCATTCCATTAAAAAAATATTTATAAAATATAATATAAAATCACATTATAATAGAATTTTAGTACATTGAATGTTTTTGTAAAATTAAAATGTAGTTTTAAATTTTAATAATATTTCTATTTTATTTTGTAAATTTAGTTGTATTTTATTAAAAAAGAATAAATTCTAAAAAAATTGAAAAAATATATTTTAACTATATTTTTATCAAATGAATTTATCTTAAAATTTTTAAATTGTAACATATTTGTAATTTATTAATGAAAATAATGAAAAAAATGTCTGAGTTTGGGATAAGAGAAAGTGAAATTAATGATTCCAAAGAAGTAATCACAAAGGAATTAATCACTATAGTCAAAACAAATATAAACTAAGAATAAAATTGATTCTAAAGAAAAATAAAATTCATAAAATTGAATGATTAACTAATTTCAGAAGATTTATTCTTGGTGGGATGGAATAAGATAACTATTGAATTAAACAGTATGAATTTGAATCAAATATGATTAGTATAATTATTACCTTCTTTGAATTTAGTTTTTAATCAAATTTCAAAACTATTTAACCAAATATGATGAATATGAATAAAAAATGGATGGATACCAACCTTATGACCTAAGAGTATAAATATGGTCTAAAAGAGTTCATCAAGTTTGTGATAGATTGTGGAAAGAACCCTGATAATTCATTTTTCAATTTCAATGCCATTTTAATTCAAGACAAAATTGTCCAAGTGATTTGGAACAACACTTTATTTGTCACCGAATATATTGAAGTAGTAAATGTTGGACTAAACATAGGGGATAACTTATATTATTTAGTGAATGAGATAATTGTATAGTTGATTGATCATATAAAATGAGTAAAACTATAAATTATGGTTTATGTTAAACTATATAATGGTCATACTAAATATAAAACATTGTCAACCATAATCAAGCTATATAATTTGAAAGCATGGAACAAATAGAGTGACACCAACTTTATAGAACAACTTGTTTCCTTGAATGATATGTTATAATAAGATAATGACCTTTCATGTCAAACATTTTATGTGGAAGAAAAATTATATTCAATGGGTATGAATTAATAAATAATACATGCATGTAAAAATGAAATCATATTATTTCACAAGGACTATTAAAAAATTCCCTTAGTGTGGTGTGACTCGATACAAGAAAGATGGATTAAGTACTTTAATAGTTATATGGTACCTTCCAATAGTTTCAAAGATTATATGACTATATAATATTGAGGAGGCTGGAAGTCATTTGATGTTTCACAAAGATACGATAATTCAGTATTGGAAAATTTATCACCCAATAGACTCTCTTAAGTGAAAGAAAATTAATCATGAGTATCTTCAATTTGGAAATGATACAAGAAGCCTCCATCTTGTGTTATTGATAGATAAAACGAATCATTTTAGAGTAAAAGGCATCAATCATAGTACATGGATGGTTATGTTGTTAAATAATAACTTTCTACTATTGTTATGCATGATGGATAAAACATTATGATGTCTCTACTTATATAAGGGGAAAAAATATGGTAATGATATTGATGTTTATTTGACTCAATTGATTAAATATTTGAAATTCATATGGGATTCAAATTTTATGTTGTATGATTATCATTTAAATTAAGATAATATGTTGTGATCCTTGTAGATTGGGATGATAAATGACTTTATATCTTGTAGATTTTTTATAGGATATAATATTGAACGATATTGGGAATCTAATTTACGGAGGAAATAGACACTCATTTTGGTTGAAACAATTCATGAAGACAATGACTCTCATACATCATAAATTTTTACTTTGATAACAAAAATATATATCTTAGGTGAAAACATTTGACGAGAATTAGGTATAAGTTATAACACAATCTCTATTAATAGTTGATGACCTGCTTGAGAATGTAAAGGATATTTTCACTATATTTTGTAAACCCTTTTCAAAAAAAAGTTAATGGGTTAAAAAAATAGATTAGTTTTTTAAAATTACTATATTGGAATCGCTTATAAGTCATACATTTTTGTGATATCATTCATGTATAAAACAATTCATGTGATAGTGTCATTATTATATTTCTCAATAAACCCAACAAAATAATAAATGAAATTAAGGATATGTTGGACATGATTTATATGGGGATAATGAAATATTTGGTACTACTGAAGGGTGAATGGTGTAATTTCCCTCCCCCATTAGCTTATAATCTTTATAGGAAAGAGATATTTCAATTTTACAACTTTTTTAGCAGTTAAAAGGATCCAAAAAGATTATTAATCAAATATTAAGAATATTGTGTTAATGAATTATTTGAAGTTAAAGGGATTAAAACAACATTACATTCATATTTTGATAAAATATTAATGATTTTGGATTTACATTATATTTAACATAAGTGTATCACACATATTAACCAAGACTTTCTTCCTTATCAAAGAAATATATAGTAAATATAAAGATTCGATAAAGTTTACATATATTTAAAATTAAATTGATGTATTATTATGTGAAATGGAGATGTTCGTTCCACTATAATTATTTAATATAATGGTTTAATTGATGTTTTACATGGTTAATGATATTGGACTGGGTGGCCATGTAAATTAAAGGTGGTTGTACCCCACTGAATTGTACTTGAAAATTTTAAAAGGCTATGTCAAAAATAAAAATAATCTAGATGGTTGTACCATAGAGTGATATATTGAAAATTGTTATTATATATAAATTTTTTTTAATATATAATATATTAATATTTGATTAATAAATATGTTTACTTATGAAATGATTTATAAACTATTTTTTAATGTTCAATTAATAAATGATTCAAGTCATCATCGGGTTTTCCTAAGTTGATTAATAAAAGCGTCATGTTTTTGCTAGCCTGAACCTGACAACCTCAAGCCAGGTACACATCAGTGATTTATTTTTCAATTTGGGTATTAAATGAGTGGTAATGTCACTTCATAATTATGTTTTCAAACAAAAATAACATTCTATTATCCCACTGTAAGGGGGGGGGGTTATCAAGATATTTATGGAAGAAACGGGAGTCCCTCACTAAGGGTATGCACATCGTAGAAATTAAGTAGAATGGAGGGACTAGACAGATAGAGTGGTGTGATAGATAGATAGTTTAGTTTGGAAATATGCCGGAGTCATTGGGTGGGATTCTCAATAGATTAATGGGTGAGTTTCTGCCAATCAATCAACACTCTTACCACCTATAATTCTAATGCAAGATAGAGGGTTGATCTACCGTGTGATGATCAGAATACTGGAACTAGTTAGAAGGTGTAGTGATGTAATCACCGGTTTCCAAATAGGTTTATGTTTTCAAGAGGAAATTTGAATTTTCCATCCATTAGGGTGGGGATCTTTTTTTAATATGAGATTTATAATGAAATTATGAATCATTAGGAATATTAAATTTTTATTTTTGGATATGGAATTAAGGTAAGGTGGAAGGATTGGGGTTCTATATAGCACTAGAGGTAAACCGAGGCTAGCTTTGTAACACTCTTATATTTTATATGTATTCATGTGTAATAAATTTGAATTGTTCAATAGCTTTCTTTATACGAAACCCCATGTCTAAATAAACCATGATGTATTATAAAATTTATAACCTATAAATTAGATTGACATGTATGAATACTATTAACCACATTATGAATTATATATAAAAATTTCTTCATTAATTCAAATTTATCGATTAATTCATAACAAATAATCAATGATTTTTAATACCATCATTTAATAATTAAAAGAAAGATTTTTTGATAAATGCATTTAACTCCATGTTATGTATTTTTATATAAAAATATATATTTATCAATATTAAAAATAAATTCTATTGAAATATATTGATAATTTATGAATAATAATTCATACATTAGTTATCTATTGGTTAAGAATGAAGATAAGACCAGTTGAATTTAAAAAGAGTTATTTTAAAAATATTATTTTTATGTAGTTGTTGTATTTTTATCATAATAAATTAAATGAATAATTTTTGATTAATTATGGTTATGAAATTTTTATATTATTAATTCAATAAAATATTTTAAAATCCATATAATAGTTTTTACAAGGAAAATAATTAAAGGAAACTCAGTTTTATGCTAAAAATGCATTAATCTCAAAATAGTTTTTTATTGTGTTTTGTGCATTTATTTTAAAAATTATTTATTCCACTTATAGATGTTGAACTTGATAAAATGGATTCTGTATTTGTAATCATCATATCTAAATTTGGTAATTTCTTCATTTTTATATACTAAATAATAAAAATAATAAAAATGTATTACCATAGTTAAGGTTAAAATGGGTTTACCTGGGGAGTAACCTAAGAGATACATGTAAATATTCAACTTAAATTTATGTTAATATTATTGTTTGAATATATTTCAATCTTATATTATCTTATATTCAATGTCTTTTCCATTTTATTCCACTTTCACAAGAAGTGACTTTAAATTATTGAAATATTTTAAGTAATTCCATGTGTGTCCCTCTCCTCACTTATAAAAGGGAATCTATCCTCCTCCATTATTCAAAAAAATTAATCCATATATATTGGAAAATACTTATCCAAAATACTTCCTATATTCATTCCCTTAATTCGTGATCATGTTATATTCTCCCAATACCATATGAAGAAGTCTTAAGTTGTAAGCCAAATGATGTCTTTCAAAGAAGAGGTAATCATCTTACCCAACTCTTTCAAAGTATAGGCATTCTTTTAGTTCTTATAAATATATTTTATCCATCCTAACATAATTCATCTAGAATATTATATAGAATGATATTTTATTTTTCTTATTTTTTGACCAATTTCTCCCTCCTTTCTATCAAATGTTAAATTAATGTATCGTCCATGCATATGTGTAGAGTACCACCTCCATGTAGTGCCTTGTTTTATATTACAAAAAAACCTATTATGAATGGTTATAATGATGTATTTAATTAATATATATGATATTAATGATATAATTATGATTCTAGAATGAAAAAATATTATCTAATTTCTCTTCCTTTTTCTCATTAGAAAATGGAAGTATTGTTCTAACATACATACAAACTATCATCTCCATGAACGGTGAAATTATTTTTTCTATCAATAAATTTTATGAAGGGTTATAAAAATGTATATAATGAATATATATGAAATTTATATCATTTTTATCATTTTGTAGTAAATTTATCAATGTTCAAGATGCAAAAACCATAATTTCAGAACAAAAACTTAAAAAAATGAAGTAGTTAACACCCAAAATGACGATGAAAATGTAATGTGTTAATTAATAGGTGATATAAAGTTATAATTAAACCATTTATAGAATTATAATTATTAATATGGTTCTGTTATATAATTTTAAAAAAATTAAATAAATTATATAGTAGGTTAGAGTGCTTACAAAACATGTTGGGCTTAATGTATGGGTTTCTTATCTCAATTTTATCTCTATGAGAAATATGCAATATTCACCATTTTTATTTTGTATGGTGTATATAATTCCCATTTGATATTTTATATCATTAATTTCTTTATCTTAATTTTATTTAAATTTTCATTTTAAATTATTTCTTTCAAGGGGGTTATGATTCAAAAGTCACCAAAGTGGTAACTATTTTATGTTATTGTCTCACTATTTACCTAGATTATTTATAATTAAATTTTTCATGATCAAATTTTATGATATATGTCTCATAAATATAATTTATTTCCTTATCCGCATGTTATTTATTTATGTTAAACATTTTTCTTTCATTTTCCCCTCTCTAAGCACTCATAAGACCAATATTATATTTTTTTAAAAATCAATTTTACTTTTTTCTTCGGCAGAGAAACTTTTTACCATGTCCAAAATTATTTAAACTTTTTTCAATAATGTATTTACTATTCTAAAATGATTGATCAAAGTCATTTTTACCCATATTTTACTTTTTTTAAAAATGTTTAAAAAAATCTTCCTTTCATTTTCCAAATAATGTATTATTTACCAAATGTGAAAATTAAATCTTTGTTTTAACAGTTATCACATAAAATAATTTTCCCCTTTATAATAACTAATCTTTTATTTAAAGATTCCTATACATGTTTCCATGATTCATTTCAAATAATTTTTTTCCTAATATTCTCGAAATATTTATATTTTAAATATGTGATTTTAAAATAAAAGAGGTATTTTCCCAATAAATGATCTGGGGATATTTTAATGTTATTTTCATCTATAATTACATCCTTTGATATTTCTTATGATATACTGTAAATATGATCTAATTTTACCATCTTTATTATTTATCTATATGATTATTTATTATGATGATAAAATCTTGATGGAACATATTTTCTCTTCCATGGATTAAGCTACGACAAAATGTTAAATGTTTTCCTGATATTGTGGAATACGTATGAATGTATTATATTTACGTGATGGGTGGGTATCTTATATACCTCTAATTAATTGGGTAATGATTAATTTTTTTAAGATTAAATAGTATATAATAAGTTATACCAAGCCTAAAGGAGGGTACACGAGAGGTTATCCACTGCTCGAAGTAGGTACACATGTGGTTAATCAAAACCTAACATGTGATGAATGTTTTTATAGGAATAATTCATATATAACTTTTATTGTTATAATTATGGAACAATAGTTATACCAAAATCTATTAAATGTTCATATTCTTGTGATATGATATCTTGGTTCATGATCTTTGATTTTTCAGTGATTCATGTCTTATTAAATTCCAAATCCATATTCCATGATTATAATCTATGAAATTCTTAGTATGATTTTAAAATTTTAGGATAAAATTATCATACCCTTATACTCATGTTATAATTATATATGATAATTGAAAAATATCTCCCATTTTTACCCTCAATGAGTATCTAATATCATCTGTTTTTTGTGTTTCCTTTATCTAGGTTTTAAATATAGGTTTTAAGTAGGGTATGACTAAAAAATGTACCTTGTGAGAATAAATTTGGTGGGATGCTGAAGGTATTTCATGAAATGATATGATTTCATATTTAGTCTTCAAAGACACAAAACCATTACAGTAATGGGGAATGTACTTTTATACGATGTATTGAATATTCATATAAAATGATGTAATAATTATGTATGTAACATTTAGGTCACCTGAGTTGGAATCGAAACATGGTTAAGTTATTTTTAGATATTAGGAATAGAAACTTTTGGTGAAAACCATTATAATAATTTTTGTATAGGACAACATCCTAAAGCTTTAATGAAGTAAATATTTTTTGGAATCCCCATATAGATACTGGAAAGTGGATGCACCTATGAAAAATGTTCACCTAAGGGTAACAACTCTAAAAGGGGTGGATTGGGTATTAACTTGATCATCATCAGTGCACAATGAGTGGGTCTAATACTAAACACCTATCTAGAAAATCACAGGGGATATACTTAGGTTAATTTATAAATTTTTATGAACCATAATATTGTATTTAAATAAAAAATGACTACATATGATGTAATATAACTTCTTTTCCTAGGTATTTTCCTTATTTTTTATATGAGCTCTCAAATTCACCAGACGAGCCCTTGTTTCCAATTAGGTTAGTGTTTTAGAGGTTCTCTTTGGGAAAAAAGAGAGGGGATGATGAATTCTTGCTATAAGGAAAAATTAACACTGTTAATAGTTATTCAAGATATGAATGGTTCTAGGTTGACTCCATGAAATTAATTCTAGGCATGAATGGTTTTATAGAAAGAATCAGTTCATGATGTGATATACCATTCATGACGTGAACTAGTTTTTGGGATTTTCAGCCCAGATGAATTTTTTAGTGTATATGACAAATCAAAGATTCACAGTGTGAAACCCTAATTTACATCATGAATAAGGTTGTGTTTAATATTTTTATTAATTCGCATGCCCTGCATTTATCCTGATACTCAATCTCTTTTCTCTAAAAGTCCAGCCCCCCTTAGGCTATTTGGGAGTTATATTCAATCCAAAGGAAGATTTCATTGGATCTTGGTGTATCAAAAAAATAAAATAAAGGAGAGGAATGAGGAACTATGTTTTGATTAGGTTTTTGAGGATTATTTCTTTGTATACTATAATTTTAATGTGGGTGGTCTAGGATAGATTTGTAATGTATGTTCCATTTTTCTAGTATGGTCAATAAGTGAGATCAAACTAGAATGTCATGATAATGACCTAAACCAATTGGTAATCCATTTTTTTGATGAAACCATGTGAATAGAAATCCCTTGGATTCATTTGGTTCATTGAAATTGAGACTAAGACTTGTTTTCACCGAAGTTCGGTTCCAACCTATTAACCATGGTTGGAATTTGAATAAAATAAACCTACAACCCCAGGTATAATTGAAAATTGGTTATTATTTGGGTAAAAAACATGAATTGGTATGATTTATGAATTTAGAATTTACTTAACTTGTTAATTATGATGATTGTATTGAGAATAAATTAGATAGATTAAAAGTGTTAAATTAGAATGTAATCAGAATTAGTATAAAGGCTTAATAAAATATGGATATGATGATATGTGTAATATTAATTATTCTTAAATAAAAATTGAAATGTAAATAGTTACAATTATTGTGATAATTGATAAATTGGTTTTAACAGATAATTTCCTTGTATTTAGTTATTGGCATGATTTTGGTAAATAGGGTAAATGTCATGATAATAGGCTAATTGATGAATTAACCAATAAGGATTTAGATAACATGTTCATCATGTTAGTGTTTGGTATTATAAATAGGTTTCTTGGTTTTTTTCTTGTTATGAATCCTTGGTCACTTAATGACTATGGATGAAATTATTTGTTGGATATGGAATTTCTTCGTAGATGAAATTATTGGTTGGGAATTGCATTATTTCTGGGATGAATTTATTGTTTGGTCATGCTGTTCATTCCTAGATGAAATCATTATTTGTACATGATGTTTCTCTATGGAAAAAATTATTGGTTGGACATGGATTTCCTTCCAAGATAAAATTATTGGTTGGAAATGACATTCCTTCTCGGTTGAAATTATTGGTTCAACATGGTGTTCTTTACTAGATAAAATTATTCATCAGATATGGCCTTCCTTCCTGAGTGAAATTATTCAATGGACAGCATTCTCCTTACTATATAAAATTATGGGTTGGGCATGGAATTAATTTTCATATGATAATATGTGTTCAACATGGTGTTCTTTATGGTTTTTATACTATGGTTCAAGGATAGTGACATCTGACATTACATTGAAGCAGGTTTGGCTGACCTAGGTTGTCAGCCTATAGCTTGAGGGTTGAAAGGTAGCATGATTCTTCATCGTAGTTTATGAATTAATGCCTCTGTTTATCATATTGTTTCATGAAATATGTCTTTAGACTACATTTTTTATACACTGTGAGTGTCTGCCTACTAAGTTGTATTCACACCCTATTTGGGTGATGTTTAGTACCCGTACCGAATTCATGGATGTATGTATGGACAAAGGAAATGGAACCAATACTTGATGGATTACCTTTCTATATAGAATTTGAGCTAGGATATGGGACCACATGTAGGGTTTAGGATCATGGTTTTTTGAATCTTTATTTGGAGTCTATTAATAGTTTACTTGTATGAATTTCAACATGTTATCTAGATGGGAATACATTATAACATGGAATGATTTATTATTATTATGTAGTTTTTTGGTTGTGTCTAGATGTATACTGGTTTGATTATATTGTTTTTTATCTTATTTATATTGATATTGTAACTCTATTCAAGAGGTATAGTCTCCCCACTATATTCTTCACACCCTCGCTACTATACGGTAACCTATGGCCTAAGGGGAAACATGTATGAGGTCTCATAACTTCCCATATTAGTCATGTGAGGGAGTACAAAGCTATTAATGTTACAAAGTGATATTAGAGCCTTAGTTATTTTCTATTGCTTTACTATTTGGGAAAGGTATAAAAGATACTAAGATGTGTTAGGGCTCAATAATGATCTCGTGGATGGGATTAACTAACCCATGTGAGGGGGAAACCCAATTACCCATGGATGGGATTATTTTTTATGATGTTATCTTGTTACAATTATGATGTTATTTCACTTTGGTTGATTCACTTATTGTTTGATATTACTATTTTATAAGATTTTACTAATGGGAAAGTATGACCTGGGGTGAGTATTCATGGATTATGGTAGGCACATAGGGATATATGTTGAGATTCATTATTCATACTATGGATATATTTATCGCATGTGGTATATCTAATTACCTGATTTGTGAAATGTGACCCCTTGTTAAGAATAAATAGAAGTAGTATGACATGAAAAATCACTTTCTAAGATATGTTTTAGAGTAACCTAGTGTTGGTGATTATCGGTTAATATATCGACCATCTATGGTTGATCTTATTATGTATCTCATGATCTAATGACTGTGATGAACTTTGAGATGAATTTTATATGTTTTTTCATTGGGTTTAGTGTGAGGAGAGTGGTAATCAACACACACTTAATATAGCTAATCCAAAAATTATTGAAACTATAGGTAATCAGATGGATGAGTATTTCTATGATAGTTTCTTGAGGGAAATGTTATACTTGGAAAGGGATATTGCTCGTTCCATAACATAAATGTCTAACATGATGAAAATTTTCAGCTTTAGAACCCACCTATTTTCACTACGGAGTGAGTCCTTTAGGTAGCTGAGTTCTAGATTGAGTCAGCACAGATGATCTTTAAGAACCTTGAGACACCCAAAGACAGGATGGAAAAGCTTACTGTTTATATCCTACGAATACTAGCCATGTACTGGTGCGATATACTAGAGTAATATGTGCATAAATTAGACTTAACCTAAATGGACAGTGAGGTGAAGTTATCTAGTCAATTATATCTAGAGATATTGAGGGATGAGAGGGCTCAAGAGTTTATACACCCAACAGAGAGGGGGATGTTATTGATGGATTATGATTGAAGCTTCATCGACTGACATAATTTTGATCAATCATTTAAAGTTGATGATACAACTAGGGATAATTATTTCCATGATGGGATTTGTTATGAGTGAAAGTCACATGCAAACATATTTCACATGATAAAATTCATATATGTGATGAATTATGCTCTCATCATGGAAGAGAACTAAAATGTGGTTCAGAGTGGTGGATATAAAGTCTTATTAGGGTGATGAGGGTGCTATTATTTAGGTTGTAATAAGTTACTATTTGATAGTTACTTCCATGGTAGTGGTGGATAGGGTTGCCAAGGGAGTGAGTAGTTGTCTCAAGACAACATCCAGGTGTAGTTCTATCAATGTGGAAGGGTTGGCCAAAAGTGTCCTCAGTGTCTTCACCCTATAGTAGAGTGTCATTATTATGGTATGATGGGCCATATGTAGAGGTTTTATAGGATCCCTAAACAGAATAGTAGTGACAGAGGTTTAGGGTAGGCACTAGAGTATGAGAAGTGATCAACTACCCCTCAGCAGACAGGTAACTGGAGTTCCATTAGACACACAGGTTTAGGTTGTGGATGTGGTACCCTAATACATGAGTGACAATACTGGTTAAATGGACCATCACTGGGAAGTCAAATTTGATCCCAAGGTAAAGGGTTGAGTCACATGTATGATATAGATTCTACCCTGACTAGTCTAGATGTAGGAACTTCCTCCATTATAGGTTTTATTATTATATCTTCTAACATCTCTTGTGTTTTGTTTGATATAAGAGAACCACATTAATTTATATCTACTCAATTATACAATGGACTGGGGTTGGTTGTAGATATCTTAGTTAGTGTTAAGACCTTTGACACATCACTATAAATGCAATCAGAGGGCATCAAGTGATGTAAGGGTCATTCTTTTGAAATTAGTCGTTCTATTTATCTTGGTAGCTTTTACTTCTAGAAATTGTGGGGTTTTACTTGATTATAGGTATGGATTGGATAATTATATACCCAAATCATATCGACTATCATCAAAGGAGTGTTACTTTTCTATCTCCATAAGGGGGAATCTATGTTCACAAGGGAAAATGGGATATTTAGGCTAGTTGTACATGAACAATTCATTGCAATTTGGACTATCTCACAACTCATATACCATGCCTTGTTCTATATGATAGTGGGATGCAAGAAAGTACTTTTCCCCTTTTAGTGGACTAATTTTAGGACATCATTCCTAAAGAGTTCTCCAGCTTACCACCCAAACAATAGACCGAGTTAACCATTGAGTTTGTGACAGAAATAAATCCAATTTATATCCCACCTTATAGGATTTCACAAGTTGAACTTTGGGAGTTGAGATTAAAGTTAGAAGTTTCAGAGGAAAAGGGATTTATACAGACTAGTACTTCATCATGGTATTCACCCATGATATTTTCCAAGAAGTATTATAAGACTTTGTGCTTAGGTGTATATTATTATTAATTGAACTGGATGAAGGTAAATAACTGGTATCCCCTTCCACACATCGATGATCTCTTTGATCAGCGGATAGGAACCCATATTTTCTTTAATATTGACTTGAGGTTAGGGTACCATCCGTTGATGGAGATACTATTAGACATACCTAGACAAAATTTAGTAATAGATATGGTCTATTCAATCTCACAGGGATTCTATTTGTTATTTGTGTACTCCTAGTATATATATGATCATTCCCAATATCTTTAAATCATATTGCATATATTAATATTGCATTGAATTTATGTAAATATATCAAAATATAGTTTCTATATTGAGAAATTGAACTTCTTAGGTGACATTATCTTAGAAATTGGATTGTTAGTGGACCCAGAGAAGGATACAACCATGTATCTTGGGAGAGGCCCAAGATTCACTTCTTGATTTGTATATTTTGGGTCTATAAGGATATTATGGACAATTCATTCAAGACTTA
Organism: Viscum album; assembly: GCA_963277665.1. Taxonomy (NCBI): domain Eukaryota; kingdom Viridiplantae; phylum Streptophyta; class Magnoliopsida; order Santalales; family Viscaceae; genus Viscum; species Viscum album. The sequence continues at coordinate 866,842,354 of OY728158.1, forward strand.
TCATTTCTAGAAGAACAGATATCTTGACCGACCAATAAATGGGTGAATTTTCTTTAGTCATATTCTAGAAATATATAAATTTTTCGGTTTTTAATAGAATGTTAACTTCATCACTAATCCTCTCCTTACCTGATTTGGGTAATAAATATACCATGTATTAGGATGCATCTATATTTGGACTCAAATAAGTATTGATATAGGAGGATAGAGTGGTTTCTTTTGGCTTTGAGTAGTTAATATTGCATGAGAGGAATTATACTACTAAGGTTATAGAGTTAGATACATTGGTATATGCACTATGATGTTGGAATAATTATCTTCTATGTGAGAGGTTTGTAGTGTACAATAATCACAAGATCCTCAAGTTCATACATTCACAAAATGACCAGAAACTTTGTCATAGGTTGCAGGTCTAGTATCTATAGTCTTTTGACTTTGAGTTAGCCTACACTCTAGGAAAGGGAAATTTCATTGCTAATACCTTAAGATATAAGTCATAGTTAGGGGTATTTAAGAGTCCTGTGATGATTGGTATATGGTATAACTCTTTTCATACATGCATTTGGATGTTTAAAAGTCCCTAGGATGAGAATCTATGACTTCAAAAATTTTAATACCCATAATCCAAGACTGGATCAAGAGATAGTAGTTATGTGATCCAAAGGGATTATATGTGAGGAAAAACTTATATGGTGGGGAGAAACTCTTAGCATGATCTCTTTGAAGGGGTTATATTCTTCTTATCCATGACTGATTATGGGTTAGGCTTCTATAAGGAGTAGAAGAGGGAGTCCCATGCCTATAAATGAGTGGTACATATTGTTATAAAAAATATTTATTGTGATCTCTATAGGTATTACTAGTGTCCAGTGATCAAAAAGGAGGTAGTTGTATTTTCTGTGAGATGTTTGACTTATTGGCAGATGAAGGAAGATATCAGAGGCCTGTTGGGTTTCCACACCCTTTTCCCATTCCATAATAGAAGTGAGAATATTTCCCCATGGAAATAGTGACATGATTACTTAATACACCATGAAAAAATGTTGTAGTTGGGGTGATCATAGATTTATTGATGAAGGTATCTCTCATTTTTTCTATCAGGTATACCTTCACCATCATTGATTTGGGTAGTCTTGATATAAGAAGATAGTTCGATTATATGGTGCTCCAAGGAGAATCATTTCTAATTGAGATCGCTATTTCATGTCATGATTCTAGCATGGTTTTTAGAAGGCTTTAGGATCATAGGTTTTCTTGAATATGTAATACCATCTTTATAATGATAACCAATATAAGCGTACGATTCAGATTCAAGAGGATATGTTACAAGCCTATGTTTTTTATTTTATTGGTTCTTGGGATAAGTATCTGGAACTCGTAGAGTTTTGTATAATAAAATCTTCTAAAAAATCCAAATAGATCCTTTCAAAGCCTTGTATGGATGGATTTGTTGTTCACCTTTGATATGGTTAATGTAAGGTGAGTAAGATCTTATTGGACCTAGTCTTGTTTCAGTACATCATAACCAGTTTAGTTGACTGGAAAGTGGTTAGTAACCCTTAAGAGCCAACGTAAATCATACAATAACCATAAAGTATAACCTATGGAGTTTTGGTTCAGTCATTAGGTTCTTATTCGGGTGTTTCCCAAACTAGGGAAAACTTGTATTTGAAAATAGGAGAAGCTAGTGTCATGGTTTATTAGGATTCTTGAGATAGTGGTGAGGGTAAATCTAATGGTTTACTATTTGGACCTTCTGAAATTCTAGAGTGCTATACATGGTGTGTTTCATGAGTCACAACTTAGAAGATATCATCTTAACCCTTATAAAGTGATGGATATTGATTATGTCGAGCTTAATGTTGATGCTTCATTTGAGGAGCATCCAATCCGTATCATGGACCATAGTGAGAAGAATATCTAAGAGAAGATCATGCCTCCTGTGTGAGTACAGTGTAAGAATGGGAATGTGTAAGAGGATACCCAGGAGAGGGAGTCAGATATGTGAGTGTAGTGGCCTGAGTTTTTCAACAATACCCCATTGTGATTCATGGGATAAAAACTTGGAGATTAGCTATTATATAGTGGGGTGGTTGAAGGATCCTATCCTTTCCCATGTATGTTTCTTCTTTTGTTTTTCTTTGAGCCCTTAAATTCAATAGATGAGCCATTATTCCCAGCTAGGTTTGTTTTTCAGAGGTGTTTTAAGGGAAAAAGAGAGGGTAATATGAAGTTTGGATATAAAAACTAATTCACACCATGAATGGTTATTCAAAATATAAATGGTTATGGGTGGATTCGATAAAATTAATTTAGTGTGTGAATGGTTTTTTAGGAAGAATTAGTTAAAAAAGTGAGATTTCATTCATGATGTGAACTGATTTTTGAGATTTTAAGATGAGGAAGCTTGTTTTTCAACATATATGATAACCCTAAGATTCATGGTGTGAAATCCTGATTCAAATTGTGAATTAGGTTGTTTCTAATAGTTTTATTAATTATTATTCCCAACATTTCTCCCAATCATTGTCTTATGTTTTCTCACATTCCAACCTTACCTTACATGATTTTAGAAGTTCTATTTGATCTAAAGGCATACTCTACTAGATATTCATATACCAGACCTAGAAATGGAAGGATAGGAAGGCAGAACCTTATTATACCTTGTTCTTTAAGGGTTTTTTATTTTTCTTCACTACTTTTGAGGTGGGTGGTCTAAACCAATTCCCCAACACCCTTTTAATTATTCTATTCTTTCAAATAATTTTGATCACACTGGAACACCGTGTACATAACCTAAATTAATTTGTAACCCACTATTTTGATGAAACTATATGTATAGACCACCTTTAAATCTATTTGTTCTATTTTTATTGAGACCAAGGCTTGTAGCCACCCAAGTAGTGTTCCAAACCTTGAATATATGTTGTAATTTGAAAATAATGAACCAAGAACCCCTTGAACAATTGGAAATTGGTAATGATTTGGATAAAATGTGATTTTTTTGTATGTGAATTGATAATAGGATTAAATTGGTAATTGGGATGATTTGATTGAGAATAAATTACATGTATCAAAAGTGGTAAATGGAATATAATTGAAATTAGTAAAAAAATATTGATGAAATATAGATATGTTTATATGTGTAATGGTAATTGTGATTAAATGATCAGTGAAATGTAAATTGCTACAATTATTATGATTATTTTGTAACTTGGTTTAAATTGATAATTTCCTTATATATGGTTATTGGCATGAATTTGGTAAATTGGGTAAATAGAATAATAATAAGATAATTGATCAATTAACTAATAAATATTTTGATAACATGTTTAACATGTTGGTGTTTGTCATCATAAATAGATTTCTTAGATTTTTGTCTTATTATGACTCATTGGCCACTTAATACTTGTGGATGAAATTATTGGTTGAACATGGTGTTCCTTATTGGATGAAATTATTTGTAGGACATGGAATTCCCTCTTGGATGAAATTATTGGTTGTACATGGCATTCCTTACCCGATAAAATTATTTGTTGGACATGGAATTCCTTACTGGATGAAATTATTAATTGGACATTACATTACTTACTCACAAAAATTATTGGTTGGAAATGGAGTTCCTTACTGTATAAAATTAATTTTTTGATATAACATTCCATCTTGGATGAAATTCTTGTCTTGATATAGTGTTCCTTCCAGGATAAAATTGTTGGTTGGACATGGCATTCCTTCTGGGATGAAATTATGATTTAGACATGGTGTTCCTTCCTAGATGAGAAAATGTGTTGGAAATGGCATTCTTTCTAGTTGGTGAACTATGTATCCAAGATAGATAAATCCAAATTAATGCTAAAGTATGTTTGGATGACCTCAGTTGTCAACTCGGAGCTTGTGAGTCAGCAGGTTACTAGATGATTCACATTAATTTATGAATCAAGGCCTCTTTTTTATCATACCATTTCATGCACTATGTATTCAGAATGGATTGTTTAGACAGTATTGGTGTCAACCTATTGATTTATACTCAAACATTTTTTGGGAACTATTTGGTACCCAGAAAAACTTCATGGATGCAGGTAAGGATAAGGGAAAGGGATACCTTACTTGATTGATTGACTTTTAGGATGGTATTGGAGCATGGATATGGGATTGAACATTGGGTTTACGACTAGGATTTTTGTATTCTTTATTTGGATACTATATTTAGTTTAATTTTATGACTTTCATAACATCATTTATATTAAGGTACATTATATAATGAAATGATTTATTATTATTATTATTTGGATTGTTTATTGTGTTTGGATGTATGATGAATTGATTCTAATAAAATATTAACTTATTTCTAAAAATATTAAAACTATGTTTCAGAGGGTATCATCGCCCCACTATGTTCCTTACATAGTCACTGCTAAAGGTAGCCTTTGACATATGTGGAGGCACTCTTGAGATCTCACAACTACTCACATAAATTATGTGATATAACATCAGGCTTCGGATGTTACAAATAACTTGGGATAATCCTAAGGTGTCATAGATTAGAAATAAGGTTCCATGATTTAGAAATCTTATGAATTATTATTCATGATTATATGATTTCTCACAATGATTATTGTTTCTCACAATTGTTTTTGGGGTTTTAGTCAATGTATAGAACTGAGAGGAATCTTATTAACATTGAAGGTGGTAGGAAATACAATGATTTTACTATTTAACATCCAAATGAAATGGGATCTATAATGAGAAAGCTTATGATTATTCCTAACCATATATCTTTATATATTATTACTATCCTCAATAGGGGAGGGTTTATTAGCACAAAAAATAATAGAAAATGGAGTTTCATGAAATTTCAGGTGATAATACCATGGAGGGAAGATGATTTAGCTTCCTAAATTTCATGAATGTGCAAAGAATCACTCATGTAAATGTCTCAATTTAATGGTAAGATGTATTATGTGTGTAAAATTAGTCCACAAATCAAGTAATTGTCAAAGGAAAATTAAGAGTTTAATGGTGGGAAGTAAAGTTAATTCTAGGGTAACATTTATAGTTAAATGTCTTATTTTTAGTGAATTTGGGAATTATCCAACTAAATAACCTAATATAAGGGATAAAATCTAGACCAAGGAGGATTCAATGATATATCAATTGATTATGTGGATAATTATTCTTAAGGTACACTTATCCTTAACTAAAAATTTGGGGATATCATGTTAATGTTTGTAATAATGTTCCCTATAAAAATATTATTATTCTTCCTTTAGTGGGATTTGATATGTTTTTGAGCATTGATTATCTCTCTATAAATATATACCATATAAATTTATATTGTAAGGAAATAAAATTTAATATTCCAAATAAACATATGATCGTCTGTAGTTGTGAGGATTTCAGAAAATCGGCCCAGGTCGACCTAACATGTCACTGATACGATCCACCATAAGGCCACAAGCATACCTCCTTGTATGCTATAGGCTAACGACTTGAGATGATGGTCTAATAGAAAAAGTAAAGAGACAATAATATTTGGTTAAAGTTAAATACAAACAGGAATAACTAAAAAATATAAAGGATAAACACCAGAGTATGATAAATAATTAAATTGAAAAAACAATATGCAATAATAAATGAAATTTCACATACAATCATATAGAACAAAATCTTGTGAAACAAACAATAGTTGGTCTCCCACTGACCCAACCACATATAATAAATAAAAATAGATATTAAATACATCAGGATCTACTACCAACTCTGAGATAAACCACATACAAGGTCTCCATGACTATTGAGCTACACCAACCTGATCCTAAGACTCCACGTGAGCTTCGCTATTGGATCAAACAACACTAGGCCTCCACTCGATCCACTAAAAAAACCTAAACTCCATCTAAAATTAGACACAAGGCCCGAACACACCCCATGATGCATGTATTGGGGTGAGAAATAAATCTAGGTAGGCCGTCCCCAATAGTGAAACTATAATATTCTATCATATACAAGTGTATTCACAAGTGATATTCTTAGCCTAGTTAAAAACTAATAATAGATGTCATGGAATAAATAACTAAATAAAATAAAAGGGGGCCAAAAGAATAAAGAAAACAACCAACTATGGGTTCTAGCCAAACACCCAAGGTAAGTATACCCCCGCTATAGTCCACACCAGAGAATTTATAGCACACGGATCACCCTACCACATGAAATCAGGTGTATCCACTAGATCTACATAGTACCTCTGGGATATCTAAATAAAAATGCATTATTATAAGACCCCATGGAGTAGCTATATGATTTAATATGATAACATGCAACTACCAGGATCTAGGTCTCTAATGGAATTATATAAACTCGAAAATGGACACTACACCATACCCTATAGAACCTATCTTATCTTGAAAGTCCTTAAAAAAAATCATGCTCTAAACAAGGGAAAAACTGTATACAATTACCAAGGTGTCCCTCCACCTGTGGGCTCGACAAATATATTGTCCCATGGGTCTCATCTTGCAAAATCCTAGGTAAATAAATACATATGACATTTTCATATTTATTAATATTTTTGAATTAAATATTAATAATACTTTGAAGGGGTTTCTATGTTTGATGGCATACCCTACACACAACAACGAGTTTGAAATCTTACGTTGCACACTAATAATATAATAATATTATTGTAAATGGTAGTTAATGCCTTGTCGTTGTATTGGAGAGAATTAACAGAACAAACTATAATATGATTATTCATGTTTTTTAACTGTGTTTACATTTATCTAATAAAATTTAAAGGCATAAAATGTGAATGAATCTAATTTTTAGCATAATTTACTTTAAAAGGTTGATTTACCGCCTTTTGATGGAGAACCCTCTTTAAATATGATTTTGGTCACTTTTATACGTTCTATTTGGCCAAATAAAATTCTTCATTAGAATCGGGAAATCTAAATTCACTTTGGGTAAAATTTTGGTATTTTTCTGATAAAATTCAATTTTTAATGAAAAGTGAAAAATACTTTATTTTTAATTCAAAACTTACTTTTAATAGAATTTATTTATATGGTTAGATTATCTTTCTAATTGGTTTTAATGTTTAATGAGATTATATTTTTACCATTTAATCCAATATTTTCCATTGGAAATAATTTCACATTGAAATTGGACATAAACAAGTGTCAATCTTTTGATAATTATTATTTCTTAAAAACATGCTTTTGTTTTGACAGTGGGAATTAATTTTAAATTAATTTCTTCCACTTCTGTGTTTTTAATTTGTAAAAATGGATTCCATATTTGTAATTAAGAGGTCTGAATTTTGTAAATAAGTAACGTTTTTTAGACATTATGAATATTTACTTCAGAAAATATTTTATTTACTATGGTTAAAGGGTAAATCTAGTAAATAAGGGTAAACAAATATTATTATAATAATAGAAAATTACTCTAACATGTGTCCCAATCCTTTTCGTTGATACATATATGACCATGGGAATCATCGAGTTGATTTTGGGACTCCATGTAGCCACTTGGGAGTGATAATGACACTTTATATTAATTTATTTAATGTAATGACAAAAACGACACAAACAAATATCTTTTAGTAAATTAATTTTTACATAAGGTTATATAAGCTATTTTTTTAACTATAAATATTCATTGGAATTATAAAATAATTTCATACATCATGGTATTTATTTTTATAACTTTTAGACATCAAATAAATAAAATTATTTATGACAAAAAAATGATGCAGTATTTACCTCATTAATAAATGATTTTAATAAATACGATTATAATTATTACAAAAATATCCAAAACCCATCCAATTATTATTGGATGATTTTATTTCAAACCCAAGTCATATTATCTTTGACTTTAATGATTTTTGGACCTTTTGAAACTAACTATAAGTTTATAAGAAAATTACATTTTCAAACTTTCCTAAAGATCCCCTCCTCTCCCTTATAAAAGGACACCACTTCTAAACCATTTCTCATGCCTCTCAAACCCCTTGTATCATCCAAAAACGACCCAAATAAGCTCTCAATGTCCCTATCTTCCTCCTATAATCCTTACCCTAGGCATAAGGCAATTCAAGAAGTCTTTTTGCTTCAAACCAAAGAGAATTTACCCGAATTAAAGGTAACAATTTATCTTAAATTCTTTTCTTTTATTTTACTTCTCCAACCCCTAAACCCTTTTTGTTATTTTATTTTATAACAGAATAAGTATCCTCAATATACTAGGATGTTTTTATGATAATTATTAGAACTACACTTACACACAAATCCATCTAATGGATAAATAACATACTATTTCTGTGGATGAAAAATTAACACCTCACGAAACGATGATTGTTCAATTATCTCCTAATGCCTCTCAGGGTGGCCATTAATATGGAACTGTATTTATATTTGATATATATTATGTTTATGTTTTCTTTATTCTTCTTTATTTTTCATTTATATCATTACTTTATGGTTTCTATTATGGGTAAACGCGAGAATTTCATTTTAGGAAGTGCGGACTATCGCCCCCTCAAAGTGATATGACTCGTTAATTCCATGTGTGGGATTTATAAAGAATGAAGTTAATGATATTATATATGATATTATACTAGAATTATACTATAACTATGTATCATTATGTTTTAATTCCATTAAAATATTAAATAGAAATGGAAGTATCATTCATACGTACGTACGACTTACCGTCTCCATGAACGGTGCATTTCATTTCATACCTCTATGTGTTATGTAATATTATAAATACATATATATATATATGTATATACTGGATATATATGATATATATGATATCTAAATCATGAATATCATTCTGGAGATAATATATTATTGACCACAAGGACAAATTGTAATTATAAGGTGTTCATTTATGACTCAATTACCACGTATCGACAAAACGAACGTTATTAACTTAAATGATTACATAATGTTTATAAAACGGTAATAAATGATATAAAAGGAATAATAAACCTAAAAAATTTTCTGAAGAAAGTATAAATTCACTTTAGTTTATTATTCAGGATATTAAAGAACAAATTATTCAAGTTGGACATGAGGTAAGGGACATCGTCTCAATCTCCTTTCATTAAGGCATATTTTTTTATACAAAACATTATGGTATATGGTGTGTAAACCCCTTTGAAATTTAATTTTATTCAAAAGGAATCTTTTCTCTACTAATTTTTTTACTAAATGACAAACAATAATGTTTTTTTAACATACGTAGTGACAACGATCTTTCTGCCACTGTGAGTATTTTTTGATCTTTGGCTTCCTTAACAATCTGTATTGTTTTTTAAAAGGAAAATAAATACCATATACTATTTTATGTATTTTGTAATTTAAAATGGTTTTGATAATGGAATTTTTATGTTAAAATATTTAACTAATATACTATGATTGAAATGTGGAAATGTTATCTTTCTTTTATGTTTTTTTATGTGTTATGAATATGTTATTAATCTTGGGAATTGTTTACGTATACGGGAGGTTCCATGATAAACCTAGGGTAGGTGAGACCGAGATAGCTCTCCTATGAATTGGGTAATGTGACAGAGGTAAACATGAATGTTTCTCCAAAAATATTTGGGGAATATACTGTGATGGTTTTTTCAATTGTAACTCCCTACGTAGCTGTGATAGCTACAATGTAAGTATGATATGCATGCCAAAATTTACCTTTAAGAATTATGTTTTCTATGTGTTATTCATAAATGTTTTGATTTCATGAGGTATGTTAAAAGGATTATGTTTTTATGGAATAATGTTTACTTTATTTATTTCATAACCTTTATTGAGATTCTTATGCGCATCCCACTTTTTGAAATGTTTTTCACAAGACTAAATGATGAATAGGGTCAAGGATAGGATCAAGGAAATTTCATGCTGTCTAAAACATGGAACTAGACATGACTCTTTTATTTAAGAGTTTTTATTTTCTGAAAAATAGAGACTGATTAGAAGTGTCTAGTATGTAATTTTTGAAATGTAATGTAATAGGTATGGCCTAATTCTCAAAAACTCTAAACCTGAAAAGATCATTAATGTGAATTATTCATTTAATTCAAGATTATGTAATGTTTAAGGCCGGGTCCTTATACATCTATCCATGGGCCCAATAGATACACATTCCCTAGCGCCCTATATATGTATCCAATAGTCCTTATCATCCATTTATGGTAACCTATACCCAATTCATAACTCTAAACTAGAGGGTTTCACTAATCTAGATATCATGTTATCTCCCTAAGCCTGTATAACCTTAACCAGCCAATAGAAGAGATAACTTGATCAAAAATAGGGGACAACATCTAGTTTATGATATCCCAATGGTCTCCACAACAAATCAAGTCCTAAGAAGAAACTATATCAAACAACTTAAACAAAGGCCACAAGAATCTGGGTCGATCCAACTCTTGAACCCAACATCCAAAAATACGAACTAGTATCAATAATCAAAACATATCTAAATACCATCCAACACATGGGTAGATATAACTATAAAACCCATCAACCAAAAATATTAACTAGAAGTGTCGATAAACTCTTAGATAATAGTCAACCCGGATGTGAGATAGTCCAACTCCCAAACTCTTCATCTGAAAAGCTGAACTAGCAGTTCCACTCATCTATTAGCTTACAATACTTAGATCTATCATGGTTCTTGGTGTCACAATAGAAAGTGAAATCCTATAAGGGACTCCCCTACTATACCTGATATCTTGGACCATTCCAATCAAATGATAATAAAATGGAAAAAAAACATAGTAAAAGAAGGACACCATATGGTGGATTCCTCTATCTAATCCAAAATATTGAGCCAATCCCAATACAAGAAACATCCTCAAGTGACCCTAAATAGTCTCTAATGGATCCATGATTAACAACTCACCCTCAAGGGAATCCAAAATCATGAGGATGCATACAATCGAATTCTCAACTATCCTTATGAACACCTCAAAAGTAGAAAAACCTACATGGTATCCTCAGTACAAGTGAAACCATGAGGAAAATACCATTATAAGAAATCATCAACTGGCCTCCATAGAAAGAAAAATATCCCCAGGTAATATGTTTCCCATAATGGAATCAAAATGGGAACCTCAACCCCATATCAACATCATAAAATCAGCTAGTCATAACCTTCAACCCATAACATCAACCCAACCTGAAGGATATAACAGGTCATATCCTAAAACAAAGATCTATACCTAAAATGATCTAACCTTGAGAAACCATTCCTTATATTTAAGAAAAATCTAAGATATCCTCATTGATACTACTCAATCCCACCTTTCGGAATCTAGTTAAAGGAATATTGACCAAAACTAACCTAAAATCCACAATCCAAGCCAACTAATGAGAACATAACCCTAACTCAGATCTCGCGTCTCACAACCCAAACTGTTGGAGGATTATGAAACCAAAACATTAATAAATCCTCCTAAAAATTCTTTAATATAATAAAAAACTATCCATAAATCCCCTAAAATAGAAAAGATACCACCACCATGATCTATGTGGAAAAATTATTTGAATTGACTACTCTGAATTCTAATTCTCACTCCAGGTAAAAAAAACTAGTGAAACACCTCTGAGGAGGGAGTTCATAACGTATTCCTCGGGTATACAACATATTCCTTAAAAGACCCTCCATAGTCATATATCCTAGATGACCTGGAATTCACTTATCCCAAGAACACGAAGTGTGTATAACTTGTATAGGGTACCTACCCATGTAACTCATCCTAACTCAGAATGTAAGACACCCAAATATACATCATTCATTTAACACACACAATGTATCTCCCAAATAAGGTATTTCATGACCCCTTCCTCAAAAGGCACAACTACTGGGATAATAATTAAGAAAGAGAGATAATGACCCTTGATTCCATCTTCTAGTAGAACTTGGTTTGGTGACTAGTTTGAGGGTATAAAAAATCTCAATATAGGAGGCATTTACCTCTATAAAATATGTAGGATCAAGAGATAGGGTATAAAATTCAATAAAATACATTCCACTATATAAAAGAAAAATAGAACAATCCCAAAATTCATGTATAAAGAAAAAATATATCGGTAAAAGTATCCAAAAGTAAATACCCAAAAAAAATATAAGGTAGTAACATAGAATCTATCTACTGGTTTGAGGTAGAAATGTCCAGTATGGTTCACATAGTCCTCTTATAAACCTACAAATTAGTTTTATATACATAAGTTGATCATAAAAGTATAGTAAATAGGAAAAAACATCATTCATTCACATGTGAAGGAAGAATACTAATTCATTAGTGAGAAATCAGTAGAACCAACAACACCTTACTAAGTCAACTAACAAATCACATCATCATCATGGATAAGTTTCCAAATAAAACATCCATGTATAATAAAATAATATTTATAATATTCATAAAGGGTAGATGATGATATCATTTTTTCATGAAACACTATTCAATTAAATTCTCATTATCCTAAGAATGAACCATCGTGGCACACCCTAGGGTCAATCATTAGTAGGCCACTCATAACAGACATATATTTTAATTGTCACTATTATAAATCTACCTAATATAAAACTAATAAAATAATATATATAGTGGGTTTTAAATAAATGAAAATAATATATATATATATATATATATATGAATGCAAGAAAAACAGAACGAATAAAAAAACACAATAGATAAGATAAGACATAAAGAAGTCAGTGAAGAATCATTGTCATTCTTGGGAGATCATGGTGATGAAATCATCTTTCTGTAAGAATATTTATTCTAAAAAGTATAGTTAGTGTTGAGTTCAACCCTATCACTCAACACCTTCCCATGAAATGTTATTATCCCACACAAACCCTACACTTGCTTGATAATACACACTCGCATCATCACCATAATTAGACTCCACCCTGGAAGCAACATTGTGACGATGAGGGAGAGGAATAAGATTAAAATAGGAAGAAGAACTCGATAATAGTAAAATTGGAGTGAAACCTACACCAAAACCATTTCAACACTATTTAAATTTTTAGAATAAACTAAAGAGAAAATTTTAAGCACAACTAACACAAGAACCACCACTCACCCCCCTCAAATAATAATGAGAGTGAGTTCTCCACTTGCATGAAGATTAGAAGGATCACAGTGGGTGAACACAAAATATAAAATGAAGGAAAATTTAAATGAAAAGAAGAAGAAAAATAAATAATCTAATATACAATAAAAATATAAAAAACATGTACAAAAACTAAAATATACCTTTCCCCTTTGAAATGGATATCCTTTGAAATAGAAAAAGAGGTGTGAGTTTATAGAAAAAGGTTTAAAAATGTTCTGGCTTCAATTATATCTACCGGATTGTTACACATTTTACCTCTAATAAATGGATGATTCTTGGAAATGTTTCTTCATGAAAATTGTTCCTACGATTTATCTTCATTCAACCTCAAAAGTTCATCGAGATTGGTATCCAGATGTAGGAGTTAGTATAGATTTACACTGAGAATTTAATTTTGTCTAGGTGACTGTTCATATTCCAATGAAGCAAGTTCCCATGAATTTATTCCATTAAATAACATTGAATCATTTGGGTACGCAACCAATGACGTTTTCCCCAGATTTGTTATAGGCCCTTGTCAAATATGAGCTTATTTGGACTAGTATTTTAAGAGAGAAGGGTCCAAGAATAAAATTATATAGATCTGTACAAAGATTTCGAGGCTCACCTTATGAGTTGGATTTGGAACTCAAAATGATTTATTGATCTTGGGGTCAAGAAGGATTAAATGTATCCCATGATTTTAAGAACTCCACAAAAAAGTAATTTCATAATTTCCCTCACTTTAGAAAATGATACGACCAAAATACATAAATAAATAAAAACAGTTAAAATGAAAAAGGCCATTTTTTCAATTATGTTCAAAATACATCAAAACCCATAAAATGTGACTATTTACCTAAAAATAATACAATGGTGGGATTAAAATTTTGATATTAAAATTAAAATAATTTAAAATATAGGATTTTTCAGTACCCAACACTGCTTTCCCAATCATTTTCCACTCTCACAGCCCAAATACGTATGTCTTGGTGATCCCATATCTTCTATATAACATGTCACATACCACCACCATGGCACGGTCACATAACATATTGCTTTCTAACACCTGGTCCAACACATCATATCACCTCCCCATAACATTGGCACATCACATCATTCCCGTAGAAACCCAGGCCAATACATTACATCATAACCACATATCCAAGGAAGTAGGGTATCGTGAACCTGAAGGACGTCGACCTCATTCCCACATCCTTCCATGAATAACACCTATGATAAGCTATATCATCACATCACATATCACCCGTAGATACCTTGTATAACAGATCACATCACCACTACTACACTTTTAACTTCTGTCCATCACTACCTATTTATATCAACATCACTTGTAATAGATAGAAGGAAAGAGGGGTAGCTATCCATCCATCCTCACTACCAAGATATTGGGAAATACACCCCCATATATATATACATATTTAGGTGCCAGCATATGGTGCTCGATGTAGGTGGGGGCATATAGAAAATCTAAAGGAACATATATGGTATATATATAAACTCATACACAAGCCTAACCTATGGGTTCACATCAAGAACTAACCAACTCAAGTCTTCATATAAGGCCTCAAAAAACTTACACTTATGCTACCTCCTCTAAATGAAAAGCACCCAAAAACCATTATCCACATCTCACATTTCAACGTTTCTTTACAATTTTAGGCAATTTCCAAATTTCACATTACCATCCAAATTTCATTTAAACATCCCATGCATTTCATATTTCTTTCCCATTTATCTCATATTAAAAATAAACCCCATTTAACCAATTACACATTATTAGTCATTAACCATTTCCATGTCATTAAAAAAACTATCCCATGCAATTTTAGTTTCAACATTATTGTTTAAATTCCAATACTGCCCAGAAAAATTAGCATAAAACCAACTACATAAACAAACCAAAAATCACAAATTCCCATGCCAAAAATCCCACACAACAATACAATACTTCCATCACAAATGCCTTATAGTACAACCACACATCTCATTATGTTACCACCACAAACACCACAACTGCACATCGTCACACCACAGTATGATAACACCACAACACAATAACCCCACACCCCACAACTACAATTCACACATTCGCAAGCCACACCACTTTTCACCTCATCACATAACATTTTCTAAATTAATAAAAGGTTTATCCATTGCTTCCACTTATTTATTTTAGGGGAATTCTAATACAATATATATATATCTAGGGGAAACTAATTTATTATGCAAGTGAAAGTGGTTAACCATTTATTCACTGGTGTGTCACAAAAATCACACATAAAGGCCTTCATGGAATATATCAATTCAATAAAAACAAAGGCTCCCTATAACCATGATTTTTAGCTGTATAAAAATCATGGATAATCTCAGTATCACAATATCAATAAGATATAAAAGAATACGAAAATTTTACCTTCACTTTAAATTCAATTGAAATGATTAATTTATCCTTTTTAATCAAGATTAAACTATAAATCTAAAAGATAACAAGATTAAAAGCATCCTACATGATACACTAGGTGAGAAACAAAGGATCCACTACTATAAATAAATATTTTTTATCCTCTATATAAGGTCAGAATAAGAACAAAGCCACCCTTTATCACCATGTCCAAGGACAGAGCCTCTACCATCTTAGAAAGCAACTACCACCTCACTATCCCATTGAAACAATAGAAAATAAATAGATTTCCCTTTTCAAAGCAACCTCCAAGACCAGAAAAAATGGGGAAAACTGGGAAAAAGAAGGGAGGAATCCACCAAGACCAACACGTACTGATCCTCCAAGGATGGGGTGAACACCACAGAAATAGGGATAAAGGGGACCCTTATAACAGACTTGGGTCACTCAAGAAATGAGATAAATAAAGAAAAAGTGAGGGAGTATAAGGGTCTTTGGATTTTTGTACCCATCCTACAGAATACAAGACCACAATGTAGCCCTAGAAAGATGCCATAGAATAACTGAACTTAATGGGGACTATGTCTTAGCCTGGATGACCATGCTACATCCTGGATATTCAAACTAGTTTATGAGGAATATGGATACCCTCATGGTGTAGATTCTATAAAAGGGGAAGAACACCATGGAATAACCTAGTCTGTTTCATCACATGACCTCTCAACTGGGAAATAGGTTCCACCATATCTTTATCTCCACTATGAATCTATGCCTAAAAAAGCAGTAGCCTCAAACTCTGCCCCTGCCTCTACCTATGCCACAACTTATCTTCCACACTACAACCATCACTTGTTAAGAAGGGACTATACTGCAACCCAATATCCATATAATAACTACTCAAAAATTGGATGTATCATTGAAAACACCTCCAACCAATCACTACACTATAGAAAGACCCACCTAAACCACAACAAATACCAGTATAGCATAGTATGAGGCTCCATGTAATAACCCTGCCAAAAATGGTAGTGACACCTCCCTTCTCTTCCAGAACACCTCTAAAGAACCTCAAAACGTCCCCCATACATCTATTACAATGGAATTCCCACAAAGTAACAGTGTTAAATTTCTAGGACATTAAATATTATACCTATAAAACTATTCTCTCCCTCGAGAATCAAAACCAACTTAGGAGATAGGGAAAAGGTCCAAACAACCGTCCCTTGAGATACCTCTCAACGATCTCGTTATAGCCCAAACACAACCACCCCACTTTACCATTTTTCCCACTCGGCACAAGACACCTCCATTATAGATAACCAACAGTACCACCTTATCATCCCCTAAAAAAACCAAAATAATGATCACCATAACCACTACATATCACCACTACAAGTGTACAGATAATTGAATTCCCTCTCTCATGTCAAGATATTGTCCACCGTCAACATCACTGAATCACTCGCACAATTTTAATCATGTAATGGCGTAATACATATCGATTAGTAATTAGGTATTACCTTATTCATATTCTTAATGATTATGTCACACATCATAACAAGGGATGCATGAATCATAAACCACCATGATTTTAAACTTTACATCATCAATCCAACAAAATAAGTTAAAGAAAATTCAGTTAAAAACAATTAGGGTACTAGGATCACATATACATATTGCACTCCCAAGTACTCTCTTATAGGACACCATGCATGTACATCACATGAACCAAAGGAATATTCCATCATCACAGTACCTTCTCCCGATGATTTTTGATCTCCACTGGCAACTTCTCTAATTTCACAATATCCTAGATATCCAACTTTCCCCTCTCAATGGAATGAGATTCATCATTAATATATCGATAGAGTTGAGAATTTTGGAAGAAACCGTGGATCCATTCAAGAAACGGTGGATGTACCAATCGATAGTCCACTTTTCCAATGTTTCCTAACACCTCAAATGGTCCAAAACCATGGGAGAAATCCCAGCCCCTACCAAACCACCATTTCCCACATCGAGGGAAAACCTTAAAGAACTTGTGTTCCAAAAACATGAACTCTAAGGTCTTCATCCTATAATTGACATATGACATATTCTAGTCTGGTTATAATTTTATTCTCTCCTAAACAAGATAATCCTTATTTCTTGTGCTCTGCACCACATCCAAACTAGGAACTGAAAAATCTCTAACCTTGGTCCAATATAATAGAGGATGACACAACTGCTCATACAAATCCTCAAAGCAGCCATAATTATATAAGAATGATATCTATTATCATAATAAAACTAATCCAAGGTTATGTGATATTCCCAATACCTGCTATAGTCTAAGATGCACACCCACAACATATCCTCTAATGTATGGATAGTCTGCTCTATCTGTCTGTCTATCTGAGGGGCATGGTAGTGAAGAGGTGTAACTATGTGTCAGAAGCATGTTGGAATCCCATCTAAACTTGAAAAGTAAAATTTATTCCGTATTCTAAGATAATGGACATTATAGATCATTGAAAATACCCCACCTCATCAGCATACCTCCTTGCTAAAACATTAACATTATCAAAATACTTGATCACTAAGAAGTGGGATAATTTTTCTAACTGATACACAATTACCTAGATGGAATCACAGCCTCCCTGAGATTTGGATAAACCTATAAATAAATACATTTATATTTTATTCAATTTCCACTCAATAATATCCATGTTATACAACAACCCATAAGGAACACGATGTTAATCATTTACATGATGGGAAATATAACATTAAGCCACAAACTTTACCACCTTCTGTTTCATCCTAGACAACAACAAAACACCCACAATCCATGGTACATCTTGCATACTCCTTAGTGTACCACCAAACGTGAAATATGAAACTCAAAAAGGAATACCATGAAAATCACTATTGAAACTAATACACTTCGTTAATAAAACATCCTATTTTGACCATCCTTCAACCATCCCTCTGGGGAATCACCATAGTCAACATGATCACACATCACCATTACCTATGATTATCCCCACGTAGATTCATCTACTTTCTGCATCAGAGAAGACTTCACTGTCATCTGAAAGAATAATCCTCCACCATCAACCACCCTCACATATAAGTGAAGCTTTTAACTCCTACATCACTCTTGAAGCATATCTAGACTCTTAGACCACATCCCTATAAGATTTATTTCGTAAATAATTGGCCAAGGAATTCCCCTTTCTAGAGGTGTAGTAGATATAAAAGTCATAGTCCTAAATAAACTGCATCCACCTACACTACTGTAGATTTAGATCACACTGAGAAAATATATACCTCAATCTCTTATGGACTATGAATACCAAAAAGCGCTAAAAAAGAGGTAATGTCGGTACAACTTAAACACAAACACAAATCCTTCAAAATATAGATCATGAGTGGCTGAGGTATGCTCATATGGAAGAAAATGTCGAGACCCATAATAGATCACCACCCTCTATTGCATCAAAATGCATACAAATCCCAGATAGTAAGCATCACTGAAAACCTCAAAAATCATGCCATCTTATGGTAATTAAAGAACTGAATAACTTTTTGAAGATAAAAAACACTTCCTAACATTTATCATTCCACAAAAAAATCTTTTTTATTCTTGATCAACACTATTAGTGGAGATGAAAATCAAGATAAATTGGGTATAAACCTCAGATAATATCCTACAAGACCAAGGATGCTACTAACCTCTTCCACATTCATGGGTGATACATAGGAAAGAACTTCCTTAACATTTTATGGGTCCATAAACACACCTTTATGGGATATCACATGCCCAAGGAAAAGTATCTCTTTAATCTACAACACACACTTAGACAACTTCATATAGATCTGGCAGTGTAAAAGAACATTCAAAAAGACTATGAGATGAGTGACATGTCCTTCCTATATATTTGATTAGATCCATAAGTCGTTAATTAAAATGGCTAAAAATTGGTCCAGGAATTCATAGAACATAGAGTTCATGATCCCCATGAACACAGTTGGTGCATTCATGACACCTACTAGCATTACCATGAACTTGATGTTCCCATACCCGCATATAAAGGAAATCTTTGGGATATCATCATCCTTCAACTAAAACTACAGATACATAGATTTTATACCAATCATAGAAAACCAACTCACTCCTCTTAACCGGTCAAAAAGGTCGTTGATCCTTAGAAGAGGGTAATGATTCTTTATTTTCACCTAATTTAACCTCTAATAGTGTATAAAATTGGTATAATATCATATTTTTTCTTGATGAATAACCCTGGAGCACCCTATGACCAAACACTAGGATAGATAAAACCCTTTTACATTATATTACCTATCTAAATTCTAAATTCCCACAACATGGAAGGTGACATATGACAAGGAGCCATCAAAATCAGAGAAATAGTAGGATGTAAGTCTATCCCAAAATCAACACTGTGTTGAGGGGTTAGAATCACAACCTCTTTAGGGAAAATATACAGCATCTCCCTAAAAACCCTTGGAACCATCTCCATCCTATTTTCCACTAATTCTAATAAAAACTCATCCATAAAAGAAAAGAAGGGTCTCTACATATCTACTTCCCACATGACGACTCCTTTCTTTAATGAAAACTACATACTGAAAATCTAAAGCTGAGAACATGACTATACACTATGAGAATTTGAAAATATCATGCATCGAATACAACTAGTTGATGCTGATAATGAAATCATACAATTGGTTCTAAAGCAAGACCAGATCCTCATGGGACTGATGTTTCTCCATCAACAATCTACACCCTTGGCATACATCAAACAAGTTGTTTTGGATCCTGAATATCATAGTCAACACTAGGGGATTGGGAGGACTTTTTATGTATAGTCCTAGAGTACAAACTATATTAGGTGAAACAAAGTAGGATGAATCTCCTAAATCCAAAAAATAAAGGTAGATAACAAACTGAGAATACCTCGACTGATCTGTACCCCTATAGTGTTGTGACTTCCACTATGCGCAACTGACTATGACCAATTCCTTTTCTTCTCTACCGATGTTCACCTCCATGACCATGCTCAAATTAAGGTCCCTAAAAATAAGGAACGTCCTCATCTTGGCCACTACTTTCTTTATCCTCTATTAGCAGAGCATAAATATGTTACCCCTGCTATTGAAATGACCTAACTGGTAACTGCAGTTGAGGATAGCACTGAACCTTACCACATCTATCAAACTGATATTGAAGGACCACTAGGCACTGTTTATTACAATGGCTACAAACCCCATAAAAATCACAATGGCCAGAAGTACCTTAGAGAATCATGGAAACCTCTGGCCCTATAAATCTAGAATGGAAGCTATTGAGGTCAACTCTTTGCCAGTCGAAACCTCAAAGGCCCTAGTTCTTGAGACCTGCCACTGATAACTCGGGTCTTCAAAGAACCCTAATAGACCCCCTGTCATGACATACCTCCTTATGAGTGCATCTTATCGATCATATCTGCCTAATTTTGGACCTCCAAATACATTGGTTATATAAAAGTGGTAACTTCATATTGTATTGAAGGATATACAACCTTCTCAAGACATCTTACACGAGTCTCTTTATCTAAAAAGGAATTGAAAAAAAAACATTGCAGATCCCTGAACTTAATTCCTAGATCATGTATAGAAATTCTTTTTTTAAAGAGAAATAATCTCTTTCCTCTTCACTACCATCATGGTCAGTGAAATAAAATCTGAATGAAACTCTGTAACATCCTGGCAACAACACCTCTTCCTACTTTCGCTCACCGAGAAATGACTTCCACCACTAATGCACATATACTTACATATGAATAACTACATATGGGTACTAGTAATCCACTAAGGAATAGATCAAACTGAATGATATATTAAGCTCTTCTAGTTATCTCTCTATCTCAAAATATAAAACTCTATCCTCGTACATACCCAAATCTAGTCACTGAAAATCGCACAATTCTATCTACTAAGCCTTATCCTCCTCTTCCAAATCAACCCTATAATGATCAAACAAATTATACTATTGAACCTCAATTAACAAAAACAAATACATATGATTACCAAGATCCATTTATGAAATGGAAACTAGTATTTTTTAATCCCAATAGTATGGAATTTTATTACGATTTATTAAATTCATTTTAACTTTCCCAAAACTACCCAATTCAAAAAAGAAGTCAAGTCAATTATGATGAATATACCTCTCCAAGGTCTGTACCCTAAAGATAGGTCCACCTCACTTATTCATTAAATAATCTTAGATCTAATTCACTGGATTATATGGGGGACTAAAATCTCATGTCCTATCTAGTCTCCTTGGCCTATTTCATACACCAAGGTCAGTTAAAACTATTTCCATACCAACACATTGAATACTCACTATGCCTAACTCTAAAATATATCATATATCTCATCCATATTCTTTCATACCACTCATTCATGACCTATTCCCTCCAGAGGTACCCCTCCATGGATGGGAATAAAGAAAGAGAGATAATGGTTCCCTGATTTCCACCTACAATTGGCTATGGGTTGGTGACTAAAACTAGGGGTATAAAAACCTGAATATGAGAGGAATTTCCCCTATAAAATATTTAGTATTGAGATATAGTATATCATAATTAATCAAATCCATGTAATAATATAAAATAAACATGATACTATCCCACAATACATTAATAAATAAAATAGATATAGGTAAAATTATCCAAAAGTAAATACCCCAAAGAAAAGATAAGGATTCAACATGAAAAATGTTCAATTGTATGAGATATTAATGTCTAACCTGGTCCACATAGTCCTCATAGAGAACATAAAATCAGTTTTAAATATATGGGGTGACTATACAAGTATACTCAGTATGAAAAAATTCTCTCATGCGCTTGTGAAAGGAAACATACTAATGCACCAGTGAGAAAATACCATAACCAACAACACCTAAACACATGGGCTAACCAATTCCATCCCGACCCCGAGTAACACTATAAATAACAAACCCAATTATAACAAAATAATATAAATTATATCAATAAAGGGTACCCCATACCACTTTACCAATGACTTTCCACTCTCATATCTATAAATATCCATACTTTACATACATTGTTAATACTTCAAAATTGAATCACACTTATTACAACATATGACAGAACCACAAAGGACCGTATAGGTATAGTGTCTATAGAAACTGGGAAACATAAACAACTGGTTCATAAATCTTCTACAGTGTCTCCCATTTATTTCATCATATCTAGGGTCCCTTTTAGCATATTCTACTTAATATCCATCTTCCTGGCTTGGGGAAAATAAAACATAAAAGGGTGAGCTCAAATGCTCAGCAAGGGCAAATAAAGGAAATAAAAATCATATCATATCTTTTTAAAAATCATAACCTACAAAAGAGATAATAATATCTTAACATGGAACAAATCATAGAAGTGAAAATGAGATCCCCATAATCATAACATGAAACGTGAAACTTTGTGGCATGCACACATAATCATGGAAAATCATTTCTTGTTAGTCATGACTCATTTCCAAGACTATCTTAGTGGAAAAAGTCCCTTTCTGAACCGAGTCACCCTCGTTCCAGTCCTATTTCACTGAACCGGTATAACCTACCGTTCCAGCCATGTCTATCTCATGAGATAAAAAATCTTTACCCAATGCATTGGAGGGAGATATAGGTCCCACCCATCTTATAATTATTCCTTTCTTATGTGTGCCACATAATCATAAACCATACATCATAGCGTAACCCATGTAATAAAAATGGGATTCTTAAACAACATGACATCATAAAACAATTCATATAAGATAAAGGAATTCATAAAAATATTTCAATCACAACATAATCAAATCCATGTAATAATAGGGATAGAAACAGAATCCATTATTATCTTAGATGGAAAATAATTTTGATAAAACACTTGAAATCCATTCTTGAGGAA
This sequence comes from Viscum album, assembly GCA_963277665.1. Lineage (NCBI taxonomy): Eukaryota > Viridiplantae > Streptophyta > Magnoliopsida > Santalales > Viscaceae > Viscum > Viscum album. The sequence continues at coordinate 866,865,864 of OY728158.1, forward strand.
AATATCCTTTCAACTTCAAAAACACTTTTCTTTTCATAACATGTCATAAAATTATAAAATAAAAGAATTTGATTAAAAATAAACATGAAAACTTGTAAGGGAAGTTTCTTGGAAATAATGTTTTAAAAATCCATTCATGCCGTATAAGTTTAAAAAAAACATTCTTCGTACTTTTGTCGGAAAAGTCAAAAAGTACCTCGTACGAAAAAAGACAAAAGATTCCTTTCATACATATTACTAAATACTCACCGAAGGGTAAAAATGGATTTAAAAAATTGTAGGTGGATGGAAATAATACTAAATATTGATGAAACATGGATTTGGATGATAAAATACACCCCAGTAAATACTTACGAATAAACAATCTCGGATAAAAATGAGGTTGTGATATTTCCCTTACCTTAGGTCAGATGTGCTTTGTACGTGTTCAAAGCTCCTGTATAATGGTTTAAATAATGTTATTTACTTATTACAGAATCATACATATTGATATGATATCATATATGGTCATATTCTTAGCTTCTTGTTAGTAATATTTCATTGTTACTTGTTACTCGGGTCTTTATTGCCTTTTGTTCTTATGCGTGTTTTGCCGAATAAATTCTTATTCTTCTTTTAAGGTTATAGATACCTTATATAAATAATGGTATTAGTGTAACATATATCATATTTATTCATTCAATTCATTTATATAATTACTATGTAATGATGATCATGTAGAACGAGTCGCATCACATCGTGGAGACGGTATTCCGTACGTACGCACAAGTGATGATATCGTTCCTATGATCGTGGAATTGTATTGGAGTATATATATATATATATATATTATTTCATTATCAATATTACTTTATAATAATCATAAATAGTTACTCATTACACCATTATACCCATCCTTGTAAGGTGGTGGTGGAAAATAGATTACACCACGGCGTGGAGACGGTATTCCGTACGTACGCACGCGCGGTGATTTCATTTTTCCGTAGGATGGATAGAAGGTGAATTAGGTTTGTTTCATATTTATAATAACATATCAGTATGTAATTAATACTTATGTTATTACTTTATCATGAAACAACTAATGAAGAAGAAGTTGAAGAAGAAAGAAATTGAAAAGATCGGTAATGGATATTACCTCTTCTTTGGAACACCTCTTTGAATCCTCCACTTAGGGTACTAAGATTGGTCTTTGAAGAAGAACAGGACCTCAAGGATTATTCTAGGGAAGTGGAGAGTATAAAATGGCAGGGGTTGTCCGTGCTTGAGTGCTCAAATTGGTGTGAGGAGGAGGGGGAGGAGGTTCCCTTTTATAAGGGAGGAGAGGGGCACCTTAGGAATATCTCAAAATATTATTTTATATTAAAGTCAAAATCGGTTTATAATGGTTCCAAAGGGTCTTATTTCGAAGCTAAAGTGGGGATGGGTCGAAGTCATATCAACCAATAGGATTTATACAAGTTTAGGGTATTATTTTAACCTTATCAATTAGATTTAACTCTAAGTTAAATAATTTAACTTTTACCGTGTCTTTTTGTTTTCTTTCACTATATGGTTAATACACTTACTATAACATGCCAAAAAAACCCCAAATTGTTTATTATTAATATATATATCCTTATCTAAGTCATTTGGCCGAACCTTAGTTTTTTAGGAATAAAATAACAATTAATAATATAATATTTGATTTAAAAACTATTTTCTGTCAATTTTGACACTATTTGATATATGATTTGTTTGAAATTCATAACAGAATTATATGTTCGAACCAAGTTGATTAAATCAACACTAATATATCATAGTGACCTATAAAATTAGTGTAATTCATAAAAAGTCTCAAATTACATTTATTTTGCTGTTTATAACATCAATTATGTCAATATTTCATAAATAAGATAATTACTGCATCATCGTTGTGTCATAATTAAATTAAATTATTTAATGTCTAAAAATTATAAATAAAATACCATTATGTAGGAAATCTTTTTATCTTTCTAATGAATATTTATTGTCGAATTTATCTTATGTATAACCCCATATTAAAAATTATTTACTTATTAAACATTGATTTTAACTATTTTAACCCTTCTTTAAATAAATTAATAATAAATGTCCTAATCTAACTCAAGTGGGCCTAAATGGTCATATTTTATTAATAAGGTTGTTTTTGGTCGAATTACACTTATCCAATAGAATTAGGACATTTGTTAGGGTAATAGTAATATCATATTTACCCTTAGTTACCCTATTTACTATTAACCGCGGTAAAAAAAAGTAAAAAGTTACTATTCACCAAAAAATTATTTTTATCTCATTGAACCACATTTTACTTACTGATATCAACCGTGTCTGTCGGATTTTCGAAATTCCATTCACAGAAGCGGTAAAATTATGTTTTATGCAAAATTCAGTTTTTAACCTACCACTTAGTGGTTTCACTATTCATCAAAAATTGAATGTTTTCAGAAAAATACCAAAATTTCACCCTAGGATAATTTCAGTATTCCGAATCCAAAAATGAAGTCCATTTTGAAAAATAAAATTTATAAAATTTCAAAAAGTGGTTATGACTATTCATAACGGCTAGTTTTAATCATATTTTAATAGCATATCGTTGTTTAGTGAAACTCGGTATTGCGTACGACGCAAGCTATCGAGGAAGGTCGCGATTGCGTGTAAAGTAAGCCAAGCAAGTGTGTAGTGAAAGATTCCTTTGAACAAAATATTACTCATAAAAATCTCGGGTGTTACATTCTACCCCCCTTAAAAAGAATTTCGCCCTCAAAATTCGTCACTTTGTATCAAACAGATGAGGATACTTCTCCCTCATCATATCCTCAAGCTCCCTAGTAGCTTCTTCTAATTGGTGGTTCCTCCATAAAACTTTCACCAAGCAAGTGGTCTTGTTTCGTAGGACTTTTTCGCTACGATCCAGAATCTCTATCGGCTGTTCTTCATAAGAAGGATCTTGCTCCAGCGGTACAAGTTCTGAGCTGAGTACATGTGAAGGATCAGGTATGTACTTTCTCAGGAGAGATACATGGAACACATCGTGAACTTGAGAGAGATTCGGTGGAAGCGCCAATCGGTAAGCTACCTTTCCAACACGATCCAGTATTTCGAAAGGACCGATATATCTAGGGCTCAACTTCCCCTTCTTTCCAAATCTCATAACCCTCTTCCAGGGAGATATTCGTAAGAACACTTTATCACCCACTTCAAACTCTAGGTCTTTTCTTCGGTTGTCGGAATAACTTTTCTGTCGACTCTGAGCTGCTCTTATGTGTTGTTGAATAGATCTGACCTTTTCTGCCATTTCATCAACGAGATCAGGTCCTAATAGCTTTCTTTCCCCAACTTCATCCCAGCAAGTTGGAGTCCTGCATTTCTTTCGACAGAGAGCTTCATAAGGAGCCATCTGAATACTGGAGTGAAAGCTATTATTATAAGAAAATTCCACCAAAGGTAGGTGTTGATCCCAACCTCCTTTGAAATCCATAGAGCAAGCTCTCAACATATCTTCTAGGGTTTGAATTGTTCTCTCAGACTGATTGTCTGTCTGGGGATGATAAGCAGTGCTAAAACTCAACTCTGTATCCAGAGTATGATGAAGACTTCGCCAGAACTTCGAGGTAAATCTCGGATCCCGATCAGATATAATAGAAAGTGGTACTCCATGCAATCTTAACACTTCCTTTACATATATCCTGACAAGCTGATCTAGAGAGAAATCCTCTCTAATAGCAATGAAGTGTGCAGACTTTGTAAGACGATCAACTATGACCCAAATAGCATTATTGACTTTGGATGTTTTAGGAAGTCTTGTGACAAAGTCCATAGTGATTTTTCCCATTTCCATTCGGGTATGGGTAATGGTTGTAACATCCCCTTAGACTTCTGTCTCTCATCTTTAACTTGTTGACAAACCAAGCATCGAGAGACATATTCAGCAACATCTATTTTCATGCCATCCCACCAGAAGTACTCTTTTAGGTCCCTATATATCTTCGTGCTTCCAGGATGAATAGATAATGATGAACTATGAGCCTCATCCAGCACCTCCTTCTTTAATTCGGGGATGGGAGGAACACAAACCTGATTCCTGAACTTTATTATCCCATCACAATCAAGGTTAAATTCAGGAACATTTCTCACCTTCTTTTGTAACTCGACATCTTCTTTCTGTGCTTCTTTAATCTTCACATGTATAGATGGTTGAACATTCATTTGAGAAAGATAAGATTTTTCCTCTTCCATTATAATTCCAAGATCCATCCTTTGCAAATCCATAAATATTGGATCTTTTTTGATCCTCATCATGGATAAACTAGCATGGTCTTGTCGACTTAATGCATCTGCCACCTTGTTTGCTTTCCCAGGGTGGTAATGGATTGAGCAGTCGTAATCCTTAATCAGCTCCAACCATCTTCTTTGACGCATATTAAACTCCTTTTGTGTGAAAATATACATTAAACTTTTATGATCAGTATAAATGTCACACCTTTCACCATAAAGGTAATGCCTCCAAATCTTTAATGCAAAGATTACCGTAGCCAACCCCAAATCATGTGTTGGGTAATTTTGCTCATAGATTTTCAACTGTCGTGAGGCATAAGCTATCACCATATCATTTTGCATAAGAACACACCCCAATCCCTTCTTGGATGCATCACTGTAGATCACAAACCTTTCTCCACTACAAGGCATTGTGAGCACAGGTGCACTAGATAACCTTCTTTTCAACTCCTTGAAATTCTCTTCACATTCCTCTGTCCAAAAAAACTTAACTCCTTTCCGAGTCAACTTGGTGAGTGGATTAGATAATCGTGAAAAATCTTTTACAAAACATCGATAATATCCAGCCAAACCAAGAAAACTTCAGATCTCAGTTACTGTTGTTGGTCTTGACCATCTTTCGATAACCTCTGTTTTTGATGGATCCACAGATATCCCCTCTTTTGAGATTATGTGACCCAAAAATGCAACTTTTTGAAGCCAAAATTCACACTTGGTAAATTTGGCATAAAGGTTCTCCTTTCTCAGGGTCTTCAATATAATTCTCAAATGATCTTCATGCTCTTCCTTGCTCTTTGAATAGACAAGAATATCATCTATAAAGACTACCACAAATTGATCAAGATAGTCTCTAAAGACTCTATTCATTAGATCCATGAAGATAGCAGGGGCATTAGTAAGACCAAATGGCATCCCTATAAATTCATAGTGTCTATACCTTGTACGGAAAGCCGTATTTGGTATATCCTCCCTTTTGACCCTTAATTGATGATACCCTGAATGAAGATCAATCTTGGAAAAGTATTGAGCTCCTCGTAGTTGGTCAAATAAGTCATCAATGCGTGGGAGAGGATATTTGTTCTTGATAGTGATCTTGTTAAGTTCTCGATAATCAATGCAGAGTCTCATTGATCCATCCTTCTTCTTAACAAATAGAACAGGTGCTCCCCAAGGTGACGCACTAGGGCGTATGAATCCCTTATAAAGATTCTCTTGGAGTTTCTTCTTCAATTCCTGCAACTCAATTGGGGCCATTCTATAAGGTGTCTTTGAAATAGGCAAAGCACCCGGTACGAGTTCTATTGAAAACTCAACTTCACGATTTGGTGGAAGACCCGGTAATTCCTCCGGAAAGACATCATCAAACTCCCGTACAATGGGCATATTCTTAATCGTAAGTTTCTCACCAACCATTTGAGATAAATAACCTTCATTTAGTGGAATCAATACCCATAAGATGGAAGAAATTTCCACTGGATGGTTATGTTCATCCTTCCATCGATATACAATCATAGATTGATCTGGAATATGAAATGTGACTTCCCTTATTTGGCAATTGATATGAGCTCCATGTAGAGAAAGCCAATCCATGCCAAGAATCACATCAAATTCCAGTAAAGGAAGGATCACAAGATTTGCAGGAATCACTTTCCCACAAACTTCGATCGGAGAAGGATTATAAACATTTGATGCGACTGTTGTGCCATTAGGTGTTGTCACAGCTAACTCAACATCTAATTGTTGAGGTAATACGGTGATACCCTTAGAAATTTTTTCAGAAATAAAAGAGTGGGTGGATCCAGAATCAAATAAAACATTTTCTACTTTAGAGTGGATGGTAAGTGTACCTTTCACCACTTCGTTATCGTACTCCACATCGCTGATAGAAATTGCATGTGACTTTCCTTTGTCTTTAGCCTTAAGATTTTGTTGACATCGACCATCATCACCAACCCTTGGATTTGGTCATTGATTGGCATAATGCCCCATCTCCTTGCACTTGAAACATTGAAGTGTAGTAGGTTCATTCTGTATATCCCTTCCTTTGTTTGCATCATTAGACATCTTCTTCCCATTATCGTGGCATTCAAATGCCCGATGACCTTCCTTTCCACATTTGAAACATTTACTTGTCCCTTTAAGACAACTCCCTCCATGTTTCTTTCGACACTTTGAGCATAAGGGAAAGCTCATCTTCTTTTCAGTGTTCTCTTTAGATTTTCCTTTGAATTCCATCTTCCTCTTCTTATCAAACCCATGTGACTGATGGGTTACTCCAATCTCCATCTCGACTTTGAGAGCACATCGAACGATTTCCTCATAGCTATTGAAGTCCCTTATGGATAACGCCCTTCGAAGACTTGGTTTTAAGCCACTAAAGAATCGATCGATCTTACTCTCAGGTTGGATAATAATACCAGAAGCGTACCTTGAAAGTCTTGTAAAATTTTCTTCATAGGTACCAACAGATTCATCATCCCTTTGCTTCAGTTCAAGAAACTCTTTCTCCATCTTTGTTCGGAGAATACGAGGGAAGTACTTATTAAAAAATAAGTTCTTGAACTCGTCCCATTCCATAGACTCAATTGCATCCCTTTGCCTCGTATTCTTAATAAGATTCCACCATTGATCAGCATCTCCTTCCAAACGATACACTGCTATGATGACTTTATCATGTCCAGAACATTGAAGAACTGAAAATATCTTTTTAGTAGTACTAATCCTTTGTTCAGCAACTAATGGATCAGTAGGCCCACTGAAAGAAGGTGGACGCTGCCTCATGAAGGATTCAACAGAATGTTGCTCCTTCCTTTTCTCGTTTGGAAGTCCTGCATGATTCATAGCTTGAGAAAGTTGTGTGAGCATGGCTACAAGATTTTGCATTCCTTATCCCATATCGTTTGGTTGCTCAGGGGGACAATCATTGCATTTCCCATCGCATTCCGCATTAACACGGTTCCTTCGGGTTCTAGCCATTGACTAAAACCAAGAAGAATAGTGTGAGCAACACTAATTATAATAGGAAAACCACATAATCAAGTATAAAATTTCACACTTAAGGTCTTATCCTAGGGTATTCATGGCCATTTCTAAAACACTAAGATTGTGTCTTATGCTTAGACTTATCCTTAGGGTTCTTACTAAGGCTTTCAAATCCTAGTTTCCAAAGTTTGACTATACCTTTCCTCTGATACCAACTATAACGGTCTGGAATTACTTCCAGTGGACTATAATTGATACCTATCAGGGCACTCCATGGGCAGCTACACCCCCTGGGCGGTACACACCACCATCCCCAGTGGCAGCCATTTCCTCATGAAGCCCTTGGGCGGAGATCCATGCTTCATCCAATGCTCACATGTGAGAGTTCCCAAGGATTGGATACATTCCTACCTCCTTTGCCTCTGATACCAACTATAACGACCCATACTTTACATACATTGTTAATACTTCAAAATTTAAGCACACTTATTACAACATATGACAAAACCACAAAGGACCGTATAGGTATAGTGTCTTTAGAAACTGGGAAACATAAACAACTGGTTCATAAATATTCTACAGTGTCTCCCATTTATTTCATCATATCTACGGTCCCTTTTAGCATATTCTACTTAATATCCATCTTCCTGACTAGGGTAAAAGAAAACATAAAAGGGTGAGCTCAAATGCTCAGCAAGGGCAAATAAAGGAAATAAAATTCATATCATATCTTTTTAAAAATCATAACCTGCAAAAGAGATCATGATATCTTAACATGGAACAAATCATAGAAGTGAAAATTAGATCCCCATAATCATAAAATCAAACTTGAAACTTTGTGGCATGCACACATAATCATGGAAATTCATTTCTTGTTAGTCATGACTCATTGCCAAGACTATCTTAGTGGACAAAGTCCCTTTCTGAACTGAGTCACCCTCGTTCCAGTCCTGTTTTACTGAACCGGTATAACCTACCGTTCCAGCCATGTCTATCTCATGAGATATAAAATCTTTACCCAATGCATTGGAGGGAGATATAGGTCCCACCCATCTTATAATGAATCCTTTCTTATGTGTGCCACATAATCATAAACCATACATCATAGCGTAACCCATGTAATAAAAATGGGATTCTTAAACAACATGACATCATAAAACAATTCATATAAGATAAAGGAATTCATAAAAATATTTCCATCACAACATAATCGAATCCATGTAATAATAGGTATAGAAATAGAATCCTTTATTATCTTAGATGGAAAATAATTTTGATAAAACACTTGAAATCCATTCTTGAGGAAAATATCCTTTCTACTTCAAAAACACTTTTCTTTTCTTAACATTTCATACAATTATAAAAAAAAGAAGTTGATTAAAAATAAACATGAAAACATGTAAGGTATGTTTCTTGTAAATAATATTTTAAAAATCCATTCATGCCGTATAAGTTTAAAAAAAACATTCTTCGTACTTTTGTCAGAAAAGTCAAAAAGTACCTCGTACGAAAAACGACAAAAGATTCCTTTCATACATATTACTAAAAACTCACCAAAGGGTAAAAATGGATTTAAACAATTGTAGGTGGATGGAAATAATACTACATATTGATGAAACATGGATGTGGATGATAAAATACACCCCAGTAAATACTTACGAATAAATAATCTCGGATAAAAATGAGATTGTGATATTTCCCTTACCTTAGGTCCGATTTGCTTTGTACGTGTCCGAAACTCCGGTATAATGGTTTAAATAATGTTATTGACTTATTCCAGAATCATACATATTGATATGATATCATATATGGTCATATTCATAGCTTCTTGTTAGTAATATTTCATTGTTACTTGTTACTCGGGTCTTTATTGCCTTTTGTTCTTATGCGTGTTTTTCCAAATAAATTCTTATTCTTCTTTTAAGGTTATAGATACCTTATATACATAATGGTATTAGTTTAACATATATCATATTTATTCATTCAATTCATTTATATAATTACTATGTAATGATGATCATGTAGAACGATTCGCATCACATCGTGGAGACGGTATTCTGTACGTACGCACGAGTGATGATATCGTTCCTATGATCGTGGAATTGTATTGGAGTATATATATATATTATGTCAGTATCAATATTATTTTATAATAATCATAAATACTTACTCATTACACCATTATACCCATCCTTGTAAGGTGGTGGTGTAAAATAGATTACACCACGGCGTGGAGACGATATTCCGTACGTACGCACGCGCGGTGATTTCATTTTTCCGTAGGATGGATAGAAGGTGAATTAGGGTTGTTTCATATTTATAATAACATATCAGTATGTAAGTAATACTGATGTTATTACTTTATCATGAAACAACTAAAGAAGAAGAATTTGAAGAAGAAAGAAATTGAAAAGATCGGTAATGGATATTACCTCTTCTTTGGAATGCCTCTTTGAGTCCTCCACTTAGGGAACTAAGATTGGTCTTTGAAGAAGACCAGTACCTCTAGGATTATTCTAGGGAAGTGTAGAGGAGAAAATGACAGGGGTTGGACGAGATTTAGTGCTCAAATTGGTGTGAGGAGGAGGGGGAGGAGGTGCCCTTTTATAAGGGAGGAGAGGGGCACCTTAGGAATATCTCAAAATATTATTTTATATTAAAGTCAAAATCGGTTTATAATGGTTCCAAAGGGTCTTATTTCGAAGATAAAGTGGGGATGGGTCGAAATCCTATCAACCAATAGGATTTAGACAAGTTTAGGGTATTATTTTAACCTTATCAATTAGATTTAACTCTAAGTTAAATAATTTAACTTTTACCGTGTCTTTTTGTTTTCTTTCACTATATGGTTAATACACTTACTATAACATGCCAAATGAACCCCAAATTGTTTATTATTAATATATATATATCCTTATCTAAGTCATTTGGCCGAACCTTAGATTTTTAGGAATAAAATAACAATTAATAATATAATATTTTATTTAAAAACTATTTTGTGTCAATTTTGACACTATTTGATATATGATTTTTGTGAAAGTCATAACAGAATTATATGTTCGAACCAAATTTATTAAATCAACACTAATATATCATAGTAACCTATAAAATTAGTTTAATTCATAAAAAGTCTCAAATTACATTTATTTTTGTGTTTATAACATCAATTATGTCAGTATTTCATAAATAAGATAATTACTGCATCATCGTTGTGTCATAATTAAATTAAATTATTTAATGTCTAAAAATTATAAATAAAATACCATTATGTAGGAAATATTTTTAGATTTCTAATGAATATTTATTGTTGAATTTATCTTATGTATAACCCCATATTAAAAATGATTTACTTATTAAACTTTGATTTTAACTATTTTAACCCTTCTTTAAATAAATTAATAATAAATGTCCTAATCTAACTCAATTGGGCCTAAATAGTCATATTTTATTCATAAGGTTGTTTTTGGTCGAATTACACTTATCCAATAGAATTAGGACATGTGTTAGGGTAATAGTAATATCATATTTACCCTTAGTTACCCTATTTACTATTAACCGCGCTAAAAAAAGTAAAAAGTTACTATTCACCAAAAAATTATTTTTATCTCATTGAACCACATTTTACTTACTAATATCAACCGTGTCTGTCGGATTTTCGAAATTCCATTCACAGAAGCGGTAAAATTAAGTTTTATGCAAAATTCAGTTTTTAACCTACCACTTAGTGGTTTCACTATTCATCAAAAATTGAAAGTTTTCAGAAAAATACCAAAATTTCACCCTAGGCTAATTTCGGTATTCCGAATCCAAAAATGAAGTCCATTTTGAAAAATAAAATTTATAAAATTTCAAAAAGTGGTTATTACTATTCATAACGGCCAGTTTTAATAATATTTTAATAGCATATCGTTGTTTAGTGAAACTCGGTATTGCGTACGACGCAAGCTATCGAGGAAGGCCGCGATTGCGTGTAAAGTAAGCCAAGCAAGTGTGTAGTGAAAGATTCCTTTGAACAAAATATTACTCATAAAAATCTCAGGTGTTACAATATCCCAGTGACGTGCATCTTGGTGCTCCTATATCTTCCATATAACATATCACATACCATCACCCCAAATAATGTTCACATCACATCTCTATAATAGAAACTCGGGCCAACACATCAGATCACTGCTGCACAACACAGTCACATAATACCATGCTCATGGACACCTAGGCCAATACATCACATCAAAACAACATATCCAAGGTAGTAGGGTATCGTGAACATGAATGAAATCAACCTCATGACCACATATTAGCATGAAACCCCCCCCCCACCATAATCCATATCATCACATCACATCTTTCCCATAGATACTTGGGACAATACATCACATCACCGCTACTATACTTTTGACTTCTAGCCATCACGACCTATGCATATCAACCTTGCCGGGAAGAGAGAGCGAGAAAGAGTGGGTATCCATCTATCCATACTAAAAACTAGTATTTTAGGAAATAAAACCCCATATATATAAATATATGGGTGTTGGAACATGGTTCTTGATGTAGGTCGGGTGTATATACAAAATCACAAGGAACATATATGGTATATATAAAAACCCACACACAAGACCAACCTCTAGGTTCACATCAACTACTAACCAACTCACAAATTCACCCAAGGCCTCAAAACACTACCACTTATTCTACCACCACTAAATTCGAGACACCACACAACAAACCATAAGACCCATTTCACATTTTACTATTTCTTTAAAATTTTAGCCAATTTCATGATTTCACATTACAATCTTAATTGAATTTAAATAGAAAATTATATTTATATTTTAATCACATTATTCTAATATGAAGAATAAAACCCATTTAAACACACTCCCCATTATTATTCACTATCCATTTCCATGTCCTTAACTAGACCATCCCATTCTATTTCAATTTCGTAATAATCATTTAAGTTCCAATATTATGTAGGATACATAGAAAAAAACCAACCACACAAAAAAAATCCAAAAAACCTAACTTCCAATGCTAATAAGTCCAAGTGTCACCACCATATTTTAATCACAACTACCCCATAGCATGACTATCCATATCATCATGTTATCGACCCATACACCACAACTGCACATCACCACCCCACAACATATCATCCCCACACACCACAACCACACTTTACACATTCAAATTCCACAATAATATTCACATCATCATATAAAAGTTTCCATATTTATCAAAGGACATTCCATTTCATCCACTTTGTTATTTTAGGGACTTTCTCACAGAAGATATATATTTAGGTCCAACCAATTTATTAACAAAGTGTAAGTGGTAAACCATTTATTCAAGGTGGTGTCACAAAAATTATACATAAAGGGATTCATGATACATATCAATTCAGCACAAATGGTCCCAAATCATTGATTTTAAATGGTATAAAAAGCGTGGTTAATATTAGTATAACAATATCAAAAAAAATTAAAAGAATTTGAAACATTTTTATTCCCCTTAAATTCAATTAAACCTATTAATTTATCGTTTTTTAGACAGATTGAACCATATATCGAAGAGATCGAATGATTAAAACATTATCATGTGATAATATAGGTGAGAAATGAAGGATACCCTACCTCAAACAAAGATTTCTGATATGCTATGCAATGTTGGAACTAGAACAATGACACTAATGATCACCACATCAAGGGAGTTATCCTCTACCACCTAAGGACACAATAACCATGTCACTTTCTAATTGTAAAAAACCCAATATTAGATATTCCCACCTTGATAGAGACCTCCTAGATAAGAAAAAGGGGGAAAATTGGAAAAGGGAAGTAAGGAACACACCTAGGCTACCACAGATTGACCCTTCAAGATAGGGATCGAACATCACTAGAAGAGGGATGAAAGAGACCATCGGGATGCATGTGGTTCACATAAGAAATAGTATAAACAAATGAAAATTGTGGTTGTTCAAGGTTATTTGGGTTTTTATACCCAACATGCATAACACAAGACCAAGACACAACCCTAGGACCACACCATAGAATTGCTGAAATTAAGGGGGACCACAGTGCATTCAAGAGGTATATTTCATAGCTTGGCTGGTCAAACTTACCTCTGAGGAACATGGATGACCCTACATGGTATATCCTATAAAATTTTAAGTACCCCCACAATATATCCTAGTGCACTAGTCCATAATAACTCTCACCCAGTTAAGAGAATATGCCACTACAACACCACTATGACACAACTATACCTAAAAACATAATAGCCTCAAACTCCCCCAATTCCCCCTCCTATACTGAAACTGCTCCTCTACATCACAGATATCTCCTACTGAGTATTGGATAATCTAAAACCCATGATCCATATCATAGCTATACCAAATTGCTTGCAGAGATGAAAAAATCTCCAAACACTTTCTACACTATAATAATATCGCTCCCACACTACGGTGGCTACCATTATGGTGTAGTTAGATGATCTACACTATAGACTTACCAAAAATGGTAGTGTTACTTACTTTACCCTATAGAATATCTCTAAATATCCTTGCAAACTATCCCATAAATCTATACCACCAGAGTTCTTAGAAAGTAATCATTTAGAAGGTCTAGGCTATTTTAAGGTACCTGGCCATTTACCCTGCACAAGATTTGGCCAAGTACCCTATATGGACACTAGCCATAAATATTTCACGGGCTCTAGATGTGTGCCTCTCATGAACATGTTCCCTCGACATGAGATATTTGGCTGAATACTCGACCACATACTGAGTCACCCATATATAGAGTGTCAAAAAATACTACATGATGTGCAATCCCTTATTCCTCATGACACCTAAAAAGAAGAACATTTGGAATGTGTTCGTTGAACTAGACACTATTTAAATGAGTTTTCCTAAATAGAAATCCCCCAAAATTTCTGAAAACACCCGATTTCTCTCAAACAACCAAAGATCAACCCCAAGGGTCCCTAGAAATGGTATAAGGTATTAAAATTTTAAATAAACAAATCTATATGGATATATGGAAGAATCTTAAAATAGGCCAACCTTTGGTCATAAAATTATATAAATTCACACTTAATCCATTCCATGCAACCATTGACACCATATCTACCTCAAAATGAGCTCCCCGAGTGGCACCTCCTCTTCCACATCCCTCTTCTATCTTACTCCCTCTCTTGGCCATGTGACATAGGATCCCCAAGGGTTGAACACAAGAATCCAAAGGGATAAAGTAAAAGAAAAATGGGAAAAAGAAAAGGGGCCTAGGCCTATCCCTGGGTCATAGAAAGGGTTTTTGCCTCACTTAGAAAAAAACCCCTTTCTAGACTCTATCATAAAGACACAATCTCAACTAGAAACTCCATTTAAAAGATATCACTAAACGAACACATTAAAATAAATTAATATTTATTAAATTATATATTAATCATTCCATGAAATATGAATGGATTAGATTTAAAAAAATAACTCATGACTTATGGTAAAAAAATAATATTTTGAGACCAACATAGTGGTCAAAAAAATTATTAATGATCATCTCATAAGAGAAATTACCATTTCTTCCTAAAACACTCTTGGAACAAAAATTTAAAATTCCTCTTGATTTTATTCAATCCCCGATGACACAGGTCATCAAAAAATCTCCACAATAAATTATTCTCACATCTAAGAAGCCTTGGTGGTAAACCCACAACCAATATCTCACACAAAATAATGGTGCAACTGACATTATCTTGACCATCCAACAACCCGTATTATGGAATCCACAACTCTCTCCCACATGAGAGACATTAAATCATGAACGATCTTATACTCCTCACCATAGGAGTGTCCTTATTGTCTCCATATATCCAAAATGAAAAACCACACACCCCACAATACATCCATCACCAAATGTAATGGATAGATTTGGCCAAACCAATCACAACTGAGCACTACCATTAAAACCACAATAACCAATACTCATTCTGAGATCACCAAAAACAATAACCTGTAATCTATAAAACCATTTAAAATGAGGTTCATGACCTAGAATGGATTAAGTTGCACTCCCAACCATAACTATTTCCTTAAACCACTACTAAAACTCCAACAAGACTCATTCTCACACAAGACAAGTCCCAAAGAAGCAAGGATAATGTGCCTAAAACCAATAACCATGAAACTTAGGTTGGTTAGTTCTATCAAACTAGAGTACCCATGAAACACCTTTTCATAATTGTGGAATATTCCTCATTATAAGCTCAACCAAATGATCACCCTATAGTTGAGTGTTGATCCAAAGCCACAACCTTCCAATCACTCTCTCACAGTGCTACCCAAAGTGCAACCAAAATAAATAGGGCTAGGTATACAAACAAACCTTCACTGTCATGCCAGTGATAAAACTATGAGCACTCCCAACACTCCACTTATTAGAAACCAGAAATACTCATGCCTAACCCAACCTTAAAGATAACAGAACTCAATGGTCCCACTAAGGAGGAACAACCACACCCACCCAATCCATCGATGATAACAGGCACATGGTTCCCACCACAAGACCCAGCAAGCAACACATGGAAAGAACAACTCCCTCTAAAGAAAATATATCCTTGGATTTTAGGGAAACCACCAACTTATTGAAACTTAATCCTGATATAAACATCTCTTAGGAATCCTTTCTCTCATAGATCCACTGATAGGGAACATAGATCTGACAACGACCAATAAGGGAGTCTATGCATCCCTCGAAAAAGGGAATGCATCTCCATCATCGATGAACAAATCTCCATACGATTCACATAATCTTTCATCAGAAGAAAATATACATATGTTGTTCATTGAATAATATTTCACCAAGGAGATATATGTGACACATCATATAGGTCGTTTATTACACATCAAGCAATCGAACATCCATCAGTAATGAAAAAACTATATACAGACATATGTTATGTAAATCCTACATTTGTAGAGTGTTTCATGAACATTATCCCCTTTTCCATGGTCCTAGATCCAAAAAATAGAATAAACCATAAATCCAAAAACCTAAGTGCATCATACTAGTTGGATCACACAGCCATAAAAACAGAAAAAAAACAGTAATCCCATTCCCTAATAACTTTGACTTACTATTAGTAAAGGTGATTATAAAACATCATATTCATATCCATTAAAAGTTTCAACATATTCCTAGACCAAATTTATACCAAATACAAAAATCATAAAAATAGACACCTTTGATACCGTTTTTTATCATATCTCCTTGTGTTGATCAAACATGCCACATAATCGATCCCATCATAAGGCCCCAATCATGCCACCTAGTATTTAGAAGGTTTTAGACTAGTGGTGAGGGTCTAAAATATATATTTTGGAGACTATACCCTTTACCAAGGATAAAGGGTTGAGAGTCTCACTATGAAAGCACTTATGTATCATTATTTTGTTTTATTAATTTTTAAAATAGCCAGATAGTATTTTTTGGTTTTTGATTTAATGGAAAAAAATAAGAGAATATAAATGAAAATATATAGAGAATGAATGCTAGAATGGAAAATAGACCTAAGGATGAATTCTAATGCGACCTATCATAATTTAATTTAATTCTAAATAAATAATTCAATAAGTATGTTCAATATCATTCACCAATTCACCCTATACTATTTTATTTGGAATCAAACCACTAATATTCTCAAGAGATATTTAAAAAGACTAGTAATTCCATGTATTCTCCTAGTTGAATGGGTAAGAATATTTCTTTAATCGGGAGTATGAACTTTATCACATACATGGGAGCAATCTCATAACATTCTTATAATCAAACCACACGACTCTAGTCATATGAAGTGTAGACCAAAATGGAGAAAGACTTTGTTGTGAAATATTTGGAAGAGTGAAACAATGAAAATTGATTATAGAGTGATAATCACCTCCTCCACACTCCACGTCCACTATTATACTAGAACCAGAGAGGATATAGATTGGGAATTAAAATAATAAATTCAAGATCATCACTATGATTCTTATTTGGAGAACCAAAAATGGTTTATCTCTCCATGATCATGGAGAATGAAATCGTTGGGACATCAAAGAGGTGGGAAAAAAATTAAATTGCGGGGGAAAATAACAACAAAATATGATTTAAATAATAATAGAATGAAACATTGAATTAAAAATTAAGAAAGAAAAGTGATGAAAGAAATTAAAACTAGGATAAGTCACTATTGAATCTATTCTATTGGGAGAGGGTGTGAGATAAGTATAGAGAGAAGGTAAAAAAAGATTCTTCCTCCCCATAGTCATTTTATATGTGATCCTTGACATCAGATGGATGGATTCCATGTATTATTGAAAACTTTCAAGATTAATTATGCTTATTTATCATATCCCTACGATCACACACACATATTTTTTAGAATAATTAGATCATAATTTTTTCCTTTGCTTCATGGAATTATTTTCATGTGATAAAATTATGAATAGAGAAAGATTGAGAATTAGTCTTGGACCGTGGGCTTGGGATTTTACAAATTCGGACTTTTATGTTAGCCCCGGGCATGGATGTTACTATGAACAAAAATTAATTAGTTTTATGAGTAAATTAATATTCATTTATATATAAAAATATATAATATATAAGATTTTTTTTCTTTTTCCAAAACATATATATACTATTTTATTTTATTTCATTTTTTGTTTTTTATTTTTTTTATTTGGGGTTGACTGTGGTTTTGTGATTAGGGGGTTCTTATTCATGGTTTTACCACAATATGAACGACTCGATTGGATCTTCAAAGGTGGCATGCAACCAATATCCTCTTCTAGATATGCTGACAAGAGATTATTTATCTTCCTTGATAGTGTTGGGGGATTTTAATCGGTGGGGATATTTGTAAAGGGAACGGATGAGGTCTTATTTTGTGATGGTAGGTTTTTTATAATGTATTTATTTATTAAGGTGGTTTAGAATGTGTATATGGTGGTCTGTAAATGACTGATGGAAGATCCAATGGAAGAGTGAGCTTTGTATGTGGTGGATTCAACAGTTGAACTTCATCTTCACTCCAGATCTGGTTTTGGTTTGAGATTCATAGAGATAGTGAGGTAGTGTATCTATGGTGGTCATATTATTACTTGACAGTGTGATGGTTATTTCTTCTTTGGATTCAGCTCATAGGTCTCCTCTTGGGATCTCATATGGTGGTGTGCAACCTATGGCTTGAGTCTTGGTTGGATCTGGTGTAGGATTTTCAGACCGTAGAACTCAGTTTTCTCTCTACAGGAGGTTGTGGGTGGGGAGAGATGGCCATGATAACTACCCACAATAAGGAGAGTAGGTTCCCTTTTGGGGGGTATGTAGTACAGGAGGTGGTAGTGGACATTAATTTGGTTTCTTGGTTGTTATCACGGTTAGTATACTGACCGTGAGTGGGGGTTTGTGAATTATCCATGGTTAGTATATTTATTTTAAGGATAGTTTACAGCAGTCACTCACAAGGTGTGGTTAGATGTGCATGCCATGTATGGTGACCATGACATGGTTAGTGTGGCGACCATGCAAGGCCCTTTTTACTTCTTAAACTACATTCAAAAATAATTTCATTCAATGAATAATTTTCTCCAATAAATTTAAAATGATAAATCAATTAAAAACAGCATTTGAATAGTTAACTTAAATCAATTCCAATTCAAATCCTTTCCAAACAAATTATATTAAAAAATTATGATATGTGGATTTAATTTAAATTAAAAATTGATGGAAATAATTGATACTAAAAATTTCATCCATTAATAATTTTAATTCCAAAATTGATTTCCAAAAATTTTAATGATTTAAAACTAATTTTTATTTATGTATTGATTCATAATTTAACTTCAAAAAATGGATATAACACTAAAACCATTAAATTTTTCCATTTATCAATTAAAGTTCACATTGTTAAAGTTTACTAAATCACTAATGTTTCCTAGTATTTTAATAAAAATTTGGGGTATTTTAAATGAATAAAATGTTGTAAATGTTGGAAATTTCAACTCACATCACTTCCCCAAATTTAAACTATTACAATCCTATGATTTTTGTTATTGAAATAAATTTGTAAAAATAGAAAAACAAGGAAAAACATCTTCCCTAAATTTAAAATTATAAACCAGGGAAGAAGTAAATAGGGGTATATCCACTATGAAAAATTATCATGCATCAGATGTGAATCAAATTACTAACTCACATTCATTTAATCAACATTTTCGTTTTGGATTGGATCAAATTAGTTTTAAGTGGAATCGAATTTTAACAAAAATCAATTCTATTTTTTCATTTTCCTATGTTTTTTATCAATCCATTGTTTTATTTTACACTTTATTAAAACAACTCAAATGAATGTGTTATTATTCATGTGCCCCTCATTCTTTGGGTTCAATAATTCTATGACCTATATGGACTCATTTTCTACAAGTCACTTTTGAAATTTATTTTCCCCAGCCACAATTGTGTGCAAATAACTAGGAATAACACTTATTGAGATGGATTTAATAAATTATAGAAACAAACCCAATGAACTTATATCGAAGATCCATTTGTGGGTTCCTAATTTCCCATTTTTATTCCAGGTTCAAAGGAATTATATCAGTATCATTAATGTTGTCTCTCTAAGGTGTTTTGTCTCACAGGGGTCATATACCTCAGATCAAGTTCAAAATTTTAGTGACTGAAAGTTATAGAATTGATTTCAAAAAAATATTTTCAATCACACTTTATCTCTTAATTATAAGACCATAATTCCATGAATATAGTAACTAATTCACACAATAATAACTTAAAATTTTATAGTTCTTAGAACCAACGAATTATTATAACTCTAAGATTCTATTTAAAAACTAGGCAGAGAATGGGCAATAATGATGTTCAATAAATTTTTGAAAACAAAATAGAAAACGGAACAAAAGGAGCAGTGTTCAGAACTATATTTATAGGTTTTTTTAATTATAGAAAATAGAAACCTTCAAAATGTATTTACATATTCCTATTTTTTCATATTTTGTATTATTATTATTTTTGTTTTTAGTGTTTTTTAAATTAAAGAAAAAATATATATTTAAGATAGAAAAATATTTTTTAATAAATTTACAAACAGGAAACCATTTTTTATATCTTATATTTGAAAATTTATTTTTTATATTCATTTACTAAAAACTTGTAGAAAATAGTAAATGAGTTATTTATTTGTATATTTTTAAATATTAACTAAAAATAATTAACAAACTAGTCTAAAACGGGATTGAATCATCCTCCCTCACAGTTATTCAACACAACTTTTTTTCAAGTTCTATCAGAATGAAAAAATCAATACTGAGTAAATAGTGAAAAGAGATTGAAGTCACATGATGTTTACTATCCATCAGGTTCAAGGTATAATCTCCCCTGGGTGTGGTATTAACAACCTTGATCTTTCCTCTGAGGTGTTATCCACTTAGTGAAAATTGTATAAAACATAACATAACATTAAGAATTATTTTATTAAAAAATTAAGTAAAAAAAGGAAAAAGAAATAGCATGGAAAAGATTCTTGGGTTGTCCCTCTCAAGAGGGGCTATATAGTTAGACTATCCATAGATAGATAGTCATTTGATTATCCATATTTTGTAGGAGAATTAAATTTATGTGATTAAAACCACCACAATTGGTTCCTTCCAAATCTATATAGCTTCACTTTATGGAGGTCCCCTTGGATAAAGCCCCTAGGTAGTGTGGTGTATATCATAATGTGTGGGTGGCACAATGGGCTTTGAGGATTCCTTAGGTTCTGTAACAATAGTTGCATCTTCCTCTTCATCCAGTTGAAACGTCTGTTGTTCTTATTACAAAATCAAATAAATGGGATTCAGTAAGTGATTTAGTTTGAAAAGGATTAAAACAAGGTAATATAAAAATAAAATTTCCCACTACATATACAGCTACTTGTGTTTTTGTCTCTTCAGAAGATACAACAATTGGGAATACTTTTATTTTTTTTCTTCGCTCCCTCCAGTTGGTGTTCTGATTGAGGTTATGGGAGTACTATATTTTCCACTGGTAACCGAGAATCTTCATCTTAAATGACTTCCTGTGCTGGTTGTACACTTTCATTGACAACATGAAAAATCATCATGTATGTTCCTAGTTATCCATCCCTTGTGGGTTCTTATTCCATTACAGATCTGAGTATATTTTAATAGTATTCCTCATATAGCTCTTATTGGCCTAGTTCATCCTCAATTTCTAGTAGCTCTAATTTTCCTTTAATATGTGATGTGACAAGTTTTTCATCTTCATCCTTCAAGATAGGAACCAATTGGGCTGAATCTAGAAAATTATAACTATGGAGATTAGTAGATAATTAGTTTTGTAAAAACTGATAAAAAATGAGTTAAGTTAAGGGGTAAATCCCTTATTAGATTCATCATGTAGATTATTCTCAATGTACAATGCCACTTTAAAATTGTTTTGTTTGGATGGGGTAAACATTAGGAATTCTATTTTCTCTTTAAATGTGAGATTGTCCACTCAATTATATCTATAATCCCCAAATTACAATAGAAAATTTTCTTATTATATGAGTTCATTATACACATAAGTGAGATTAAAAGAAAATTAGTTTTCGACAAATCAGAAAAATTAATGTTTGAAAGAATGTATCCCTTATGTCTTCAAATTTTTGTTTCTTTTCCTGAGACACTAGCTCAAGGAAATTTTACTCAAGTGAGAACATGAGAAGATCCTATGATTATAAAAAATTACCCTTATCTTCTCAAATATCTTATTTATTAAATACCAACAGCTCCAACTCTTAAACTTCTTGTTACTTTCTTTGCTCGATGACTTCTTGATAGGTAGTGTCTATTGAAGTTTGAATAAATTTTTATTCTTTAATCATTTTTTCTATGTTCTTATAGTTTTTTGTTTACTTGAATATCCTTCAAAATAGATGAATAGATTTAAATTTTATTTAGTTTAAGTTATTATTCACTTTTACCATGTGGGGTCATGTTCTGTTGATGGTTGTTTGATTCATTCATGTAGTAGTTTCCATCCTCCTATCAATTGTTGTATACTGAAGGTTGTTGTTGTTATTTCATTTAACATTTAAACTATTGGGATTCTTGTGGAAATGTGTATAGGGAATATGGGTGAGAATACATTAAATAATGGTCTCAATGGAATGATTATCCTAGTTTTATAAAAATGGAATGTAGAAAACAAAATAAAAAAAAGATAAAAACTAGAAAACACTTAATTAAAGATGTGTTAAGGATAGTGGGAATTCAAACTTCCTCCATGGTAAGAATGAAAATTTTATTTTGGTGTTTTCAAGGGACATAGTCAAAAAAAATTATAATTTTAACCCTAATGTAGCATAGTGGATAGCCAGGGTCTTCTCTCAAGGACGAAGGGTTGGGAGTTTCACTATCGTACCCCTACTCTGTCTTTCTTTTGTTTTATAAATTTTTAAAATATCCAGACAGTATTTGTTTGGTGTTATATTAAATAGAAATAGGGAACAGAATGGGAATGAAAATTAATAGATAATGAATAATAGAAATGAAAATATACCTAAAGATAAATTCTAGTGAGACTTATCATAATCAAATTCTTGTTATTAATCTTCAAATTCATTGACTAGGTTTGATATAATTAACATATTCACACTCCACTATTTTATTTGCTAGAAAAACATTAATCTTATCAGGATATATTTAAATAGATCATTCATTCCATTTATTATCCTGGATAAATGTGTAATAATCATTCATTAGTCGAGTGAACGAACTTACTCACACACTCAACAACAATCACATACCATTCTTACAATCACACCACATGAATCCAATCATATGAATTATTGCCCAAAATAGAGGAAGAATTTGTTTTGAAAAAGTCATAAGAGTACAATAGTGTCAAATGGACTATATAGTGGAAACTATCACAACCACACTCCACTTTCACTATTGCACTAGAATCATATAGTATATATATTCAGAATTAAACACATAAATTCAAGATCCTCATCATAGTCCTCTTATGGGCCACCATCAATGGTTTATCTCCCTATGATCATGGAGATCTAAATTATTGGGAAAAAATAAAGGTGTGAATTCCAAACAAATTGAGTGGTAAAATAATAATAGAGTATGACTGAATGATGATCAAAGTGAAAGATTAAATAAAAAATAGAGAAAAAAAGTTCAGAAATAAATTCTGACTAGGGTTGACCGATGCCGAATCTCTTATATCGGGATAGGTTGAAAGATATTTATAGATATAAGGTAAGGTAGTAGCTTCCTCCTCCCCATAGTTAGTGTTGAGGATAGATCTGACATTATTTGTACAGATACCACATATCGTAGTAGGGTTGTCCAGATTAATTCTGCTAACACATACTCTCCCCATTATTGTGAACAAATAGTTTCAAGCATAATAAGAGCATAATTTGTTTTTATTCTCCATATATATAGTTTCATGTGATGATAATTGTGCTTGGAGTGAGCTTGAGAACTGGTCTTGGACCTTAGGCCCGGGCTTAGATGAATTTTGACTTTATGTAGAGTCCAGGCACGAACATTACTAAAGCATAAAAATATTGGTTTTGTAAAGGAATTATAATATATATATATATATATTTATTTATTTATATATATATGTTATATATTTTTATTTTTGTTGTTTTCATAATATATTATAATATATTGTGTTTTTTTGTGTTTTTTTCTCTACTTTTATTCGGTTTTGATATGGGGTTCATACGAGTGGGGGTGGGGGTGGGGGTGGGGGTTGGGGTCATCTTTTTAGTGGAACCATGAAAGGCATGAATCAACTGGGGATTCAATGGTGGGGCATGACCAAGATCCTCTTCCAAATCTGGTTACACAAGCTTCTTCATCTTCCCTAGTGGTGTTAGTAGATCTTAACTGGTGGCAGATCTGATGGAAGAGTGAGCTTCAGATGCATCGGATTCAACAATAGCACTTCATCTTCACAATAGATCAAGTTCTTCTTTGAGATTTATAGTGATGACACAAAAGGGTATCTCCAATTTCCATCTTCTTTCTTGATGGAATGATAGTGATTTATTCATCATCGCTGGCTCGCGGGTCTCCTACATGGTTCTATGATTATGGTGTGTGACCTAGTGCTTAGGTTGGCTTCCTCTAGCTTAGATCTAGTGCAGGATTCTCAAATTGGAGAACTTAGTTTTCTCTCTATAAGCGGTCATGGGTGAGGAGATATGACTGTGATCATTGCTCATGTTAAGTAGAGGAGGTGTCCCTATGAGTGCACACACAATAGAATAGGTGTCTATAGATATGTGTTAGGGTGGTCGGTAGTTCTCATGATCATTATATTGACCGCGAGTGGGGGCTATTATGGGTTGTCCATGGCTAGTAGATTGACCATGGAGAAGGTTTGAAGTGGGCACTCACCAGGCATGGTCAGTTACACATGGTCAGTGCAGTGACCATGACATGGTTGGTGTGGTGACCGTGAAAAGAATTTTCACTTATTAAAATTGTATTAAAAAATAATTTCATTCGATGAAAAATTTTCTCCAATAAATTTAAAACGATAAATCGATAAATAAATATTTTATCGGTTAGTTTAAATCAATTAAAATTAATATCAAATCCAAAAACAATTATATTAAAAAAATTTGATTTATATATTTTCATTTAACTTAAAAATTTATTGATAGAATTGATACTAAAAATTTAATCCATTTGAGAAATTAATTCTTGAATTGAATTCTAAATAATTTAATGTTTAAAAACTAATTTTAATTTATGTAAGTCTCAAAAATTTAAAATCAAAAAAAATGAAGAGATCACTAAAAATAGTAATTGGAGACATTTATCAATAAAATTATAAATGATTAAATTTCAAAACGCAGTAATTTTACCTTGGATTTGAATTAAATGTTAGGGAATTTAAATGAATAAAAGGAAATAAATTTTGAAAATTACATCTCACATCATTTATATTTTCCAATGAAATTTTATTTTTCTATTCATGGGGGGTGTCTATTTTTTCTATGATCTATAAAATGAAATTCCAAAAGTTGAAGCATCCTAAATGGGTATTTTTTTTTATACATGGAATTAAGTCTGGTGGTAGGCTAAAGATTCAGGGGATCACCAAATGGAGACCCGGGCTGGTCAACCTATTGTTTCAACCACCAGCTATCTTATGATAGGCTACCAGCTCGCTAATGGATTTTCCATTATCCTGGAAAACCTATTAGGCTCTTTAGATATATGGTGGCCTGGTATTGTCTAGTTGGTGGCCCTTTTAAGTGGAATAATTACAATTATTCCCCCTTGGATTGTTTGGGTGCATCCCCCCTCCCCTCTTCTATTTGGTCACGAGTGAAGAGTCAACCTTCCTTCTTTCCTTCCTTGCTTCCCCTCCATTTTGAGGTATTTTGGATGCTAATATTAGATAATTTATAGTGTTAGGAATCCTCCCTAATCCTTCCTTCATTATATCTTGTATTCTTTTTTATTTTTGATTGTCTCAATTTAGGGATTTGATGGGGATTTCATTGAAGGATGGTGAAATCACTCATTTCTGATGGGGATTTCATACTACCTAACAAGGGGGAGTCCTATAATGATCTCAAATCACATTCGTTAGTATATTTAAAAAAGGTACATCGTCATTCATATTTTTATTAAATTTTAGACTTAATTTTTGAATTAAATTAATTATGACATGGCTTTGTATGTTATGTCTTTAAAGAAATTTGGTGCTGAGGTTTCACTGTAGACACTCCACAAGTATTTGGTCACTATTCTGGTGCAATGAGATAACCCATAGAGTTTTTGGAATCTATTTAGACTTGAAATAAATTGTAATTAATTTTGATTTTTTTAACTAATAATTAAATTAATTATAATTAATTGATTTTGGATTTGTTTTTATAGATAAGTGATCAGGATGAAAAGATGGGAATGGTTGATTTGGGATGAGCTTTAAAAGTTCGTGGAAATGATACGGTCTTGCAGATCTAAATGGAAAATCTTTTGAAGGAGGTAGGTGGTCTCTAGTACCGACCCTTATGGTTTTTCTTTTTCTTATTTGTGTTGAACCTGATATACTATGATTCCTTTGAGAGACTTGAGCCCCCGTGAAGGGTGTTAATAAAATGAGTTAAATGTTTGGGTTACAGTGTCCCTTAGGGTAGGTCTCTTCAGTGGAATATTTTGGAGGGTTGTGGGTTCTAATTGATCATCCCTAATAGGATTTTGTAGACCTTGGAATAGGATTCCTTAGACCTTACCCATGGATGGAGGTGATGGATTGAGAATGTTGGCCCTTGTAGAAATTTATAGAATTGAGATACCTTATAGACTTTATCAAATGAGTTCCCCTTGAAAGATAGGTGGGTTATATGCCACATCTTAGTGTGATTTCAACTTAACACAGGGGGACCATAGTGGGTGCACGATATTATGGTGAACTTGGTGAGGGTGCGTGATGGTTAATGGGTAGAGATGGTGTCAAGTTCCACTTTGGAACCTGGTCCAAACATGTGGGACTATGATTCCATACTATAATTGTGGCTTAATGCATTATAATTAATATGGAAACAAGGAATGATATAGGAGGTCAGAGGAGGGTGGGTGATCTGATTTCTCATTTGTTTATTTTTTGGTAGACCTGGGAGTGGGCTGGACCATAGGTGTTTGTTATTGTTATATTGTTTATTTTTTGTGCATTTGTGGTGTGATATGTAGATTTGAATGTGATTATAGAAAATTCAGTTTGAGGTATTTTTGCTATAAATAAAACTGATCCAACATGGTGTTCTATGATACAAACCCCCCCCCCCCCCCATAGGGAGGTATGTGATATTAAAGAAAACTTCCCACATATAGAGGTATGTGATAGTAAATAAAACTCACATCATATAGAGTTCTATGATACTAAATAAAACTCCCCATATAATGATTTTATTCATACTAATGAAAACTTCCATTATAGGGAGGTATGTAATACTACAGAAAACACCCATTGTATCGTGGTCTGTGATACTCAAGAAAATACCCCTTGTGGGGTGGTCTATAATATTAAGTAAACCTGAATTTTAGGGTGGACAATGATAATATGGTTGGTACGATCAGAGAGATATGCTAAGTGACACTCTAGAATTGGAAAAAGCTAGTATGGTCGATCAGGGTGATATAACTAAGGATCAATAGTTATTTATTTATTTATTTGTTTTCAGTAGTTTATTTATTTTGATCATTTCACATGAAAATATCACTACATTATAGTTATTCACAAAACTATATTGGTGGTTCCCTACTAATTTTTATACTCAAACCCTTCTGGGTTCACCATCACACTGAGGTACGTAAAAATCTTTCACTTATTATATGTATAGGTTAGGATGATGCCCAAGATTTGATCACCAAGTAGGATTGATTAGATTCTATATATTGGGAGAGCTATATATCAAAGTTTTAGTAAATATTTAGTTTATTTTATTCTATTACATTATTTATTATGGTATTCCTTTATATGTGATTGGCCTAGTGGGTGGTATGTCTTGTATGATGAACATAACTATTCAAGTTGTTTATTACATTCCATTTTGATATAGAACACCCTGTTTATTTTTTTTCCTATACAGTTCCTCATCATGGATAATACATCATTATTTCTTGTACTATTGGGTACTTGGGTATAGTGGGTATAGTCTCCCAATAGTATCCCCTTAGACCCATGCTACTAGTCGGACGGAGAGGCTAGCATGAGTTCATTTAGTGTCATTGGTTTGATTTTTGTTCTTAGTGATCTAGGCAAGACATTATAAGTGTGACTTGGTAGGCAGTGCAGTGGGGCACCATATAGATATTATCAAGTGGGCATCCCAAAAGAGAGATGGGTGCATTGACACCTATCAATCAACCCTCATCACACACTAATTTATGATGTGGGATTGTGGGGTTCCCAACATTCTTTAATGGGGGCGATGTGACCGTTATAGGGGTGATACCGTTTGATTATTGCTGATAGAGTGGGGAGAAAAACAGAAGACTAGTGACTTGGTCTGATACATTGTACTCTTTCATGCCTTTAGATTATCTCCTCTAAAAGGTATTTAGGCAATATTCTATTGGGCCATCAGATGATCTATAACTTGGGTCAACGAGACACTCCATGTAATAAATAGGTCTAGTGGGAACATGTTATTCCTAGTGGGGAGAGATGATTCTTAACATCTTGGGTTCCTGAGTGTGAGTGACATTTGCAGTTTGTAATATCCTTTAACTAATATAGTGTAGTATTAATTTTTCTTACATATATATTTAATTTTTTTGAATTATGAATATCAAATTAAATTTTAATAATAATTACTAGTATATATATTTTTATTTCAATTTATAGTAAGTTTAATTAATAATTATATTTAAGTAATTTGTAATTTATATTTTAAATCTTTTTCTATCAATATAATTATTTTTTAATATAATTATATATTTATAAAATAAATTATATAGTTTAAAAATATTAATTAATTTATATAAATAATACTAATTCTAAATATTTTTTTAAATTTAATTAATAAGTATTTTTATATATAATTAATAATATATATATATATATAATTATCAATTATGTAAATATTTTTGTTGTATACAATTATTAACATCATTATATTTATTCTTAGAGTTAAATTATTATATATATATATTTAAAAATGTTTAACAATTTATACATTTAATAATATATATTTTAGATATAGTTAATAACAAAAAAAATTGTTAATGTTGGTTTCAAAATAATAATAATAATAATAATTACTATTTTTTATATAAAAATTATATGTATATATATATAGGAATTTATATATTAGAAATATTAAATATATCATAATATATAATTAACAAAATCTTTGCTTTCAATTTTATATTTTAATAATTAATAATAAACCATGAAAAAATATTTATTCAATTTTTTTCATGAAATTGAAATATTTTTCTATATTGTTAAATTTCATTTTTTTTAAAATTATTTTCAATTATTTTAAATATAGGTTATAATAAATTTAATATTTATTTTTAATTATTATTAAATTTAAAATAATCCTCTATAAATTGAAATTAAGTTTTTTAATTATATTATATTATTATAAAAGGTTAAATATTTATACATTTACATAATTACTAAATTTATTTTAATATTATTAAAAAAATTAAATGAAATTAATAAATATTAATATAATATATATATATATAATATTATATAAATCTATTTAATTAATAGTTTATAGTATATCATTGGTATTTTTATGTAAATTTTAATACTTTTATATTTTATTATACATTTATATAATTATTAATATATATTAAAAAATATTTAAATATTTATATAATTAATAATATTTTTAAAAGAATTTCTTCATATTGAAATATAATTAATAATTATTCATATTTTTTTAGAAATAATAATATATACATATTTTAAGTTTTTTGGCTTTTATCTACGCTGATATAAAAGATATTAAAGGATCACATAAGATTAAAATGGATCCTATTTCATGTTTCATAAGAATAAACCCATATTTTTGTTGGCTATGTAAGCATAAAAATATCATTATTGAATCTAATTTTAGCACTGATAGAATTTTACATTAGTAGTGATACAGCTAGTGCCAATAAAAGATCACTTTATCAATGCTAACATTAGAGCATATGAAATTTCATTTTATCAGCATTAATCTTAAATTTCTAATTAAAGAAACATTTATCAACACTTTTTTAGGAAGTAATGATAAAATTTTCATCTTTTTTTAAAGAAACCCTACTGCACCGCTGCTTGACGCATTTCTTTACGCCTTTACGGAAGCTAACCTCTAATGATCTTTCTATATAACATATTGAAATATGTGAGTTAAAAATCCCAAGGTATGTGATTAAAAACATCGTTAATTGATTAATGATACGATACTTCATTCATTTATCTCATTCTTCTAAAATTTTCACTATGTTGATATGATGGAGATATATCCTAAAGTCTTTACGCATATGTTGTGTTTTGGTCTATATAATAGGGAATGAAATAAATATGTCATATTTTATGTCATATAGAAACCAAGGGTATCTGATATACCAAAGTTTAGGCATATTATACATTATGATATAGTTACACTTTCCTTATAATCGTATTGTATGATTGATAAATATTTTAAGACATGGTTATGTCACTATCTTTACTAATTATATTGTATGATTGGGTTATGTAATATAGAGAGAGTAGATTTGAATCTTATTGTGTGATTCACTTGAATACACTATGATCCATGGAAACAAAATTTATAATAGTTTTAATTTGAAATGGTCTTTCATGCTAGTTATCATTAACTAGTCATTTTTATTAGATGAAATAAATAAGAGTTAGTTTCTTTCACAAAACAGGTTTCATGAACTGGTTGAGGGTTACAACTGATGTATAAATTAACCCATAATGTAAATGTTAATTCATGCCCATTTGATAGATATATAAAACCCAATGGACATGTAATGGTGTGCATATAACTCTCCCAAGCCTTGACTAAAACTCCATCAAACCCTAAGCCCTCTTTCTCTAGCCTCATTTACACCCTAAGGTGATACCTTCTCATAGAGGATGGATAATCTCTTTCAAGTGTTGAGAAAAACTAGAACATGTGGATACCTTCAGATTTAGGATTTCCTTTGGATACCACTACCATGATATTTATCAAGAATAAATAAATAATGATGTAGTGATAATGATTGTGAAAGGTTCACTACTTTCGTTAGTTTTTAATTTCCTGTACACGTAGTATAATTTATTTTTTCATGGTCATTCTTGGATTGACGTTCCAATTTTCTTTTATGGGTTTAACAAGTGTTGTTAGATCCCTTTAAAACATAGAACGATTGGTGTATATTCAAAAATAGTCATTAATGTAGTGAAGTTCATTTTTATTATGACTTTCAAACAACATTTTTATGGTATTCTACTTTCGATATTTGATCATGAAGGAAAAAAAATTATTGATCTATGTTTTAATTTAAAATTAGTAAAGGAAGTTTTCTTTTATTAGAATATTATTTTATCTTTTATTGATTAAAATTTTAATCCATCTATAAAAATTTATTTTTTCCTTGTGTGTCTCATAGTTTCCATCGAGTGGGGATTACATATCATTTATTTAAACCAAATCCAATGAAATATTATTTTTTTAGGCACTATTATTTAAGTAGTTGATTATTAAATTATAATTTCTATTTTTAAGTTTTAATTTTATTATTTCTTTTATTTCATATTAACTAAATCTTAGACATTTTTATGTTATGCATGTTGGTCCAAATTTGATATAATATTTTTTTATTGTATACTTTACTATTTTTTTATTTTTCAATGATCTTGATTTGTCAACTTTTTTATTTCTATTATCATATTGGGACATTGATTATTATGCATTTTTTAAAATTTTTTGTCATAGATAATATGAATAATTTTAATGGATAGTTATTAAAAGTTCATATCAAATTTAATTATTGTATTTATTTTTATTCAATCAAATTTAAAATCTATTTATATAATATTTGTATATAATATTTTTTTTATTTCATAATTTATAATGATATTTTTTTGTTTTAGTAATGTTTCATGTGGTTCAAAGTTTATTTTAAATAGTTCCCACCATAAAAACATATTTATAAAATATAATATAAAATCACAGCATATTAATTTGTTTTGTACATTCAATATTGTTGTAAAATTACAATTTTGTTAAATTTTTATAATATTTATATGTTATATTATAAACATAGTTATTTTTTATAGGAAATATATAATTTCTAACAAAATTGAGAAAAATAAATTTTTACTATATATTTATTTAATGAGAATATATTTAAAATTATTAACACATAATTTAACAAATATGTTAGTTTGGGACAAGTGAATGTGAAAATAATGATTCCAAATATGTAAAAACAATGGTAACCAAAATGATCAAAAAATATAATCTAATGATAAAATTGATTTTCAAGAAAAAGAAAATTTGGAAAACTGATTTATTATCTAAATTCAGAAGATTTTTTTACGAGTGGAGGGAATATGATTATCATTGAATCATATAGTTTAATATTAAAAAAATATGATTATGAATTTTCTTACCTTAGATGTATTTATTTTTTAATCAAATATAAATACTCTTGAACCATATTGGACATATATGAAAAGAAATTGGATGGATACCAATTGAAGGACAGAAGAGTATGAAGATGGGTAAAAGAGTTCACTAAGTTTTCAATAAAGTGTCGAAATACCTCTTATTAAGTCATTTATTGTTTCCTATGTTATTGTTGTTGAAGATTAAATTTTCTAGGCAATTTGAATAAAAACACGATTTGTTATATATTAGAATAAAGTTATAAATATTACACTAAACATGGGGAAGAATTGATAGTATCCAATGGTTTGTATAAAAACATGGATAATGGATCATCTAATACGAGTACAATATTAAAAATGTTTATAGGACATATTGGGGAAATGAAAATGATAATTGAAGGTGACAATCATGATTTTCAAAATCTATTTAAGATTTTAAAGTTTTGTGCAAAAATACCACTATGTGATTGTTGTAATAAATATATAACACTTTTATCCATATAAATCCATATAATTTTAATGTAGTAAACATATATAAAAATACCATTTATAAAAAAATAATTTCTCTCTTGAATGATATGTTACCAGATGATAATAAATTTCCATGTTGAGCATATGATGTTAACTGAATATTATATTTAACAGGTATGAACTTTGAAATAATATATACATTTAAAAATCAATTTACATTATTTCACAAGGACATAGAATCACTTAAAAAAATTCCCCAAGTGTGGTGGGATTTTATGCAATAAATATAGATCAATTACTTTTAATTTTTTATGGTACTCCCCAATCATTTCATGGTTTATATAAAAATATGGAAGTGAGAATACTATAAGTAAATTAACATGACACATAGATACAGTTATTCATGATGGGTAACTTCATCTCCTAATAAAATCTCCTCAATAGAATAAAATTAATCATGATTATCGTGATGTTGGAAATGTGGTGAGAAACCTCCATCTTGTTCTATCTATAGATGAAATGAATCCTTTCAGTGTATAAAGTATCACTCATATTACATGGATAATGTTTTTGGTAATTTATAACTTACCACTGTAGTTATGCATGAAACATAATACTTTATGATGTCATTGTTTATATCATGACCAAAAAACATAACAATAATATTTATATTTATTTATCTCCATTGATTAATGATATGAAATTAATAAAGGATTCCGGTGTTAGGTTTTATGATGCTCCTTTAAATAAAGAGTATATGTTGAGATCATATCGATCAAGATGATAAATGAATTTCTATCTTGTAGATTTTTGTTATGATATAGAATTAAAGGATATTGGACATATTTTTTTGAATAAAGTACACACACAATTAGTTTGAAACATTCTATGAAGATAATTTCTCTATGATTTCATAGATTTTTACTTGGATAACGTAAAAATTGATCTTGTATGACATAATTTTATGGGAATTTAGTTGAATTTACAACACATTATCTATTAATATTAGATGAATAGTTTTATAATATAAAGAATATGGTCATGTTTTTTGGTTAAATTTTTCAAAAAACATTATGGAAACATATAAAAAAGATATTTTTTTAGAATTAAAGTACTAAAATTATTTATACGTCAAGTATTTTCTTGATATCATGCCTGTAGAAAAAATATATGTGATAATTTCGTTGTAACATTACTAAATACACCCTATAAAACAAATGACGGCAATAAGGCTAAGTTGGACATGATTGATGTATGATAATGAATGAGTCATCTCTAGTGAAGGTGGAAAGATGGACTTTTCCTCCTCTAGTGGTTTATATTCCTTTTAGGAAAGTGATATTTCTATTTTTCAACATCCTTGATGGTGTAAATTTTCAAGAGGGGAAATGATCAAATATTAATAATATAATGTACATAACTGATTTAATGTTAAAGGTATTAAAATTGCTTGTATATCATGTTTTGATATAAGATTTAATGCTTGTGGATTTATGTTTCATTCAATGAGAAACTTTCTCACACATATTTACCAATATTTTCATTTTTTCAAAGAAATATATAGTAAAGATCAGGATTTGGTGAAGATTGCAACTATGGAAAAAGAAATTTCTATCATATTATGTTAAATATATATATTCTTCCCACTATAATTTGTTGATTTAATGGTTTAATTGACGGTTCACTTGGTTAGAGTGATATGACTATGTGGCCTTTTACATTAAATATAGATGTACCCCATTAAATTATATTTGAAAACATTAAAAGGGTAAGTTGAAAATCAATTTCAGCCATAAGGTTATATTTTAGAGTGATATATTGTTTAATATGTTGATAAATTCTTCAAAAACCAACTATCCAATATGAGCTTAATTGGTCTCCCAAAATCTCATCACAATGAGGAACTTATGTGTGAAGAAATTTCCAGGAGAGATATTGTCACAATTACCATTATTGAGTAGTAGAAATATCACATTTACATTTTAAATAACATTATATAGGTTGTGGAATATATTAAATCCCAAAAAGTAGTTATTAGTTATTTTAATTCATCTAAGGGTGAAAAATTGATATCAAATACACATAGTCATTAGATTATAAGATGGTTTCGTGATCATATTTTTGAGTAGTTATTTGAAAATTTGAATTTAATCACTACTAGAAATATAATCTATTAAATTATTTTCAAACCACTAGAATATTCATGGAAACCATTGGTATATCCTATATCAATGTTTATCCAAACCATTGGTATAATCACTTTTGGGATTCATCTACACCAAAAATTTCTAGAAACTATTGGTATAAAGCCATTAGTATATCCTTATACCCATAGTTCCAAGAAACTATTGGTATATAGGACCTATATGAATGGTTACTTCAATAGTTATAATCTCCTTATAAACAATTCCACCAACCTTTGGTATATATCCTCTATCCCATGGTTTCATAGAACCGTTGGAATAATGATATATTTATTGTTTATGGAATTATTGGTATAACACTTTCACTAGGTAAAAACTTCCATCTAGATGACATCCCCCAATAAACAACCTAAAAACAAATGATAAATGTAACCAGTCACAATATTCATTCAAAAACAGAAACATATTATATATTATAGAATCAACCTATTAATTATATAAAAACCAAATGATAACACAAATATCAAATCAGTATTAGTTATAATACATGACCCACAAGGTTGGAAGTGTCATAAATATGAATTTAGTGATAGTTTGTATCAATTTCATACTTAATATAATCCTCATTATAGTCATTAATAACATCTTAGTCCTCAAAACCATCGTACTCAACTGAAACCTCATTAGAAGAATCATTATCTCAGGAAACACCATCACCTTCACAACCTAGAAGGTCACTTCCCTGATCGATACTAGGATTGTTATCACCATATCCCAGATTATCATAAAATGAGAACATTATCAACACACACATATAAACCACCATAATATTATCTATTCAAATTTCCCAACACATACCAATTATTAATTTAATTAACTACTAGCTGGTTTCTCTACTCTTTCACATTTTGGGCTACCTATTTTATTTTCCTTTACTGTATCAGAAAAAGCATTTTGAAATTTTTTATCAGTAATAGAAGAGGTTTCTTTAGTACTTTAAATTATCCAATAAATATAGGGAAATATAGACTTTCCAGGTTGACCGTGGAACCTCTCCTAGTATTCCTCACCTAATAGTTGTTGAAAATGATCCTTCGGGATGATTTTGTCACGTTATTTCTCACCAGGCTCTTCTAGAAAACACATTTTTCATTGAAAAATAATTAAATATAGAATAAATAAATATTAAAAATTTAATGCATATAATAAATAATAAAATATTATATTATTATGGAAAATTAACATCACACCCATATTTCTTCTTTTATCTTCAATAAAAAAATATTTGTCATGGTACACACCCTTAAATGTTCAACACCACTCACTAGAAATTTTAATGAATTTAGGAAAATAATAGTCAATAATAATATTAATTACTAAAACATAAACAATCTAAAATAACAATGAAACATGATATAACATATTCTATAAATCCTAAACAATGAAACCATACTTAGTTGTACAAAAAAATAACTTATTTCCCTATTGTTCTAGAATGTTTTTTGTTGATTCCTACTACATGAATGTTGGTGAAATTGGATTTGGAAAAATACTCAAAAAACAATTACCAATTTGGTGAAAAGGAAAAGAATAAATACCATGAAAACTTTTGGGTTATGTGTTTGGGTTACATGAACATGTAACCCTTGAAGGGGAATGAGGTATCATGACCCCATCGATTTAGATAATGCATTGAAGATAGGAAAAGAGGTTGTTCATGATGGGGTTTATACACAATAACATGAACTTGGACTTCTCATGCGATGTCCTGGTGACATGTAGTGAGTGAATTTTAATGGCCTTTAGTGACAAAAAAATTCCCATTATGGGGCCTTTATGCAGTCATTGTTTCTTACCTGACACTTATGAAGTCATGCAATCGACCCGATGAAGAACTGATTACATGACTTGGATAGACAATTATATCCATGACAGGACCTTCATGTAGGCACTATTATTTATATGAAACCCTCCTAGTATCATATTGACAACTTGGGTAGGACGATACTATCCATTATAAACCCTTATTATGATATATGTTTATCACATGATGAACTATGTGACATCAATGATGACATGAGATTTAGTTGCGTGAAACACATGAGGCACCACCAACTTATGAATACAATACCTTTTCAAACATAAGCTCAGGTATATTGATTATATACCATGTGAAGTGGCATATATATAGGGGGGGTCTATAAAACACCCAAATATTTGAAGAACATATGAAGAGAGAACGATTATGTAGGGAGAGGAGAACAATAAAGAGATTCCTATAGTGGAAGAATTTAGTGATCTTACGGTCTTATACTTAATGAAACATGGTGAGTATCCTAATAAAAATTTAAAGAAGAATGAGTGATATTTTCCCAAGATATAGTCACATAATAACACATGATCACACAATTTCTGATGACTTCTAGTTTATACGATCATGATATGGACTCTTGGACATGCGACCATGCCATGAAATCACCCAAACATGTTTCAGTTATGTAATTTGATTGTCCTTTTTCCATTTCAATCTCACATAACTCTAAAAAAATAATATAGAGTGTATGACATAAACTTCTTCATGCAGAGCATATGACCCCCTGAAATTCATGTGTCTGCCCAACCCTCAAGGGATCCACTCAAAAATCTATTATGTCCTTCATATCCTAGACGGATTTAACCCATTTTATCCTCTGATACTCCCTATATCATGGGGATATAATCCTCAAGAGTCCAGTCTATCCTTATTTCCCATTAGTGGCTAATGACCCATATATAACTATGAAGACTCTGATTCCAATTATAAATAGGATACATAAGAAACCTTCTTAAGGCCTAAGCCACTATATTTAATGAATATTTTCATAATCAGTATTTCTATGAGGGAATATTACTCTTAAAGTCCACAATTCCCCATATAGATTTTAAATTTTCAATATTTCTTCTGATTCCACATTTTCAATATTTCTTGTGAAACCTCATGCCTTTCCTCTTGGATCCATATTCTTCATAATACTAATAATAATATTACTTTAGGGAGGAATCAGTTCTTGAGTACTGTGAAATATATCTCATTTCCTACTATCTCTTGGTTCTCACACCAAGCATGACTCATGTGAGATTACATGCTTTCAATGATCATGTGATTAGCATAATAAAAATCCTTCACCATGGGAATCCTCCTTAGGTGTATGTGTTGACCATATATTTATTTACTTAAAAGGGATATACTCATGATGAAGCATCTCAGGGAAAACTTATATGTATAATTTACACTCACACATATTTTATTTCACCTATTATGATAAAAAGACCACATTGTATGAACTATTAGGACTCTGCTTCTTATAATAGTCATGATATATAGGAAGCATTTATAAGGCCCAATATCCTTACCGTAATACCCTAATGAAGATTCTAACATTTAAATATTCCTTGTGAGTGATCATGTCTTATCTCATGAATCCATATTCTCTACGAGACTCGTAGTCATTCTTATCTTAGGGAAGCCTCAATGTGTAATCCATGTACCAAAACCCCCCATTATGGGAATCCTCCTTAAGTGTAAGTCCTTGCCTCACATGGTCATACTCCTATGAGTCTATAAATATTTTCCATTTTGGATATATTCCCGATGAAACATTTTCTATTTAGAAAATATTCCCCATGAACCATCTTTTATCATGCCATATTTCCATCAAAGTCATACTCCCACCCAAAGGGTTATCTTTTTTTTATTCCCACTATGATATTCTTATTGGTCTATATTCATGGTGGGGATCATCTTTTTGAGGTCCTACACCTTATGAAATTAATTTATCCTAGAGGGTATATATTCTCTTTGGGGATATCCAAAAAGGGATTCTCAGGCATAAGTCCTACACCGAACATTTCTAGGAACCTTTCATCTAGACATCCTTAACACATGATATTAAACTACATGGATAAATCTTTGCCACATAACCTTAAAAGGTACAATGTGTCCGGTTAAGTTGGATTGAACTATGTGGGTTCTAATTCCTTTCACACATATATGCATGAATACCATTTTCTGGATTTATTCTAATACCATAAGCATCTACTACCTTCTTAAATGGCAATAAAATCTCAAGTTCCATGTTGAATGGATTTAAGGCAAAGAAAACTGTAAACCGAAAATGTTAAGTAATAATGGGTTATAGAATGGATAACCTATGATACATATAAACAGTTAGAATAATTGAGTACCTCTTAGATGTATAAATTCTCGCATCAGTGGTCAATACTGGTTCTAAAATGATAGGGTAACCTATCCTGTATTGGGATATGGGAATGATTCCTGAACATAACATCAATCTATAAGAGAACGATATAGTAAGAAATAATTCCCCTAAATATGGTGTGATGTGACCAACCTCCCACCCTCTAATATAATGTGAGTTCCTAAGTTCCATTGGCAAGAAACATCAATGATCCCCTGCCTTTGGAACATAGGCCCATAACCCATTATGTTTGTAGAATCCATTGGTGATTTCTAGATCCACGATGAATCCACATTTCATACCTTCCAAAAAAACTCGTTAAACCAATGTGAAATATTGTGAAACTACACTAACACATCCACAATCAATCATTGGACTGAGATAAAACATATTTTTGGGTCAAAACAAAAATTGTGAACCCGACATGAGTATTTCATGAAAAAATAGTTGGAATGAACATATAGCGGGACATTTTTCCTTTTATACCCTATAAAGAAGGTGTAACTGATATGATTATTTCAATAATTAAATTTAATCAGGGTTCCCATGAATAGGACTATTTCATTTTATGAATTATTCCCAAAAAATGGTATAATTGTTAGCAATAATAAACAACTATGTTGTCCCTGCACATCTAATTAAGAATGTGTCTAAATTAGAATTTTACACTGACTGGTGGCCTTATTTATTATTTTATTTGTGAATAAAGATACCATTCTCAAAAATATCACTTTGATCCAATGCAATTAAATTATCAAGTAAGAGTTATGGTATTTCAGCTAAACAACTACCATTATAAACTATAGAAAATCACCTATGTAAGTCCTTCATCATCATGTGGTAAACATGAATTTTAGTGAGTAACATCGGCATGGTAAAATACTAAACCTCAAGGCTTCATGTGAGGGTTTCCAAACACTAACCCTCATAGGATGACCTCATTGAAGTAAGGCCATAATGATGTTGGTGACACCTATCACCACTATTAACCACTTTTGGAGTTTATCACCAAAGCATGAGAGCCAATGCCTTTTTTACCTTAGGAAGGTGGATCATGGATTTCACAAAATATATATCTTAGTTTAGGAGACACGAAAGAGGGAACCTATCAAACATAGATAGGGTTATGTGTTTACCACCCATTAGTCGCCCAATGAGTGTAGTGTCTCATGGGTTGTCTCCCCATACAGCCCAATTTGGGAGCCAAGGAGATCTCACTAGGTGTAACACACTAAAGATCATTGGGATTGTGGATGTATTATCACATTCATAAACAAATACCATTGACATATTCTAGTACAAACTTGGGAGTATGCTCAAATCCCTACCCACCCATATCATGTTTTCTAACACATTACATCGTCACCCACTAAACATGCTCATATCCCTACCAGACATACCAAGTCCTCCTTCATATTAAAATAATGAAAATAGAATAGGTTAAAATTCTTATCCCCCAAAAATAATCCTATCAAAATATTCCATTGGAAAATTGAGAACTATAGTGAAAATATATCCCAACTATAATATAACATGTTCGCTCGTGTTTCTTAGGAACCAAAATGTGTATGAATCTATTCATGTACATACCCTTTTAAAGTTCCTATAAATACACTTTTGGGTTCCCCCTCCACCCTTAAAAATGGGGATTATGTTAATAAAAATTAATTTTTGAGTCAGTCATTGAGGAGCTTCACCAGTATACTTTGGTGATGATATAGAGATATGAACATATTTTAGTTTCAATCACTAGTGAAGTATATCATCAAGTACAACATGATCAAATAGAAACTTTGGATAAAGATAATATTCTTGATCCAGTCCGAGAGGATTATGACATATTACTGTAAAGGATTAGTAAAATGGCAAGGCTCATATCCTATTTCTAATTGGAATTTTTCTATGTAGTTTTACAATCACCCAGTGATAGGTGCGTATTAGTGTCAAACAGGGATGAAAACATATTCTAAAGGTCAATTGGTATTGGTTCCATTTTCCAACTTCAATCGAGAGCATGAATGAGACATAATAATTATACTTGGTTCATCCTTGTTTCCACTCCCTTAGAACATGTGTTCTGATTATGAATCACTACTTCCGGGCGGTTTCCATTGGATTTATTTATGGAACTGGAAACATCCCATGGTTCTTTATCTAAAGGGACCTTCTTTACAAAGTTATGGGTTCGTTAAGTTTGGGCCTATGATACTTAAGAACATACATTGGTCGAGAGGATGGGAGGTCAGACTCATAACACACTTTTGGGGGGAATTATTTCCTACTCCAGGACTCTCTTATAGATTAAAGATATTTCTTGTGAATCCTTATTAATTTACGAAGTATAACATAGGTTTACCTTGAAATTTTCAATCAATAATTTTCACGTGTGAAATTTAGAATCATCCATATGTATTCGAGGTTCTTTATTAATGGAGGCATCCTTATGTATTCGAGGTCCTCCATCAATGGTATCCTCTTATATAATATTTAGATATTCATTTAACTATTGTTATGATAATACTTATTTTTAATCCACTTAGTGGGTAACTCTGAAATTTATGGTCATCTAGGGAGACGAAATCTTGTTTTGATGTTGGGATCATACCCATAAATGGACTAGATATGTATCCTTGTGAAATGAATCAAAAACCTCATAGTTTGGTGCCACTTGAATGTGAAACATCATACCATTTAAGGTCATGTGATAAGGAACTATCTATAAGGTTTAATTTCATGTGGTAAGGACATATAACCACAAGGTTCTTAGTAAAATCTTAGTGTAAGACTTATGCCTAAGCAGCCCAAGGAAATTGGAAAAATATGAGTTTCCAAGTTGGATTAGACCCTATTGGGAATATGACCTAGGATGAACATGGTTGAGTTGATGTTTTGGATTTGATCCTCAGGGAGGCTTCCTATGCATACCACTTGAATGGGAATCAAATCCCATGTAGTTTGATGAGTCTCATAGGTGAGTGTAGTCCTTTGAAAGAAAGGGGTTTGTGATTACTTCTTGAAAAGGATTCCTTGGTGATTTTAGATTTTAATTTAGGACTTACTCCTAAGGAAGATTCTCATTTATGGATGAAATGATATGGAGCTCAGGTCTTAGGAAGGTTTCCTACGTATCCCAATTGTGGTTGGAATCAGAGTTCTCAAAGTTAAATAGGTGTTGGATTGTGTGGATGTTGTCATCATCATAGTTCTCTAAGCCCATGTGATTTATGCTCGGTGTGAAAAACAAGAGGATGTGAAATATTCATCAAATCACACAATCTCTGTTCTTCTGATGGGAGAGGGTGGTCCTATGAAAAAACAAGCTGATGTGACGGTGGGTGAGGGCATGGAGAAATGAACCTTTCAACGAGGGATGACATTGGAGGTTATACGGCCGGACTCTCTATTGATTAGGGACTTACCTCAGTGGGAGTTCCCTTTTTGGATCCCAAGAGTGGAGGGATACATCTCCTTTGAATAGAAAAGAAATTGTGAACCTCACTCTCCATATTGGGAACTCGAGGCTCTGAGTCTTAGAGATGAGAAGGGGATGTCATGGCTCAAACCCTAATCCTTGAGACCAGGAACCACCCAACAATATTCCTGGGAGAAAGGTCTATGTGACTGTGGATATAAAAATCCATAGACACTCTATGAATCCAAAACCCATTAAAAACAAATATGGGAATCCTCTGGCTGTGGATATACAAACA
Organism: Viscum album; assembly: GCA_963277665.1. Lineage (NCBI taxonomy): Eukaryota > Viridiplantae > Streptophyta > Magnoliopsida > Santalales > Viscaceae > Viscum > Viscum album. The sequence continues at coordinate 866,908,892 of OY728158.1, forward strand.
AAAATAGGAGACACACTGATGTGCCCTTCCCAAAGGATTGATAAGTCATGAGGTTTTGGTGGAGGATTCAACTTAGTCCCCTTCAGATAATGGAACCAAGGAAGGAGATACCCGACCATGAGTGGATTTGAAGAGGGATTACAAGATGATGCATAGGCCCTGTGTGTAGCTATGTAGCATAGCTATACCACATAGGTATGTTGTGTAGGTACACCCCTCAAGTATGTCACGTAGGTGTGTCACACAGGTCTTAGAGATGATGGAAAAAAGTGCTTAACATAGGATAAACAAGAATACTCAAGCTTCAAATATTGAAAGGGCTTTAAAAAGTTATTATCCCTTATAATTCTCTCTTCTCTCGTGTTTTTTAGAGAGCTACCAGAGAAAATTTTAGGGATATGAGTGAAAGAGCTATGTAATGAGAGATTCTAGAGTTTTTCCAACTTTTTCAGTTGTCAAATGAGGTGACAAAGGGTCATATTTATAGGAAAGGAGGGCGTCTAGTCAAAAGAAATTATTCTGTATAGGTAGACCACATAGATATTCCTCATATCTCATCCACATAGGTGCACATAAAACATATTGTCACGTAGCTCCTCTACAGAGGTGTCTTTTGTAGCTCCTCTGCGCAGGTCGCTTGAAAATTTTTATGCCTTTTACTTCTTTTAGATTTGTCTTGATACTTTTAAATATCCAGGAGACGTCTTCATATTCTTTTTTTTTAATAAAGAGTGTAAATAAAATCCCCCCTTGGGATTGGATTCGATTAGAAAGAGGTTCGAGTACAGAGGTATCATCATGGGGAAAAGGATATGGAGTAAATTCTGAGCCACACAGGTTTTCCACATATCTATATCACACATGTATGCCGCTGTTGACACTACTTGAAAAAGGAACCAAAAAATATAGGCAACCTTTGGATATTTCAAATCCCAAATAAATATTCAAATAGTATAAAGGAAAATCCATAATACTCCCAAAGTGCTATGTGGCCAAGATACGCGTTCAAGCTAAACACCAGAAGATGTTTTATGTCCCTACGTAGAGCACCTACGCGGCAAAGCTATGCGAAGTACCTGTGCAAGGAACACCTCTTCGACCAGGCCCATCTGTGCCTATAAATAGAGCCCTTGGGAACCCCATCTCCGGACTGAAAAAATTGAAAGAATCTTTGAAGATCCAATTGCATAGATCTTTCTCCTAGATCTCTCAAATTTTCTCAGGTAGTTCTCCAAACTAAAAAATAAGGGATAATTAAAGTGTATAAGTGTGTTTTGAAGTGCTTCACATTCTTCAGTCCTCATCTATACCCACGCGATATACCTGCATATCGTACCTGCGTGATATAGCAACATGGGGTACCTACGTGGCATACTTACGCGAGGTACCTATGCGACCAGCTCAAGTACCTATCATTAAACCCATCCATGGTAGGGTATCTCCTTCCTTGGTTCCCTTATACTAAAAGGGCTAAGTTGAATCTTCCAAAAAAAACCTCATGACTTCTCAAACCTTTGGGTAAGGCATATCAGCGTGTCTCCAATTTGGGTTTTTATTTCCACAATCAGAGTTTTCTCACATTTTTTTCACAATGGGGTTAGGATTCATGGGATATTTTTGGGTTCTTATATCCAAAGTCAAATGGAATTTTCTCCCATAAATAGTGTTGGGAAGTTCCCGGTTAGGAGGATGGTTGGTTACTGGCTTCGCCCTTCTCAAAGGGGTGACCCAGGACCTCAGGTTTCTAGTAGGGAAGGTACACTTCGTACTTTTCATTCCGCACAACTATAGGAGAAGTCTCCCTCCCCTACTAGAACCAATTTTCAGTCAGCCATCCTGGTATAATCCCCTCACTTTCACCCCTTATTCCTTACATTGTACCCTTGTCCAATGTAAATAGAATAGAGGGAAGGTATGTCGCCTCACCCTCTTCCATGGTCGACGCACCCTCTTCCATCAGCGGGAGAGGAAAAGTGTGAAGTTTCATTGTTGAATCTTTGACATCCTCTTGTTTCTCACACCGATCCTGACTCACGTGGGCTTAGAGATACGTGATGGTTACAACATGTGCACAAACACTCACCAAATGAACTATGAGAACTTTGATTCTTGTTCAATCCAGGATATGTAGGAAGCTCTTCCAGGGCCTGAGCTCACCATATATCCTCCTCAGGAATCCAACCCTTATTCCCCCAATTTGGGTATACTTCTTAGGAAATAGGCCCCAAATTCAATCCTGAAATTATCAAGTCATCATTTTTTAGGAAGTAATCCCAAACTCATCTCTCTCAGAGGACTATACTCTCCTATGAGATTTATTGAACTACATGGGCTTTGATTCCCATTAATATGGGATACGTAAGAAGCCTCCTTGAGGTTCAAACCCAACAATTCAAATCAACCATGTTTTCTTTGGGACATATTCCCAACAGGGTATGATCCTACTTGGAAACTCATATCCTTTCCAAGTTCCTTGGGATGCTTCAGCATAAGTCCCACACTGAGTTTCAACTAAGCACCTTCTGCTTTGAGGTCCTTATCACATGACCTTAAAAGGTATGATGTGTTCTACAAAGTGGAACAAAACTACGAGGGTTTGGATTCCTTTAAAAATGATACATAGGTAGCTCATTTTATGAGCATGATCCCAAGATTAAAACAATCCTTCATCTCCCTGGACGATAATAAATTCCAGAGTGCCCCACTGAGTGGCTTAAAAACTAGTATCATCATAACAATGATTAAAAGAATCTCTAATCGGTATATTAGAGGATACCATTGGTGGAAAGCCTTGAATACATACAGAAGTTTCCATTGATGATGAACCTTGAATGCATACTGATGATTCTAAATTTTTCACATGTTAATAAGTGATTGTAAATTCCAAGGGATAATTATGTTATAATTGGTGAATTAAATAAGGATAAATGAAAATATTTAAATTTTACAAAGAGAGTCCTCGAGTAGACAATAATTCCCCCCAAAAGGGTGTGATTTGTCTGACCTCCCATCCTCTCGACCAATGCATGTTATTATGTATCCTAATGTTCAAAACTTAATGAATGTATGCCTTTAGAAATTGGGTCCGCTTTGGATAAAAAATTGTTGGAAGTTTCTGGTTCCATGAATAAATCCAATGGAAATCACCTGGAAACAGTTATTCTTAAATCTATAACACACGTTTCAAGGAACTACGAAACAAAAATGGTGAACCCGACATGAATCCTTAACCATGTTAATAATGTTACCCACATGCTATGCCCCTATCAATTGATAAAGGTAGGCCATAGAAAGGAATTAGTCACACATTTATCCATTTGAAAAGATGTTGCTTTAATAAAGTTTGTCATTGTTCTCAGTTTTCCACAGAACTCCCTTCAAACCAAAGAATGACTTTCTCCAAGACAACATTTGTGAACTTCCCGACTGCTGCTCAAGCTGGATCTACATCCACGGGAAGGATGTTATCACCAACCCAGCATCTTCAATGCTGGGTATCTAATATAATGGTGAAGTAATATCGCCATCATGGTACAATCTCGACTTTGGAGGCTGCTCGACAGGACCTCTAGGTCAACAATAATCCCCGATCATCTCACCAACAACGACCAATGATCAAGAACCAAATGGTGCCAACCACCGTCTCCAACCATTTCAGGTCTTTATCCCCAGAACGCAACAATAAATCTCTCTCATACTATAGGGAGTTGGATCAAGGTTTCAATGAAGTCCTCAATTAAATAATACAGGAGTACTTTATGAGGACTCACATCAGCAATCGCCGCTAGAATCATGCGGTAGTATATCCCCAACATGATGGGGGTGTTTCCTCTGGAAATGTGGACCAGGTCTCTCAGACCCGGGCATGCAAGAAGAACTGCCAGGGACAACGTCTGGTTAACAGGGAGCAGGTTCTCACTTCTAGCTCCACCAAGAAATCCCATCAATTTAACTTGATGGAAAACAACGAGCGGGCACATACACCCGTCCATCCTAATTTTGCTGCTCAGCAGACTGGTCTGAAAACAACCCACCAATCCCACCAGATAAACCCAATGGAGTACCGTGAACAGACACATACACCTGTTTAAAAGTTATCAGCTAGTTAGAAAGCTCGTCTGACTGCATTTAAAGAGACCCACCAATCTAATATGGTGGAAACTAGTAAACAAGAACATACACCTGTTTATAATCACCAATTCTATTATCAGTCTTGTCTTCCAGTATTGAAGGAATCCCGTCAACCATACTTAATGGAAAATAGCCAAAAGACATGTACACCTTCCAATGTTCATCGATCCTTCCAACAATCTCGTTTGGTAGCACTCGGAGAAGTCAGTCGAAAAGCTCTGATGATAAATTTGTGGCAGACCCAACATTGTACCCCTATGCATGAGTACTATCAATATCCATTGACAAGAAAAGGAGGATAGGAGTAGGCACATACACCTACTCCAGATATGGAATGGACGTATATTCCCGTTTCGGCTGCTGAAGTCACCAAACACATCTTACCAATGGTGAAAGGGTATACGCATATCCCTGCCCATATTCTGGAAGCATGCCAGGATATTTTAACAACTACATCAGTAGTATCAGGGGAACATACACATAAATATATCCCCACACATGGGATGACACATCTTCATGCCATCCCCGAGAAAATACATACCTCTATTACAGTCCAAGAGGGTCATGGGGCACACTCTCCCATATTATACGGACAAAAAGATTAGGAACATACACCCTTTCCAACTGAAGGTAACCGGTCTGTTCTGGTAACTAATCCAAGGCAGGCACACATACCTACCCATGATAACCACTTTTCCAAGTAAATGTCACTAACTAAGTATAAGAGAAAATTCAAGAATAAATCTCACCAAATACCATTGGAAAATCAAGAGTCAAGATATGATTTATCTCCTATTAATGCAGGAGTTCTTGAAGCCCTCAAGCATTTATCTGTTGCTTCTCAAGATCCTACCCTCTCATTACTAAATTTTGGGAGTGGTAGTTGTAATTCTGAAGTTTCTCACCCGAAACTTCATCAAGAAGTCTTGCTTTGTGAAAATTTGGTCAATCCAAAGTGTCTATCTTTGTATGAGATCCATGGAAACCCTCCGTGTATCCATAAGACCAAGGAGCAAGAAGGTTTATCCCTTATTTTAATCCATCGTGGTGATCCTCCTCATGATGGCATTTTCTAAGAAAGTCCTCTCCATAGTAGTATTTATCATTTTCAAAAAAAAATATAATTGACAATGTAGCAATAAGAAATCCTTCCTATATTGAGTAACTTGCAAACACAAGGCCATTCATGTCTGATTCCTTGTCATTGATGGGTGAAACACTTTCTTAGTCAAAAGACATCTTAAGGGAACAGTCATTCTACGAACCTCAATTGGTTCATTTATCCTCTAATACAGACCATCCACTTTGGTCATACCAAATGGAGAAACATCTAGTAGAAGATGATGAAGACGTTTTAAACATGAGGAAACAATTAGATAGAGGATAAATACCAGTCATGTTCTAGCCTTCAGAAAATTCTCAGTTTGATATTTCAGAATTGATGACAGAAGAATGCATTCCTGACATTCGTCTCAACTTATGGAAAACTCTTAATCATTTGAAAACTAAAGTATTACCATATGTTGAATATCAAAATCATAGAAAGGTAATAGAAGGGTTACAATGCCAAATTGACTAGGCATCTCTTTCAGTTTCCCAACATCCAAGGGTTGAAAACCATAGAGAACCCTTCAGAGCGCATGTCTCAATGATATGAAGAGGACACTCCAATTAATTTCTGATTCCCCATCTAATGTTTGCATCAGAGGATGGGATGCATATGGAGAGTTGCAATTCACTACACTCCAAAATCAGAAAAGTCTTCCAAAAGTGGTCTCATGCAATGTTTTTGCCCATGATTGCCCATAGTCAATAGGTTTTGTATGTAATCAAATGTACACTCATGAACCGACCTCAACCAGTTATCACTAGAATCAGGCCCAAAGAAAATAAGTTTATGAATTACTTATACATCAAGCCTCTATGAATTGTGACTAGGCATCCCGTTTAGAGGATGTTAGGCATCAGAGGAAGTAAATATCTGAAATAGCAAAGTGATCTTCTGAAATAGGTGATTTAATTATTTTTCGGATGATGCACCCAGCTAATGTCCAAACCAAAATCCACAAAATCAGAAGGGCATTTGCACAAATTTCAGATGTAGCAGTTCAAGAATCACGTCAGCTTTCTAGGATGGGGGATCATTTAATGAAACCTTCAAATTCATCAAACAATGTTCAAAGATTTGAAGAATAAGAATGGGATCAATCCCATATTGCAAGGCTGGGGGATTTTTCACATCCACAATCCCCTCCTCAACGGAATTCAGTTTTCTCCAAATTAGGGAAGAAGCCACAAGGAAAGAATATGGCTGAACTATCCAATGATTCCCTTCATGTTACTGTTCTCTATATAGTTCCAGGGAATTATTCTTATAGGAGAACGGAGTTTCGTGAAAGACAAAAAGGGAGACGATCTATCAGAAACACTGACATAATGCCATTAATACCTTATGCGTTAGTGAATGTTATCAATACCATTGCAGAAGATCCTACATAAAATAAGTCTAGTTCAAGGGAATTAGAAGATGACGTTCTTGTCCACAATATGGTACACACTGAGGCAAATGAATAAGTTGTGCATACCTGAAATCAGAGGATTACCCAGAATCTGGGCATACCTTCAAATAACCAAATCCCCCCTCTCCAAAAGGCTTCCAACAAGGGGAAAGGAAAAAAGTCAGATTGCATCTCACTTTTCTTCTTGAGAAGGTAAATCTCTTTCACTTGATGAGAGATTTTCACAGCAAGAAGAGGAAATGTAGGAGTTGAAAAGACTCAACATAGAGTTACTTCAAAATAGAATTTATGCTAGACGATATCCCTGGGAAAGTCCTCAACTTGAAAATCCTATAGGATCTCCTCAGAAAAGAGGATTCGTAGTAACTAATGATGTAGATAATGAATTCCCTCCATTGGGTACACAATCAAGACAAGGTCATATAAATCTACATATACCTATTTCTTTGGGTTATCCAAGACAGATATCAATACCATCATCAGTGGTCTTACCGGTCATTACACCAGCTCAAGTTCCAGTTGCAAAACCTGTATAGAATCCATCTCATCCAGATATTCCCCAAATACTTATGAATAAAATTGAGGAATTAATGACTCAGTTGGAAGCTATGGAGGAACGATGTGAACCAGTTCAGCCAGAAAAGAGAGCTTACCCTGAATGGGTGGATGAAATTCCTCCACCACCAAATTTTTTGAATACCAAAATCCAAATTTTTAATGGTTCGTGAGATCTGGAACAACACTTAACACATTTTTTTTCTCGTTGCGATCCTATGATAGGAACTTCTCAACAACAAGAAGCAGTTAAGCTTAGGTATTTTGTATAGTCATCATAAGGACCAGCTTTTGTCTGGTATACAAGTTTGCAATCTCGATCAATTACTGGGTGGTAAGATCTCCATTAGAAATTCCTTCTTCAATTTAGCTCAACATTACCAAAAAAGATAGTTTTTGATATTACCAATTGTAAAAAAAGGGAAAAATAAAGAGTTTCGGATTTCATTTCTCATAGGAAGGGATTAAAATATATCTTAAGTTTAGCAATCCCTCAAGAAGAGTTGCTGCCAATATGTGTGGAAAATCTACGTGATGAATTACGCACACCATTGATCCCTGTGAAATACATAGGAGGGTTTCGAGACCTTAATTCAATCGCTCATCAGATAAAAGACTCTATTATAGAAACTAAGGATAAAACTTGTGTAATTCCATTAGTTCTAGGAAGGAGAATAGGAAAGGAAGAAGCTTCTAAAGTTACACTCAAATAGGCACCTATACCTGCTTCTACTTCAAGACCTTCATCATATCGAAGGGTTTCTCTTCCTGAGCATCAGTACCAATGACCACCTTGTCAAGATGATAAAAGAGATCAAAGGTTGAAACAGTTTGAGGAATTAAATAATAAAGTTTATTCTTTTAGAAACAAACAAGTTTGTGGTTACTTCATCTCAGCCTTAGAAAATAATTTGGTTTAGTTTCCAAGGCCAAAGAAACAAAATAAAGACGGGGATGAAGATCATCTGAATTATTTTCCCATTTATTAGATGTTGGGACACCCCATTCAGGATTGATTTGTTTTCAAAGACCATCTGAAAAAGATGGTAGACTTTGGACAAGTAAAATTTAAATGTTCATCATCTCAAGTAGCATGTGTTATTTACACCAATCCAGATGAAGAAGGAGAATGGAAGGAGGTTAAAAGTAAAAAATGTGTAAAAATATGATGGTTGGATGATCAGGAAAATGATCAACTAGACTTATGTTATTTTACGAACACAGTTGAAATAACCAATTGTGTCTTCCACCACTCCTACCACAGAAAAACCATCTTCATCAAAAGGTAGTTCCTAAAAAAAACAAAGTGATCATAAGGATAAAGAGAAGTCAGAAGAAGATGAGCTCGCATCAAGGCCAAAGCTGCCATTAACCCTGGCAGATTTTATGCCATATATTTCAAAATCATGGGAACCACCCCACCAAATGGTACAACCAGAAATAACCTGTCAGGTAGAATCTTCATCATACTAAGAATTGATCTTTGGTTTCATTAATGTTATTCACTTAACAGATCCTTATGCCAATGGTGATTCTAATTGTATTGAGTTGGAATTCCTTGTGCCTAATTGGGGAACTAGAGGATGTTTCCAAGGTCGAGTATATAGGGGAAGACGTGGGAATTCCAAAAACCATAATTTTAACTCTACCCCTTCTCAAACCATATATGCGGAAGAAACTCGTGGAAGGCCCCTTTTGCGAGCTCAACAAGAACAAGGAGTTTCTTCCATGAAAAACAAGTCTAGTTATAGCACAATTATCTGGAGGACTAATTAAAAGTTCTATCATCTTCTTCTTAGCAGATGAATAGGCTTAGTTAGTCTAATTTACCAAAGTCAGTTGTATTTACCACTTTTGTTTCAACACAGAATACATCTACAATAGAAGCATCAACTTCCAAATCACCTGGAAAAACACATCTTCATGCTGGGAAATGAAGACCTTTAGACCAAAAGTATGATGTCTTGAAACAATTGGCCGAAGTACTGGCTAAGTTATCAATTTCAAATGCTTTGAATATGTCAAAAGATCTTCGAGAAGCACTCATTGAGGCCTTGTTAAGTCCTAAATAATTTGAAACTGAAGTTGTTGCTGCTGAAGTTTACCGTATAGAGAATTATTATGAAGAATGTCATGCAGTCATATCTTTTACAGATGAAGATGAAGACCATGTGGTATATGGACACATCAGAACTTTCTACTTGTCTGGAAAGGTCAATGACATGGATATCTGACGTGCCTTCATTGATAATGGCTCTGAGGTCAACCTCATTCCTGTTTGTAAACTTTGTCGATTGGGCCTGACTGAATCTGACTTATCTCCTTCAACATTAATGTTTCAAGGATATGAAAAGAATGAACAAGAACCTCTGGGTGAAATTACACTCAGAACTCAGTTTGGAGATCTTGTGTCTAATTAAGATTTCATGGTTGTTCGTCAGGACGTAGCCTTCAATATTCTTCTTGGAAGGCCTTGGTTGTATCAACATGCAACCATACCTTCATCATACCACCAATTTCTAAAATACTGTTTCAATGGTCAAATCGAAACACTGTATAGTGACAAGGCTCTGTTCAAAACATGTGAATCTCAATACATTGAGGAATAGTTTTATCACACAAAAGAAACGAAGTCTATGACCAAGGAGATAACCATATTTAATGCTCCAAATGGATTGGAAAAGATTCTAGCAAATCCATTCATGCATTTGAGTACAGATTATGTGTTACCCATCAGTCAAGTTGGAAGGGTAAAGCCAAATCCATGCACTCATCTAATAATTCCCATAATGTCAATTGCTGAAATTGAGACTGATAACATGGCGGAAATTATTGATACACCAAGAAATTATGTAAGCCTGAATGGAGATGTTTTCATTTCTTCTGATGAACTAAAACGAGCCTCTACTTCATCAATAAAAGTAGAATAAATTGTAGCAATGTTAGAGAGAGACAAAGAGGTTGATTCTCAATCCATCAATTCTTCTTTACCATAGAAAAACCCTTCGTCATCAGTAGGGTCAGATATAGTGGCTTCTTCTTCAAGATATTCAAATATTGACTCATCCCCTAATATTGCAAGTTTTTCCTTGTCTTCTACCATGAAATGGAAACAGAAGAGGTAACACATAATGAAGAAGAAGAGTAAGATCTCGGGGATGCTCCTCCAACATTTGAAGAAGGTGTTTCTACCACTGTGGATGAAATCAGAGGAATAAATATGGGTACAAGAGAAGATCCACGCCCCACCATAATTAGTGTGTCCATGACCTTTGAGGAGAAAGAGGTGTATACTTCCTTTCTTAATCAAAATCGAGATATATTTTCTTGGAATTATATGGAAATTCCAGGTCTTAATCCTGATATAGCCACCCATCATTTGGGTTTTCCAGAAGAACATCGTGGGTTCAAGCAAGAAACAAGGAGAACACACCCAACTCACGCCTCTAAAATTGAAGTTGAAGTTGATAATCTTATAAATTATAACTTTTTCAGGGAATTTCAGTATCCCAAATGGTTGTCCAATATTGTCCTAATGAAAAAGAAGAATGGGAAAATTAGAGTCTGCATTGATTTCATAGATCTTAACCGGCATTTTCCTAAAGATGATTTTCAAGTCCCGATTACAGAACTTCTAATTGATGAAATGGCTGGATATGAAGCTCTTTCATCATGGATGGATATTCTGGGTATAATCAAATTCAAATGGCCCTATAGGATGAAGAATCTATAGCCTTTAGATCTCCTCAAGGTGTGTTTTTCTATCGGGTAATGCCCTTTGGATTAAATAATGTAGGCGCAACATACCAACGTGCCATGAACCATATCTTCAAAACCATCTTAGTGAGATTTTTTTAATGTTATGTGGATGATTTGGTATTCAAATACAAACAACATTCCAGTCATTTCGCTAATTTAGAAACCATATTTCGCAAACTTCGGCAACATAATTTGAAGATGAACCCCTTAAAATGTGATTTCAAAGTAACCTCAAGAAAATTCCTTGGCTTCATTATTCACCAACATGGTATCAAAGTTGATCCTAATAAAGCAAAATCAATCCTTGGTATGTCACCTCCTTGAAATTTGAAAGAATTGAGAGGACTTCAAGGACATTTGGCCTATATTCGGCTCTTTATGGCCAATTTGGAAGGAAAATGTTTATCTTTCACTAGATTTATAAAAAAAAGGTGTTAGTTATAAATGGAATGAGGATTTCCAAAAAGCATTTGATATAATCATGAAATATCTCTTGAGTCCACCAGTACTGATGCCACCTATTGAAGGAATACCACTCATTCTCTACGTAACTGCTTTAGAGTGATCACTAGGTGACTTCCTCACCCAAAAGAATGATGCTAGAAATGAAAACAACCTTTATTATCTCAGTCACACTATGCTTGATGTAGAAACTCGGTATTCAAGTATTAAGAGGTGCTGTCAGGCATTAATATTTGCTGTTCCAAAATTGATACATTACCTGCAAAATAATGAGGTCCAATTGATATCTCATAATAATCCGCTCAAATTTATCCTCAGTTGTCCTATGCTTATAGGACTTCTAGCAAGGTCGGTGGTTATTTTACAATAGTTTGATATCCAATTTGTGCCTCAAAAGGAAATGAAAGGCCATGCTCTGGCTGATTTCCTTACTGAGCACCCATCTGTGGAAGGCACATTGTTTAATACAGAACTTCCTGATGAAGTGGTCTTCTCTATTCAAGATAATTCCCAAACATGGGAAATGTATTTTGATTGTTCTTCTAGAATTCCAACAGGTAAGTGACTGGAAAATCCTAAACTCAACAAGGTTGGATTAGGAATAGTTCTTATTTCCCCAGAAAAGGCAGTATTGCCTTATTATTTTCTATTATCGGAAGGTAGTACCAACAATGAAGCAGAGAATCAAGCTCTCATCACAGGTTTGGAATTAGATCTTCAGGTGGAAATGGATCATTTAAGGGTAAAAGGTGATTCAGAATTGGTAATCAAACAAATTAATGGGGAATACTCTATCATAAAAGAATATTTAATCATTTTTTGTGATTACGTCAGAGATTTAATGGCTGAATTTCCCTCAGAGTCAACATTGTCCTATGTCCCATGATCACAAAATTCCCAAGAAGATGCACTGGCTAATGCAACTACATCCTTGGAAGATTCAAATTGGGATGAGATAGTTATCAGTATAACCAATCGTCATGTGGTTTCACCTTTTGTTCAATCCAGAAGGAAGGAAATAAATGAAATTATCCCTATTTCTAAACCGTGTGGTCATACCATGGGATGGAGAACATCTATCATGGAATATCTTCAAAATGGGATACTTCTACCAAATAGCACTGAGAAGGAGCAGATCTGGTGAAGAGTGACAAATTTTACTCTTTATGATAGTACAGGCCACCAAAAGATTCTTTACAAGCGAGTCTTTGATGGAATTATTTTCAAATGTATTGATGGAGAAGAGACCATAGATGTTGTGAAATAAGTACATTTAGGATCTTGTGGTACCCATCAATCCAAGAATAGACTCTCCGATCAGATTCAAAGTCTTGGATACTTTTGGCCTTCAATGACACATGATTGTACAGATTTCACTAAAAAATGTTTTCCATGTCAAGTGCATGCCAACTTAATTCATCAACCCCTATAGTTTCTACATACATCTAAATACTCCTAGCCATTTTCCACTTGGGGAATGGATATAGTAGGGCCTTATCCTCCATCCATGACTAAGTAGTTCAAGTACATTCTCACTACTACTGATTTATTCTCTAAGTGGGTTTGTGGTAATACCTCTCAAGGAAGTCGAAGCCAAAAGCATCATTAGTTTTCTCAAAACTAATATCATCACCAGATTTGGTGTCCCTCATTCTATTTGGACAACAAATGGCACCAATTTTTGTTCTTATGAAGTAAAAAAGTTATATCAAGAATATAATATCAAATCCAACCATTCATCTCGCTATCATGCAGTGGCCAATGGACAGATAGAGGCTTTCAACAAAACCCTATCAAATATACTCTAGAAGATGGTGGATAAAGATAATAAATCATGGCATGATAAACATTTGAATTATTTATGTGCTTATCAGACAACTACCTGTACTACTATCCAAGCAACTCCTTATTCATTGGTATATGGAACTGAAGTGGTTTTTCCAATTTAAGTACAATTTACTTCACTTAGAGTTGAAATCTATGATCAATTATCTACAGATGAAAGATCTCAGATACATTTTAATGAGGTGTAATGATTAGATGGTAAAAGATTACATACTTTTCATTATCTAGATTTCTATCAGAATAGAATAACACGAGATTTTAATAAGAAATTTTTCCTTCGTTCATTCCTCTAAGGAGAATTGGTATTTGTATTTAGGACTCCAATGATACCAGGAATGAAACCTTCAAAACTTGAACCAAAATGGAATGGACCATATTCCATACATAAGGTCTATTAAAATGGAGCCTATGCTTTAATATCAACGGATGGAGGGCTCATTGCATCTCCAACCAATGTGATATTTTTTAAGAAATACATTGTGTAATTAAACCCATTAGTCCTCACTGCAAAACTTTAAACTGCATAGTACAATGCCTTTGCTGCAAGACTTAATACTACACAGCAACCAATGTCATAGTTTCAAGACATTATACTACATAAAACCAAAATTGTCCATGTTTCATGACGTTAAAATGCATAGTATCTTTGTCCTTATTGCATGATGTTAAACTGCATGACATCATATGTACAACTAATGTTTTCTCTATTTAACATTTTAAGCGTCCATAAGCAAATGGCACTGATGTCATCACAACTTCTTAGTAGTACAGGAGTCCCTCTCTTTCTTATGTTAGAGCCAGATTTTCATAGAGACCAAGTTTCAAGAAATACGTATGGCTTAATTCCCATTTTCAATGGGCTACGTAGAGACGCCTGAATCTCCAATTATGGGCCCAGCCATAATCACAAAATTTTATTCTTTTTCTTTTCTCCTCCTATATATGAATCATATCTATACGGAGTGTTCCCTTAAGATATATTATTTGGTCCTTATACCATTTCATGTCTTAAGATTTATCATTCTCTCACAATGTATCAAAAGTTCCCATTCCTCATGTCAAACTTAGAATAAGGAATGACTGTTTAAAGAACTATGTATGGCTTGATTATCATATATTTTGAGATACGTAGAGATTCCTAGATCTCTAATCATGGGCCCAACCACAAAAAAAAATCCATTATTTCTTGTATAAAATAAAATCGGCATAGGGAATGTTTTAAAAAACAATGTATGACTTGATTCTTTCCATAGCAAGACATAGAGCGACACATGGGTTTTATCCCTTAATCCAATTATAGTATGTCTTTCCTTTCATATCAATTCATTTTCATCCTTAACACGTGACATTCCACTGAACGTGAATCTAATACCCCTGTTCTTCATATGAATCACCTTTGCATTATAAAAGAAACCCTTACTGCCCCTTGTTTCTCACACTGAGAATAGCTCGTGTGGGATTAGGAATTGATTAAATGGATTCTTTATATAAGGTGTTTTAATTTAAAATGTGTTTAATAATGACCTTACTGTATGAATTAAAACTGCATAGTATAATTTCCTTACTACGTGACTTAAAACTACACATTACCATATTCATTCAAAGGAAACAAATAAAGTCCCTATTTTACATATGAGTCAGATCTATGTGAACGACATCAGATTTTTGGAGAATATTGATTCAAATATTTCTCATATACATTGGGCTTAACCCCCTTCCATATCTCACACTTGTAATCTTGAATTATTCTTTCAGATTTTCATAATCCTTTTTATGGTTTCTGGTGACAAGGTTTCTAATATCTGAGAGATTTTTTGTCTGACTATGCAGCACGTGCCCTTAGGTAGCATTACATAAGTTTCCTACATAATAGGCATGTCAGCCAAAAGATTCCACTATTTGGCTATGTATCATATGCCCAAGTTGTCCCTACATAATATTACCCCCATCACGAGGTTTTCAAATAATGGTAACTTCGTTCTTGTTTATAGTATCTTTTTCCCCTTTAATTTTTGATGACAATATGCAAGAATCTGTATTTTAAAACAATCATTCAAGTATACTTGTCCCATTATCTTTCTTATAGTTGGAAAGTCTTCAAGACCATGTTTTACACATTTCCCTTATCATGTGTTCGATACACAGTGAAATAATCTTGAAATCACTTGGCCACATGTTATATATTGTTTCCATTTTTGGTCCTACTTATATGGCCTAAAACTACAGACATCATATCTTCTACATTTGGGTCAGACCTTTGTAAAAGTCATATTTCTTTCATTATTTGTATATATTGATTGGAAATACCCTTTCCATATTTAGGTATGTTTCTCCATAATCCAGACTCTATGATTTGGAAAATATGAATCTCTATAAACTTTCATCAACTTTTAGCAATAGAATGTAAAAAATCTGAGATCCATTTTGTCTGACTATGCATCATGTGCCCTTAGGTGGCCTTGAATAAGTTGCCTACATAATAGGAATGTCAGTCAAAAGATGCCACTATTTGGCTATGTAGCATATTCTCTAGTTGGCTATGAATAATACTTCTCCCATAACAAGTTTTTCAAGTAATGGTAACTTTTTTCTTATAAAAGACTTCCTCTAATGCTTCTAGCCCTTTTCCTATACCATTCCCCAGTTTCATAAATTCTCAAATCACAGTTTACAATTTTCCCTTTCAAACCTGAATATGATAGTATATTTGCAAAAAAAATATAAAGAAATCGGGAGAGTTTCAAACTTTTGGTTAGAGCTAAAGACCATAATTAAAGCCACCCCTTGTCCTCACTGCATGACAAAAAACTACATAGCATCATGTCCTCACTGCATGACTTAAAACTCCATAGAATCAATTTCCTCACTACATGAATTAAAACTACACAGTACTATGTCCTCACTGCATGACTTAAAACTTCACAGTACCATTTCCTCACTGCATGACTGTTGGTTTAAAAATAACCCTTATTCATTCTTAGAATTCATTTCCTTGGTAAAACCACCTACTGTGGTCTTAATTCACCTAAATATTATTTTACCCTATCTATCAATAGAAAAACGTTTAATTCCTAAAGAGATCTTTTTCCTGACTGTGCATCACGTGCCCATAGGCGGCCTCGCATAAGTTGCTTACATAATAGGCCTGTCAGTCAAAAGATGCCACTATTTGGCTTTGCAGCATGTGCCCCTGTTGGCCCTGCATAACAAGACCCCTATGACGGGTTTGTTAACTAATGGAAATGTCATTATTGGAAAATACATACCTTATATTGATACAGGTTTTTGATTTGGTGAACATAACAATCATGACTCATGATTCTCCTTGGAAATGTTTAAAGAATATTAAATCAATTTTTAGCCACAGTGTTTTGTTTGGGATTTAATTCAAAGTTTACGGTCAAAGATATTTCAACCCTAAATATTATCCCTTTATAGTCCAACATGAATGAATCTAAACTGCCAATAACAAAAGGCTTGGTGCTCATTAAATTGAGAACCTGTAAAGGGAACTCTAAACAAAAGTCGAGTCCCATCTCACTAAACGTACATTTTTTACGATTTAGGTAATATAGAGCAATAAAATTCAAAAGACACAATGTATGTAGGGTTATCCATAAAACCCTAGAAGTAGTTAAATCATTCTTATTATGTCCCTTGGCTTAATAGTAAATTCTTTTTTTGATCACTTCATTCTAATTATAATAACGATTTTTTAATATAAAGGAATAATTATCATTATTTACTTTTCATATTTCAATCATGAAAATATAGGAATAAAGATTTATGATTGAAAACAAAATTTCTTTTATTCATAGGAAAATAGAGGGCCATCCACAAAATAGAGCCTCTAAATCTTGTTTTAGAATAAACTCTCAACATGACTTTTCATTTGTTGGACCACTTCATAAGCTCTATCAGCTGCCTGTTGAATTAGAGATAGTTGAGTAACTCCAGCCTCCTCTACCTAACGAAGTGCTTCCTCAGCAGTTGAAATGGAACTTATCCCCTCTAATTGGGTTTCTCCTAATGTCTGATTAAATTTCTCAAGCTTGTTATGAAAAACATCCAGTTGATGTTGAATAGATAACAACTCTTTTGTGGCTTCTTTGATTTGTTGGATAATCTTGAGTGATTTCTTGTTATGATTTTCCTCCAACTAAAATACTGTATCTTGAAAGCCCTCAATATTGATGAGTCGTTTAGCCTCTTCAAAATCTTGTCACAGCTTATGCTCCTGCTCCCATTGGTGAATAGTCTCTTTCATGGCATCTTAGACTGGCCGATAATTAAATCCACCAAATCCCAATATGCAAAATAATATTGGGAGTTTTGTAAAATGGGATGAAAATTCATATAAAGTCTTTTCAGAAATTATGCTCCAAATATGTTTCCAAGTCTTCTTACGTGCCATTCCAAGAGAAAATTGCATTTCTAAGTCTGAATCTGAGTCACTAGAATCTGGTAAAATGTACTTTGGAAAGAGGCCGCTTAAAGAGCTTTTTTGTTCTGCTTATCTTGGGGAATTAGAAGCTTCACCTTCTGATCAAGGAGCTGATAAACCTAAATTACAAGTCAAGGTCATTATTAGTTTCAAATAGAGGAAGCAAATATGATTCAAATAGCTGATTATATTTACACAATAACAAGTTAGCCACTTGATTGGATTCATCCCTTTTATTCTAAGCTCCAGTGTTTTGAGTAGGTGTTTCTTGAGAAGGGTAATTTCCTTGAAATTTCTCAGGTTTGAAATTAGAAGGCTCTGAAACATCTCATAATGAAGGATCCTCTATAAGTATATCTCCAACCCCAGCAGAAGGATAAAGTGGAACACCTATTCCGTAAGAGCCTTTGAGACATTTTCTGTAGATAAAGCTTCATAAGGTGAATTTTGATGTAATGAATCATGTTCAAGAACAAATTATGTATGGAAAATGAAATAATAGGGACTTACATCCCTGTAATTCCTCATAAAAATATATGAACTTCTTGATGGAACCTGGAATATCAATATTTGGATTAAAGGTGTCCACCATTTCAGTGTATACGTCTTGAAATGTTACAGAATCCTCACCATTTAAGGTATCCAACAAATGTTGGTTGTTTCCCAAATTGGCTCCACTAACATTTTTTTTCTCTGACTCTTCAATTGGTATACAAGCATCAGATCTTTCTGGGTTTGGGTTAATATCAGCGTTGGTTTTAGATTGCCCTGGATCTTCATTTCTTTCTTCTGATGAAATAGGAATATCAATATTCATTATTTTCAAGATCCTTTGACAAAAGTAACTGCAGAATTTATTTAATCTTACCAGGGATTTCCTCTCTCTCA
The DNA here is from genome assembly GCA_963277665.1 of Viscum album. Lineage (NCBI taxonomy): Eukaryota > Viridiplantae > Streptophyta > Magnoliopsida > Santalales > Viscaceae > Viscum > Viscum album. The sequence continues at coordinate 866,927,495 of OY728158.1, forward strand.
ACAGAGCTAGGAACAGGTATAGTTGAATCTTTTCACATTACAGATTCTTCAGCATGAACCTGGGTTTCACCTGAGGCTTCTTTTTCTGGTCGTGAAGCATCAGCTCTTAATCCCATGAGAGAGGAGAGAGAAATAGATCCTAAAAGAGATAAAACATGGTTACCAGAATATATTTTGCAATTTTTATGCCCTAAGGATCGTATAAACAGTTACTCCTTCGAAGAAAACTTCAAATCAATCTCATTGCTCTATTGTGTTTTTTGTTCAAAAGATTGAGGAGAGATTGAAACACTCTTCTTAGAAAGGGAAACATGAGGTAATGGTTGAGGATTGTCTATCGTCATTACCCCAGTCATGATTCTTTCTCCTGGAGAAATTTCTGGAGACCTGGGAGGATCATTTGTTTTATTGATAGGAGAGTCGGCAGGACCGTACTTGGGTGATTCGAGAACTGGTCCAGATCTTCCTTCTCTAGATTCAAACTGCATAAATATATTTCATTAAGATTAATGTTGATGAATGATAAAGAAAATTTTAGAGAAAAGAAAATGGGAAATACATTCTCAGTATTAACATAAATATTCCAATCCTCCTCAGAGTCGATAATTACCCTTCACGGACTCCTAAGTCTAGTATATGAGATACTCGTTTAGAGGCTCGAATTTGTTCATCAGATTCATATATAAAAACCTCTAGATCTACAATATACTTATGTAGTTCATCCAAGTTATGGTCTGAATTGCAATCAGAAGGTTCCTTGATATCACCAATATCTGGTATTTGAATTTACTGCTGGAGGAATTCCCAGGACTCCCCAAGATCATGGAATATACTTTCCCAAGGATGAATAGCTGAAGTTCACAGATATTTCAATCTTCGTATGGTTGACAGTGGAAGGGAAGCTTCACCTTATGATTGGGAAATTTATTCAGACCTCCTTTATTCAAAAAGTTCAACAGAAGGATTAGAGACTACTATTTTATGGCAGTGACTGGATTGCCTTGGTGTTGGAGGTATTGCTTCTCTAGCCTTGGTCTTCCTGGTGTACTTTCTACGAAGACATTTTGAGGGCTCTAAAACCTATGACACATCTGTATCATCTCTGGACTTGAATTTCTTTCCACGATTTACATGTGCAACAGTCGTTGTAGCTTCCACTCGATATATCCCTTTTGTTAGAGCCCCTTGGGGATATGGAGAAACCCTAGCTTTGGCATACCCAGCTTCCAATCTGATCGATGCATCTAATGTAGGTAATGTAATTGGCAATTTTTATACCTCTAAAGATGTTAGAATCTAAAATTGTCGCGCTACCATTGGGTGCTTCTCATGTCTGATATATGTGGGTGGAAAAGTGCTTGATTGTTGAAGACATATGAATTAACGAGAAAACCTATAGATGATATAATCAGTGCAGATAATTTCACCATCAATCCTGGTTTATAATACTACATCCTTGAATGCCATCATATAGGATCTTAGCTCATAATTATTTTCATTATCAACATCAATAAATTTTACAGTTGGTGGGTTACCAAAAGGAAAGAAGCTGAATTCCCCTGAGACATTCAATGCCTTCAGCACCATGTCAGGTCTTAAGACTAGGGGCTAAATACTAGAAAATTTCTGTAGAAATGCAGTTAATTGACCATTGGGAACTCTAACTGAATTAAAAATGGAGTATGAATAAAAGAGTGCTACAATCCCGCCCCACAACACTTGAAATGGCCCTTAAATCCTAAATAGATCCTTCCAATTATAAAAATGAAGCAGGATATGGTAAATTCGTGCTAATACAGGGGTTTCTAACCCAATATACTTTCCCACTACCAATTTAGCTGCAATGAAAAACTTCCCTGATCTTACACCACCTCCGGATTCATGGACTGGAAGCAAATAAACACATAGCCACATAGCAAGGAACACATCTATGCATACTTTTTCATCTATATCGGGTTTGACTTTATAGCCCCAGTGATTGTAATCACCTCTTTTCAGTGTAGGACAATATATGCCTGAACTGCCTCGGTTATCTGCAAAAGGACAAATAGTAGGACGTCCACAGGTTCGACCTTTCTCTGTTGTTGGTTCTAAAAAGGCTTCCATCCACACTCTAGCATTGATATCTTTCTTATCCTTGGGTAAATTCTTCACTATCTTAAGTAATTCATGGGCCAGTGGTGGTGTTCTAGTAACATCGCCATATGTTGTAGCAGGCGGGATGAATTAATCATACATTTCCCCAGGAATGGGAATTCCAACTATTTAGTAAATGTCCCAAAGACTAATACCAACTTCACCATGCGTCAAATGAAAGGAATTCGTTTTTGGACTCCATCGGCTCAGTAAATCAGGAATGAATTCATTTTTGTAAACATAATTTTTCCCCATCCAAACAACTTCGTAAATATGAATGTCTGATAACTCTTCTGAATTCCACACAAGTCTGACATACCCAAAATTCCCACATCCACTCGAGTTTTACACCCCCTCCATAATGAAGGTCCCAATATCATTTCCAACCATTATATTGATCTATTTGAGAATCCCTTTAAGTGAAATCATAATAATGTGGTCTTGGATCTACAACATGATATTTCATTACAGGAGTTCAGCCATTGTGATGAATGATGAAACTAATAGGGACTGTGCCTTCTTGTATCGAAACCCCCCTGGCGCTAATATTCATGTAGTTAGAGTTAGAATACTGAAGAAACCAAATCTTTGGAAAGTACTTCTTAGTAGATGGAACATGTGCGTCTTGTAAAATCCCATGCCCGTATAGGGGTAAGTAAGGACTTTACGGATAGTCACACTAGTATGGAATTAGACCTTTCCATTACCCGGGAGGAGTACTCTCAACAATTTCATAATAGTCTGGCCCGATGATCCTCATCATTTCATTTTGGTGAACCTTAGCTTCTTTGGTATGGGCCATCAAATGCGTCATTATTTCCTTCAAAAAATAATTACCAAACTTTCAAGTCATATTTTAAAAAAGAAAGTGAATTTTTTTTGCAAAGGACACTGTTAATGTAGGTTCTTCGACAAGGTCCTTTGACAAGGTCCTTCAATAAGGTCCTTCGATAAAGTACTTCGAAAAAGTCCTTCGACGAGGTCCACCGTATAGGCCCTTCGACAAGAATCCTAGCACATCTATATCATTGAATTCCTTTTTGCATAGATCCATCATGTAAATAATTTTACCTTGAAATAAATGTCCAAATAATTACACGAGAGCACAATGCGATGCAGTTGGGAGAACGAGCTACACAATGGGAGCTCTAAATTTTGGAGAACGCACAGGTGAAGAAACAAATTGAGAAAGGTTGAGACCTATTTATAGGGAATAGAAGACCTATGCGTCATGACTGCGCGTTGTACATGTGCGACATACCTACGCGCCGTATCTGCGCAACATACCTGCGCGCCGTATCTGCGTGACAAAACTGTGTTATTAATTAATTTATCCTCATCTTTTTCCCAGACTTTCAGCTCAATACTTGACCCTCTTTGTATATTTTAGATCCAATCCTGAGGGGGGGATTTTGTTGACACTACTTGAAAATTTAACCAAAAATATAGGCAACCTTTGGATATTTCAAATCCAAAATAATGATTCAAAGAGTAAAAATGAAAATCCATATTACTCCCAAAGTTCTTGAGGCCGAGATACGTGGCTGAGCTATGCGCTAGAAGGTGTTTTATGTCCCTATGTAGAACACCTATGCGGTGGAGCTGCATGAAGTACCTACGTGAGCAACATCTCTTCGACCAGGCCCATCCGTGCCTATAAATAGAGCCCTTGGGCTCCCCATTTCCACACTGAAAAAAAAGTGAAAGACTCTCTGAATCTTCAATTGAGTAGGTCTTTCACCTAGATCTCTCAAATCGTCTCAGGTAGTCATCTAAACTGCAAAATAAGGGATAATTAAAGGAGATAGGCATGTTTTTAATTTCTTCACATTCTTCAGTCCTCATACATACCTTCATGGTATACCTGCATGTCGTACCTGTGCGATAGGGCAACGCGGGGTACCAACGCGGCATACTTATGCAAGGTACCTACGCGACCAGCTCAATTACCCTTCTCTAAAACCATCCATGGAAGGGTATTTCTTTCCTTAGTTCCCTTATCTTAATGTACCAACATGAAGCATTTCCTTTTCCAAAATTTTAAATTCCTCTAAGTTGAAATTTTTTATTCTTCTAAGTCAAAATTACAACCTAATAGGGAAAACTTGGTAACTATTTTGTAGGAAATTTCTCACTTGATGAACACAATTGAGGAAGCAAAGTCTTGTGAAAAAAAGATGATGAAAATTGTCAGACCAGACTAATATGATGTTGTAGAGAGTGCCCTCCCCGGGCTATCGAAAGGCTTAATTCCATACCAATGTAAATATCCATGATGTGACTATCTGCCTCTATATGAACTTGGCCTTTTTCAAGATACCCACATTCTGGCTATTAAGAGATACTTTCTAAATAATATGTTTCTCCAATGCATCAAACATCATTGCAATAATATTACTGTGAAGGGTATACCTATTCATGAGGGAACAATACCTATTGGATGCATCCTACACCATAGTGGTCTCACTCTTGATATGAACGATCATGTTGTAGAGCCAATGCCACATTGTTTTGATTAAACCTTTCGTGATTCGCAAACAGATTAGTCTAATGGTTGGAAGGAAGACTGGGATCTTTGTTCTAGAAGAGTTAAACCTTAATGGATGTGGGCATTTTGGGTATGCCAAACTTATGTAGGATTCAGGAAGGAACTATAAGATGTTCACATTTATAAATCTGTCTGGATGGGACAAACTTATGTTTAAAAAAATGACTTCATCCATGAATTGGTGAGCCAATGGATTCTGAAAACAAATACTTTCTAATTGACGCACAGTGATTTGGTATCAATTTATAGGATATATACCAAATATTTGGGGTTCCTATTCTCAGGGAGATGTATGATGAGTTCACTCCACCAGTAAAAGCATGGGGTGATGTTACCAGGACACTCCCATTGGCTCATAAATTATTCAAAATAGAAAATAAATTACCTAAATACAATAAAGATACTAATGAAAGTGTGTGGATGAAAGCCTTTTTAGAACCCACAATAGAGAAAGTTCCCACCTATGGACGTGCTACTATTTTTACTTTTGTAGATAATCAAGGAATTTCAGGCACATATTGGCCCAAATTAGATAGAGGTGACTACAAGCACTGAGGCTATAAAGTCAAATATTATATTGATGCAAAGGTACACTTAGCTGACCTCTTTTCCATGTGGCTAAGCATTTACTTACTTCCAGTCCGTGAGTCCAGTGACGGTGTATGTCCAGTGACTTTTGTTATCACAGCCAAATTGGTAGAGGGAAAATATATTGTGTTAGAAACTCCTATATTGGAAAGCATTTATTATTCCCTTCTGCATTTGTTCAATAGGAAGCCTCTATTTAGACATTCAGGGATATTTCAAGTGTTGTGAGTATGGATCGCAACACGCTTTTCTTCATATTCAGTGTTGAATTTAGTTAGAGTCTCCAATGGTCGATTAACCCCATTTTAACAAAAAGCCTTTGGTATTTAGACCTAGAACTTGAGACCTAATATATTTTTGAGGGAATTGAATGCATCAGGAGAATTCAGCTTCTTCCCTTTTGGTAACCCACCAACTGGAACATTTATTTTTGATGGTAAGGAAGAAAATAATGATATGAGGTCTTATATGATGGCATTCAGGGACCTCGTTTTATACACCAGGATTCATGGTGAAATTATCGGTGAGGCTTACGTATCTTACAGGTTTTCTCGCCTATTCAAATATCCTCAACAATCAAACACTTTCCATCGCACGTATGTCAGATATGAGAAACACTCAATGGATGAAAGAAAATTGTAGATTTTTATGGGTTTAGATTCATCCAAATTATCAATCATGTTACCTCTATCAGATGCATAAATTTTATTGGAAGATGGATATTCTAAAGCATGTGATTTTTCATACCCTTAGTGGGCTTTAACAAAATGAATATATCGGGTAGCGGCCACAACAACTATTTTGCATAGAAATCGCGGTAAGAGGTATAAATCCAAATATGATGCAGTGGTTTCAGAAGTTTTAGAACCTTTAAAAAATCTTCATATAAAGTAAACCATGAATACTAAGGCTAGGGAAACAATACCTCCAACACCGAGGCGATCTAGCCACCATTATTAAAAAGAGATTCCAATCCCATCTGCTGATTTTTATAAAGAAGAAGGAAGGTCTGAAGAGGATCTCCAATTATAGGATGTTGAGTTTTCTCCACATCCATCCTTATCAAAGCCGAATTACGTGTGACCTCCATCTATTCAATTTTGGGAGATCTTTAATCATGAACTCAGGGATACATGGGCATTCTTCTAAAGTGGAATTTGAATACCAGATGTGGGTGGCATTAAATCACCATCTGATTGTCATTCGGATAATATCCTAGACTAAGTACAGAAGTATATTGTGGAGATGGAGACCATTATATGTGAAACTGGTGAACAAGTCCCAGACTCTAGATGATTATCCGATATGATGGAACTAGGGATACGCAAAGGGGTAATTTTTCACCCTAAACAGGAATGAGAAATTTATATTAATACTAATAATGTATTTTCCTTTTCTTTTATTTCAATTCTTCTTTGTCATTAACCATCATTAATTTTTATGAGAATGCATTTTGCAGCTTGAATTTAGGGATGGAACCTCAGGAAAAGTTCTCAGGTCACCAAGGTATGAACCTACATGTTCTCCTATCAACACATTAAATGATCCTCCCAAGGCTCAGAACTTTCTCCTGGAGTGAGAATCATGACTGGGTTAATGGAGACAGAAAATCCTTTACCATTACCTCAGGTTTCTACTGTCAAGAGGACTATTTAAATTTCTTCTCAAGCTTATGAAAATAAATGCAAGAGAGCATTTATATTCATTTGAAGTGTGCATCAAAGAAGTTAGTATTTATATTATCCTTTGGTATTATATCTTTCTTGATACACCTTGGTGACCACATTAATTCTCTCATAGGATCTGTATATCTCTCTTCTCTTAATGTATTAAGAACTGATCCTTTAAGAATAAGGAAAGAAACCCCATGAGAAACACAGGTTTATGTCGATGAATCTATTACCTTGACGGATTAGACATCAAAAGGTGAAGTTATATCTACTACTAATTCTATTGAGAGAGAGAAAAGTTATGGTAATGTCAAATATATTTCTATTTAATATTAAATGATTTTCTAATATTTTTCTCTTAAAAATATCTCAGATCAATTTCCCTTTCCGATGAATCCTATAATAATCAATGTTGAAATTTTTATTGCTCCAAAATGAAGGAATGAAGATCAGGGGAAATATTAAAGAAGATATTAGTGTTGATCATAACTTGGGAATATCCGATGATGTTGAACCAGTTGAATAAATGACGAAACAAAATGTCTGCGGAGCCAATTTGGACATCAACCAACATTTGTTGGATACCTTAAATGGTGAGGATTCTATAACATTCCAAGACACATACACTAAAATGATGTACACCCTTAATCCAAAAATTGATATTCCAAGTTCCATAAAGGATTTTGGGGACTTTCTTGATAAATTTCAAGGATGTAAGTTCTCATTCTAGAATTTCAGATACCTAATTTTCCTTCTTTTAATTAGTACTTCACATCAGTTTTCAACAATTACAGATTTTTCGGAATAGAATGTTGCGAAGGCCCTTCAATAATGGGGAATTCCATTCTATTGTTATTCTATTTAAGTTAGAGAAATACCTACTGAGGATCCCATGTTGAGAGATGCTCTGGAGCCTTTTATTATGGAAACTAGGAAAACTCAAGAGAATGACCCTCTTTAAAAAACACTTGTTCAAACTACTAAAGCTAAGAAGACTGAGGATGAATCTAATCAAGAAGCCGAATTATTATTGGGTAAATGTTATTGATGGTATATATCATTCCCCATTTCTGCAATTCTTCTAAAACCTACAGTGATTCTAACTCACCATTTTGGGTTATCAGCACCCACAGCTATATCATAAGGTGAAACTTCTATGTTGGATCAAACATCAATAGATGGTGAAGCATCCCCTATTTTGAGAGAAGAATATTAAGGAACCTATCTTAGTGATTTTTTATAGAGTATATTATTCCCCATAGTAGTGACTCAGATTCAGATTTAGATATGAAGTTTTCTCTTGGAATGACACGTAAAAAGACATGGAAACAAATTTGGAAGATAATTTATAAGTAGCCTTTGGATGAGGTGCAATACCATTTTGGAAAACTCCTTCCACTATTGTTTGTTTTAAGATTTGGTGGATTTAATTATTGCCCAGTCTATGATGCAATGGAAGAGACCATTCACTAGGGGGATCAAGAAAATAAGCTAAAACAAGATCTTAAAAGGATAAACAACTTATTAATGTTGAGATCTTCCAAGCTACGGTAGCTGAGGTAGAGGTCGACCTTAGAAAGAGATCGATCAAAATTGACTAACAAATTAAAGAGGAAATGAAGGATATGAAATATCTTCAATAACATATGGATTTTTTTCATAAAAAACTTGATCAATTGAACCAAACATTACGAGAAACCCAGTTGGAAGGGATAACTACCATTTCAACTGCTAAGGAAGCACTTCATCAAGCTGAGGAGGCTGAAGTTACTCAACTGTCTCAATTTCAACAAGCTTCTGATAAGGCTCATGAGGCTATTCAATAGATGAAGAGTCATGTCGAGAGTTTCTTTTAACACAAGATAGATAGACTCCATTCTATGTATTTCCTTTTGATTTTACCATATGAATGAAAGGAATTTTTTATTCAATTATATATGTCTTCATTCTTACTTTCTGTAATTGCAATATCAAAGGTGATGACGCTGATGATGATTTTTTTTACATAAACCTTTTATGTTAGATACTAATAATTAAAATATCAAGAATGGGGGTGCAAAAAATTTTCTATTTAAGCTAATTGGACTAATGAGCATAATTTGATTTTTAATAGGGTAATATAGACAAACCCCACAAAATATTTATCTTTTGAATTTTTTTATTTATCAATATTTCCTAAACCCTACAAAATCTAAGTCTAGTGAGCTGAGACTCGACATTTTTTCAAAGTTCCCTTTGAGGGTTTTCAATATGGTCGGTACCATGTCTCTTGTTATTGAAAGTTTAGAGTCATGCATGTTGGAATAATAAGGCAAGTGTGTAAGTTCGAATAGCTTTGAATTTAAATTTTGAAATTAGATCTCAAACAAGGATCGGTGGCTAGGAATTGCTCCAATATTCTTTAGATACTTCCAAGGGGAATCTTGAGTCATGATTTTTATGGTTTCCAAATCTAAAACATGAAGTATAAACATAAAGGACATATTTTCCAAGAACAAATTTACCATTATTTGAAAAACCCGTTATGGGGGTTGTATTATGCATGGACAACTATGGTATATACTGCATATCTAAATAGTGGAATCTTTTGACTGATAGGCCCTTTATGTAGGAAACTTATGCAAGGACACTTAGGGGGAACATATTGTATTATCAAGAAAATGATCTTTCTTGAATTTAACATTTTATTTTTGATAGATAAGGTAAAATAAGATTTGGGTGACTCAAGACCATAGTGTGTGGTTCTTCCAAGGAAATAGATTTTAATAATAAAGTGTCATCTATACCAACATATTTCATGAATGGGGAAACCACTTCTATAAAAATTTGGTGTGGGAGGAATGATTAAAATTTGTTAGGAAGGGGTATTTTTGATATCTTGATATATAGTTTTAAAGTCATATAGTGGGGACATTATACTGTTCAGTTTCAAGTCATGTAGTGAGGAAATTATGTGGATTTAATTTAAAGTCTTTATCTTTGACCAAAGGTTTATGATTCTCCAATTCCTTGATAATTTTTCAGGAAACATACCACTATGTTTAGGTATGGAAATAAATAATGGTAAACTGTGATTTGGAAATTTTTGGATCTGGAGAATGGTATGAGAAAAGGTTTAAAGGCATTAGAGAAATTTTTTTCCAAGAACAAAGTTACCATTATTTAACGAACCCGTTATGGGGGATGTATTATACAGGTCGAACTAGGGAATATGATTGATAGCCAAACAGTGGAATCTTTTGACTGAAAGGCCTGTTATATAGGAAACAAATTCAAGGCCACTTAGGGGCACATACCTTATAGTCAAGAAAGAGAGAAATTGAGTATCAAACATTCTATTTCTGAAAGATGAAGAATGTTTATGGAGATTCAGAGTTTTCAAAACATAGATTTTGTTTTATAGATAAAGGTACTTGAATACAGAAAGAATATTTCCAATCATGATTTCCAAATAAAAGGAGGAATAATATTTCTACGAAGGTCTGACCAAAATGTAGGAAGTATGGAGTCTGTAGTTTTAGGTCATATGACAAGGACCAAAATATTATGGAAATAGTAGATGATATGTGGTCAAATGATATAAGGTTATTCCAACATGCTTTGAACACATGGAAAGGAAAATTTGTAAACCATGGTCTTGGAGACTTTTTGATCAAGATTAAGGTAAATGAAAAAATATACACAAATGACTGCTTTAAGATACAGATTTTTGTATATTGTCATGAAATTTTGAAGAGGAAAATGATTATTTTACCAAGAATGAAGTTACCATTAGTTGACGAAACCTGTTATGGGGGTATATTATGTAAGGTCGACTAGGCCATATGCTGTATAGACAAAAAATATAATCTTTTGACTGATAGGTGTGTTATGTAGGAAACTTATGCAAGGCCACCTAGGGGCACATGCTACATATTCAAGAAAAATAGCACTTAGGTATCATAAATTATGCCACCAAAAACCATAAGAAAGATTACGATGATCTAAAAGTATTCCTGATTAAGAGTGTGAAATACCAAATGGGGTAATTCCCAATACACAAGAGAAATATTTGAATCAATATTATCCTGAGTTTAGTGTTCCTTTCATAGATTTTAATCATATGTAAAATGGATAAATTTCATGTCTCCTTGGTTGGATATCTAAGTATTAGACCCAAAATGAAGATTTCCTATATAGGTTTTAAATTTAATGCAGGAGAGGGACATATTTCATTTATCTTGTGGCTAGGACTAAAGGTTAATGCCTAGTTTTCACTATATATCTCAATAGGGTTAGAATCAATCCATACGTAGTTATTTGAATATTGTGCTATTTAATGTCATGCAGAATGGACATAAAGTTTTTCTGATGTGAAAATGAATATTGTTGTTGGACCAGAGGATATGACCCAGGTGTCAATACATATCTCATATGGATGAGAATCAATCCACACATGGTTTTTGATATTATTCCCCATATTAATCATGTTTTGACTTGGGGAAGAGGGATTTTCTTGTTATGTTGGTTGGACCCAAGATTAGAGATCTTGGCATCTCTATGTATCCCATTGAAATGAGAATCAAGCCAAATGTAGTTCTTCAAAAACTCCCTATGTAGGTTTGATTCATACACATAGGGGAAAAAGAGGGATTTTCTTTTTCAAGGATGGACCAAGTATTATATATCTAGGAATCTCTACATATCTTAATTAAATGAAAATCAAGCCATGCATAGTTCGTGAAACGAGGTCTCTATGCAGATCTGATTAAAACATAGGGAGAAATGAAACTCATGTTCCACTAAAGAGTAGTAATGATGTGAGGAATGCTTGTGCATGGAAGATACTCATTTTTTTAATAATCACAAGGAATACCAATTTGTGGTATCTTATGGGATTTATTAATGTAAAATGAAGAAGACATTAACCATATAGTTTAACGTCATGTATCGAGGAAAAATGATGCTACGCATTTTAATGTCATGCAACATGGACGCATGTGGTTGTTATGTAGTTTAATGTATTAAAACTAGGAATTTTCGTTGTGTAGTTTAGATTGATGCAGTGAGGACATTAGGTTGTGTAATTAAATAATGTAATTCTTCAAGAATCATTCATTGGTTGGAGTTATAATAAGTTCTCTGTCCATTCAGATTAGGGAATAAGATTCATTATAGTAGAACTTATATACCGAGTAAGGTCCTTCACAAATTGGCTCATGTTTTGGAGGCTTTTTTCTTGGTATCATTAGATTATTGAGGACTAATACAAACTATCCTTGAATAAAGGAGAGGAGGAAAACTTTTTTGTTAAAATCTTGTGCTATTATATTATGATAGATTTCCAAATGATGAAAAGTATGAAATCTCTTTTTATCTAATCATTTTATCTCATCAAATCACTTCTGAGACTGTTCATCTGTTGATAACCAATCACATATTGAAACTCAAAGTGAAGGAAATTGAATTTTAATAGGAAAAATCGATTCTATATCATATGCCAATGAATATGAAGTTTTCTGAGTGGCAATATGAGTAGTAATTTAGTAATCCAATAAAGCATGCAAAGGTTTATCAGGACAAGATTTCTTATCTTTATCCACCATTTTCTTAAGTATATTTGGTTGGGTCTTTTTGAAAGCTTCTATCTATCCATTTTCTACTGCATGATAGCGAGATGCATGGTTGGATTTGATATTGTGTTCCTGATATATCTTCTTCACCTCAACAGAACATAAATTGGTGCCATTATCCTTTAATATGATGTGAGGGACACCAAATCTGGTAATGATATTAGCTTTAACAAAGCTAACAATGATTTTGACCCCGAATTATTTTAGAGATATTACATCAACCCATTTGGAGAAGAAATCATTAGCAGTAAGAATATACTTGAACTACTTAACCCTAGATAGAGGATAAGGTCCTACTACATCAATTCCCCATGTAGAAAATGGCCATGATTATTTGGATGTATATAGGAAATTTTGTGGTTGATGATAGATGTTGGCATGCACCAGGAAGGGGTGAAATTTTGTTGTGAAATTTATGAAATATTATGTCATTGAAGGCCAGAAGTATCCAAGACTTTAGATTTGATCTGAAATCCTATGCCCAGACTGGTGAGAACCACAAGCTCCTATATGTATTCCTTTCATGACAGCTATAGTTTCTTATCCATCAATTCATATGAAGAGGACTCAATTAAAGCCTCATTTTTAGAGGATCTTTTGGTGATCTGGGATATTATAAAGAGTGAAATCGGTCACTCATCATCAGATATGTTCGTTTTCAACTCTATCTAGTGGAAGTAATCCATTTTGAAGTTAGTCCATGATAGGTTTCATCCATCCCGTGGTATGACCATATGGATTTGAAATAGGGATGATTTTATTAATTTCCTCCATTATAGTTTGAATTAAAGATGAAACCACACAACGATGGGAAAACAGATGATTGTCTCATCCCAATTTGGATCTACCAGGGTTGTGGCTGCATTAGCCAATGCATCATCTTGAGAATTTTGTGATCTCGGGACATATCAAAATGATGGATCTAAGCGAAATTAAATCATTAATCCTCTGACATAATCACACAAAGGTATTGAATATTCTTTTCTGATAGCATAATCCCCATTGATCTGTTTTATTACCAACTCTGAATTACCTTTCACTTTAGGTGGTTCACTTGTACCTGGAGTGAAAATTCCAGGCCTTCAATGAGATCTTTATATTCTACCTCATTGTTGGTACCAAATTGTGATAACAGTAAGGAAATATGTCAACACTACCTTTCCAGGGGAGATAATCAAAATTCCTAACCCAACTTTGTTGAGTTTAGGGTTTTCCATTCTCTTCCCCATTGGACTTCTATAAGCACCATAAAAGTACATTTCCCATGTTTGGGGATTATCTTGAATATAGAAGATTTATTCATTAGGAAGTTTAGTATTCAATGATGTATCTCCTATAGATGGGTTTTCAACAATGAATTCTACGAAGGCTTGGACTTTTACTACTTTATGAGGCAAAAATTTGGACATCGAACTCTTTCAAAATAACTTCCCATCATGCCAAACATCCTGTAAGAATATGACTAATGATGATAAATTTGAGCGGGTTATTGAGAGATACCAAGGGAACCTCAAGATGTTATAGGTAGTGCCTCAGCTTCTACACTATAATTATTAATTCCAGGAAACACTTCTTGATATTTGAATATAGAGTCTTTGTGTCAAGCATAGATCTACTGAGATAATAAAGACTATTTTCATTCCCACAATTATTCTCTTGGGAAAGGAAGGAACCCAATGATCTCTCTAAAGATGTCACATAGAGAATAAGTGGATTTATTTCAATAGGTGGAATTAATACCAATAGAGTCAAAAGATATTTCTTGAGGGTATCAAATGACTCTTGGTAGTCATTGGTCCCTTGATAAGTAACTTTCTTCTTCATTAATCCAGTGATGGGTAATAACTTCCCTACCAAATTTCCTATAAAGAGCCGAATATAGGCCAAGTTTCGTTGACGTCCTCTTAATTATTTCAAATTTCTAGAAGGTGGCATTCCAAGGATTTCATTTGTCTTATTAGGATCATCTTTGATTCCCTAATGGCATAAAATGAAGCCAAGAAAATTTCTTGAGGTAACCCCAAAAGAATATTTCAAGTGATTCATCTTCAGATTATGTTGCCGAAGTTTGTGGAATATGGTCTCCAGATCAGTTAGGTGATCATAAAATTATTTGAATTTAACCACTAGATCATACACATGACATTCAAAAAAAATTACAAAGAAGAGATTGAAGATTTTGTTCATGTCATGTTTATATGTTTCACCTGCATTCTTTAATCCAAAAGGCATTACTTGATAGAAAAACACACCTTGATGGGATATGGAGGCAGTAGAATCCTCATCTTTCGGGTCCATTTTGATTTGATTGTACCTAGAGTATCCATCCATGAGGGAGAGGGCTTCATAGTTTGATTTTTCATCAATAAAAAGTTCTATGATCATAACTGGAAAGTCATCTTTAGGACAATGATGGTTTAGATCTCTGAAATCAATGAAAACTCTGAATTTAACATTATTCTTTTTCACTAGGTAAATGTTTTCCAACCACATGGGATATTCCACCTCCCTCTCAAAGTTATCTTTGATAAGATTGTCGACTTCAACTTTAATTCTAGAGGCATGAGTTGGTTGTGTTCTTCTTGTTTCCTGTTTAAATCCCCAATGCTCTTCTAGAAAACCCAAAGGATGGGTGGTCATATTGGGATTAAGGCCAGGCATTTCTATATAGTTCCAAGAAATGAAATATCGGTGTTTCCTTATAAATGAAGTATACATCTCTTGCTATTCAAAAGTTATGGTGACACTAATTAGAGTAGGGTGTGGATCTTCTTGTGCACCCAGATTTATTTTTTTGAACTCATCCACAGTAGTGGAGATTCCTTCCTCAAATGATGGAGGAGCATCCTTGAGGTCTTCTTCTTCTTCTTCTACCCTATGCGTCACTTCTTCTATTTCTTCTTGCATAGTAGGTGATGAAGCAAAACATTCAGAACTATGGTAGGAAACAGTATTTAAACAACCAAAAGAAGAGGCAATCTTTTTTGACCCTACTGATGATGAAGGGTCTTCTTAGAGTATTGAATAGAAGATTATGGGTTGAGAATCAACATCCTTATCTTCCTTTATTATTGAGAAAACTTATTCAAGCATGATTGATGATGAAAATTCTTGGTGAAGTCTAGTTGATGAATTGAATACATGTCCATTTAAACTTTCACCACTGCTTTGTAGATTAACAATTTCTCCCATTCCTTCAAACTAGATTGTCACAATTGATATTATGGAATTCACTAGATGAATTATTGGATTTGGTTCTATCCTTTCAATTTTATTGATAGAAAATATGTAATCTATACTCAGATGTTTGAATGTGATAGTTGAGATCATTTCCAGTCCATTTAGAGCATTGATTCTTGTAACATCCTTTTCCACTGGCCTCATTACCTTTATGTGATAGAATTCTGCCACAATATTCTGATATTAACAAATTTTGAAGGGAGCCTTTCCACAATAAAATTTCCCAATTTTACAATTGAATCAATACTTAAGACATTGGTGATATGAAGAAGGAATGGTTTTATGTTGATGTATCCAGGGCCTTCCAAGAAGAATGTAGAAGGTTGTGTCCTAACAGACAACTATGAAATCTAAATTAGATACAAGATCCCCAAACTATGTTCTGAGTGTAATCTCTCCTATATGTTCCTGTTAATTCTTTTCATATCCTTGAAACATCAAAGTTGAAGGATATAAGTCAGATTCAGTGAGAACCAATCAACAAAGTGTACGAATGGGAATGAGGTTGACTCCTGAGCTTTTATCAATGTAGGATCGTTAGATGTTAGTATCATTATCCCTTCTAGATAGATACACGATCCTGATGTGTCCATGTAAAAACCATTCTCATATACATCCATGAAATATATAACCACATGAAATTTTGTAGGATCCTTATATATACGTTAAACCTCACCAACAACAACTTTGGATTCAATCTCTTAAGGACTTGAAAAAACCTAAATAAGTGCTTCTCGAAGATCTTTTGACAAATTCAAGGAATATGGGATTGATAAATTTGATGGTACTTGGAATTTATATTTCAAAACATCATACTTTTAGTCTAAATTTCTGCATTTTATATCATAGATATCTGGTTTTTTAGGAGCCTTGGAAGTTGATTCTCATGATGTAGATGTACCATGTTTTGGGGAAGAAGCTAGAAATACTTATGATTTTGGTAAATTTGACTGAATAGGTCTATATATTTGTCTATAGAGTCATGATGTAACATATAATATATGTTCTAAGATAATCATGTCAAGACTAATCCTATTATATGTGGGATAATTTACTTGTTCTTATTGAGCCTACTGAAGGGATCTCCCGTGAGTTTCTACCGCATAAACGGTTCGAGCAGGGGTATAGTTAAAATAATGGGTTCTAGAATATCCATGGAATCCCATGTATCTTTGAACATGTCTTATTCCTATAGTTCCCCAATAAATTATGGGGGATTCAGGCTCATTATAACCAGAATCATCATTTTCATAGGGGTATGTTAAGTGGATAACATTAATAGAACTGAAGATCAATTCTTCATCTGATAAAGATTCTACTGGATAGGTTGGTTCTAGATGTTCCATTTGGAAGGGTGGTTCTCATTCTTTTGATAAATATGGCATGAAATTTTCCAAAGTTAAGGGAAAATTTGGCCTTGAAACAAGCTCATCCTCTTCTGATTGCTCATTACCTTTCTAATCATGTCGCTTCTTTGGGGATTGACATTAGGAGGATTGATCTTTTGGTGAATATGGATTTGCTATAGTAGAAGTGTAACAAGACACAATCGTTTGTTTTAACTGTGTTCATAGAATGACATGAGTTCGGTTTATCGTTTTCTTGACTATCCAATCATCATACTTCTACACAATTTTTCTTTGGACTTCCTTCCATTCGCCTTCTTTTTCTAGGTCAGTAGAAATAAAACATGCTACTGGGGATGATGAAATTTTTATTTTCAATTGTACGAGTCTTCAATTTTCATAGGATATCTTTAAAAAAGCACTCCTAAATGGGATTCCCCAACATTTTATGGAATGGGAAATAATTTGGTGATATTTATCTCCTTCTTTATTCTGTTTATTCAGCCTTGGAAAGTGAACCAAATTGTTTTCCAAAGAGGAAATGAAATAACCGGTAACCTGTTCATTTTGAAAAAAATAAACTTTTTTCTTTAACTCCACAAAATATCTCCTCCTTCGATATTTTTGATCATCTTGATGAGGTCGTTGTTGCTGCTGACACTCAGGAGGTGGAGTCCTTTAGTATGCTGAAGGTTTTGAAGTAGAAGTAGGTATAGGTGCTTGTTTTAGTGTGACTATAGTGACCTCTTCTTTCCTTTTTCTCCTTCCCATATCTAATGGGATTACATGAGATTTATCTTTGGATTCCAAAATGGAATCCTCCACTTTTTGGGAAATTGAAGAAAGGTTTCGAAACCCTCTTTTGTATTTCACATGTATTAGTGGTGTTCGTAATTCATCACGCAGATTTTCCACAAAATTGGCAGTCACTATTCTTGATGAAGTGGTATATTTAAGAAATATGTTAATCTTTTTCATTGATAAATGAAATCTAAAACTCATTTATTCTCCCTTTGTTTGAAATTTTTAAGATAAAAAATTGTTGTATTTGGCAACATTGAGCTGAATTGGGGAAGGAATTTCTAAAGGAAGTCTCCACATCTAGTAATTGATTGAGACTGAAAACCTTTACACCAGACAAAGGTTGGCCCCTATAATGATTTCATAAAGCATCTGAGCTTTACTGCTTCTTTTTTTAGGGGTCTCCATCATGGGATCACAATGAGAAACACAATGTGTTAAGTGCGTCTCTAGATCTCCTGAAACATTAAATATTAGAAATGTGGTATTCAAAAAGTTTGGTGGTGGAGGGATCAGATCTACCCATTAAGGGTATTATTTCATTTCTGGTTATACTGGTACATGCCATTATTTCATAGATTTCAATAAAAATTTTAATTCCTCAATTGTATTCATAAGAATTGGGGGAATATATGGATGAGCTGGGACCTGTACAAGTACAATAGCAGGAGCTTTAACTGGCGCAACTACTGAAAAAACCACTAGTTGTAGTACTAATAGTATTTGTCTTCGATAAACCATGGGGGTAGGCCTATAAGGATGTGTTTGATCCTATCCTAGTTGTGTACCCAATTGAGGGAATTAATTATCTGTATCTATAGTTACAACAAAACCTCTTTAATGAGGAGTTCCTACAGGATGTGCAAGTTGAGGATATTCTTGTGGGGAATATCTATAAGAATTGCTGATTTGAAGTAACTCTGCATTTCATCTTTTTAACTTTTTCATCTCCTCTTCTTTATGGGAAATTTTTTCTTCAATTGAAAGAGATTGACCTTCTCCAGAGGAAAAGTGATATATGATCTGACCATTACCTTTCCCCTTGTTATATTCCTTTCAAAGGGGTGGGAGTTGGTTGCTTGAAGGATTAACTAGATTCTAGGTAAGCCTCTGATTTTGGTTATGCACACCTCTATCATTTTCTTCAGTCTGTACCATGTTATGAATAATAAATTCATCTTTCGACTCCCCTAAACTGGACTCATTTTTTAGAGGATCTTCCATAATGGTATTAATGAAATTTACTAACGCATAATGCATTGGTAGAATTCCATCAGTATATTTATAAGATCATATCCTTATGTGTCCTCTATGATACTTTGTTCTCATATATTCTGAATTCCTAGGAACTATTTGACGGACAATAACCTAAAGGGAATCCTTGGATAGTTCAGTTGTGCATTCAATTTGTGGATTCATCCCTAATTGGGAGAAAACTGACATCCGTTTTGGAGGGGATTGTATATGTAAAAAAACCCAGCCCTGTGGGTTAGGGATTTTCATGTTCTTCTTCTTCAAACCATCAAACATTGTCTATTGAATTCGAAGTTTGAGTTAAACAAGACCCCAACCCTGCAGGATGGGTTGGTTCCTGAACTAATGTGGCTAAGATTAGCATAGCTTCTCTTATGATCTTACGAATTTTGGTCCAAACATTATATGGATTCATTATTTGACAACCACTTAAATCTCCTATTTTAGAAGACCATTGTGTTATTTTAGACATTTTCACAATATGATGGCTAACATCCTATAAGCAGGTGCTCTGCTTAATGTTCTGAGATGCTTGATGTAAATGTATTTCATTATCTTTATCTCTTTG
This sequence comes from Viscum album, assembly GCA_963277665.1. Lineage (NCBI taxonomy): Eukaryota > Viridiplantae > Streptophyta > Magnoliopsida > Santalales > Viscaceae > Viscum > Viscum album. Next base: position 866,947,258 of record OY728158.1, read on the forward strand.
GGAATGATTTGATGAGAGATATTCAAGGCCTTTTCTTGAGTGTATCTTTGATTACACACAAAATCTGTATATTTTATTCAACCATGGTAAATAAAATTTCATAGACTGCTTTTGGCGGGATTTTCTGATTTTGGAGCGTAGTGAAATGAAATGCTCCATGTTCACCCCATCCCATGATATGAGCATGTGATGGGGTATTAGTAATTAATTGTCATATCCTCTTTAGTGTATCGAGGCATGCACGCTAAAGGGTTCTATTATTCTTTTCAACCATTGGATGTTAGGAAGCTGAGAGAGATTCCAAGTCAATTTGGCGTTGCAACCCTTCTGTTACCTTTACATGACTTTGATATTCATAATATGGTAATATTTTGGATTTAAGATGATGAAGAGTCTTCCATAAGTTGAAGGTGATATCATGAATGAAATATTCTACCATCAATTATGGAATGTTGTATTGAGAGGTTTCCAATGGCCAGAACATGACTAGTATTTCACCTTTATCAAGTTGTTTTCTCATATTCAATATATCTTCATCATCTTTTGATAGAGTTTCTTAAACTTAGTCAAAATAGAGTGGACACTTATCAATTGTTTTATCACAAAAAATATGAACAATTGTTTTTTCTCATTCTATATTTGAAGTGAAATGATCCAAGTGAGGTTCGGAGAATGATCGTTTCCTGGGATATCTTCTAGTTGATAAACTATTTCACCTATATGTAACAAGTTATCATAAATGACTGAACTTATGTTGGAAAGATCCTTGAGATAAGAGGGTTTTATCATTACTACATTTTCAATTAGAGAATTATATTGAAAACACGAAATAATACTGTGGAGAGAACTTTCATATAAAATTCCATCATAGGAAGGACCACCATAGTGGATTACGGTAAGGGATAAATTCTCTTTCTCCTTGGTCTTATGGACACATGAAGGGTTTCCATGCCTCTCATCCAGAGATATAATCTCTAGATTAACCGAATTTTCATGAATAAAGCCTTTATGATGATGTTTCCTATGTGGAAATTCAGAATTACTACAACTACTCACATGATTTGGTAATGGGAGAGTATGATCTTGAGTTCCAAGAGATAAATGTCTGAGGGATTCAAGAAATCCAATATTAAGAGGAGGCGGATCATAGAATAACTATTGATTTTCCAAAAATATTTTGTGATACTTCTTCTTATATGCTATTTTATGCATAATTTGGGCCACTTTATGGGAGAAGTGGTTATCATCGGTTGTTGTATGTGCCTTCCTTTGTGTGGTCATCATAATAGGCCAATTATCTTCAATTGTAAAGTGTGTATATTCCTGATTTGGTTGTTTGTGTGATATGGGGGTGTATGAACCATAACCCTCTTAGACAAGAGTAGTGGTGTGTATCTACTCTGGGATGAAATGATGATGATACATCCTAGGTGTGGGGTCAGAATTATGTGTTTGTCCCCCTAGTACTACTGAAGTTGCATTATGATATTCTGACAGTCTTCCAGAATATGGGAATGAATTTGTGTCTGCATTTTTTCCATTGTTAAAATTTGTTTGGTAACTTCAGCGGCCAGAAAGAGAATATACATCCATTACATATCTATATTAGGTGTATTTGACTACTTATGTCCTTCCTTTCCTATCAGTGGATACTGATAGTACTCATGTATGGGTGCATGGAGTTGATTCTGCCCCAGGTTTATCATCAGAGCTTTCCGACTGACTTCTTTAGGTGCTTCCAAATGAGACTATTGGGAGGCTTGATGAATGATGGTAGGTGTATGTTCCTTCTTCTAGATTTTTTTCACCAAGCATGGTTTACAGACCTCTTTCAATGATGAAAAATGATACTGCTAACTGGATTAGTCAGTGAAGGCATGTGTATGTTCCTGCCTACTAGTTTCCACCATATTTGGTCAGTGGGCTTCCCTGAATGCATTCAGATGAGCCTGCTAACTGGTTGATAGTTTTTCAATAGGTATATGATCCTGATCATAGTACTTCATCAGGTTTAAATGGTAGTATTTGTTAAGAGCTACCAGACAAGTCTATTGTCTGGAAGAATTAGGGCGGATGATTGTATGTGACCGTTCATTATTTGCCACCAAGTTAGGTTGATGGACTTCTCCAGAGGGGGAAAAGGTAAGAACCTTCTCCCTGTTGGCCAGATGTTTTCCCTGGTGGTTCGTCTTTCATGCCCAGTTCTGAGGGACCTAGGCCAAACAACCAAAGGTTGTACCCCCATCATATTGGGGGTTCACTGCCACATGATTCTTTTGGTGGTGATTATTGGTGGGAGCCCTTAGGAAGGACTCCTGTAACGTTGAGTTGAGGCCATGAGTGACCTCTTGATCCAACTCCCTATAGTATGGGAGGAACTAGTTATTGAATTCTGGTTATAAGAACCTAAAATAGTTGAAGATGCTGGATGGAACCATCTGCTTCTTGTCCACCGGTCTTCGTTGATCAGCCGATCGAGGGTTGTTGTTAACTTGGAGAGCCTATCGACAAACCTCTAGGTTTGGGATTGTCACATGTTGATGGTATTCCCATAACAATACATTTTAGACCTAGAATTTAAGACACTGAGTTGGTGATGATGTCCTTCTAGCGGATGAGGATCCAGCTTGAGCAGCGGCTAGGGCATTCACAGTTGCAAACTTGAAGGAATCCATTTGTAGTGAAAGGAGTTTTGAGAAAACTGAGAAACAATGAACTCTATTAAAGAAAAATCTTTTAGATGGACACATTCATGATTTATTCCTTTTTTTGTCCTTCCTTTATCAATTTATAGGGTCCTGACAGATGGGTAATACTATTAAATTGGTTAAGTATTCACATCGGGTTCACCATTTTTTGTTTCTTCTCCCTCAGAACGTGTGTTCCAGTTAGGAATCACAACTTCCAAGCGGTTTTTCTTGGATTTATTTATGTAACCGGAAACATCCAATAGTTATTTTTCTAAAGGGACCTTCTTTCCAAAGGAAGACATTCCTGAGGTTTGGGCCTATAATTAAGACCATACATTGGTCAAGAGTATGGGAGGTCAGACTCATCACATATTTTTTGGGGGGAATTATTTCATACTTTTGGACTCAATTATAGATTTAAGATGTTTCTTGTGAATCCTTATTAATTTATCAAGTACAACATAGGTTTCCCTTGAAATTTGCAATCAATTATTAGCATGTGTGACATTTTGAGTCATCTGTATGTATTTGAGGTTCTTCATTAAGGGAGTCATCCATTTATATTTTAGGTTCTCCATCAATGGAATACTCTCATATACTATTTAGAGATTATTTTAACCATTATTATGATAATAATAGTTTTTTAGCCACTCAGTGGGGCACTCTGGACTTTATGGTCATCTAGGGAGATGAAATTTTGTTTTGATGTCGGGATCGTACCCATAGATTGACTACCTATGTATCATTGTGAAAGGAATCAGAACCTTCATATTTTGCCACCTCTTAAATGGGACACATCATAACTTTTAAGGTCATGTTATAAGTACCTAGTGGGACTTATGCCTAAGAAGCCCAACGAACAAGGACAAGATATTAGTTTCCAAGTTGGAATAGTCCCCATTGGGAATATGGAACAGGAAGAACATGGTTGATTTGAAGTGATGGGTTTGAACCTCAGGGATGCTTCATACGTATCCCACTTGGATGGGAATCAAATCCCACATAGTTAGATGAGTCTCATTGGAGAGTTTAGTTCTTCTAAGGAAATGAGTTTGGGTTTACTTCCAAAAAAGGATTCCTTGTTGATTTTATAGTTTAATTTTTGACTTACTCCTAATGAGGATTCCCATTAATGGAAGAAATGGGATGGATCTTGGGCCTTAGAAAGGCTTCATATGTATCCTAATTATGGTGGTAATCCAAGTACTTGTAGTTCAAGAGATGGTTGATTATGTGGATGTTGCGATCATCACTATTCTCTAAGACCACATGATATATGCTCAGTGTGAGAAAGAACAGGATGTGAATGATTCAAAAAATCACACACTCTATCTTCTACTGATGGTATAGGGAGAGCCTATAGAAAAAAAAGTTGTGGCGATGGTGGGAGAGGGCATGGAGTGATGAAAATTTCAATGTGGGATGACATTGGAGTTCATGTGGCTGGCTCTCTAATGATTAGGGACCTACCTCAGTGGGAGTTCCATTTTTGGATCCCGGGAGAGGAGGGAGACTTCTCCTTTGTTTGAATGGAAAAAAAGTGTGACCCACACTCTCCTTATTGGGAACCATTGGCTCTGAGTCTTAGAGAGGAGAAGGGGAGGTCAAGGACCAAACCCTAATCTTCTAGACTAGGAACTCCCTAACACTATTCCTGGGATAAAGGCCCATGTGACTATAGATATACAAACCCATAAGAAGTCAATGAATCAAGACCCCATTACAAAACAAATGTGGGAAATCTTTGACTGTGGATATAGAAACCCAAATAGGAGACACACTGATGTTCCCTTCCAAAAGGTTTGATAATTCATAAGGTTTTGGTGGAGGCTTGAACTTAGTCCATTTTAGATAAGTTAACAAAGGGAGGAGATAACCAACCATGAGTGGCTTTGAAGAGGGTTTACAAGATGATGCGTAGGCCCTGTGTGAAGCTATGTAGGGTAGCTATGAAATACTTCTATACCGTATAGGTATTCCACGTAGGTTCACTGCGCAAGTATGTGTCATAGGTGTGCTGCACAGGTCTTAGTGATGACTAAAAAAGTTTGTAACATAGGATAACCAAGCCTATGGAAGCTTCAAACTTTCAAAGTATTTCTAAACAAGATTATCCCATCTAATTCTTTATTATCTTGTGTTTTTAGAGAGATAATTGAGAAAATATGATGGATCTGCATGAAACAGATATGCAATGGGTGCTTCAAGAGTTCTTCCAACTTTTTTAGTTGTAAAATGGGGAGCCCAAGGGTCTTATTTATAGGCAAAGAGGGGTGTAGGTCGAAAGAATTTCATTGACATAGGTCGGTCACACAACTCTTCCATGTACCTCCTCCATATAGGTGTATAGAAAACATCTTGTCATGTAGCTCTGTCATTTAGCTCTTCTGTAGAGGTCCATTTAGTAGCTCTTCTGTGCAAGTACCTTGTAAATTTTTATGCCTTTTACTTCTTTTAGCTTCGTCTTGAGATTTTGATATATATGTGGGACATCTTCATAATCTTCTTTTCTTTACTAATGAGTGTCAACAATCTTTACTAGGCTACATCCAAAGAGCATACAATGACAATGTACTGATGTAGCAAATCTACTAAGGCTCACTTACAAAATAATTTTTGGGCTAGATCACTTCTATGATTAGGATCACTTCATTTATAAGGTTTCAGTATATCTCACCACCTTCTCCATGGTCACTCCCTGAGTCTCTTTCTATTTCTCACTACTAGTGTAAAAGATCACATTCGAACTCTTACTTTTATTACAAATCTAAAAGGGATTCACCCACCTTTTATGAACATGTAGGTCCCATAACTATCAAGAATGAATACATCTTCACTTGTAGATATATGCTCTGTTGAAGTTCTACTTTCATCCAATTTATTAATACCACTTTACCACAAATTTACTGGGAAATACCTTTTTATTAGTTTCTAATTCTAACTGCCCTTGTGAAGCTCCTTCCTTTTGAAAAGCTCACATAGGCTTCAAGAATCCCACAACATTCAAAAATATGACCTCTTTTGAGAATCTCAACCACCCTTCATAAAGAATCCCCCTTTCAAAAAGATCAAACACTAATGAAATTTTTACATAGCTTTCGTGATACTCACAAATTTCAGTCAACATTTGACAGGCTTCACGAAACTCATTAATTTTATGATGCTCAAAATTTTCAATCAGATTTTATAGTATTCTCGAACATAATTTCTTCAAAAAAAAATTTACAATAACAATATTCACAAATCACCTTTATGAATCTGGAGCCTTAGAATCTTTGGTAAGTATTTCCCTCTAATTTTCTTATGGGGGTAGAGGCCTATTTATAGGAATTGCTGCCCATTTTTTGAAGCATTCAATCAAATCATCGCCATTTCATGAGTCTCTCCCATCTCATTCATGAAGATACCTATTTTCACAAAGCACAATGAGAATTTCCCATTAATGAAGCTTCTCACTGTCACAGAGATTACTGTAAAACCTTTGTACATTCATGATGCTCCACTTGTGATGATCCACACCTTTTCAAAATTCCCTTCACAAAACCAAGTCTCCAAAAAACTCATTCCCTTACAATATTTTTATAAGTCCTTCAAGTAAATCAAACTTTTGTGATGATAGGGACATCCTCCAAATTTTGGACCCAAAAATTTGGTAAACACTGGAAAATGGATCCACCTTGTGAACACAATTTTATGTATCACATTCGGGGAATTCATTCATTTTTCTTGTATATTTGTCAACATACCTTGTCAACAATATCTTTATATCTCCACAACCTAATTTTAAAACCCACATTGTCAAAAAAACACTATCAACATAATAATACTATAATGTTACCCTTATGGATTTTTTCAAGAAAATCTCCCCCTTTGAGTTTATTGATAACTGTTCATATTTTGATACCTCATCAAAGCTTCATCCATATTATACTAACATTTACATAGTTCAATTTAGATGAAGATAAATTATTTAATTAACGCATAATCTAATTCCACATGATCCATGCTACGCATGAGAAAAAAGAGTAGTATGAAAAGTTCATTAATAAATCAATTAACTCCAAAAATACTCATTTTCTTTCATCATAAAAACTATATTTCATGATATATAAAATTAGATCAATCATATTTAACATCATCAGATTTAAAAATACACCTACTTCACTACTCCCATGATCAGTTTCAACCCCTATCTTGATTAATACATTCTCTCCCCTTTTATATCCATAATTTCTCCCACTTTACCAATGAAGCCAAAGGTTACATCATTGTGGTTTCAAAAAAGGTAAAAAAACATATCAACACATTATGGAAAAACAAATCATACCTCAGGGAGAGGGGTCCCACATCCACCCATTTTCAAGTGTGGGGAGTTGACTAAACTCTATGATCCAGTCAATGACTCTCTAATTCTACCTTGGGTAAGAACTTCTTTAGAATGTCAGCAACCAGTAGTTTTGTAGGCACATACTCCAACTTTATAATCCCTTACCCCACCTTCTCTGTGATAAAATGATATTTAATTTCAATGTGCTTCATCCTTGAGTGATGAATTTGATTTTTTATAATATTTATAACACTTGATTTATTACAATGGATTATGATAAGAGACTTCACTATAACTCTTATATCATCAAGCTAATGCTTCATCCACAATAAATGTGTGCCAGTTTGAGAAGCTAAAATATATTTATCTTATGTGGTGCTCAATGAAATACATTCTTGTTTCTGTCTTATCCAATAAATACACAATTCACCAAGATATAATTAACCACCTTATGTTGATTTTCTATTATATTTTAATCTGACCCAATCTGCATAGGTATATCCTAATAACTATTGATGTGATTTTTCATTGTATAGAAAACCAAAATGCAATGTTCCCTCTATATACTAAAATATTATTTTTACTAAAATTATGTTGATTTCTTTGGTGTTTCTATGATATCACACTACATGGCATGTGGAAAAAAAATATAAAGTCTTGTTGTTGTCATACACAATAGACTGCAAATGATTTTTCTATATTCAATCACATTAACTATATTTCATTTATCATCCCGTGAAAGTTTCATTAAGTTAGCCTCTAGAGTCATCATCTCCAGGGAATTACCTATGGAAAACCTTCTCAGAACATCCTTGGAATATTTTTTTTATTGTGAATAAAATGTTTCATTCCTTCCTTATATCACCTGTAAACCAAGGAAAATGTCTATTCACTAATCATTATCATTTCAAACACACTTTTCTTAAATTCTAAAATCTCTTTGCAATGAGATTCATCTGACCCACCAAAGATTATTTCATTGACATACATCAGTAGCATCATCCTTTGATTACTATCATTGTTGAAATATAGATTGTAATCAACTCCCCCACACAAGAAAGTGGTCTTCTTGAAAAACTGATCGAACCATGAATACCATGATCTCGGTGCTTGCTTCAACCCATATAGTGCCTTTCTCGGACAAAAAAAAATTATCATCTTTATAAATTAGAAAACTAAATGGATTCTCAATATACACTTCTTATTAAAGAACCCCATTTAGAAACACTGACTTGATGTTTATCTTTAAAATATTTTTCCTTTTTTCACTATTATGGAAAAGAATAATATGATTGTCTCTATCCTTGAAATAGGTGAAAATGTTTCATCAATATCAATACCCTCTATTTGGGAGCACTCTTTTTAAAACAATCATTCTTTTTTTAAAATCACTATATCATCTTCATTAATTTTGTTGTGAAATATCCATTTAGTACCGATGACATTAATATTTGTATGTCTCGAAACAATCTCACATGCCTGGTTATTTTCTATTTCCTCAAGATCTTTTATCAGAACCTGAACCCAGTTATCATATCCAGCTACTTTATAAATACCTTTAGGCTCTACCAGAGGTACAAAAGTATCCTGGTGTAATGAATTCATTCTTCTAGTTTGAACTGGCGCTACCTGGTCACCAATGATTTTTTTTTAAATTTTAACTGAAAACTTCCTTTTTCGCATAGATACAAATTTGACTTCCCCTTTATCATCATCAATATCTTCATATAAATCAGCATTTTCCACTTCAACTCCCCCAAAGGTTCTTACCTTCTTATCACTTTCATCGGGAAACTATTCACTGTTCTATTTAGGATTATGTTCATTTTCTACTATAGTGATGTCATGACATTCAATAACCTTTCCAAACCTCATGTTGAAACATTGAAATTCTTTTATTTTTCCATAGTATCAAATAAATTTCCCCTCTTCTTCATATGATTGAAATTTCATATGTTTATCCTTATTGAAAATAAAACTTTTACTTACAAAGATTCAAAATTATTTCAATGTTGGCTTCTTCTTTTTTTATTTTTTTTTAAAGAGTCGACATGGATTGGTTACCCAATCCATGCCAAAATGAATTTATTAAACAGAAAGGCTACAAGAAAATCCTGAGGTGTAAAGGACATACACCATCATAAACAAATCAAAAAACCAACAAAGATACAACATTAAAAACCAGGTAAGAAACTTCAAGAAAAAAACATAAGAAGATCTCCCTGATCAGCCCCACCATGTCTGTAGATTCTGGGACTTCAAAACCATTACAGGAACGGAACTTGTCCAAGAAACAGCATAGCATCTCAGCAAATCAAATCCAAACAGTTTCAAGGGAAGACCAGCAGCAAAACCAAAACAGAAGTTGATCAATCTGGCTAAATCGAGCTTAAAATAGCACAGAATAGACAGCATTTCAACTGAGAAGAAATATTGAACGATGAAGGTAAGAAACAATAACAGGAGAAGTGCAGATACAACTACAAATCCTCTGAAGAAACAAAGCAGTTCCCAGCAAGCTCAGTCAAGAACAAGTGAACAGGTAAAGCACAAAACCAGAGTCAAGATATCAGGACAATTCTAGAGAAATCCAAAGCTTCTCAAAATCAGAACTAGCCCAGTTAAACATGAACAGAATAGCAACTAGGAGAGTATATTACCAGAGTAGAAGGAGTCCCCAACCAAGAACAGGCAAGGTTGAACAACAAAACAAAATAAAAACTCGAAAATAAATTAGCACATCCTGAAACTGAAAGGAGCCATCCAGAATTAGGATGATTTGAAACTCATCTTTTCTTTTTCCTCGGCGATGGATCTTTTTATACTAAGGAATTCAACATAAGATATCTTTTTTTCTTGAAATTACTGCTGGGAAATTTCTTGTTGTCTGTACATATACTGAATCCATACTTGTAAATCCTGCTCATCAAAATACTGAGAAAAGTAGTACAATTAAGTACTAGAAGCAGCAACCAAAGTATTATATTGAGTTTTCTCTACATGCATAGGTTTGGAGGTCTCAACCAGAAGTTCTTCCTTTGGAGCCTCAACTGGTTCAGACTTGGAAGCATTCATTGATCTGGTCACAATTGTGCGCTCAGTGTTCGAGAAATCCTTTCGTCTTCTAGATTTTCTTGATTGTGGGGTAATGATCCCATCCTCATCAACAAGGGGTTTCTTACCTTTTTTGCCATTTCATTTATGAATGTTTCAGCAATCAGATCTGGTTTATCCCTTAAACCAGAGGGTGCAAGCTCTCCTACAACTTCATTCCTTTCTAGAACATGTGTTTCATCTTGATTTTGGACAAGACCCTCTTGATTACTTGAGGTAGTGGGGGTGTCACACCCTTTTTCAATGACCACCTTAATAGGATCTTGCAAAGAAGCCTGATTGGGATCAGGAATCAGAGATGCATCCTCTGTGACAGCCATGGAAAGAACCTCAACTTGACTCCCATCAGTGTGATTATCCTTAAAGTTATCTCTAGCCATCAAGTTAGAGATTTTAGGATCAACAACATCAACCATGACATCCTGAGCAGCATTCTTAACAGAAACAGTGTGATAGTTTTGCATACTTAGTTTCTGTTTTTGGACCCATGTTGGGTTTACATGTATTTGAGAGATATCTTTCCCACAATCTTTATAAGAATGACCTGCTCTATAGTATTTTTTACAAAAAGATGGAAGGTTTTCAAATACCACATCCTGGACGAAACCGTTCTCACCATTTTGGATCCAGAAACAAGAAGGAAACTCTTTAGAAAGGTCAATTTCAGTGCAAACTCTAGCAACTAAAGGCCGAGTGAGATTCAAAATGGCATAATCTAATTTAATGGGAGTTCCAAATAGCTTGGAAATTGAGAAGAGGGCCATCTTCTTAAATAAATGAATCGGTAAATCTGGAAAAGCAAGCCAGATGGGAGCAATGGGAGACTCAAAACCCGGCACAAAATCAGGAGACCATTTATGAACTTTCATGATAGCCCTCCCAAAAGACCACAAACCACGCATCCAGAAATGGTAGAAATCAAATTCTAAAGAAAATCTAAACAACACATTCATAACGTTTAAAAATCCAATCCTAAAATCAACAAATCCAATCCTTTCTTTTCGTACAACATCTCATAAAAAGTCTTTTGTTCCTTTAGACACAAAAGATCCCTATTAGATATATAAATTGATGTCAAGATTACTTCCTTCTATAATTTATCTGGTAGGTCCTTTTCAATAAGAATTATTCTATACATGTTGTTTATGATTTTATTTCTCCTCTCAACCATTGCCTTATGTTGAGGAGTTCTTACTACCGAAACTTTATTCCGTATCCCATGCTTCTCGAGATACTATTCCACTTGAATATTTATAAATTCCATACCATTATCAGTATGGAACTTGAGAATCTTCTGTCAAAGTATCATTTTAGATTCCCTTCAATGACTTTTTAAGAAAATTACCACATTGGTTTTGTGGTCAATGAAAAATACACATTCCATCCTTTTGAAATCATAAAAAAATACCTCTTCCCATTAATGGATCACATCATATGTATGAGTATGATCACATGATATCTTAGGGAGATCATGAGTTGCATCGCATTTGACCAGATCTTCTAGGGGTGTTGGCATAGATGGCTAAACCATTTATACCACAACCTATTTTCTTACTCTATAGATAAAAAACACATATATTATTTTACACTTACAAGGTATAGATTCCCCTTCATTATTTTTCTAAGTAGAATGATTTCACCATCTCATCCTTTTATGATACACATCTTCTTAGTATATATTGTAGTATTCCATAAGTCACATAGTTGACCAATAGTAAACAATTTGTGACTGAGACATTTAACAAATAAGACATTAGCATGTCTCATTTCTTTACCCATAATTTTTTATTTTCCCAATCCAATAATCATCATGCATTCATCATTTCTAAATTTGACAAAACCTTCCTTGTCATATTTTATTCCTACAACAATATCATTATTACTTATTATAAGGGATGTTTATCCACTATTAAGGATCTATACACCAAAATGATCTGATGGTTAATGTTAATCTCCACAACCACTATATGCACATCTCTTTTTTTATACAAGTTTTTTACTCCATACCCGAAATGAAATGATTATATTGATCTTCCTAATTATATGAAAGACAATCTTTATCTTGTAATGATTTAAACTGATTTTCATTTTTATCTCATTTGATGATATATTGATCTGCTACTTATGAACACTATCAGTTTGCTTCAATACATTTCTCTGAATTTTGATGGGAAATATATTACCTTGTGCCCGAATCCTCCACACCTGAAACAGTTACCATGAAATGATATGTTGGAATATGGAGTTCTATATGTTTTCTTCTATTGGTATTTTTTCCATTATTACATCTTGGCTATGAAATATACATTATTTTCAGTGTCCCAAGCTTCCTAAAAAATAAAATCTCATTTGGGGTACATTTCTATGGGTCAAAACTGAACTAATGGTTTTCCCTTGGGTTCTATAAATCTTTTAGTTATGATTCATACACAAATCAATCTTCACTCTAAGAGTAGGTTCTTATGGTTTGACTTCAACCATTACTTCTTTCTATTTTAGATCAAGCCCCATACGAGCCTTATCATTTGAATTTGACTGTTGATTCTATTATAATAGACCACTATGCTCCACTTCCATCATTTCTATATCCTGAATGATCTACATTCCCAATTTAGTAATAAGTTTCAACATTATTTCTATATCTGCAAGACTTATTCATAGGATAAAAAATTTCTCTTCAATTTCTTCAATATATTTGATTTTATATTTACTAGTGTTATTCAAACTATCAATTTATCAATACAATTACTCGATTTTGAGCATGTACCCAGTAAAATGTTCTAAGCTATCTAGAAATGAAGAATTCAGATTTTTCAATTTCTTTATTCATCTCAAACTTATTTTCTTTCTTATGTTGCATATAAAGTTTGGTGTCACAAACCACTTTTTTGTATTTATTCATTTTGGCTCTCCAAACATGTATCCCCTCAGGAGAAGATTATAATTCAACTTGTATATCAACTCTTACTTGGAATTCATCTTTACTATTTTCACTTTATTCAATTTTCTAGGAGGTAATGAAAACTTACACCCTATCATTATCTCTATGATATTTATACTTCTACATCTCTTCAACCTCAGATTCTTTTGAATTGTTATTTTCATATGAAAAAATATTATTATTTTTGAAGATATTTCTCTTGAACTTTTCCATACCTTTCTCATAGGGTGAATATTTCTTCATGGGAATTTAAACATCATCTTTATCATATTATTGAAACTTATTTGGTATTCTCACTACAATATTTCCGACCTTTCCACGTCAAAATAATGAAAGTGGGAGTTTCCCTTTAAAATTTTCTTTTTCTATTTAAGATTGGAGGAAAATAATGACATCAACTCATATATCTCTTCCTCTTCTTTTCCATCTTCAATGGTGATATTATCAATGCACTTAAATTACACCTCTTTGGACTTCCCATTATCCACAACATCCTTATCATCATTTATCATTTTTTATGAAAAAAATGTATTGTGTAAGTTATCCATTGTCAGCTCCATCATATTTTTATCCTCCAATATAGAAACTTTTATATTGAACCAAGGTGGAAGTTTTCTCAAGATACACTTAACAATATTAATGTCTTAAATAATTTCTTTAAGACCACAGATGTCTTCCACAAAAACATTTACTTGGTCAAATAATGTATCAACAAACTCCTTAGGGTGCATTCTGATATCCTCATACCTGTTCAATAGAACATAAAACATTTCTTCTCTAACTTTTGAGACACCCACATAAATATTTAGAAAATTTTCCCACATAGAAAATGATGAATTAAATGAAATAACCTTCACATATATTTCATTGGATAGGGATCCCCCTAAATAATTGATTCCTTTTACATCAGTATCCAATTCCCTTCATTCAACATTTGATAAAGCACCATTATTGATACAGACTAAAATTATTTGCACTGCTTCTATAAAGACATACACTTCCAAATACTAGACGCAGTGCTACATCTTATTATTCCATAGTATAAAATAGTTTCTATCAAATATAAGAATCCCTATATGATTGAAAACCTCTATTAAAACTCCTTAGATAGAAACACTAAAATTTACCAATTTCTATTATACCAATTGTTATCCCAACTAGGTTAAATACTCTAAGATGAGGTGGGGGTGGATCATGGTATGATAGATACGAAGACTTCCCCTTTGGATATTTTTTCATCATTAAATAAAATCATCACTCTCTTTCACATATAAATATATGAACATAAATGAAAACATATACAAGACAACAATTTAACTTGATTCACCCATATTGGGATATTTACAAGGAGAATACAATAGAAATGTGATGTTGTACCAAATCAACTAAGGCTCACTACAAAAATAAGGTTTGGGATTGATCACTTATATCCCTAGGATAACATTATTTAAAACGTTTTCGGATAGCTCACTGACTACCTAATGGTCACTCCTTGAGTCTCATTCTTTGGATCGCTGTCAGTGGAGAGGATCACCTTCTTCCTCTTCCTTTAATCACTAATATATAATATATTAAACCATATTTTATGGACATATAGGTCTCTTAATTATCATAAATGAATTCATCCTTAGTTTTAGATATATTCTATGTTTAAGTCCCACTTTCATCCAATTATTGAATACCACTTTACCACATATTTACTAGGGAATCCCATTTTATTACTTTTGCGATGTGCACTAACATCGTGAAGATATTTTTTTTAATCTCACATAGCCTTCGTGAATCGCACAAATATCTTGAATATAATCTATTTTAATAGATAAAACAAATATATAGAATAAAAATTTGGGACAAATCAATCGAAAACAAGGTATAAATGAATTATATTGGAGTATAAAGTTAATATTAGAATTCGTGGTTTTTGAATTATTTAATTCATGAATATAAAATTTCATTATCCATTCATAATGGGGAAGGAATATGTAATAAATTATTTCAATTATATCATTGGTATTGTTATTTATTAAATATTTATTGTGGGAGTAATTATATTAGTATTTTTATAGTTTTTTTTTGACGTAAAAGACCCATGTGATATAGTGGTTCAATTTGAATAATTTTAAATTAATTTCCAATTATGGTGAATCTAATTTAAATGATTAAGATTCATTTATAATCCCTTAGAGATACTCTTTATATTTTGGGAAAATGTAGTAATTTTTTGTACATGTTTACCTTATTAGTTTCATTCATGTGGAACGATTGTTTTAGAGAAATCAATATGGTGTAACTATGTGTATACGAATGATATTACAATATAATAATGTTTAAAAGGTAATAAAATCCTATACCTTAATTCAAATACACGATATTATTCCCAAATGACTAATAAGAACGTTGAATAGGAATTGTTATATTTCAATGAAAAATTTTATTATAATTTTAAAATATGAACAAATAGTCACACTGATACAAGGTTTCTATGAGATAAAAAAACAGTATATGATATTGATTTCTCATCAATAAAGAAAAATAAATCACTCTCCTATAATGAAATTAAAAAAGTGTTAATAAAAAAATTAGAAGAAAATATTTTTAGTGAAGCTTCCAGATTAATAAAGGTTAAAATGAATATTTTTTTTAATAAATAAGTGGATAAATTTAAATATAACTTGAGATTTTTTTATATAAATTATAAATGAATCCCAAACTGGTATTGATAATATATCCCAATAATATGGTTTTTTGATCTAAAGGATTATATTATACATTCTAATTATGATATATGAATACATAGAAATAATAATAATAAAATGGTTGGTGTGTTAAAGGAATAAAATATTTATGTTTATGATATAGAAGGAGAAATCACCTCATAATAATTATTAGTTGAGAATAATTATGGATATAAAAAATCCATGAAGAAGTGATCTAATTTAATAAAAAAAATTCCAGAAAACGTTAAGATAATTATTTTATTTATCCTTTCATTGAATAATAAGAAGCAATATTTTATTTTTTTGGAAAAGAAATGGTTATTAGAGAGAAGTAATTTTATGTTAAATAAAACATTGAATGTTTTAAAACCATAATGTGTTATGAAGAAACAACGATGTGTTATCTCGAAAGTAATTAAAATAATCCTTAGTATAACTTTTAGAATTCATAAAAAAGTAGTCATCCATATTATGGAAAAAATAGACTTTTATATATAGTGAAATCATCCAAATCACTAACTAAAAAAGCTAAACTAGTAGGTTCAACCTAAAGTGGAAGTAAAATTACTTAATAGAACCCTCAAATAATTTTTTTTAGTGTATCTAAAAATATGTAAGTTATTTGATATCAATTGATGAGAGAACAAAAAATATGAATCCATTAAGGATTAAACTTTTCTATGGAAACATAAAGTATATAGTAACATGATGTAAAGAGAAAATTCTTATCAAATAAAATAAATAAATAACAATAAGAAACTAATAAATATAATAAATCATACATAATAATAAATAAATTCATGTACGATGATTTTTTTCATAATTTGTTCAATATAGAATTTTCTTATAGGATGAGATGAGATAAAATTAAATATAAAAATACTCTAAAAAATAAGAAATAGATTTCATAAATGTTATTTTATGAAGAGAAAAATTATTTGTACTTATAGAATAAGTATTATCTTCTAATCATGAGGTGAACAAGTTAGCGAGGATCAAATTTTTCTGAAATAATCAATGAATTTAATGTATTAAAAATAAAATAGAATATAAGATAAAATTGGTTAATGTTTTTATGAAGAAAATAAAAAATAATAACAAATTTATCTTTAATATAGGATGTCCATCTCATATGTTGGGAAGCATAAGGTTTCTATAAAATTAAATCAATTTTTTGGATGGTATAGTTTGAGTTGGTAATAATGGAGCATCGTTTACCAAAGGTAGTGGAGAGACACATATAGAAGAATTATTTTTGAATATGGTAGATGTTAATTTTGTGGATGGACTTAAACTGAATCTACTATGTGTGAGATAATTATATTACATTTTTCTTGAATTTAGATTTGAAAATTGAAATTTCAAAATTAAAAAATATTATTCTAGGATAAGAGGACTAATTTAAATCCTTATAATGTTGATAGAAAATAGATCATATTTTATTTCACTATTTATCAAGAAAAGAAATTTTAGATTAAAAAACAAATAAATTTATATTAAAAAACCTTTAGAATATCTCAATGCATAAGGTAGTGGATGACATTCTTATCTAGAAACGTTAATGTGAGAGGGCATGTGTTGCTTGTATGAATAAAATAAGATTACTAATATATACAATCTAATGAATAAGATAGGTACACATGTACATGATGTTTTTTGGATTTTATAAATATGGCATAAAAGGGGACTAGTAGTGAATGATACTATATTTTGATCATGTAGAAAGTATTATAATCCATAATTTAAAGAAATAGAAGATTTATTTTATAAAAATATGTGTTAGATCGGTAATTAAATGAGTTTTTAAGAACAATAATTACATTTAAATCAAGTAATAAAATTAATTTTACATTAATTAATTTAATAAATTAAATTTAAAAAAGTATAAATCATGATTCATCCATATTTGGTACTCTATTAAAAAAAATATTTTATCAATAAATTAAATTTAATGGTGAAACAATACTAAAAAATACATTGTTTATTTAAATAATTATTCGAAGAAAGGTGGATATAGTGGTGGTGTATTTCATGAAAGGTCTTATGTTATTATGATATAGAGAGATTAATTTATTAAAAAAATTATGGAAAAGATATAGCTACTAAATACATTAAATTATTTGTATGAATTTGATTTATTAATAACATGTATGTCCCTCTAGGATATTATTGAGATGTTGTGAATGTAGATGTATTTTTTTTGAAATTTTATCCTTAAAATTGAATAAAATTATTTAAAGAGGAGTCTTAATAAATTTATTTGAAGTAGTTTTAATAATATGATTAAATTAAAATATTTAATTAATTATTATCATCTATAACTAAAACAAGTTTTTGGAAAAAGAGAAGGACATGGATAAAAATTTAAAGATCTAAATTATAAAACTCATGGGGATGATTTTAAATTTCTATTTGAAGATGAAGATAGCGTCAAATTGAATCACTCACAAATAAAAATTATAAAGCAAAGGTGAAGTGTTTAATTATATTACCTAAAATATTTTATGATAAAACACCTAAAAACATATAGAATGAATAATTATAAGGGAATTAAATAGTTTTCTAAGAAAATATGAATCATGGGTTATGTCTATAATGAAACGAAATATCCAATATGAAAAACATTGTTTATAGATAGGCCATGTTAACATGATTTATTTAGAAAAAAATTAATATTTATGAATAACTTAAATGAACATGGGATCATTATATTGAAATAATGATTGGAAAGTATAACAAGGTTATGCTCAAATTAATTATATTGATGTTTTAGAAAAATTCACACTAGTTATATGATTTTAAAATACTCATTTATTCCTTCATATAGGAATCTAAGGGATAGTTGAGATCCACCAAAAGTAGGTGAATACAATATTCATGTATGGATTAATTATGGTTAAAATATAAATTGGATAAGAAGATATATTTCAACTTTATAGTGATGATTATAAGTATATTTAATCTAAATAAATCATCACATTGAATAAATAAACCAATAAATGTTTTTTTATGATTAAATATAAGCTAAATAAAAAAATATAATTCAAGATTAGTGGTGTTTAGAAAAATTTACAAATGTAAAAATAGGAAAAACAATTTTTGGTTCTCGTCTATGTTGATGAAATCCTATTTTTTTTTAAGTAAATCTGAAACATTTGAGAAATTTTCAATCTTTATAATTTCATATTTTGATAACAAAATAATAATAGTACTCACATAAATTCTCAAGTGTCATGAAAATCAATAATTTTAGTGTAGATTTAATTCCCATGTAAAGTGTAAAAAAAATTCTCACCACAATTTTGGATTCATAATAGAAATTTATTTTCAATTTCTATTATAGTTGAATTATTAAGAATATTTAAATTATCCTATATTAAATTAGTAGACGATTGGATGTTTTATTTAATTAATTTAAATATGGTTGTTTATAGTTTATATAACATGCCTCGAAGATTGATTTTATATTGATTTCAAGAATGAACATTTAAAAGTTGTAAAAAGAATATTGAATTATGTTAAATGAATTATTGATAATTTTGTTGTCATATAAAATTTCAAATAGGAAATCTTATATGGAATATAGTTATATATATTAGGATAGAGAGGTATTAGATTGAAAATACCCAAATAGTGGAGCATCATACACCAATAATAAAAATGTTTGAAAATTAATTTGAAAAAAATAATGTACTTTTCTTTCCCCAATTAAACTAAAGTATATTTTATATAAATAGGATATTATGGTATAAAATTTGTTGAACCAAAAATTTTATGATTATAGAGAATACTAATAAATTCCTACTGTAATGTTATGTGATAAAAAAATAATTTGTGTTATAAACAATTCTTTACAAATATCATATATAAAGCATGTTGAGGTATATTTCCACTTCATTAAAGTGAATATGGAGCATGTTTTTGTCATGATGAAGTATTTTAGGTCAAATAAGTGAGTGCTAAATATTTTTAAAAAACCATTTCCACTCTATAATTAAAAAACCCCCAGTTTAATATCAGAGTTTAACGAAAATATCAATATACGGGGGTTCATAAGTTACCTATCTTCTCAAATGTACTAAAATAAAATATGTGGAATTGTGTTTTTATGATTGCTAAACATTTCCTTTGTTTTATTTCCAAAGAGGATAAATAAATAATGGAACGAGGGGGATATAAGATTATGAGGGTGTACACACTGATGGGGAATATACAATTTCAAACATATCATAATAAATCATTAATTAACAAGTGTTATTCTTATGAATATTTTTACACAAAAAATGATTTCTACAATGAGAAAAGTTCAATTACATTAATAATATATTGAAAATGTCTCACTATCCATTTGTTTGTAATGGTTTATATTCTTATAGACATGGATGAAAACTATATAACACTTTATTAAACCCAATGGGGGTAGTATAGGAATAATATAGAAAAATGTCATAACCATATAAAAACTACTAAAATATTGAATTATTTTTACTGGAAATTAATCATTTTGAATGATTTTTTCAAATGTATACAATTTACTAGATATTCAATAAATTAGTTTTCCAATCAGTTATTTTCCAAAAATGGTGAAATTATAAATAATGTGAAATCCACGCCATATTCTAGGGTATATTGGTCATAATATTTTTTTAGAATAAATCAATTAATAAATATATATTTTTTAGAAAAAATTTTGATAAAATAAAATATATTGTAGTTTAATGGTAAATAAAAATGAATAGTATTACATATTACATTATTAAGGTTTTTAGTGTGTGGTTATTTCAAAGTCAACATACACCATACCATTATTGCATATTTTCAACATGATATGTGGCTTGATGAAAAAATATTGACGTGGCTCCCCTAGTTAAAAAGATATTTTGGAAAGTTTTCACCTTCCTGGAAAACATTTTGATTGTATTAATTTATAGAATAATTGATTTAAATTAATTGATTATATATGTAGCTAATCGATTTAACTAATTAGAATTCATTATAACCATGTAATTTAACAATAATTATATTTTCCTAAAAATACTTTTTTAATATATCTGATACTCCCTGAAGCATGATAATAATATCCAGTTTATGATATTTTGTGAAAAAAAATTAAACATTAATTCACCTCCAAATTATAGTCTTTCAAACCTTTAATAAAACAAAAATGGTATTATTTTGTGTCAAATTTTTAATTTTTAAAGATTATATAGTTATAAATATCAAAGGGTTAATATTTTTTACATCATTTTTGAAGTTATAATATAGGAAATATAGTATTTTAAATAAAATTTTTAACACTGATAAATAAAAATCATTAATTTTTAACATTATTAGCCAATAAATATTAATATTCATGAAACTTTTTATAAGGATAACTTTTATAAATTATTGTTATAAAATTATCAACTTGAATAATCAATTATTAACATTTTTATAATATTTAATATAACTTTATTTTAATTATAAATGGTATGGATAATTTATTTGGAAAACTAAATTTTTTTCCACCAGAAACATTTATTTGAAAATAAATCATAGATACAATAAAAAGGATTAAATAGGAGATTACAAAATTAAAATAAAACCTTTAAAAAATAAAATAAGATACATGGTAATAAAATTTAAAAATTGAAATGTTTCGTCAAAGAAGAACCACTCCATCAAATAATGGTAAATATCCAAGATAATGCTTTAACTCATAGGTTCTTTTAGAAGAAACATAGAACTCCTAAACAATATCTAGGTAAGTACACTAGTAAAAAATGTAGCATTAAAGTATTGCACAAACATCACCTGTAATCATTTAAAAACTATAATGTTTCCTTTAAAATGATCTCAATTTTAAAATGCAAATGAGGAATCATGTAAAACTCTAAATATCAAAAACTTAATTCTACATATGTGATTAATTAATGTCTAGAGTAATAAAAAATATATTGATATTTATTAAAATAAAATAATCATATATCATAAAAAAAACACCATAATATAATTCCTCAATTGATGTTTTCTAATAACCAAGCCACTAAGTGAGTTAATGTGGACCAAATCCTAAAACTAATTAAAATATATGTCTCTACACATAATATATCATTGTTTCCTAAACCTCTTACCCTTATAAAAATATATGGAAATTTATAAATTCTCCTTCCTCAATTTCTAACTCCATAACATGAATATCCTCTCATTGTGAATAGTTTTGTATGTATTTTCTTCTTAGATGTAAATAACAACTAATATTAATATGTCATGTTACTATAAAAATAGTCTCTAAATATAAATGGATGTAGAAATTACATAATTAAAGTTTTCATTAGTATAAAAGGGGTATGTCTACATATTTATAGAAAGTCAAGAATTATATTAAAATTACACAAGCAACATCAATAAAAAATATAAACTAAATAAAGGGAAGAGAAACCACACCATGAATGGTGATAAACTTATAAGACTACATAGACAATTGAAATTCAAAACTCTATAATTAGTAAACCAATGAACCATCATAATCAAGAAACAAGAAACAATGAAAAATACAATGAAACCCCAAATTTATATCCCCCAAAAAAGAATAAATGAAAAAATGATAAAAATTGAAATGTGTTTAAAATATCAGAAATAGTATTGGTAATATAAAAAATATATGAACTATTGATATATATAAACAACATAAAAAATAATATTACATCATTGGGGTAACAAACATCTTATCATGAATCACTAAAATTTAATGATAATTTAAAAACCTAAGAGCAACAAAATAAAATTATATAAGTTAACATAAAATCCAAAAATGGACCATTTGATTCCAAAAAAACTATTTTCAATAAAAATGAATAACTTCCCAAAATTACTAAAAGGAATGTAAAATGTAACAAAATTATATAAATGACTATAACCATACAAAATAGTTTATTTTAAATAAAACTATTATTGAATAAAAAATTTAAAACAAGAGCATAAACATAATTAGGGAAATGCTACCAAAGTAAACATGTTTTTTGGTATCTCCAAAACTAGTGATAACTACAAATAACATAGCATAATAATATAAAAAATTTTATATATAATCCCTAAATATATTTGTTATTTTTTCCTTGATAAAAAAACTATGGGTCTATTTTAGGGAACTTCTAAAAAATTATTTATGTGAATTGTGTGATAGAGAAGTTAATGATATTTCCATTGTATTCATGCTATATTTTTGTGGGGTTCAAGATATGCATCTCACTCAACTTTCATAACTATCTATAATCCTACATTTATATCTTTTACGGATCCCAAAAAAATTTGGTGTATAAATTCATCAAAAAACATTATTCCATAGAGGCTGAATTATAGAAATATTTTATAAGGATTTTTCATCACTGAAGTTCAATAAGATATTAATCAACTTTGGTGTGGAGTTTATATCTTCCTTATATGTTATTGATTCTCAATCACTTAAACATTATCATGTACTCTTAATTAGTTGGAGACTATTCTCAAGCATAGTCATTTTAATCTTTTGTTTTTTATTGTCAATTTTTTTAATTTTCTATTAGATGGTGGGTTTGATCATAGATTTTAAAAGTTTTCATTCATCCTTGTAGGTTCTCAATAAAGTATTTCCTCTAAAAAATTATAAATAAGCCTTACATAAAATTATTAGTGATTATCTTCGTTGTTTTTAATAGGTTTAAAATCATGCCCTATGTCTATAGAATTTTTGATGCATATGAATCTATATCAAAATAGATATATTGATGGATATTTCAAAATTGATTCATATATTATTTAATATTATGGAATTATTCTAGAAAATACATTAAAATTTCAAATTGATATGAATAATTAATGTCCTTAGTTGTGGAAATATGATTCACCAATTTAGTTTTTCATGAATTTTAGAAGCCACAAGAATTCTCAAATGATGGAAAATATGCATTAAATATCTATTTTTTTTGAGGTGATAATGAATTATATTTTTTAGGGGACACATTCTATTACATAATTCTAGTTCAAATGAAATCCTTATTCTATATCTTAGGCAAATACTTTGGGTATATACACTACTAGTATTCCTTTATCTACTGCATATGATCTATTACTTATCAACCAGGTCCAATGGGTTTATGATTTATGGGATAATAAATGTATTAATTTATTTTAACTCACTCAAGGGACCCCCTATGACTACTTAGGATAAATATTTTTCCTATAAAAGAAGTTAACATGCTATTAAGGATTCATCTTCAAAATAAAAGGTCCAACCAATAGGCGTTAATTAATTTGATAGTGTTTTTGAGAATGGATTTATATTAATGGTATATGTTTTGAGATAAGAAGGTGTATATAATGATCCCCTCGATTAGGATAAATCCCCTTCAACAATAATCCAAAATTCCTTTGGTATTTATTCTTTTGATATCATTTCTTACCTTAAATTCCCCTCTATGTTCCCAGAAAAACCAGAAAGGAAAGACAAAATGAAAAGAAATGATCAAGAATTATCTAAATGGGGAATCAAAAAAACCTCAACACTATGAGATATATTATATTTAACACCCCTAAATTTTATTTTTAAAAACTTTTATGCTTGAAGTCTTTTTTTATATACGATATCAATGTTTAAGCGAACTACGATATACTATAAAATTACTATTTAAATGTGACCATAAATACCTAGTCGTTAAATTAAAATTATGAATATAAAGATCCAAATTATGAAAACTATTTATGATGGTATAAAATAATTGAAACACATTTATTAATGCATCATAAATTTGAATTCAATTTACGCAATGACATTTCAATATTCAAAAATATGATTTCTTTATAAATGATTTTTATTACAGTTTATGCATAGAAATTATAATTCATTTATACCATTAATATAAATTTTATATGATGTATTTAATATATTTTTTGAGGTTATAATTTTAATATTATATTCGGTTGATGATTTTGGATTTTTATGAAAAGAATTACTTTTATGTGAATAGTGAAAAAGTCTATTTTTTGTAAAAAACCCATTTATTTTCATTAAATAATGTGATTTAAAAACCCGTGATAATTTTAATTTTATCATAAAGTAACATAATACTAATTTTATTGTAAATAATATAAATAATTATATAGTAATAATAATTATACATTATTTTGGTATAATTTCAATTTGGGCTTTAAAAAACATGTTACAAAATTCTATTTTTTATGCAATGGGTTTTATATTAATTAATTAAATAAATAAATATTAAATAATGATTTTATTTAATAGTATAAAATATATATTTAATTTATTATTTTAATATTCATCTAATAGTTATCAAATGTCTAGGAATGGTATTAAATTAAGATTTCTACTTAAAAATGCATTTTTTCTAAAAACAGTCTTCTTTGCATTTTCCATAAAGTGAATTTATTTAACTTATATAAATTTAATCATAAAATTAGATTAATGTTTTAGAATAATAATAATTTATATAATTTCATTTTTTAAAATTAATTTTTGATCATAATTAATTGTAAAAACATTAAAATTTTGTTTACACAGTTATGATTAAAATGATTTTATCGAGGCTTAAACTAAAATATAAGTGTTAAAATTACAATAAAAATTAATTAAATACAATTTTATATCTATATTTCTATCCTATATATTCCCCCATTATAAAATAGTTTAATTTTTTACCATATTTATTGAGTAATACATTAATATATTTTAGTCCTTTAGAATAATCCAAGTGTGTCCTCTCCCTTGATAATAAAAGAAAATTCTTTCTCTTGTCTCCCTCGCACTTTGTGGAAATTATATATAAGTAAATAATTTATAAAATACATTAATTTAATCTCTCCACATGGTCTATAGTTCATTTCTTATCAATATATCATCCATAAATACTTAATGAGTATGAAAAAAGAAAATGTATAAAGAAGTGGAATAACTATTAATAGAGTGTTATCATTTTATTTATTTATATATATAAATTATTTATATTATAAAAATGATGATATTATATCATACACATATCCCATATATTTCTATTTTATTTCTTTTATTTCACAACCTCCATTCATATCCTTCTATATTAAATGGGAAATTAAATCAGCATTCATATATACATGGGAACTACAACCTCGTGAAGTGATGCTTTTCATTTTTCATAACCATGATTAATTGATGGTTATTTTGATGGATATAATGTTTTTATATGATTTTTATGTGATAATTATTATTATATAAATATAATATATCATTTAATTTCTTTCCATTCCAAGTGATAAGAAAATGACAATATCACTCATGCGTACATGTGGACCACACCTCTACAAACCAATGTGATTCATTATTAATGAAAACAATTCAAAAATATTATACATGAGGTTAAAATAACTTATGTAGAATGCTAGACTTTAGTTGAGGGAAATTTCACCTAATTTCAACTTTATAGAGACTTGTTTTATATTATCCACAAAATTTACTTTACATAGAGTATATACATAAAATTTTACATGTTATATAATGAATCAGTAATTATTCAAGGTATTAAAATTTATTTATTTATTTTTTCTATTTTAGTGGGTTTTGAATTAAACATTTCCAAAGTTGTAAGGATTTATTTCATAGTCTCATTTTATATCGAGATTGATTATGTATAAATTTTTGTTAGAATAATTGTTGGGTAATATAATTTAAACCCAATATATTTTCTTCTCTTTTGATTAATCAAGTAATTTTAAAATAACTTTTCCATTTTCCTCTCTTTGTTACTTAAAATAAAGGAGGAAAATGATTTTTATAAAAACTGGACATATTTCCTCATAAGAAGATGAAAGTTTTTCTTCCATATATATTTTCATTAATTTTTTTCCATAATATTCTTTTTCCTGATAAAAATATTTTATAATATCATTTTTAACCATAGACAAATTTATATTCAAAGGTAAAAATTGGAAATTTCTTAAATGTTTTCTAAACAATTTTTTTCATTACTTCTTCAAAAAGTTTAAAAAGAATATTATCTATTAATATACATGACATAAATGGATTTTACTATCATAATGAACATACCATTTTAGAATATTCAATTATAAGTTTCCATTTTCATTTTCAAATAAATGAATTTTTTTAATATTTAGGATATTATTATTTATTGTTTCATCAAAAGAGAATGGCATTTTTCTCATTTTTTTTAAATAAAGTGTTGAATATTATTATAAATGTATTTTAAACTATGTCGGAATCCTTAAATGATTATTAAAATTTACTATATATATACTCTAAAGATATCAAGAACCTCATTTCTCTTGGTGGATTATGATCATGTTGTTTCATTTCATGGACTAGGGGAATATTCTATATTTATGATTCAATATAGATAAATGTTGATTTATAAGGAATTTTGAGAAAAATTATAATTTAAAATATGAGGAATTCATATACCATGAAATTTAAGAATGATGATAAGTTATAGATAGCCCCTTGATACATCGATAGGACTAATGAGAAAAAATTGATGTCCACATTAGATAGTGATTTGGTAAACACTAACATGTCTATTAATATTTATTTCTTGTTTGACAGGAATTGATGGAAAGATTCATGATTTCTTGGTTGAGAGGACTTTATGGAATGTTCAATAAAGTATTTATTTCTACATTTCCTTTAGTAATAATGCATTTTAAACTATCAATCTGATATCTATGATGATTTCATTGAAGAAATTTCATTGAACTCTTGTTTTTAATTTATTTTTGTGTGTTTTGACTATCCACTCTTCCATTTTATTATTTCATACTTATTTATTATTTATTACACTACAAATAAC
This sequence comes from Viscum album, assembly GCA_963277665.1. NCBI lineage: Eukaryota > Viridiplantae > Streptophyta > Magnoliopsida > Santalales > Viscaceae > Viscum > Viscum album. The sequence goes on from OY728158.1 coordinate 866,974,857, forward strand.
CCTTACTATGATTCTTATATCACATTATATATTTTTTCTTCCCCTATAATATGAATAATAATTTTATGAATGATTTCATGTATTCAAGAGTGTTTTTTTCTATGATTTATACATTTCAAATGTAGTTTTTGAATCATGTATATAACTAGTTTTCTAGAAATACTAAAATAATCAATATTCCATGGTGAGATCCCTCTTATCATGAACCAATTTTGAAAATAAAACATTGGTTTTAGGTTTATAGAGATGGGGTGTTACAGTTTTTATCAAAACAAGTTTAGAATAATCCATTGAAACTATATTTTAGAAAACATGGATTTTAGAACTTAATACAATGATAGAATATAGAAAAAAATCTATGTGTAGGATAATATCAATAATTTTTCGTAAAATATAGAATGAGTGGTTTCATAGAAAATACTTCCCAATATTGATACCAGAATGTGGATGCAGCTCTGGCATAGATGAACCTAGGGATACTACTCGAAATGGGGTGGATTTGTTATTACATTTATCATCACTGATGCACAATTAGTGGCATAAGACCAAACACCTTACTATAGAATCTTGAGGTATATTTTTTGGTTGATTCACATTTTCTTTATAATCCATTATTAAATATTTGAAAATATTTTTATGATTTTAATATAATACCCAATATAATAACCATATGGTTTTCAGTTTATAAAAGTGTAAAATTTTAATTTATAATATGTATTGAAGCATGTTTAGGACTATTCACTATGATACATATTGTTATGGTCTACTCTAGTGTATTCTATTTTTTGAAATTTGGTCTAATAAAAATAATGGAAAATTCATCCAAACCTATAATCTACATAAGTATTTCCCACTTAAAAAATTATAAGGAGAGGGTTAGAGCTAAGATAATTATAAAAATACTAGGTAAGGTTATGATAAATAGTCTTGGATATATGAAGAAACATATTTCTTCACCAAATGATACTATGATTTTATACGTCTTCATATTGAAGAAAACTCCATCCTTTTATGGAAATACTAATATGTTTATAAGAAAACAATGGATTGAGTAGTTTTAGAATATATTCCAAGAATTGGTATTAAATGAAAGGGAGTAGGTTATTCCGGTGGTTATATGTTTAAAGATAAATGATATTCAGTGTTGGATATTGATTCAAAATACTAAGGGAACTAAGGGAATTTAGGGTATGAAAGGGGTAAATTTTAAGGATATATTAATTGAAAAATATATTCATTATAGAATCCCAACCCAAACCACCGGGTCCGAGCTAGAGTGGCACATTACATCTTGAACTCATCCCCTACGTATGAGGATGCCAACTATAAAAAGGGTATAAATCCATTTATGGGTAGGCTATACCTTCTATATCATGTGAAGGGATCGAAAAATTATAATGTCAATATATAAATAAAAAATATAGTAACACATGGAGAAACTAAATATGGAATAGATTCCTTAAAAAAACAAAACAAAACATGTATCCAATATATGGGGTAAAGACAATAAATAAATATTGTAGTTGAAGTCCCATTCAAACTCTATATAGAAACATCCAAATCCTCTAGTATTAATTGCTCAACCCAATACCATAGTTCCCTTCCTATTCACCGGGTCTTTGGTTATGAATTCTAGAGGCACACCAAAATTCTCAAGTAATGTGCAAGTACAAGACTTAGTAAGACACCACCAATAGCCCTTAACATCAGTGTATAAAATATACAAGTGTATTCCATGAAAATAAATAGGGTATAAATATAATAAAAATAAATCAAACAAGTACAACACACAAGTCGGGTCCCTAGGGACAAGCATTATCTTCTCTAACACCTTTCCTAAAGAAACATAATTATTTTGGAAAATTTTCAGATGGAACATCAATAAAATTCCAAACATGTCATCCTAAAGTGGATATCCCCATGTATGAAACACATTCCACTGGTCGGGATAGTCATGTAAACATCGACCACTGTGGTCTTATGACATCCATCTCAAGTGGATATCCAAAACATGCATCAAGTATCACATGCCATCCCTGGTCTTATCGCATCCCTATGATATGGATAGCAAAAAGAATAAGACACATCCCCCCACTAGAACGGTCTATGTACTTATTGACCCCATATTATCAAATCATTCCCAAAAGATAGTCTTTAACATGCATCAAATCTTTCATATCACCAATCATGTTCCAAATCTCACATATTGTCTGAGGTTGACTAAATACATGTGTCACGTCTCATATACTGAAAAAATAGGACAAACCTACATTATCTATAATAGTAGATATGAATAAAGAATGTATTATACATATAATGAAAATGACATTTCAATACCCCGTCAAGTCATTAAGTTACATTGCCATTTTCTTCAAAATTCACATGCAAGTGACACAATAATAGGTAAAATGCTACACACACACATAACTCATGTGATCAGGCATCAAGAAAAGGTGTCACCGGATACACATTCATGCCATGAAACCATTCTAAAAACCTATAGTTATATATTCCCTAAATTCAAGGGTCTTCCTGCAACTACACATTCACACCAAAAATCAGGTCAATAACCCATATAATACATGAAAAAAATGTTAGGGAATTCCTATCCCTACACACACAAACCAAAAATCATGTTAACAACCCATATAAGAAATAAATAAGATTTAATGACTTCCTAAATCATGTAAAACGAAAAATAATTAATGAAATATAATATTTGATGCATATTTTGTAATATTATCAAAGAGGGATGTTCTAGGCTTGGGTTCAAATGTACATGGACTATTCTAGTTGGAGATTTTTGTCCCATTCTTTTTCCTATATACATAGGAGATATTTTATAATAATTTGTTCATCATATGTGAATTGATATATGTGTTGGAAATCCACTCGAGATGGATGTGATAAGACTATAGTGGTAAGAATGTTCATGTACTATCCTAACCAACAGACTTTGTCACTTTCTTGGGGATATCCAATCGAGTTGGATATTCCAAGATAGTTACTAATGATTCCATAAATCATTATAGTGAAGTAGGTATGCCTCTCCCAATATGGTGTTGAAGTAGGTAGAGATGACACTCAAGGAATTGGAATGTGTTCAGAACATGTGTGACATATTTTTCATCTATTTGTACCCTCTATATGTCCATAGAATGCAATTGTATATTTTATTCACAAATATTAAAGGTTTTTGGTTATGTCTTACTGATTCTTATACTCAAACCCTACTTGAAAAATTGGGTGTGCTTGTAAACTTCATGAATAGAGACCTAGTGAAGGGGAAAGGCCCTATAGTGAATGATTGAATAGGTGGATTAGGAGGATTCAGTCATTATTGGATGGAGTTTGGGTAGGGAAGTCTACTGATGCCTTGTTTTTTATTGGATTTACATGTACCTAGGATCCTTATTTTTTCAGTTATTATATTATGTATTCTATATTTAGTTTTCCACGTGTATTAATTTTATTATATTAATATTATTTCTTCTAAGCTCTCTGATGGAGGGTATAGTCTCCCCATGTTTCCACTCGATACTCACACTACTAGCTGAAAACCTCTAGCGTGCATTGAGGTGGTATTGAGATCATGTACCACTACAGCTGACACTAGGTAGTTCAGGTATGAATGTTATATTACACACATAAAATATGTTTATTTGTACATGGAATTATTAATTTTAGTACAAAGGAAATAGGAATGTGTTTCTATGTATGGATAAAATTTTAAATGATTAGAATGGTATTTTAAATACAATGTACATAATATAGAAAGTAATATTGATTGTTTCATTGTTGGGATAAATCTAACCCTTATAAGGGATTTACACAGTCTTACATTTTTAACTTATGCTGGTAAAATATCAAGTTTCCTCAATGTAGATAAGGAATTTCCAATGTCATATATTTTCAAAGAAAATAAATTCAACAAGAGAAGAGTTGATATCTATGTGAAAGGAAATGTGGAAAAAAAGAAAAATGGAAGACTATAATTTCTATCATGTAATAATTGTGAAAGGAAACACAATGGTACTTTCTTTAAGGTAATGGTAGTTTACATCAAGTGTGGTAAAAAAGCTTATTAGGCATATCAGTTTAAGGGAAAGATAAAATCCACCAATGTTAATTGTTTTAACTATATGGGGATGAGGCACTATAAAAATTTATTCCTTAGGCATCAAGTGAATTTATCTTAGAAAATGATGTGTACAGAAGTAAAAATTATTTAATTACCATTATTGAAGTTTAAATTAATTAAGATTTGATAAAATTTTCTTTGATCATAAACTCATACTTTATTTGATTCCATATCTATGTACTATTTTGTAAAGTTCATGGATATAAATTCAACCATTTTCACTTGAAGGTAAAAAAAATCAATCAAGAAACCTACTATGAATTTTTATTTAAAATATAAAGTGGTTTCTATTAAGATAAATATGAATTACCTAGTTTCATACATTATTGTTATACCTACGTTTGTATTTAAAATAATCCCTATTTTTTATGATTAATTAGTATAAAAGATTTAGGAATTAGTAGATAAATAAAAAAATTAATCTGTATAAAACAAGTGTTATTATAATTTAATGGTTAATGTAATTTATCATTTCCATGGGTATTATTATTGATATTTTAAGAATTATTGTGCTACCTCATCACAAGAAGTATTATTCATATTGAGTTTAATCTTAACTTATTCTAGTATTTTTTAGAATGGTGAAATAAAATATCCCATTTTTATAAATATTATGATTAGATAAAGGTTTATTTGTATGCTTCTAGTGTGAAAATTCATATTTCTCATTCATCAGTGGAGTAATGGATGAAAGTTCATGGAAAAATTTGAAACATTTTCTATAATGATGAAATTTAATTTATGAATTTGAAGAAATTATATAATTATTGATTATTTTATTCAATGGAAACAAAATTCATAAATACTAGGAATAGGATCTTGAAAATGAATATTTTTTATCACAACCATTTCTAATGAATTAATAGACCATTCACCATTCTTTGATTTATGGTTATGTGGTTATCAGCTTTATCATAAATATGTTACTTATCAAACTCTAATATTCATTGGGAACCATCTTTCTCATCAATGAACACATTTTCATTAACCACTAAATTTATCCATACATGAGAACTTTATTATGTGTTATTATACGTAACATTCATATTTCTTACTTCCACTATTCAAAGGATGTTTTGTTATCCATTTATATGATGTAGGTTTTCAGAACCTCAACCCTTAATTATTGAGAAAACAATTTGGAGTAAATGAATAAATTTTTGAGGGATATTGTAACATAATGAAAATTAAGTTCAAAATAATACTATGCTTGAGGTAATTCATTACATATGATAATATCCTTTAAGAAAAAAATGAAATACAATAAAAATATTATTTAAATACGACTCTTATAAGTTAATCAGTAAATTTGTTGTATGAATAGGAATAAAAACATTTTGAAAATTATTTATAGTGGTTTTATAAAATGACAGTATAATTATTAAATTATAATTAATGTTTACTCAATTTTTAATAAAGCTGTTTAATGCTTCAAAAATATTTTCTAATAAAAATGGGTATTTTTCATATTGTGAAAAAATATTATAATAAATTTATATATTTTATTTAGAAATTTAATTTGAGTAAATTAAACCCATTTTTGAAATAACCAATTCAATATAATCTTAGGGTTTTTTTTTGATATTTTTTTGGAAATATTTATTTTTAATTGAAAAGCGAAAATAAGAATTTTTTAAAATTGTCATTTATTTTCAATAAATGAATTAATTTCAAATATCCATATTGTTTATAATGTGACATTAAATTAAAATAAGTTTTCTTTCATTAGTAATATTATAATTAACTATATAGGAATCATCATTAATCTTGATTTTTTATGAGTTTATTTTAGAGCTTAAAAACACTTTTTTCAAAAAAGTATTTTTTATACACAATGTGTTTGTTGTTAATTAAGTTAATAAATAACCATTTTTTATTTTTTTAATGAAATTTATTGAATATATATTTAATTAAAAAAATAATATTAATATAGTAGTTTTTATTATAGAAAGAATTTGTGTAAATTTAGTTTAATAAATAAAAATTCATTTTTCTAAAAAAAAGTTTTATTGTATTTTGTTAATTTATTTTAAATTGAATGTCTGAAACATAGAGAATTTGAATATTATAAAATTTATTCCAAACTTTTAATAATCATAATTAACATAATTTAATATTTTCATCTTTGTTTTTGGTTATAATAAATAATAAAAATAGTAAAATTCTGTTACTATGGTAAATGATAAAAGTGGTTTACTGAGGTGTTACATTAAAATATAAAGCATAAAATTATATAAAAAATTTGTCAATACTATTTGATATATATATTTATTTATTATATCTTATTCACTAAAAAAATATTCTCATATGGATCCATCATTCTTGAGTAAGATAATAATACATTTTAATCTTTTAAAAATTTCAATGTGTGTCCTCCCCCTACTTTATAAAAGGAAACCACATCTCCTATATTCCACACAATTTATAATCCTTGTTAATCATCTTAGAATTTATAAAATAATTTCAGAACATAAATAGAAATTATTTATATGTCCATTCATTATCACAATACCATCCTTATAAGGCTTAAGGTGTAATACAAATCAGGTTGTCCAAAGAAGAGGTATAACTCTGAACCAAGTTTTTTCATTTTATTTATTCTTATAGCTAAATAAAATATTTGATAGACATAATAATATAATTAAAAATTATCTCCCGAATAATTTTATCTTATTATTTATATTTTTAATGATTTATTCATTTCTTTCTCTATCAATTTGGAAATGAAATCAACATTCATGTGTACTTACAGACTTCCACCTCATAAAGTGATGTATTTCATTTTTCATCACCACCATTCATGGATAGTAATTATGGTAGATATTATTTATATATGATATTTATAAAATTATTATTATTATCTAAATAAAATATATAATTTAACTTCATACCCTTCCACTATTTAAAAATTGATAACATCGCTCATTCATATGTGTGGATTTCCACCTCTACGAAGCGATGTGATTAATTTTTCATGTTTTAAATTAAGGAATGATTATAAATATGTATATAATTAATATATATGATATTTCTATCATGGTTAAAATTATAGGGATGACTGAACTATTAGAATAATTTAAGGACAGAAACCACTGAACTGAAACTTCTATGCAAAATGAAGCTGTTAAAACTCAAAAACGACAATTTTAATTAGGAATTATTAATAAATGTGTGATAAAATATTTTAAATGGATAATATATGATATAATTAGTATTTATATGTTTCTAATATATAATTAAAATAAATTTAAAATTATTATACATGTGGTTAAAAGTAGTTAGGATAAAATTTAGACCTAAGGTAGGGGCAATTTCATCTCATTTCCATTTCAATGAGACCTGCAATACATTGTGCACCAAATTTATTATACCTAGGGTATAAAAATACCCATTTAAAAATTATATTATGAATCCAACTTAAGTTATGTTATTAAAATATTTTGATTCATTTTTTTCACTTTTAAGGGATTTTGAGTCAAAATATATCGAAATAGTAGGGATCTATTTAACAATCACAATTTAAATCAATACTATTTTATTTAAATTATTATTCAAGTATTTATATAATATGATCCTTTAATCCCAGTTTATTTTATTCTCCTATAGTTATTATAGTAATTTTCATGTAATTTTACCATTTTCCTCTCTTTAATAGGTAAAATGATCTATATTATTTTTAAAATAAAGACCAATATTATTTCATATTTTTTCGTCAAAACATTTATTCCATGTACATGTTCATTAAAAAAAATTCAAATATTTATTTTTATATGATCTAGATATTTTTAATTTTATTTTTGACCATATTTTAATTTTATTTTAAAAAACATCAAATGGAATATTTTGTAATGTTTTGTTAGAATTAATCTGTCTTTAAAAATATTCAGAATTTATATGACATGAATTTAATGGGTGTGCCCCAGTTATAGATAGCCCCTTGATTCATCAATAAAGATCAAGAGAAAAAAACAGGTGTCCATGTTATATTTGAATTTGGTTTACACCTACCCATTTGATAAGAAAATTATCTTGGAAGAGAGGCTACGACATTATTATTAATGATATCATGGTTGAGAAGTCTTGATGGAATGTTCAATAATGTACAGATTTATGAATTTCCTTTATTAGGATTTTAGATTCCATTATCAATGTGATTTTAATGTTGATATTACTAAAGTATGTTCATTGAACTCAAGTTGTTGATTGATTCACATGTGTTTTGATTATCGACTCTTACATATTGATTATTCCTTATTAATTCAAGATAAAATTCACTATATGTAATCTGCTCGATTTATATGAGATCAACCTTTATTTTTTTCTTTTCCTCTTGATATATAAACATATTTTATAAATGATTTCAAGGAAGGATTAGTGTTTATAATGTTATGATGTTATATTTCCAATTTATTATCGGAATTCTATATGTATCTAGTCCTATAAGATAGCTAAATTGATTTATCTTTTGTGGTGATATCCCTTGAATCATGTACCAATATAATATAGTAACAATCATGTTTGGGTTCCTTGAGTTAGTATATTACTTTAGAGTTGTTCTTATAATATTTATTACTCCCCCCAAAAATTATAAAATTAAGTGTACATAATATGATTAAAATTACAATTCAAAGGTTGCCATTATTATTCATATGGTCAGAGTGTGGAAGTTTTTTCATCATGATGTTTTCTAGTATTTCTTATAGAGTGTTCGCTACTTTTATATTTAGTATCTCACCATCAGAAGGGTGAATTATAAATAAGAAATCTATTTATAATTTGAATAAATTTTTACGATGATGGGATTTTTATATCCATTAAAAAATATATATTTTTTCTGAAAAATAAAATTATAATGAAGTAGTATTTTGGATAATAGGATTAAAAGGATTTTATTGATTTACCCCACCATTTAAATTTTTAAGAAAAAATATTTTCTATTCTTAATGTCATTCATTTTTAATTTCATCATTCCAAATTATTTTAAATTTATATAATCTATTCATTTAAAAAAATGAAAATAAAATAGTTTTTAAAACCATATACAACCCACATTTCAAATAAATACTTCTAAAAAGGAATCTATAATTAACTTGTTGAGTATGAATAATAGTTGTACACAATGAATTTTTTTATTATTTTATCAATTATATTTCATTTATATTCATGGGGATCTATATGTGATAGGATAAAGATTGAATAAAAGTGAATAAATTCACCACATGGTTGAATGACTTATAGAGAAAACATTGACTTATTAAAATTATTTTATCTAAACTATTTACATATAGTCCTATAGAAAGTATAAATTGAATATAAAACACTGAGAAATAACTATGTAAAAACAAGAATAGTTCCACTTATATTATAGTAAAAATAATTAGAGATTATATTTCAAAGTATAAAAAAATTATATTTGGAAAACATCATTTGTAAATTGAATTTTCCCAATATAATAAAATGTGAACATTTATAAAAAGGTCCTAATTTTTTTTAATTGAATGTAAAATTCAAAAATATAAAAAATATTAAATAATAAAATGTTAATATTATAATTATAACTAATAAACGATCAAACTTATGATATTAATCATATCATATAAAAAAATATTTCTTGACATATCTATTGTGAAAAAATAATGCATTTTCTTCCAAATACATTTCCTCCTCTAATATGACCATCACATTGGGAATTATATTCTACCATCATCGATCATTTAATAATAATAATAATAAATTAACATAGACATTTTCATAGTTGAATAAAAATTATAACTAATTTAATTTTTTTAATTTATTTAAATATGTATTTTAACAAAATTAGATAAATAAAATTATAAAATTAGATATACTTGAATTTGATTGGAGTTCATCTAGTAAGATGACAATTTATTCCCACAATATAAAATAAATCCTACAGGAATAGAGTATTAATAATTCAAAATTTTAAAAAATACCCTGAAGATGTAAAAAAACTTTATAAATCATTACTGTAGTCTTATCAAAATTAGTTTCCTTTCAATCATCTTTTGTATATATTTTGAAAAAAAGAACAAAATATATTTTGAATTGATGTAAATTAATATTGAAATTATATCTATCATAGTTATTGATGTATTTTCATTGATAAAATAAATTTGGAAGAACCCACTGATAAAAAATTTAAATATAGAAACTTTCTATCAATATTTCATACATTATTATCACTTATTGTTTTCTCATTTAAATGGATACCAAATTTTAATAAAAAAAATTTCAAAAAATTTCAATTAATTAAAACCTAATTTCACTAAAAAATAAACACAAAAATATAGTGGATTGAAAATTAAAATTATAAAAATAAGTTGATTATAAATTAAATTACAGATTTAGTGCACACATTTACCTCATATAATCCACTATGTTATATTTTCTATACTATAATCATAAGAAATATTAAATGAAATGATCAAATAATTTTATTAATTTCTTTTCCAACCATAATCAATATAAAAGAAGATAGTGAAAAAAATTCTCATTTTTTATTTATAAATCCGCTTATATAAAAGCTTGTATATATATGACTTAGGAAAATAGTTACAAAACCAAAAAAGAACTTTTTAAAGTATATTTTTATAGCTAAAATAATTTTTATTACATTTTGTTCTCAACAATGATTCATTAGCACCAGGTTCTATAAAAACTAGCTTCCACTATATAGTCTATAATTTGTTTAATAAAAATATGATTAATAAAAACAAAAATAAATATGAAAAAATGAAGAAAAAAATTTATATTTAATGGCTAATGGACATTAATGAATCATACTTGTCTCCAAAAATCCAATTCTTCACAAAATAAAAAATATATTTTATTTATTTAAAGGATATAAAATTGTTTGAAAATATAATATATTTTTTCTAAATTTTTTCATGATAATATATTTATTTCAAGTAATTTAGAATAACATTGAAAAATATAAAAAATTTAAAAAATTGTTCTATCCTAGGTTCACTTCATATTTAAATGTTCATATGTTAAATATTAGTTTCATCATTAAATTCATAAGTGAAAATGACTATAAAAATAACTTTTTTAGTAAAGATACTATTTTAATAACTAAAAAATAGTATTAAATTACATGTTTTGTGTCCATGACTATGACTTTCCAGATAGAGAACTGCAAAAAACCATCAATTTAAGATTTATCATTTACATAAAAAATAACATGAGAAATAGAAAGGTAATTCCCTTTGAATAAACTAATTAAATATTTAAATACAGTTTATTAAAATGATTATATAGTAAAAAATTAAATAAAGATTTTCCAATATATCATGAATAATATTATAAATTAAAATAATGAATGTTTATTTGTTAATATAGAATGATAGAAATATTATTAATTGAAAATTATATACAATGGTGAATAATTTTATTATTATTCCTTGTAGTCCATAATTAAGGGATTGAAACCCTCAATACACCTTAAACAGGTGAATAAATAAATTTTAATACTATTAAAAAAATTAAGGTGATTGGAGAGAACAAAATATTAAATTCAAATAATTATACAAAATTGATGATTTTATATTATTAAAAAAATTATCCTAATATTAAATAAAATATATCATTTTATCTTATAGAAAATTTATTTGTATGTTTTAAAAATATATTCCTCCACGAAAAATATGAAATGTTATAAAAATATAAAAATATAAAATTAAAGATAATTATATATGAAGGTTGAATTGATTTTAATTAAACTTTTGATCATTAATTCTGGGCTCAGGTCCAAACCTATAAATTTAAAGTCATTATATTTTAGTTAAATCATTAAACATATATTTTAATATATAATATGATATATTGAAGAAATATAAAATTTTACTGCTTAATTTTCAAAAAATTAATATTATTCTAAAATTAATTATAAACATATTAGGGTAAATCAAATAGATCTATTAAGAATCACAAGGATCGTTGAAAATTTTAATAATTGGTTCATGTGAAAAAAATTTAAACATATAAAATGTACAAACTATCTTTAGAAACATATAATCTTCAGAAAATCCTTTTTATACTTACACTTTTTGTGAATATTATCCTTGAGTGTATCTAAAAGGCTTATATATGAATTCATCACTTGGAATGAGATTTATAAGGAGAAGTTTGGTAAAAGATAAATATAGATATATAGTAATCCAAGATGGAGTATTATTAAAAATATATATGGGTTGAGGGATAAAGATATTTGCATTAAAATATGATTTGTAAAATTAATATCAAAAAAATTTTAAGGATTATAATTCATCGATAATCAGTTGTTTGGATCACATAGCCTATGAAAAAATTTTAATCTTCCAAAAAGAAAAAAATTGTGTGAAAATAAAAAAGATATAGAAGTAGAAATAATTTGAGTCCCATGAATTAGTTTTAAATCAAGATATATTATTCAATAACGTTATTGGGAAACACCCAAATATTGAGGATTTATTATGAAAACCTATACAATAAGATTATATATCTGAAAAATAGATCAAATGTGATTGATTTTTGGGAGACCTATGATATGGTTGAGGTAGTCAATAGCTTTAATGTATTTTTTATACCATGTTCATACTTGGATATCATTAGGGTAACTTACCAACAAGAGAAGAGTTATAATTAAAAATATGATATGATACTTTTTTATTATAGAAATAAATAGATGTGATACCATTATTATTTAATAATTTATTATAGATGATTATCATTGCTGAAAAAGTATTTTATTTAAGGTTAAAATGGAGGAGATATTTTAAAATGAAATTATTAAAAATATGTATTTTAATAAAAGGAATTTAAAATAGGATAAGAAGTTATTAAAGTTGAAATGAAGTCATATAGAAAAAATCATATTGATATATTGACTCTAGGTGAGGGTTATGTTTTGAGTATAATGATTTATCTTTTTTTAAGAGAGAGACAATGTGAGGGACATCCACCAAAAAAATTCTTTTAAAAAAAATTCTATCAATTTTCCCCTTATATAACTCTTATTTAATGAATTATTAACCCTAAACAATGATATTACATAATTAATATTCATAATTTTCATTTTATAACAATTATAATTTCCATAGAAGATTTATATTGATCTGAAAACTATATCATTAATTGTATATGTTTTTAAATATAACATGTCCTAATAGTAAAATATGACTTATGGAATCCATAATTCCCACCATATATTATCTTTATTTATTTTTTCATTTTAATATAATTATACATCAATATTTATTCACCATAATTTTTTTCTTAAATATATATCATGAATATCCTATGATTGATTGTGTAGTTTTTCTTGTATTAATCCCCATTTTAATCTCCATTGAATTAAACTTTACCAAGACCCAAACTACATGAAAAAAAAGTTTGGTCCAATTAGTTGAGTCATATTTTATCTATATAACACAATATTTTTTTTCAAACTCATGATATTTAAATAAAAAAAATATTTTTCTTAGATTCAAGATACATATCTTCATTAAGATTAAAATGGACTAATAAACACAAGATCAAGGTGAAAACCATCACTTCTTTGAAATATTAAGAAAAATATATAATTTTTGTAGACCACCACCTCATTTAGGATTTTCAAAAATAATACATAATTATAAAATATCATTTTTTATTGTTAAGAACCAAAAAATAATGGTATGATCAAATAAAGATAGTAACAATAAAAATAGAATAACATTAATGTATGTATATTTTATTTTAAGATGATAAGTTTGTATCTGATTATTACTCAAAGGTTTTAAAAATAATAGAGTAATTAAAATTGAGTGGAAAATAGATTAATAAAATTGATATGTTATAAAATAATTTCTCTAAATTTAATTCCTTTAACATTATTCTATAATAATAATATTACGATAAATTATTCAAAAATAAATATAATATACATTAATACATTCTTCCTAAAAAATAAAAAAATTAACTCATAAAAAAAAATCATAAATCTGGGCAAATTATTTCTTCCCCATTGTATGAATTAGATGTTATTAATCAAAGTTATGGTCAATAAAACAATTAACTCACTCGAGTATGAGGTAATTTTTTATTAATAGTGGTTATAAACCTAATGAAAAAAGGGATTAAGATTACTATCAGTGGTTAAACCAAGAAAAATAACATCCAAATAAATTAAAATAAAATGTATGAAAGTTATTGTTTTCCTGAAGGGGCTACAAGATGCATACTTATCATAAACAACAACACTTTTTTATCATTATCAAAAATTAGATAAATGAAAATTTAAATATTAATTAAATAATAAAATTTCTAATTTATTATATATAAAGATGAAATAAGGGACATTTAAATCTCTAATTATTTTTCAAATGATAAATTTTTTTATAATAATAAGAGTATTTAAATTCTAATGGAGTAAATTTCCTATTCCTTCAAAAAAAATTAAAAATTTTGGTTTTTATAATTATTATAATATTTATTTTTATATTTTAATATTTAAAATTTTATTATATTAGAAATAAATGATATGAGTCTCTTTTTTGGAATCTATTTTCATAATAGTGATATTAGTCTCATTTATTTCACTGTGATGAATTAAAATCTTAAGTAGATGAAATATGTTAATGTTCATAAAATTAAAGTTGTGTTTTGAGTTCCTTGTTAATAGTGTTAAATTATTCAACGGAAGTATAAGTAAAAATATGTTCCTTCCCAATTGTATAAAGATTGTACTAAATAATTCTTCATTTTTTCAATTCCATGAAGAAATTTATTAAGCCTTATTGATTTTTTAGAAAATGGATATCAAATTTAGACTATGGATGTATAAGGTGTTGAACACCATTATACTACATGAATTAATAATAGGAAAGTTTTGAATCAAGAAAAAAAATTTGAGGATTCCTTATGATTAATAAAATATTAATATATATATATATATATTAAAATAAAATATGATATTCTATATATTTACTAACCATGATAAATTTATTTTATGTCATGGTCATTTATTTTATCTATTATGAACATGGATAATATAAATAATTATATATATATATTAATCTATTGGTTGATAAAAAGGTTCTTATAATAAATTATTTCTCATGTGATGGGGATACCTAACAATTTAATGGTATTAGGATCATCATGGATTCTAGTAGAGGGGTGAGTTAATTAATCTTTATCTTTTAAATTCATCATTGAACAACCATTATCACCTGATGAAGTGATTTTCTTGACTACTGTTGTAAAAATCACTATTCTAAAATATTAAATAAACATGTCATCAAAAAAATATTTTATAATTCATATTATATTATTTTATCACAATAGTACATCACATAGTAGTTTATTAGAAAACAATTAAAATAAATTCACAATAATGGTGACAACTAGTGCTACAAAACACATAAAAATATAACTCATAACCATAATCTTGATCTCTCAAGAATCATACTCTAAAAAGATTGATGTGTATACAAGATATATTTCAATTATGAGGAAAAAAATACTCACTAGATTAAACTTTGTATAAGAACTAAAATATTGATATATTTTGTTTTTAGATATTGTAATAAAGTATATATTTGAGGGGTGATATGATCACTAGAAGGGTAAGGCGACTATTGGAATCTAACCATTGGGAATCTGATTGTTAGAATAGTAATGTCCCTATATGACCTTAGTAATAAAAATGTAACCATTATAAATAAAATTGTGTAATAAAATACATAAAATAATTATATAATCATTATTGATTAATAATGTGTAATCATGATTAATAAATTAACTATATAAATATACATTAAAAATGAGTAATAAACTTTCTGGTGGTAAATTCATGATATTAAGATATTTAATTTTTTATTTAATATTTAAATTTATTAAACATAAAAAAATATATTCATAAAAAGGAATTTAAAATTGGAATCACCATGCTGAAATTAGTAAATGTTGATTTTTTCATAATTTTCTCACAAAAAAATTGTTTTGGTAAATAGTAAAATATGGTATGAATAAAATAATAACAACATAATTATTTAAAAAGGATTTAATAAAAAATATACAGGATTTACCAACTAAAAAATTGTATAATAATTAAAATTTTTCACAAATTATTAAAATTTATTTTAAAAACCTACAAATATGTTTCCAAATCCAAATGTATATTCAAATTATTTTTTAGAAATAATTTATGAATCCAATATTTCCCATTTTGAAAATATTATAATATAAGGGATTTCATTTATTAAGATTTTATAACTCAAACACCATGAACTAAATTTAATTTAATATGGTTTAATTCCATGAAAAGGATAATGGTTTTTAATATTTCCACAACCTAATATACATGGCCTATATTTAGAAATTAATAAAATTTTCTTCATAATTTTTTTAAATACCTACCCATACTTCCACTAATCTATAATAAAAAATAATCAAGAATGGGTTTTACCTTATTTTTCATCTCAATAACATTTCTTCAGTGACTTAGTTAGATGGTGGTTTTAAAATATATTCCCATTTCTCACTTGAAGAAAATTCTAAGAGTTTTTATCAATATACTTCATGACGAATGGTTTCCTAAGAACATTATCAATATTTTACATTCAATATACCAAACTCTAAGAAATTAAGGAAATCATTTTCAAAATATTTGAAGGGTCATTGAAAGCTAAGGGTTTGCCAACTTTTTTCTTTTTTTCTCTTTCAAGATCTAATGAATTCCATTACATTTACTTATATAATGATGTTATGGTTCATTATTATATGTCTTTGATTGTATGAATAAATTATCATTAGAAAAGATTATACAACCCCCATGAACCATTATAATGTCAAAATATTTCTGTATCATAATATTAGAGAGGGTATTTTTCTTTGGAATCCAACCATTTTATTCATTTGATAGATTCATAATCATACCCTTACATGATGAAATTATCTCACTCTACTACATCAACATACATGATACATTCCAATGAATTTTTAATGTCCTTTAACTTCTTCTAGATTGATTTATATTCACTTAGACTACCATGTAATATAATGGACTTTTGATATTTTAAAAATATTTATACTCATTGATTTTATATCAACATATAACGATTACTATCACATGTGTCTATAAGTGGTTTATTGTTAAGATTAAGCTATTTTTCATTAGCTAAACACTTTATTATGATATATTCATTTGGTTTAATATAAAATGGTATCACCAATTCATTTTGAGGTATTTTCAATAGACCATTTTCATTGGGATCCCACAAAAAATTTTCATTTGTGACGGGGTCCTAGTGAAAATGGAATGTTGCTCAAAATCATGTTGGAAATACATTTTTTTTCAGATGGACTGTTGAGAAATCTAATTTTTGTGATGGGGGTATCCCCACCACAAAAAATCATTAACATATTTATATATATAGTAACAGATTTATTTATATAGTTATTTGTGTTGAGTGATGTTTCTCAGCGCAAATAATTGTAAAAACTATTTGAAATGGGATTTATTTCTAATAAAAAATAATTAAAAAAATAAAAATTAAAAAAATAAAAAAATGAATAAATATAAAACATTAAAATTATATAAAACTAAAAAAACAATATAATAATATAAAATACATAGTATATAAAACTATAAATTTTAGAATTAATAATTTTTTTTAAAAAAACATGTTCATTAAAATGTTTAACATAATAAATGTATGTAAAAAGTACATAAATCACTAGGGAGTGGGAGGGTCATCTAGAGGAGGTGGTGGTGGAGGGAACATAAACCCTTTATCCGACACCAAATTCTTCATGTACTCTATCATCTATTTTTCTTACTTCTCATGCGCTCAACAAAGCTCCTCCTTTGACTATTAATGATACGGATGAAACTCTTCTTTCTCTCTATGCAAGGTATCTATAGCCACATCCTAAGCTAACAGCTTCTCACTATACAATAAAATGGATGATAAATACTCCCAATGATCTCCCCTCAAGATGGATGACGACATCACAGAAGTACCATAATAACTCTCATGTGTCAATCAAGAGCTAATACCACCAAATCAACCTTTCTCAAAGGCATATTGAGTCTCCAACATCCATCCTGAGTCGTTAAATCACATTGAAATAGTGGAATAACCCTTAGTCTTGGATTGAATGTCAACAAGGGTATGAGAATTCATGGATCAAAACAACTCCTTCAAATGAATTTTGAAATTATAATAGTGAAAATACTATTTATAGTTAATTTTAAAACTAAAAAATAATAATAATTACCTCAAAATGGTACTGTCAAGCGCTAGCAATATCTCTAGTGAAAAGTTCAATGTATATCCCCTTATAAAAAGAATAATATGCAATATCATGATGCTCAGTATCCTATATGAATAATAAAATAAACATTTTTCATTTAATGTTATATAAATTATTAAATAAAAGTACTTACCAAATGCCATCGATGAATACTAAATGTACAACTAGATCTATAGGTGACATTGAGACTCCCTCGGTTTTTCTGACCTAATTACGATCTCCTCTAAAAACTATATGTCAACCAATATGAGAACAATTAATCCCAAAACTAAGAGGATATGTAATTAATATGATGGTTGTTGCGAGACTAATCAAAAACCATGACTAAAACTTTCTTCATGGCCCTCTTCCACATATTCTGCAATAAATAACGACACAAGTCATCTATAAAGGCCTCTGAGATATAGTTACTCATGATATCATTGATGAGATACCATAGACACAATGAATAATTTAATAATATAAAGTTAATAATTAAATAAATTTTAAAATAATAATTATATATTTATATACCATCCAATGATCAAACATGCTCTACCGAAAATCACTGGGAATATAATCACACATCACCCATGCACTGGAAAAATAATTCTACCAGATTGAACTCCCCTATCTCACAACTATTTTTGAAAAAATATAGTAAAATAGAATATATAGTAAAAAATAGTACATAAATAAATTAATAAAAATTAACAAAATTACACAACTAATCATTCCTCATCATGGATGGATACAAATTTAGAAGTGGACATCTATTAGGAATAGGGTTTTCGACCATAAATCTCACAAGATCATAACCCCTCCATGTCAATGCATCTATTGTAGCCTAAGGTTATGACTGCACATCTTCAGTCTCATCACCAGGTATTACAACCTCTTGGAGGTCATGAATGATCTCATCATATGTCTCTTCAACCATCTGAAATAAGAAAATAAAGTTGTTGGAAAATAATTAAAGATGATTATATATGTTGATTATTACCAACAAGTAATTGTTTCATTCTTCAAATTCATCATCATATTCATATATGACAGTTCCAATATCCTCATCTTCCTTCTTAGTATCTTCAATTTCCAAATAAATTTATAATTCATCATCACTTGTTAATAAAAATTCATTTGTTACATAATCTACATCATCATCACCATAGACCCATAAATGTAGGTTGAAATCATTGATATTCATGTATATTTATTAAAAAGATGTATTTTGAGTTTTCTCTTGAAAATTTTCAATTCCTTTCACTTCAATAGAACTATATTCACTCTTCATAAACTAGTTTTCATGGAATTTCAATTTTTTATAGTGCTCAACCAATTAATTAACTCTCTTGAGGTAGCAGAATAATTTTTATAATATATTTGGTGTGATTTATGTTCCAAAAAAATGGTTCATTTACTATATGAAGGATTTTATATTTACTATCCATGATTTCATGGCATGGATGAATATGAAATACTCTATCAGTATTAAACCATTGGTATTTAAGCATCGTTATATAATTTTGTATCAGATAACACAGTTCAATTATTTCATCCATCATTCCATAAAAGTCACCTTCAATTTCTCTATGATGATATCCTCTCAAGAAAAAACTGATATTCATAGATTTTTTGATTAACCATATTCCTTTTTATGAAATATTAAACCATTCACAACATATGAATTATAAGATATAAATTTTTTGGATGGTGGGTTACTCAATACCCATAATAGATTATAAGATTTATCAGCATGTTTCGATACCTAAAAAATTGAAAAAAATTAATAATATGTCAAATAATAAATTGATTTCATATGTTAAACAATAAATTATTTCCTTTACAAGTCTTTGAAACGAGTAGGAAAAATTGGGTTGTTAATGTTCTTCAAGATCATCTTTTTTAATTTGTGGAAACCGTTTCATGATATGATCAATATATAATCTATAACATAAATAATATTAATTTATTTTAAAAAATAAATAATACGATTTATAAGAACTCATTTTAAAAATCATGTAATTTCTTCACAGTTGTGTAGAATATATGTATAATCTCCATGATGTTCATCATCTAAAATCCATCATTCATGAACTACATCAAAGCCATGTTCAGGCTGTTTAAAAACATATAATTGAATGTTTAGTTCATCGTCAACATTTACCTCATTATGGACCATTCAGTTATGTTTTGAATTATATTCATGTTATAAATAATGGGAGTATAAAAATCCACTAAATAAGCTTCTACAATTGACTATTAAACTGATTATTTTTTACATACATTTTTATTTAATTTTTGTATACATATCTCATATGGGTACGTCCATCGGAATTGTACATCACCCCACATTTTTCTTCTTATGGAAAATGTAATATCAAATGTTCTATTAAAAAAATATTGGTAGGGGAAATTGTTTACCATCATAAATAAAATTAAAACAATATCTTCTTGAAGTATACTAAATGTATCGTAGTCTATTTCACCACATAGATATCTCAAAAAATGATATTTCTATTAGTAAATACCAAATTTAAGAATTAATAAATCTATTAAATCCAATTGGTAGAAATATTTACAATATTAAATGAAAATCATGAATTTTTAATCCGTTAATATGACTTTTCTGATGCATCTAGCCAAATTGGAAACATAACCATTAGGTTGTCTAAAATATATAATCAAATAACAAAGTAATAAATGGTTTTCATTGGGAAGTGGAAATACACTTTTGGATTCATTAACTTATGTGATCTATCATTTTCAAACCACTCATGTTTTGGTCACCAGCAAATTTGGGAAAGATTTAATCATGCCTTTACATTATCTTTGGTCCAAATAGGTGTTAACAACACTGTATAAAATGTATTATAAAAATATTTCTTCATAATATTAATGACATCAAACAAGTGAAAAACTAACAAATCATAACAATATAGAAGATCCCAAAAAAATAATTCATTTAAACAAATTGTGATCCTTCCCAAAGAAATTTATTTTTTGTTGGTTTATAGTTGGTACAAAGGTTATGAGAGGTAATGGGGAGTAAATAGATTTTAAATTAATACTTGATATCATTTATGGAGGTCCATATCTTTCTATTGTACCATTTTTTTAATGATTTATGTTTCTTGATAAAGAATGATCAATATGAATAAATCTATGATGACAATTGAAGAAAAGGCCCCATTAACTGGAATAAACACTTTATTATTAGTCTTACAATAGATAAATTATTCTAGACCCTGATTAATCCATCCTGATAACATGGAATATATTGGTAAGTCACTAATTGTTCACATTAATGCAGCTTTCATTTGAAAATGGTTATTCTAAACAACATCATATATACAAACACCATTAATCCATAATTAATTTAACTCATCAATCAATGGATTAAAATAAACATCGAAATTATTCTTTTGATTTCCTCATATTAATAATGTTATAAATATATTTGGTTTATTCATCATAGTCCATGGAGTTAATTTTTTCGGAGTTATAATGACAGTCTAATAAGAATATTGACTACCATACGAACCAATGGATAAAAACCAGCAGTTGAAATACCCAATCGCATGTTACGAGCTTTAAAAAATAGAAGGATATTCATGGTAATTGTTTTCCATGAATCACTTTAGCAAAGATGATTTTAGATTTTTCCGACTATGTAATAGTTTGAGTTTTTTTGGAACTTTTATTCTCGAATAAATTAAATTTTCATTTATGTATTATAATACACTAAGTCAAACATTCCTTTCACACAACAATGACTTGGGATATGTTACACAAAATATACTTGGTTTATGATACATGCAACATTGAATCAACATACATTACACAAAACATCAACTTGGCGTATGTTACATGCAAGACCGACTTGGAGTACATTACACGCAACACCTATGTTTCTACAAAATTTCATTTTATTATTTTAATTATTTAAATGAGATAATGATAACCTAGACATTAAACTTAGTTATATGAATAGTAATAACTACCATTGAAATATTGTTTATTTTTTATATAAATAAAACATATTGATAATGAAAGATATGATTTTTGTTAAAGTCCTTATATTTTTATAAATAATGTTTTCTTAAATGAACTACTTTTAATATCCTTCTGTAAAAATTAATAAAATTAATTTTAGGAACATTTATAAATTTAATATTATAAAAAAACTTCATTTATGAATTTATAATTTTGGAATTATATAAAATAATTTTTTTGGGATTTTTCTGAGAAACTTCATTTTTTGGATGAATAGTGACAAATACTAGATTTTAATTCAAAAATGTTTTTTCATCTAATATTTTTGTAAGGATAAATTATATTTAAATTTGGTTTAATAGTTTAGTTAGATTATATTTTTCTCAATTAATCCAATTTAGGTAATTGGAACCAATTTTACATTGAAATTGGATATAAAAACTTAGCAAACTTTTGATCGTTTTTACTTCAAAAACCTGCATTGTCAACCCGACAACATGATTAATTTTAAGTTAATTTCTTCAAATTATATTATTGGAATTTTAAAAAATGGTTTACATATTTTTAATTATAATTATTTATAAATTCATATAATTTTATCATAGTTTTTTACTAAAATGATTAGAGAAAGTGATTAAAATTAATTACATCGATTATGGTAAATGTAAGCTTAATAAGAGACGAAACCATAACCTTAAGGCCCAAAAAGATCTATAAACTTATCTAAAATTCATTGGATGGAAATATTTAGACCCTATATTCCCTTTTCTCAACTTTCTATCATTATTGGATCCACTTTCAATGCGAATAACTTGGGTAGAATTCTCCCTTCAAATATTTACAAGAGTGCCACTCCTCCTTCCCTATAAAAGGCCACCACATATCCCTCTTCTTCACACCTATGAAACCACTTAGGTTCGGCCAATATCATTAAAATCCACTTAAAAACCTTACTCTTTAAATTCTATAAGTATCCACTTGGTAATAAATCTATCTAAGGAGGACTTTTTGTCACAAACCAAAATGTGTTACCAGATTTAGAGGCAACGTCTTCTCTCAAGATCCTTTATTTTATTTTATTTATCCACCCCATCCACTATATTAATTCCATTATTTTATAACAACACAATTTTCCTAAATATATTAGGATATATTTATTTTATGGGTCCAACGTACACTTTCACACACCTTTATCTAATGGAAACAAACATATTGCTTACGTGTATGGTGAACTACCACCTCACTAAATGATGATTGTTCATTTTTTCTTTACCACCTCTCATGGTAGACATGATTATGGAAACTATATTTATATATTTTATATATTATATTTAATATATATTTAATCTTATATATTCCTTTTATAAAACATATCATTTTACATTCCATTTGGTGTAAATACGACAATTTTGTTTGAGGAAGTGTGGACTACCACCCCCTCAAAGCGATGTGATTCATTCACACACAACATGAAATTTATTAAGGATGATTTTATTGAACTTATATGATATATATAATATTATAATGATACTTTAATGATATTATATACATATATACATATAATTGATTTTCATTCTTTCTTTGAATATCAAAATAAAAATGGAAACAACATTCATGTGTACGTACGGCTAACTTTCTCCATGGACGATGTATTATCTTTCATAATTATAAATTATATAGATTATTATAAAAAAAATACTGTATATAAATGATATTTATATCATGGCTTAAATTGTGTAATCATGATATAAATATAAGGACCAACGATATAATAAATTAAAACAAATGTGAAGAACAAAGCGAATATTATCTGAAGTGAAACATTAACATAAGATAGATAAAAAGCAGGTAATATAATAAAACCATATATTTTATTAGATATAATAATATTTATTTTTAAAATATTTATAATAATTATATATTTATTATACAGGTGGTTTGAATGAGTATGGTGGGAGTCAAGACATAAGGTAAGGGGATTTGATTTCACTTTTTTATTTTTGTGAGATACATGCTTTATTCAACACTCATTCCTTTTGTGTGGTGTGTATAGTTCCCATGAATGTATTAAATTATTATTATACTGAAATTTATGGGTATTTACATATCAATTCTATGATATTTATTTTACGGGATTATTGTTTAAATGCTACCTACTCGGTAGGACAATTTTGTCTCAATTTTCCTTCTTTGAGACACATATTTTTTATACACCTACATTATTTTTTGAGTTTTACATACTTATACTTGATATGTTATATCATTAAAACCTTTATTTTCATGATATTTTAAACTTAATATAATTTCCTTTTCTTACATGGAGAGTGTGGTCCCAGGTTACTAAGTAACAAGAGTTTATTGAAACTATCTCACCTTTTTTCAAGATTTGTTATATTTTTGATTCATTTGATGACATATTATGATCCATATCTCAATAAAACTCGTAATATTACTTATAATATATTTATTCAATATATATACATGTATTAGTACCATTTCCACACTTTTTAACTTAAGATAATTAATAAAACGTTTTTATGAAAATCTGCTAGTGTTTCTCTCTTCGGTCGGAAATCTATTTTATTTCAAAAATCATGTTTTCAAAAATGTTTTAAAAAATATTTTCAAATGATAATTGAAGATAGTTTTAAAGGAAAATGGATTTTAAAAATGTTTTATTGATTTAAAATCTCCCTTTATAACTTTTCAATATATATTTTCAATGAAATAGGTTTTTAAAAGGTTTCATGATTTAAAAATAATTTTTCAAAGAAGAAATGATATTTTCATCAAGAATTTTTTTAAAATATATTTCAAAATTATTTCCCATATAAGATAACATCTATTTTTTTACTCATGCATTTATGGGGATATTTTTCAATTTTCCCTTCATATTCTTTCTATGAATTTATTATGTTTTAATGGCATGATGTTTATGAAACCCATTTCTCTTTCATGGGTTATATGTTTTTGAAACCTTATTCATTTCATGAGTTATGTTTATGTTGAAATGATTATTAAAACTGTTTTTTTCAGAGTTTATGACATTACTACATGTTTATAATACCCATTTTATTTCATAGGTTATTATATGATTATTTATGATCTTGTGGCATGTGTATGTATGATTTAATTTTGAGATGGGTGGGATATATATGACCCCCCAATGCATTGGGTAAAAATCTATCTCTCATGATATAGACATGGATGGAATATGAAATGAACTCAGTTCAATATTACGGGGTTAGAACGGGGAGTTAAAGAGGTTCAATAATACTGGGATGAAATGGGTTGTGAACCCGGTTTAGTAAATTACATTGTCCACTAAGATGTTTTCGACAACAATGCCTTGACTACTGTGGAAATCATTATATATGATTATGTGTCTACCAAAATTCCATGATTTATTCCTATGTTATGATTCCATGGATTATGTTATTTATTTCCTTATAATTCTTTTCTTATAAACTTCCATGATTTATGTTGTGATTCATGTATATAATATTTTATATATAGGGTAGGATTCTCTATTTTCATGATCATGTTCTCAAACCCTTATTCTCAATATTATACTTACATATATCCCTCTTTTACCCTTACTGGGCATCTGAGCCTTCCCCTTTTTATGTTTCCTTCCCCCATGTTATGAAGATATGTATTATTTTTTATGTGTCTATAAAGTGTTCTACTGAACAAGAACCTAGAGGGAGATGATATAGCTCATTTATGTACCATATTTTATGTTTCCATGATTCCAAAGGCATTGTAATAATACGGTCTTTGGGCATTTATTTTTTTAATGTTTTAAGTATAAAAAAAATGTTATGTAATGTTAATGTATGAAAAGTGAGGGTCCCTATAGTTGGTACTAAAGTAAAGGTTTAGTTAACCATTGGATGATAGGATGAGAAAACTATAGTGAGAACCCTAAGGACATGTTTAAGGATAAATTAAACTATAGTAAAATTTATTGGAATCTAGGGGAATGATAGAGTGAGTGGTTTCCTAGAAATATATCCTTATTTAAATACTATAAGTGGATGTAGACCTGGAACAGATGTACCTAGGGGTAAAAACTATGATAATGTATTCTGGTCCTGACTCAGGGTAATCTAGTACATGAAAACGGGCCTTGATGTACACTTGGTTTGTCACTCATTGGGGATATGCATTAGGAATTCACAACATCTTCACAAACCATCATGAAGGATTTAAATATATGTTTCCTATGAATAACCTAGGAAAAACCTAATGGGTCATATATTAATGAATGTTTCAACATTTAGAAACCCTATAATTTAATTCTCAGGATTATTTGGTTCCTCGATACGATAACTATTTTTCACCATCCAAATTTTTGGTTTTAGTCAATGGCTGTAACCCAAAGGAACCACATTAATGGAGACTGCAATGGACAATTTAAAAATTTTCCTCTTGAGTAACTAAATTCTTTGAGATATGGAATGTAAAATCTCATTGATATTCTCACACAGCTTTCTCAATCTATGAATCATGGTGGAATTCCAAATGAAAAAAGGTGGGAAAAAAATCCAGTTGAGTCTTTCATGAGGCAACATCGATCGTTTTTCAAATGGGTCTTATGATCCACTTGTTTCTAAATAATGTATCAATACTATTAAAAAGATATTCTTCATTATCTAGTGTTCAGATCATGAGAATATTATTCAAGATATTTGTTGTTTATAAGGGGAAGCGGACTAGTGGTGTGTAACACCCCAGGTAAATAAAGAATATGACATTTTTATTTTTATCCATATTTTTGAATGAAATATTAATATGACTTTGAAGGGGATTCTATGCTCAATGGCATACCCAACACGCAACAATGAGTTTCTTGGGAATCTTACGTTGCACTCTAATAATAAAATAATATTATTTTAAATGGTAGTTAACATGTAGCCGTTGTATTGGCGGGAATGGAGAGAAATAACTAAAATATGATTATATATGTTTTTTAAATGTTTTTACATTTATCCAATAAATGATAAAGGCTTAAAATACGGAAAGAATTCAATTTTAGGCTTTTATACCCTAATTTTCACTAAAGGTTCACTTATCGCCTTTTGATGGAGAACTGTCATTAAATATAGTTTTAATCACTCTTATACATTCTTTTGGACCAAATAAAACTCTTCTTTAGAATTGGGACATCATATTTTACTTTGTGTAATTTTTTTGGTATTTTTCCGATAAAGTTCATTTTTTAATGAATAGTGTAAAATGTTGTGTTTTAATTCAAAACCTATTTTTAATATAATTTATTTATATGATTAGATAATCTTTTGAATTGGTTTTAAATTGAAATTAGAAAATATTTTTACCATTAAATACAATAGTGGTCGTTGGAATTAATTTCACCTTTAAATCAGACTTAAACTACTATCAATCTTTTGATAGTTATTGTTTCTTAAAAACACGCTATTTGTTTTGACAGCAAGAGTTAATTATTAAATTAATTAATTCTACTTATATTCTTTGAATTAGGTAATATAAACATCATTTTTGAATTCGGAATATCAAATATAGCTGAGGGTGAATTTTTGGAAATTTTCTGAAAAACTCCAATTTTTGATGAATAGTGAAACCACTAAGTGGTAATCAAGCAAACTGATTTTTCAGTTAAATGAAAGTTTACCACTAATGTGTGTTGAATTTTGAAAATTTGACATACATGGTTGTCATTAGTATGTAAAATGTGGTTCAATGGGATGAAAATAATTTTTTGGTGAATAGTAACTTTTTTTCATTAATCGCGATTAGAGGTAATTAGTGTAATTTAAGGTAAAATGATATTATAAAAATATGAAAACACCATGACACTTGTCATACTCATATTATATGAGTCATGGCCGACCAAGACAACCCATGGGTCAACTTGGGGACCCCATGGAGCCACTTTGGTTGGAAAATGACATTAATATATATTTATTTAATGTTAAAATTAAATTGACACAAACATGAGTTGTTTTACTAAAACAGTTTTTAAGTGGGGCTACACAAGTCCAAATTTTGACTATAAATATTACATAGAAATATTAAAAGATTTCCTACATCATAGTAGTTTTTTTATAATTTTTAGATATTAAATAAATTAATTTAATTACGACATCATGATGATGCACCGATGACCTCATTATTTAACGATTTAAATAAAATGGAAAGATAATGTAATATCTAAGACCTAAAGTTGTCCAAAAACTGTTTTATTGGAATATTTCAAAGACTTATCATCTTATATTAGAAATATATCAATTTGGGACCTTAGAAATTTGAAACACTTTTGAAAATAAAATAATAGCTTCATGATTTTCAAAAGTGTCCCTCCTCTCCTCTTATAAAAGGCCCCCACCTCTACGTCATTTCACACACTCCTCAAGCCTTTGTCTCGGCCATACCCTGCCCTTTTACTCTCTCCACATCCCTCTCCTCATCCTAGAGGATTCCCTTTGGGCAGAATCCTTTCAAAGTAAGCCTTTAGGCTCAAATCAAAAAGAGTTACACTTTTAAAGGTAATTCATTCTCTCATGTTCATTTGTTTTATTTTGCTTCTCCAACCCCCTAAACTCTTTTTATTTACTTCTTTTGTAACAAAACCAGTATCTTCAATATACTAGGATGTTGTTATAAGATTTATTAGAGCTACACTCTCACACAACTACATCAAATGGTTAAAGAACATACGGTTTCTGTGGATGGAGAAATTCTACCTCCCGAAACGATGATTGTTCAATACTCATTTAACACCTTCAAAGGTGGCCATTATGATGTCACTATTTTTATATATGATATATAATATGTTTATTCTTTCCTTAAGATTCTGTATTTTTCATTTATGGTATACCATTATTGTTTCCATTATGGTTAAACACGATAATTTCATTTTAGGAAGTACGGACTACCGCCCGCTCAAAGTGATTTGATTCATTAATGCCATACGTGGGACATATAAAGGATGGATTTAAAGTTATTATATATGATGTTATACTGGAATTATAATATACCTCTATATCATTATTGTTTCTTTCCATTAAAGTATGAGATAGAAATGAAAGTAGCGTTCATGCGTACGTACGGCTTACCGTCTCCATGAACGGTGCATTTCATTTCTTACCTCTAAATGATTATGTAATATTATAAATACATGTATATTCTGGATATATATGATATCCAAATCATGAATATCATTCTGGATATAATGAACCTTTGACCACACAAACAACATGTAATTGTAAGAAGTCCATTTTTGACTAAAGAACCAAATATTGAAAGAACAAGCATTATTAACTTAAATGATTACATAATGTTTATAACATTGAAATAAGTGATATAAAAGGAATAATGAAATTTAAGAAGGTTGATAAGAAAGTATAAATTAACTCAAGTTTATTATTAAGGAGATTAAAGAACGGTCGGGTCAAGTCGGATACGAGGTAAGGGATCCTACACCTCTCTTTCTTTTTAAGTACACTCTTTTATGTCATTACTTTTAACCTCATATTTCTTATGATTGGGATGTTATTTTATATTAATACCACTGTACTTATTATTTTCATATGATGAGAGACCCTATTTCCTCTCATCAATCCATTTTGGAAGTTTTAAGTGGCGCTGTTAGGCTGCTGATTTTTCGTAAGGGATTTTTCATCTCACTTTTATTCCTGTGAGATTTATGCTACATTTGCCACAATTTCATTTTAGTGGTTTATGTACTGCCCATTATTACACTCCTTTTTTAATATAATTCCATTTATGGGTATTTACATATTCATTTTTTGACACTTCTTCGATGGGGTGTACTTTTCGAAAGTTACCCAAGTCGGTAATGGAACCTTTCACCCTCCTCATTTTAAAAGACTTCGTTTGTTATGTCTTTTAATTCACATAATATTATTTTGGGAAATGTTCTTCTATATCCTGATTGATGTAAATTTTATGTCCAAGTGATTAGATTCCCTTTTTATCTCTCATCAACTCATTTTATGAATTTTTGAAGTGACGCCGTTAGGCTGTCGAATTTTACCAAGGGAACGTTTTAACCCAATTTCAATTTCTTTGGGTTAAACATGTAGTTATTGAATATGTCATCCTTTGAATATGTGTGAATGACCTTTTATTGTTTTACACTTAATATCCAATTATATTGGGTGTATTTATATTTGTCACACATAATTTTGAGATTGATTTATCCTTAATTTAATGATACCTTCTTTATAAGGGATTTCATCACATTTTACATCCCTATTGAGACTTCATTGTTGTTATGAACCAATTCACTCTTATATGGTTTATATAATGTCATTTGGAAAATTATATCATGAATCCATTTATTCTCATGATATTATAAAGTTCTGATTAAATGTTATTCCTCAATTATTGTATTCTAGTGTCTCTAATTTTGGTAAAAACCCTTTAACCAAAATATCGCTTTAAATGTTTTAATGATTTGTTCTTATTAATATACATGTTTTCAAAATGGTTTTAAGGATTTATTTATATGGATATTAATGGTTTAAAATGTTAAAAGCTTCAAGGTGGTATGGGACACTTTGATTCAAAAATCTCCTAATTAAATGTTTTAAATGGTTTTGGGAATGGTTTCTTTTTGAACGGATTCATTATTTCAATATACTAAAATGTTATATTGTTATTGAAATGTGGAAATGTTATGTTTCCTTTATGAATGTTTTATGTGATACGTTTATGTTATGGTTCTTGGGAATTGTTATGAAAATGGGCGGTTCTGTGATAAACTAAGGGCGGGTGAGCCCGATATAGCTCTCCAATGCATTGGGTAATGCGAAGGAGTGAAACGTTAAGGTTTCTCCGAAGAGATTTAGGGAATATACTGTGATGGGTATTCCAAATGTAACCAAGAGGGTTACTCCCTACGTAAGAATGTTATTAATGCCTCAAGTTACCTTTATGTCTTATGATTTCTATGATTTATTCATGGTTTGATGAGGCATGTTAAAGTGCCTTTGTTTTATGGGTAAAGTATGATTTCATTCTTATGTATATATGAACTCATGTTTCCTTTCCATATTTTTTATAACCCTTACTGAGCTTTTTATGCTCATCCCAATATTTTGAAATGTTTTATACAGGTCAAGGGAAAGGTACATGATGTGATGATAGTGTCAAGGATGTGTCAAGAAAGAATCCATGTTTTATTTTCAATATGTTTCCGTTAATGGGAAGAATGAATACTGTCTTTTATGTAACCACTTTGTTTAAATGTGGAATGTAATGCATGTTTCATGATCTAATTCTCTAAAACTCTAAACCTGAAAAGATCCTCAACGTGTAATCTTGTGATAACTCAAGGTTATGTAAGGTTTAAGGCTGGGGCCTTATAGTTGGTATCAAAGGGAGGTTTAGATAACTTTAGAGGTTAGGGTATTCTCTAAGCACAAGTGACATTACCATAATGGTTAGGATTTCAGAAAGAGTCATAGTTTTAGATAAAGTGAATGAGTAAGTATATCTTAGTGTTTACCTTCCTCATTAGTACATGATGGTTTTGTTGATATACTCACACTGACATTTCTATTTTATGTGAATGGATGGATCTAGCAGGCACCAAAGAGACAACAGGTTTGAAGGAAAATGTGGTGGTTCTCTGATTAAGATACTAGATAAAATGGAGGATTCAATGAAGAAACTCGTGGTTGTCCTAAACTAAATATCAAGGAGTCATGATCAACCACTTGAACATTGGTATGTTCTGTAGTGGATCATGTACGAGATGACCAATCGATGTGGAAGTTCAGGTAATAATTATAAAGGTAACCATTAGAGTTTATATGATCCTTACTTTTGAGGTAATTATGGGTTATTATATGATATGCTGGAAAATGAAAGGCATGAGATAAACTTGAGGTTAAAATATGTAATGATCATTTTTGATGATTTTATCCCTTTTGGGGAATGATTTGAGAATTATATAGTTTTGGGAAAAGGACAACACGTAGACCGTGTGACTACCCATCGCGTCAGACAAAGCTGCGGGAATCGAACCCACAACCAAATTGCGACTGGTATTTATCGCCTACCACTGGACTACATGAGGTCCCTGGTTAGTTTGACTGATTCTTTCTAGTTATATGATTTTATGAATTAAGAGTAATTTGATTTTGGGTTATTTATGAAAATGATTAACCTATCATGGAGGATATGTGATTAGGTTAATTACTTTTCAATAGGAGACTTTAGGAGCAACTGATGTTGTTTGGAGATAAATGTTACGATTTAACATGGAAGACTATGTGACTAAATCCTTCAAATATTTGGGTTTCAATATTATATTGGTTTACTTTGAATAATTTTATGGACAAATTGTTTATCAGATGATCCTTGTTGAACTTTGGGTTTTGTTTGACAAATTTTGGAGATTAAGAATAGATTTTCTTTTTATAAAGGGTTATCCTTTTCTGGATTATCTGACATTGTACTAACATTTTTGGTTTTGGTTATAGTTAAGGTCTAAAGATATGGGAAGTATATAGTTCTCTTTTGTGGATTAGGTGATTCTCTAGAAGTTAATTATAGTACTCTTAATGCGAACAATTCTCCCTAAATACTCACCTTTTGGAAAAAAATATGATTTTGACTAAGGAATCTAGTAAAAGTTGAAATCAACATGATAAGTGATTATGTTTCCTTATGAATAAATTCCTCAACAAAAATTAACTTAAAACAAAAATTTTTTCTATTAACTTTTCCTACTGGGGAATCGAATACCGTTTAACCCATCACAAGTTTGTGATTTTCTTATTGTTAACTTTCTCCTAAACATGTTTTCTATCACCCTCCATCAGAACATGACCCTATGTTTTCTCCTCCATGTCCATGTTTTCCTACATGGAATCCCAGTATGGGTTAACTCGGGTGACCTCTGTAATTATATTTCTTTATTTTAAAGTGATTGTTTTACCGACTCTTGTTCCGATGTGGGACTTTCAAGGATGTTTCCAAGCCCAATTTTAAAATTGCGAGGACACAATTTCCAAAAGGAGGGAAGGATGTAAAACCCCAGGTAAATAAAGAATATGACATTTTTATTTTTATCCATATTTTTGAGTGGAATATTAATATGACTTTAAAGGGGACGCTATGCTCAATGGCGTACCCAACACGCAACAACGAGTTTCTTGGGAATCTTACGTTGCACTCTAATAATAATATAATATTATTTTAAATGGTAGTTAACATGTAGCTGTTGTATTTGTGGGAATGGATAGAAATAACTAAAATATGATTATATATGTTTTTTAAATGTTTTTATATTTATCCAATAAAAGATAAAGGCTTAAAATACGGAAAGAATTCAGTTTTAGGCTTTTATACCCAAATTTTCACTAACGGTCCACTTATCGCCTTTTGATGGAGAACTGTCATTAAATATAGTTTTGATCACTCTTATACATTCTTTTGGACCAAATAAAACTCTTCTTTAGAATCGGGACATCAAATTTTACTTTGTGTAATTTTTTTGGTATTTTTCCGATAAAGTTCATTTTTTAATGAATAGTGTAAAATGTTGTGTTTTAATTCAAAACCTCATTGTAATATAATTTATTTATATGATTAAATAATCTTTTGAATTGTTTTTAAAGTGAAATTAGAAAATATTTTTACCATTAAATCCAATAGTGGTTGTTGGAATTAATTTCACTTTTAAATCAGACTTAAACTAGTATCAATCTTTTGATACTTATTGTTTCTTAAAAACACGCTATTTGTTTTGACAGCGGGAGTTAATTATTAAATTAATTAATTCTACTTATATTCTTTGAATTAGGTAATATAAACATCATTTTTGAATTTGGAATATCAAATATAGCTTAGGGTGAATTTTTGGTAATTTTCTGAAAAACTCCAATTTTTGATGAATAGTGAAACCACTAAGTTGTAATCAAGCAAACTGATTTTTCAGTTAAATGAAAGTTTACCACTAATGTGTATTGAATTTTTAAAATCCTACATACATGGTTGTCATTAGTATGTAAAATTTGGTTCAATGGGAAGAAAATAATTTTTTGGTGAATAGTAACTTTTTTTCATTAATCGTGATTAGAGGTAATTAGTGTAATTTAAGGTAAAAATGATATTATAAAAATATGAAAACACCATGAAACTTGTCCTACTCCTATTTGATGATTCATGTACGACCATTACAATCCATGGGTCAACTTTGGGACCCCATGGAGCCACTTTGGTTGGAAAATGACATTAATATATGTTTATTCAATGTTAAAATTAAATTGACACAAACATGAGTTGTTTTACTAAAACAGTTTTTAAGTGGGGTTACACAAGTCCAAATTTTGACTATAAATATTCATTAAAAATATAAAAAGATTTCCAACATCATATTATTTTTTTTATAATTTTTAGATATTAAATAAATGAATTTAATTACGACATCATGATGATGCAACGATGACCTCATTATTTAACGATTTAAATAAAATGGAAAGATAATGTAATATCTAAGACCTACACTTGTCCAAAAACTATTGTATGTGAATATTTAGAAGCCTTATCATATTATATTAGAAATATATCAATGTGGGACCTTAGAAATGCGAAACACTTTTGAAAATAAAATAATAGTTTCATGATTTCCAAAAGTGCCCCTCCTCTCCTCTTATAAAAGGCCCCCACCTCTACCTCATTTCACACACTCCTCATGCCTTTGTCTCGGCCATACCCTGCCCATTTACTCTCTCCAAATCCCTCTCCTCATCCTAGAGGATTACCATTGGGCAGAATCCTTTCAAAGGAAACCTTTAGGCTCAAATCAAAAGGAGTTACACTTTTAAAGGTAATTCATTCTCTCATGTTCATTTGTATTATTTTGCTTCTCCAACCCCCTAAACTCTTTTTATTTACTTATTTTGTAACAAAATCAGTATCTTCAATATACTAGGATGTTTTTATAAGATTTATTATAGCTACACTCGCACACAACTACATCAAATGGTTAAAGAACATACGGTTTCCGTGGATGGCGAAATTCTACCTCCCGAAACGATGATTGTTCAATACTCATTTAACACCTTAAAAGGTGACCATTATGATGTCACTATTTTTATATATTATATATAATATGTTTATTATTTCCTTAAGCCAATGTATTTTTCATTTATGGCATACCATTATTGTTTCCATTATGGGTAAACACGATAATTTCATTTTAGGAAGTGCGGACTACCGCCCCCTCAAAGTGATTTGATTCGTTAATGCCATACGTGGGACGTATAAAGGATGGATTTAAAGTTATTATATATGATTTTATACTGGAATTATAATATACCTCTATATCATTATTTTTTCTTTCCATTAAAGTATGAGATAGAAATGAAAGTAGCGTTCATGCGTACGTACGGCTTACCGTCTCCATGAACGGTGCATTTCATTTCTTACCTCTAAATGATTATGTAATATTATAAATACATGTATATTATGGATATATATGATATCCAAATAATTAATATAATTCTGGATATAATGAACCTTTGACCACACAAACAACATGTAATTGTAAGAAGTCCATTTTCGACTAAAGAACCAAATATTGAAAGAACAAACATTATTAACTTAAATGATTACATAATGTTTATAACATTGAAATAAGTGATATAAAAGGAATAATGAACTTTAATAAGGTTCATAAGAAAGTATAAATTAACTCAAGTTTATTATTCAGGAGATTAAAGAACGGTCGGGTCAAGTTGGAAACGAGGTAAGGGATCCTACACCTCTCTTTCTTTTTAATACACTCTTTTATGTCATTCCTTTTAAGCTCATCTTTCTTATGATTGGGATGTTATTTTATATTACTCCCACTGTAATTATTATGTTCATATGATGAGAGAACCTATTTCCTCTCATCAATCCATTTTGGAAGTTTTAAGTGGCGCCGTTAGGCTACCGAGTTTTCGTAAGGGATTTTTCATCTCACTTTTATTCCTGTGAGATTTATGCTACATTTGCCACAATTTCATTTGATTGGTTTATGTACTTCCCATTATTACACTCCTTTTTTAATATAATTCCATTTATGGGTATTTACATATTCATTTTATGAAACTTCTTCAATGGGGTGTACTTTTCGAAAGTTACCCAAGTCGGTAATGGAACCTTTCACCCTCCTCATTTTAAAAGACTTCATTTGTTATGTCTTTTAATTCACATAATATTATGTTGGGATATGTTCTTCTATATCCTGATTGATGTGAATTTTATGTCCAAGTGATGAGATTCCCGTTTTATCTCTCATCAACTCATTTTCTGAATTTTTGAAGTGACGCCGTTAGGCTGTCGAATTTTACCAAGGGAACGTTTTAACCCAATTTCGATTTCTTTGGGCTCAACATGTAGTTATTGAATATGTCATCCTTTGAATATGTTTGAATGACCTTTTATTGTTTTACACTTAATATCCAATTATATTGGGTGTATTTATATTTTTCACGCATAATTTTGAGATTGATTTATCCTTAATTTAAGGATACCTTCTTTATAAGGGATTTCATCACATTTTACATCCCTATTGAGACTTCATTGTTGTTATGCACCAATTCACTCTTATATGGTTTATATACTGTCCTTTTGAATATTATATCATGAATCCATTTATTCTCATGATATTATAAAGTTCTGATTAAATTTTATTCCTCAATTATTGTATTCTAGTGTCTCTAATTTTGGTAAAAACCCTTTAACCAAAATATCGCTTTAAATGTTTTAATGATTTGTTCTTATTAATATACATGTTTTCAAAATGGTTTTAAGGATTTATTTATATGGATATTAATGGTTTAAAATGTTAAAATCTTCAATGTTGTATGGGACACTTTGATTCAAAAATCTCCTTATTAAATGTTTTAAATGGTTTTGGGAATGGTTTCTTTTTGAACGGATTCATTATTTCAATATACTAAAATGTTATATCGTGATTGAAATGTGGAAATGTTATGTTTCCTTTATGCATGTTTTATGTGATATGTTTATGTTATGGTTCTTGGGCATTGTTATGAAAACGGGTGGTTCCGTGATAAACTAAGGGCGGGTGAGCCCGATATAGCTCTCCAATGCATTGGGTAACGCGAAGGAGTGAAACGTTAAGGTTTCTCCGAAGAGATTTAGGGAATATACTGTGATGGGTATTCCAAACGTAACCCAGAGGGTTACTCCCTAGGTAAGAATGTTATGAATGCCTCAAGTTACCTTTATGTCTTATGATTT
Organism: Viscum album; assembly: GCA_963277665.1. Classification (NCBI taxonomy): domain Eukaryota; kingdom Viridiplantae; phylum Streptophyta; class Magnoliopsida; order Santalales; family Viscaceae; genus Viscum; species Viscum album. Next base: position 867,012,547 of record OY728158.1, read on the forward strand.
CTATGATTTATTCATGGTTTGATGAGGTATGTTAAAGTGCCTTTGTTTTATGGGTAAAGTATGATTTCATTCTTGTGTATATATGAACTCATGTTTCCTTTCCATATTTTTTATAACCCTTACTGATCTTTTTATGCTCGTCCCATGTTTTTGAAATGTTTTTCACAGGTCAAGGGAAAGGTACATGATGTGATGATAGTGTCAAGGATGTGTCAAGAAAGAATCCATGTTTTATTTTCAATATGTTTCCGTTGATGGTAAGAATAAATACTATATTTTATGTAACCACTTTGTTTAAATGTGGAATGTAATGCAAGTTTCATGATCTAATTCTCTAAAACTCTAAACCTGAAAAGATCATCAACGTGTAATCTTGTGATAACTCAAGGTTATGTAAGGTTTAAGGTTGGGGCCTTATATGGTGAACTCTAATCAATAATAATCGGTATCATGATGAGATTTAATCCATGGAATGGTAAGAGTTCAGTAACTTATTTTTCAATAAGTACTTTATTCAAATTCTACATACCAATATGGATAATGAGTTCCTTGAGTTTAAGTAAAGGGATGAAAAATATGTTTGTGCCTATGAGGATAATTTCATGAGACTTTCATGGTATGCTTTAGGAATTATCATCCAACCTAAAATTATATTTGATAGGTTCTTTAGTGGATTAAAGACAATTCTCACAACGTCATTGGACATAAGGGACTTTAGTAGCTACGTAGAGATTTTGTGTTGTGAAATCAAGGTTGAAATGGAGGTTGGGTTCACGTATCAGCCTCATGGTTTTGACTATAAATGGAATATATAGTTCAAAGAAAACTCGAAAAACCCTAGAGAAAATAAGATGAGTTTTTCTTTTATGCAATAAATGAGGGAAGAACCATGGAGTAATTTTTCTTAAGAGGTATATTAAATATTTTAAGTGAGGAAAGGAAGGTCACTGGGAAATTGATTATCTAAATGATGGGAAGAAGTTAGCTCAAATTTCTAATGGAGATAAATATTCACAAAATGAACCTCCCATGGTTTAGTGCTACAAACGTAAGGAGAATGAGAATTATGCTAACCACTGACCAAACCCAAGGTATGTTGATGATAATCGACATCAATAACCTCTTAAGAAAAAAGGATAGCATAAATTATAATGATGTGATGAATGTTACACTTACCATCCACTCTACAACTGCTAATTTCATATTGGATTTTGGATCTACCCACTCTTTCATATCTAAATAATTTGATAAGGGTGTTAAGATTCCACCAAAACAATCAGATGTGGAATTATCAGTGCAAACCCCTAATGGTACGATGATTTCATATCAAGTCTTTGATTCCTATCCTATTGACATTTATAGGAATATTCTTCTTTCAAATCTTATCATTATTAATTTGGTTGAATTTGATGTAATATTAGGCATGGATTGGATTTCTCTATATAAATCCCACATTAGTTTTCGAGGAAGGTAAGTTTAATTTGATATTTCAAACCCTCCTATGATTATCAATATATGTGATTATGAGTATGAACTTCTTGTGGATATTAAATCCAGTGTATGGTTCTTAATTCCCATTCAAAATGGTTGTTTATCTCAAATGGTTTAAGAGAAATTCAACATTTATGATATGCGTATTGTTTAGGATTATGTGGATGTCTTTCCGTAAGAGTATCCTATACATACACCCAAATGAGAAGTTGAGTTCTAAATAGAAATCATACCAGGTTCCACACTAATTTCAATGAATCCTTATTGAATGAATCTAATTGAGTTTTAATATTTAATGAACAAACTCTAAGAAAACCTTGATAAAGGATTCATTGAGACATGTGTGTCACCTTGCGATGAACTAGTTATTTTTTTCGAAAAAGAATGATGTATAAATGTGACTCATCATTAATTATCAGGAGTTGAACATGATCACGATCAGGAATATTTATCATATTCCCCATATTGATGAGTTTTTTGATCAACTATGTGGATATCAATACTTTTTAAAGTTCAACCTTTGTTCTGGATATCATCAATTGAGGGTCATGAAAGAGGATATACCCAAGATGAAATTCCGTAAAAGTTAAGTACTATATGAATATATAGTGATGCATTTTGGTCTTACTAATTCCCCTACTATCTTCATGGATTTAATGAATAGAGTCTTTAGAGATTACACTGATCAGTTTGTGGTAGTCTTTATAGATGATATTCTTATCTATTCAAAAAGAAAGTAAGGGCATCAATATCACTTGAGAATTGTACTAAATACCATAAGGAAGAATAATATATATGAAAAATTTAAAAAGTGTGAATTTTGGCTACAAATTGATTCATTTTTGTGTCACATAATCTCAAGATATGGTATAATAGTAGATCCATCAAAGACAAAGGCCATTGAATGTTGGCATAGACTAACCATGGTGACTGAGATATATAGCTTTCTTAGTTTAGATAGATATAATCTATAGTTTGGGGAGAATTTTTCAGGACTATCTAATCCTCTCACTAAGTTAACTTTGATGGTTGTCAAGTTCCTTTGGACAAATGAATGTGAGGAAAATTTCATGGAACTGAAGATAAGCTTAATCATTGAACCTATTCTTACATTACCATGTTGTGGACAAGGGTTTTTAATATATATTGATACATACAAGAAGGGTTTGGTATGTGTTCTTATGTATAATAACGTTTTTATAGAATATTATTCACTATAGTTAAAGATTCATGATAAAAATTACCAAACTCACGATTTGGAGTTAGCAGTGGTAAATGTTTCATTAAAATATAGAGGCATTATCTTTATAGAGGAAAGTGTGATATATATACCAATCATAAAAGTATGAAATATATATTAATATATAAGTAGTTTAACTTTCTCTAGAGATGATTGTTTGAGTTGATAAAGGATTATGACTACTCAATACATTACCACCCTGGGAAAGAGAACAAGGTGGTTCATGCTTTGAGTCGGAAAGATCATGCTATATTATCGATGAAAAGGATCACAAAAGATCCAATATTTTTGGATTTACAAAGGATGTATCTAGAAATCCTAAAGGAAGGGGAACAATATTATCTTTCCCAAATGAATATTTAACCCTCTATCAAAGTGAAGATTAAGGAGATGTAGAAGGAAGATGTAGATCTTCAAAAAAAAGTTATAATTTTTCATTATTTTAACATTGATCGGAATGGCATGATAAGGTTAGGGAATTGTGTATGTGTTCCTTCCATACCAGATTTGAAGAAGGAGCTGTTAGAGGAAGCTCATAGTTCTTCATTCACTATTCATCCAAGAAGTACGAAGATGTATAGGGACTTGAAGGAATTATTCTGGTGGGATGGTATGGATAGAGATATCACGAATTTTATATCTAGATGCTTTGTATAACAAAAAGTTAATGATGAATGAAAAAATTCAAATGGTATGTTGCATTAATTACCCATTTCATAATGGAAATGGGAGAACATCACTGTGGATTTTTTCATTGGACTACAAAAAACCTTTGAAGGGTTTAATGCTATATGGTTAGTAGTCAATCGCCTCACTAAGTCAGCACACTTCATTGCTATTAGAGAATACTTCTCTCTTGATCATCTTGTATGGATAAACATTATGGAAGTGGTGAGGTAGCACGGAGTACCACACTCTATTGTATCAGATTGGGATATGATGTTTACCTTAATGTTCTGGAGAATTATTCAGAAAGAAATTAATATAGAATTGAGTTTCATCACTACTTATCATCCTCATAAGGATTGTCAGTCTGAAAGAAAAATTCAAACCCTGTAGGATATATTGATCTCTTGTTCTCTAGATATCAAAGGAGGTTGAGATCAACACCTTCCTCTAGTTGAGTTTTCATACAACAATTGATTTCACTAATGAATTCGGATGAAAACCTATAAAGCCCTATATGGGAAGAAATGTAGTGCTCTAACTTTCTGGCATGATGTTGGAGAGAGAAAGATATTTGGACCTGAGACTTATAAAAAAATGTTCGAGAAGGTTAGAACCATTTTGTTGCATATCAAGGCATCTTAGAGATGGAAAAAATTTACACTGATAACCATTGGAATGATATGGAATTTGATGTTGGTGAAAATGTGTTTCTATAAATCTCAACTTGGAAGAAAGTAATGATATTCAGGAAGAAAGGCAATCTAAGCCCAACGTATATTGGTTACTTTGATATTCTTGTTCGTATCATGATGGTAGCCCGTCACTTAGAACATCCTCCAAATCTGTCTCAAGTCCATGATGTATTCAATGTATCTCTCATGAGGAAGTAAATACTTGATACTTTACATGTACTAAACTCAAAGTTCATACCTCTAGAGAAGGATTTTTCTTATGAGGAACAAACTATTGAAATTAATGATTTTATAGAGAATGTTCTACGAAACAAGACCGCTAAGCTGGTCAAAGTTTTGCAAAGAAATCACCAGTTAGAGGAAGCTACATGGGTACTTGGGGATATGATTAAGTAAAAGCATCATCATTTTTCTACCTATGTAATGAATTTCGAAAGTGAAATTCTTTTTAAGGGGGTATAATGTAACACCTCTATTTTTTGTGGACCTTTGTTTCTCGAATAAATTAATTTTTCATTTATTTCTTGCAACACACGAAGTCAAACATTCATTCCACACAACAATGACTTTTCATACGTTACACGACAGTAAATAGGTGTATGATACATGGAACATCAAATCAACATACATTACACACAACACCTACTTGGTGTATGTTACATGCAACACTGACATGATATATGTTACACGCAACATTGATGTTTATATGAAACATAATTTTATTGTTATAATTATTTAAAAAATATAATTATAACCTAGCCCTTAAAATTAGTTATATGAATAGTAATAACTACTTTTAAAATATTTTTATATATATATAAAACAAATTGATAATGAAATTTTTGATTTTTGATAAAGTCCTTATATGTTTAATGACGCACGCCTGTCATAGGGCGTGGCAAAACAATTATTTCCAAAGTTAAAATGTAGTAATGTGGTTGACCTAGGATGTCTCCCGATGAGGAGTGCACACAAACGGGTTGTCACTTTAAAATGAGGGTAAAAATGTTGTGCTTTTGAAATGAAATTTGAAATTCAAATTATTGGAAAACTATGATATTAAAAAGGGTGATTAATTCGGGGATGATTTCCTAATTTTAATGCTATCCTTGTTCAATTTAATTCAAACCTCTTCTTCTTTGTTGATTAAAGTGAGTTTCCACAATCATTTCCTCTCACTTCCTTTGTGAAATTAGGATTGTGAGAGAAAACCTTACCAATATCTCAGTTTGGTCAACTCTCTTTCCATGTGTAAAATAGTTGTATTTAATATACTTAATTGAAATGGGAAATACCCGATCGGGTTTTGTTTATCCCAAATAATCATAAACATTCACTACACCTTTTACACGCACTGACGATCGTAGAGTACTTCACCACTAATCCCTGGTCTATTCCATCGTATATAAACCAGAAATCAGTGGAGGGAGATTATGATTATTTTACCAAGGAAAAAATCAATAACAGAATTAATATTCAAGAATGATCTCACTCGATTATAAAATCCACTATATGAAATTGGAAACAAATTTGAAGAAGAAAGAAATTTATTCAATTGCATCCAAGAACTCAAGCACTACAATGTAGAAAACCAACCCTTCCCCAATCAATCCAAATGTTTACCCCACCATGGTAAGTTTAATCGAGATGAATGGGGAAGAAGAAGGCATTACAAAACTATGAAAAAGAAAAAAAAAAAAAAAGATAAAGCCGAAAAGTTCTCCTCCTTGGTGTCCCAGAAAGAATGGGATGGAGAATGGGATGATTTGAGAGGGTGGAGCTCTCCTCCTTTTATAGATAGAATTTTTCCCCAGAATTTTGACGCGTTGTATCCCCATTAAATGATATCTTTACGCATTGATCCCTTCTTAAATGTTGTTCATAATTACCTTGGACGTGTCCCCTCAAACGCTCAGCAGATTTGGACATGTATTCTGAGAGTTATGGCTATTTTACCTTGAACATTTATTCTGTCCAGTCAGACTCTCCAAAACGCAATCCTCCGGATTAGGGTGATTTAATGACCCCATAAACAGACACTTCACATGGCCCTTCCTTCATAAAAGACGCTCCAAATCTCTTTGCGCGTCCACCCATCGAATAGAACAACATTTGGGCCCACCATGGATGAGTTATGGATCCCACACCAAAACTAGGCAGAAATGAAAACAGTTTTCTTTCTCCCACGTGTAAGCTTCCTTTGAGCTTCCATATGGCCGATTCAAGTTTTAGTCCAAATATAGTATATGAAGCCCTGGATATTTAGAATATTTAAAAGAATAAATCTTACAATTTGGATCAGTGTAGATAATGTTATGTCCAAACTACAGAAATAATGTAAAACTGTTAAAAATCCAAAATGGACAATTTTTACTATTCATCTCAAAATAACACCATTATCATAAAAATGAAACAATTCATCTTAGAGGAAAACTTTTGTGGGTTTAAAACAATGATATTCAATATAAATTAATTAAAAATATTTTCTCTATCAATTCCCTCACACATAGCACATGGACTCCTGGACAAGTAAAAATCAAATCAAATCAAATCCAAACACATATCAATGATATCTATCAAATCAATTCCAAGAAACAAAAATATATCATGCCTCATCAAAAACAGTTATTTTAAGTTCTCCATTTAATATTTTAATATATTTCCACTTCATTTCTTATCCCATGCACACAAAACACCTACCTCACGTGAATTTTCTCTCATCTCACAAATGTAAATGCTGAACAAGGATTTTCTCATCCAAACTCACACAAGAGTAACCATAGGCTTGATAAATTCCTACTTCTCCACCCGATGTGATTCAAGGATATGTGTTTCTCGTGAGAACTTTTTAGGGTTGTTCGGTGGCTTCTGGTTGGTAGGATTTAGATGTTAAAATTTTTTGAGGCCGAAAAAGGAGGGCTTGGATCTTTTTGAAGCAAAATTGCAAGATTATAATTTTTACTCAAGTATGGTCTCCTTCACTTCCCCTTTGTAGAAAACAGGCTCCATCAACATTCAATCAGATTAGAAGAAAAAATTTCAATTCATTCAAAAATGATTTTTCTTAAAATCTCCAGATAGGCACAGCTTTCTTTTTTTACATTGGAAGCTCCAGAAAGGCACAACTTCTCTTATCATAAAAGCTCCAGAAAAGGCACAGTTTTCAACAGAATAATTTTTCAGCATCACACACATCTCTTCCACAATTTATTTTCTACACAAAGTATAACCAAATGAATTAGTACACCCCAAGACATCTTCCCCCACACTTATGTTCAACTAGATCATGCAATTTCACTTACAGAGCAGGTAGGATAGGGATAATTGGCTTGTAATGTGGCTAACCTAACAGGTAATTCATGGATATTAGGGGATACAATGAAGGATAAATGTAAAGGTGGGCCATAATGAAAAGGATTATTTTGAAAATGGGGATTCAAACCAAATAAATTCCTTAATCATTTAAAACACACGTACCCCAAACCCTCAAGTTTTGAAAGAAATAAATCAAATTCTGGTTAAAGTAATCATGGTCTTGTTCTCTCAAGAAATGAGGTGAATGAAAAGAAGATGAAAAAAAATGGTTCAGAAGCCTCACAGGAAAGTGATTTCAAAGATATGGACAGTGAAATATGAAATGGGTTTCAAAAATCAGTGTACTTTTCATGAAATTCCAAAAGATTTTAACTTGAAACAAAGTTATTTTTGCATTCATTTAAGCTCAGTTTCATGAAATAGATTGTTTCACTCATTGAAATGGGTTCAAAACTGGTAATTATAATCATTTAAGCACAAAAGTTTCAAAAACACACCAAAAATTTAAAAATAAACACACAAAAATTTGAAAACACACAATTTTTTTATTTTTCTATGAAAACAAACATCAAATGAAAATCCTAAACTCCGAAGGTTCCCTCCCCCACACATAAATGATGCAGTTTCCTCAATGCATTCAAGTTGATTTAACATGTAATCCAAAAATGAATCACAACATCAAGAAAGTGTGAAGGAGAGGTACAACCTGATTTATTCGCAGTGCAACATTGAGTTTATCTCCTAAGTGTTGCACTCTGAAAACCTGCAAATAAAAGAACAAAAGTAAACATAAGATATTTATTAAAATAAATTAAAATTGAAATAGTATGAGAATATAAGGATAAAACTTGGTTTAATCCCCTAAGTGGGCCCTAGGTTTTGACTGCCTTGAGAGGGGCACTTCTAATTGGTTATCCCCAATCTGATGGTGGGTGAGGTTTCTTTCTCATGAACCAACAAAAACTTTTCTTTCCAGGGTGAACTTCATCCTTTTTCTTGAGGACACCATCGATAAAATGAACCAAGTCCACCCTCATTGTAATGAGATAAAACATGCATGGTGGGGTTAGGAAAATTAATGAGTCCTCCTCTTTCTTGGGTTCCACATGAACAACATCTTCTTTATTATCCAATGGTTGCTGAAGGTATGATAAATATGGGGAAAATCAAAGGTAATGTCAGAGTTTAATTCTACTTGAAAAAAATTCAAGCATGAAAAATCAATATCAAATTCTTCCCTTTTAAAGTAAGTAGCATGTGTCTCATTTTCCTCTAGAAAATCCAATTTGATCTTCTCTTATACTCCATCCATTAAATTTTCAACAGGTTTGGGGAGCTCTAGATTTTCCTCCATGGATGAATATCCTTTTTCATCGTCTTCCTCCAAGGAAATACATGTGTTGGTTGAATCTGAAAAAATTAAAAGAAGGGGAGGTAATACTCAATTTAGTTTCAACAAAATCAAAAGATAATGAGTTTATGAAAAGATTGACTCTCTAATCTTGTTTGTCTTCAATTTCTTCTTCAATGGGAGGTGCTTCTTGGAGTTGAATTTTCCTAGATAGAGGTAGGCAGTCGGACTCCTCTATATTCTCTTCAAATTCCACTGCTTGGTTTATTTCTTCCTTCAATGTTGTTGAATCATTATGAGGAATAGTTTGCTCAAGAAGTTCCTCACACTCATTCCATAGGTTATCCAGATCTTTTTGATCTCCAATATGTATTTTAGTTGCTAAATCTTCATCATCAATCTCCTCCAACATTTATTGAGATGGGCACAATGGATCTTCTTTTAATTTCAACAAGGCCTCCATGGGTTATTCAACTTGAAGGATTTGTGGGGTTACTTCTTCCATCAATTTTCTAAGTTCTGTTTCTTGTTCTGGCTCCATTTTTTGATCCTCGGATGCATGTACTTGTTCCCCTATCCACTGTATTGACGTCTCTATGTTTTGAACCATTTGACTAATTCTTTCAAATCGGGCTTCAAGATCCTTGTGAACTTCTTCTTCTTGGTGTTTCACTTTGATAATTTCTTGATAAAATTCTGGAAAATACTCCTGAAGTTCAATTAATTCTCTTTTCAATCCCTTCAACACTGTGTATTCGAGGTTCTCTTTAAGGTTTTCAATGAGATCCTTGAATTCATCCTCTGTGATGATTTGGATTCGAGCTCCCCGAATTTGTGTAGCCAAGAAAAAAACATTATACTCTATAGACCAAGGTGATTCAATAATTGGTTTTTTTACTGGTAGGTAATTGTAACATGAATTAAAGAAATAATCATTTGAAAACAACATGACAAAAGATTTTTTTTATTATTTCTTTAAATTGAAAAAGTCAAATATTTACAATTAGTTTGTGGAACTAACTCCCCGGCACCGGTGCCAAGTTTGACGCACACCTGTTATAGGGCGTGGAAAAACAATTATTTCCTAAGTTAAAATGTAGTAATGTGGTTGACCTAGGATGTCTCCAAAAAAGGAGTGCACACAAATGGGTTGTCACTTTAAAATGAGGGTAAAAATGTTGTGCTTTTGAAATGAAATTTGAAATTCAAATGATTGAAAAACTATGATATTAAAAAGGGTGATTAGGTCAAGGACGATTTCCTAATTTTAATGTTATCCTTGTTCAATTTAATTCAAAACTCTTCTTCTTTTTTGATTAATGTGAGTTTCCACAATCGCTTCCTCTCACATCCTTGGTGAAATTATAATGGTGAGAGAAAACCTTACCAAGATCTCGGTTTGGTCAACTCTCCTTCCATGTGTAAAATAGATGTATTTAATATACTAAATTGAAATGGGAAATACCCAATCGGGTTTTGTTTATCCCAAAAAATCAAGAACATTCACTACACCTTTTACACATACTGAAGATCGTCGATTACTTCACCACTAATCCTTGGTCTATTCCATCGTATATAAACTAGAAATCAGTGGAGGGAGATAATGGTTATTTTATCAAGGCAAAAATCAATAATAGGATTAATATTCAAGAACGATCGCACTTGATAATAAAATCTGCTATATGAAATTGAAAACAACATGAATAAGAAAGAAATTTATTCAATTACGTCCAAGAACTCAAGCATTACAATGTTGAAACCCAACCCTTCCCAAATCACTCCAAATGTTTACCCCACCATGGTAAGGGTACTCGAGATGAATGGGGAAGAAAAATGAATTAAAAATTTATGAAAAAGAAAAAGAAATAAAATATAAAGCCAAAAAGTTCTCCTCTTTGGTGTCCCAGAAGGAATTGGATGGATAATGGGATGATTTGAGAGGGTGGAGCTCTCCTCCTTTTATAGCCAGAATTTGTCCCCCTGAATTTTGACGCGTTGGAGCTCCACTAAATGACATCTTCATGCGTTGATCCCTTCTTTAATGTTGTTAATAATTACCTTTTTCGTGTCCCCTCAAAATCTCAGCAGATTTGGACATGTATTCCAAGAGTTATGATTGTTTTACTCTGAACATTTATTACGTCTAGTCAGACTCTCCAAAACGCAATCCTCCAGATTAGGGTGATTTAATGACCCCATAAACGGCCACTTCACGTGGCCTTTACTTCATATAGGATGCTCCAAAACTCTTTTTTCGTCTACCCACCGAATATCACAACAGTTGGTCCCACCATGGATGAGTTATGGATCCCACACCAAAACTAGGCAGAACTGCAAACAGTTTTATTTCTCCCACTTGTGAGCTTCCTTTGAGCTTCCATATGGCCGATTCAGCTTTTAGTCCAAAAATAGTAAATGAATCCCTGGTTGTTTAGAATCTATAAAAGAAAGAAATTTACAATTTGGAACAGTATAGATAATGTTATGGCCAAACTACAGAAATAATTTAAAACTGTTAAAAATCCAAAATGGCCAATTTTTACTATTTAGCTCAAAATAACACCATTATCATAAAAATGAAACAATTCATCTTAGAGGAACACTTTTGTGGGTTTAAAACAATGATATTCAATAGAAATTATTTGAAAATATTTTCTCTATCAATTCCCTCACACTTAGCACTTGGACTCCTGGACAAGTAAAAATCAAATCAAATCAAATCCAAAACACATATCAATGAGATCTATCAAATCAATTCCATGAAAAAAAAAGATATAATGCCTCATCAAAAATAGTTATTTCAAGTTCTACATTTAATATTTTAATATATTTACACTTCATATCTTATCCCATGCACACAAAACACCTACCTCACATGAATTTTCTCTCATCTCACAAATGTAAATGCTAAACAATGCTTTTCTCATCCAAAATCACACAAGAGTCACCATAGGCTTGATAAATTCCTACTTCTCCACCAGATGTGAGTCAAGGACATGTTTTTCTCGTGAGGACGTTTCATGGTTGTTCTGTGGTTTCCGGTTGGTAGGATTTAGATGTTAAAAATTCTGAGGTCGAAAAAGGAGGGCTTGGCTCTTTTTTAAGCAAATTTGCAAGATTCTAATTTTTAATCAAGTATGGTCTCCTTCACTTCCCCTTTGTAGAAAATAGGCTCCATCAACATTCAATCAGCTCAGCAGCAAAAATTTCAATCCTTTCAAACATGATTTTTCTTGAAAGCTCCAGATAGGCACATCTTTCTTTTTTTACATTGGAAGCTCCATAAAGGCACAACTTCTCTTATCATAAAAGCTCTAGAAAAGGAACGGCTTTCAACAGAATAATTTTTCAGCATCACACACATGTCTTCCACAATTTATTTTCCACCAAAAGTATAACCAAATGAGTTAGTACACCACAAGACATCTCCTGCCACACTTAAGTTAAATTAGATCATGCAATTTCACTTCAAGAGCAGGTAGGATAGGGAAAATTGGCTTGTAATGTGGCTAACCTAACAAGAAATTCATGGCTACTAGGGGCTACAATGAAGGATAAATGTATGGGTGGGCCATAATGAAAAGGATTATTTTGAAACGGGGGCTTCAAACCAAATAAATGCCTCAATCATTTAAAACACACGTACCCCAAACCCTCAAGTTTTGAAAGGAATAAATCAAATTCTGGTTAAAGCAATCATGGTCTAGTTCTCTCAAGAAATGAGGTGAATGAAAATAATATGACAAAAATGGTTTAGAAGCCTCATAAGAACGTGATTTCAAAGATATATACAGTGAAATATGGCATGTTTTTCAAAAATCAGTGTACTTTTCATGAAATTTCAAAAGATTTGAACTTGAAACAAAGTTATTTCAGCATTCATTTAAGCTCAGTTTCATGAAATAGATTGTTTCAATCATTGACATGGGTTTCAAAACTGGTAATGATTATCATTTCAGCACAAAAGTTTCAAAAACACTCCAAAAATTGAAAAATAAACACACGAAAATTTGAAAACACACACTTTTTTTATTGTTCTATGAAAAAAACATCAAATGAAAACCCTAAACACTAAAAGTTCCCTCCCCCACACATAAATTATACAGTGTCCTCAATGAATTCAAGTTGATTTAACATGTAAGCAAAAAATGAGTCACAACATCAAGAAAGTGTGAAGGAGAGGTACAACCTGATTTATTTGCAGTGCAACATTGAGTTAACCTCCTAAGTATTGCACTTTGAAAACCTACAAATAAAAGAAGAAAAGTAAACATAAGATATTTATTAAAAGAAATGAAAATATAAATAGGATGAGAATATAAGGATAAAACTTGGTGAAATCCCCCAAGTGGGCCCTGGGTTTTGACTGCCTCCAGAGGGGCAGTTCTAATTGGTTATCCCCAATCTGATGGTGGGTGAAGTTTCTTGCTCATGAACTAACAAAAACTTTTCTTTCCAGGTTGAACTTCTTCCTTTTTCTTGAGAACACCATCGATAAAATTCACCAAGTCCACCCTCATTGTAATAAGACAAAACATTCTTGGTGGGGTTAGGACAATGAATGAGTCCTCTTCTTTCTTGGGTTCCACATGAACAACATCTTCTTTATTAAAGCATGAAGAATCAATATCAGAGTTTAATTATAGTTGAAAAAAAATTAAAGCATGAAGAATCAATATCAAATTCTTCCCTTTCAAAGTAAGTAGATTGTGTCTCATTTTCCTCCATAAAATCCACATTGATCTTATCTTGTACTCCCTCCATTAAATGTTCAACAGGTTTGAGGAGCTCTAGAAGTTCCTCCATGGATGAATATCCTTTTTCATCATCTTCCTCCAAGGAAATACATGTGTTGGATGAATCTGAAAAATTAAAATAAGGGGAGGTAATACTCAATTTAGTTTCAATAAAATCAAAAGATAATGATTTTAAGAAAAGATTGACTCTCTGATCTTGTTTGTCTTCAATTGCTTCTTCAATGGGAAGTACTTCTTGGAGTTGAATTTTCCTAGATAGCGGTAGGCAGTCAGACTCCTCTATCTTCTCTTCAAATTCCACTGCTTGGTTGGTTTCTTCCTTCAATGTTGTTGAATCATTATGAGGAATAGTTGGCTCAAGAAGTTCCTCACACTCATTCCAGAAGTTATCAAGATCTTTTTGATCTCTAATATGTATTTCTCTTGCTAAATATTCTTCATAAATCTCCTCCAACATTGATTGAGATGGGCTCAATGGATCTCCTTTTAATTTCATCAAGTCCTCCATGGGTTCTTCAACATAAAGGATTTGTGGGGTTACTTCTTCCATCAATTGTTTGAGTTCTGGTTCTTGTTCTGGCTCCATTTTTTTATCCTGGGATGCATGTGCTTGTTCTGCTATCCATTGTATTGACGTCTCTAGGTTTTGAACCATTTGACTAATTCTTTCAAATCGGGCTTCAAGATCCTTGTGAACTTCTTCTTCTTGGTGTTTCACTTTGATCATTTCTTGATAAAATTCTGTAAAATACTCCTGAAGTTCAATTAATTCTCTGGAAAATCCCTCCAACACTGGGTATTTGAGGATCTCTTTAAGGTGTTCAACGAGATCCTTGAATTCATCCTCTATGATGATTTGGATTAGAGCTCCCCGAATTTTTTTATCCAAGAAAGAAACTTTACACTCTATAGACCAAGGTGGTTCAATAATTGGTTCTTGCACTGTTGGTTAATTTTTCCCTGAATTAAAGAAATAATCATTTGAAAACAACATGCCAAAAGATTGTTTTTATTGTTTTTTTAAATTGAAAAGGTCAAATATTTACAATTAGTTTGTGGAACTACCTCCACGGCAATGGTGCCAGGTTTGACACACACCTGTAGAAGGTTGTAGAAAAACAATTATTTCCTAAGTTAAAATGTAGTAATGTGGTTGACCTAGGATGTCTCCCAAAAAGGAGTGCACACAAACAGGTTGTCACTTTAAAATGAGGGTAAAAATGTTATGCTTTTGAAATGAAATTTGAAATTCAAATGATTGAAAAACTATGATATTAAAAAGGGTGATTAGGTCGGGGACGATTTCCAAATTTTAATGCTATCCTTGTTCAATTTAATTGAAACCTCTTCTTCTTTGTTGATTAAAGTGAGTTTCCACAATTGTTTCCTCTCACTTCCTTGGTGAAATTATGATGGTGAAAGAAAACCTTACCAAGATCTCGGTTTGGTCAACTCTCCTTCCATGTGTAAATAGTTGTATTTAATATACTTAATTGAAATGGTAAATACCTGATCGGGTTCTGTTTATCCCAAAAAATCAAGAACATTCACTACACCTTTTACACATACTGACGATCATCGAGTACTTCACCACTAATCCATGGTCTATTCCATCGTATATAAACCAGAAATCAGTGGAGGGAGATTATGATTATTTTACAAAGGAAAAAATCAATAACCGAATTAATATTCAAAAATGATCTCACTTGATAATAAAATCCACTATATGAAATTGAAACAACTTTGAATAAGAAAGAAATTTATTCAATTACGTCCAAGAACTCAAGCATTACAATGTAGAAAACCAACCCTTCCCCAATCACTCCAAATGTTTACCCCACCATGGTAAGGGTACTCGAGATGAATGGGGAAGAAAAAGGCATTAAAAACTATGAAAAAGAAAAATAAATAAAAGATAAATCCTAAAAGTTCTCCTCCTTGGTGTCCCAGAAGGAATGGGATGGAGAATGGGATGATTTGAGAGGGTGGAGCTCTCCTCCTTTTATAGCTAGAATTTGTCCCCCGAATTTTGACGCATTGTAGCCCCATTAAATAACATCTTCACGGGTTGATTCCTTCTTCAATGTTGTTCATAATTACCTTGTTCGTATCTCCTCAAACTCGCAGTGGATTTAGACATTTATTCCTAGAGTTATGGCCGTTTTACTCTGAACATTTATTATTTCCAGTCAGACTCTCCAAAACACAATCCTCCAGATTAGGTTGATTTAATGACCCCATAAACGGCCACTTCACACAGCCCTTCCTTCATAAAAGACGCTCCAAAACTCTTTGTGCATCCACCCACCTAATTTAACGACATTTGGGCCTACCATGGATGATTTATGGATCCCACACCAAAACTAGGAAGAACTGCAAACATTTTTCTTTCTCCCACTTGTGAGCTTCCTTTGAGCTTCCATATGGCTGATTCATCTTTTAGTCCAAAATACTAAATTAATCCCTAGATGTTTAGAATAAGGAAAAAAATAAGTTTGCAATTTGGATAAGTGTAGATAATGTTATGGCCAAACTACAGAAATAATTTAAAATTGTTAAAAATCCAAAATGGCCAATTTTTACTATTCAGCTCAAAATAACACCATTATAATAAAAATGAAACAATTCATCTTAGAGGAACACTTTTGTGGGTTTAAAACAATGATATTCAATATAAATTAATTGAAAATATTTTCTCAATCAATTCCCTCACACTTAGCACTTGGACTCCTGGACAAGTAAAAATCAAATCAGATAAAATCCAAAACACATATCAATGAGATCTATCAAATCAATTCCAAGAAAAAAAAGATATAATGCCTCATCAAAAATAGATATTTAAAATTATCCATTTATGATTTTAATATATTTCCACTTAATTTCTTATACCATGCACACATAACACCTAGCTCACATAAAATTTCTCTCATCTCACAAATGTAAATGTTGAACAAGGCTTTTCTCATCCAAACTCACACAAGACTCACCATAGGCTTGATAAATTACTACTTCTCCACCCAATGTGATTCAAGGATATGTGTTTCTAATGAGGAATTTTCATGGTTGTTCTATGGCTTTGGTTGGTAGGATTTAGATGTTAAACATTCTGAGGCCGAAAAAGGTGGGCTTGGCTCTTTTTGAAGCAAATTTGCAAGATTCTAATTTTTACTCAAGTATGGTCTCCTTCACTTCCCCTTTGTATAAAATAGGCTCCATCAACATTCATTCATCTCAACAGAAAAAATTTCAATCCTTTCAAACATGATTTTTCTTGAAAGCTCCAGATAGGCACAACTTTCTTTTTTTACATTGGAAGCTCCAGAAAGGCACAACTTCTCTTATCATAAAAGCTCCAGAAAAGGCACAGCTTTCAACAAAATAATTTTTCAGCATCACACACATCTATTCCACAATTTTGTTTCCACCCAAAGTATAAGAAAATGAGTTAGTACACCAAAAGACATCTCCCCCCACACTTAAGTTCAACTAGATCATGAAATTTCACTTCAAGAGTAGGTAGGATAGGGAAAATTGGCTTGTAATGTGGCTAACCTAATAGGAAATTCATGGATACTAGGGAATACAATGAAGGATAAATGTAAAGGTGGGCCATAATGAAAAGGATTACTTTAAAAAGGGGGCTTCAAACCAAATAAATTCCTCAATCATTTAAAACACATGTACCCCAAACCCTCATGTTTTGAAAGGAATAAATCAAATTCTGGTTAAAGAAAGAATGGTCTGGTTCTCTCAAGAAATGAGGAGAATGAAAAGAATATGAAAATAATGGTTCAGAAGCCTCATAGGAAAGTTATTTCAAAGATATAGATAGTGAAATATGGCATGGGTTTCAAAAATCAATGTACTTTTCATGAAATTCCAAAATATTTGAACTTAAAACAAAGTTATTTCAGCATTCATTTAAGCTCAATTTCATGAAATAGATTGTTTCACTCATTGACATGGGTTTTAAAACTAGTAATGATAATCATTTCAACACAAAAGTTTTAAAAACACACCAAAAATTAAAAAATAAACACACAAAAATTTGAAAACACGCAATTTTTTTATTTTTCTATGAAAACAAACATCAAATGAAAATCCTAAACTCCAAAGGTTCCCTCCCCCACACATAAATGATGCAGTTTCCTCAATGAATTCAAGTTGATTTAATATTTAAGCCAAAAATTAATCACAACATCAAGAAAGTGTGAATTAGAGGTACAACCTGATTTATTCAAAGTGCAACTTTGAGTTAACCTCCTAAGTGTTACACTCTGAAAACCTACTAATAAAAGGACAAAAGTAAACATAAGATATTTATTAAAAGAAATAAAAATATAAATAGGATGAGAATAGAAGGATAAAAATTTGTTTAATCCCCCAAGTGGGCCCTGGGTTTTGACTGCCTTCAAAGGGGCAGTTCTAATTGGTTATCCCCAATCTGATGGTGGGTGAAGTTTCTTGCTCATGAACCAACAAAAATTTTTCTTTCCAGGGTGAACTTATTCCTTTTTCTTGAGGACACCATCGATAAAATGCACCAAGTCCACCCTCATTGTAATGAGATAGAACATGCATGGTGGGGTTAGGACGATGAATGAGTCCTCCTCTTTCTTGGGTTCCGCATGAACACCATCTTCTTTATTATCCAGTGGTTGTTGAAGGTATGATAAATCTGGGGAAAATCAAAGAGAATGTTAGAGTTTAATTCTATTTTGAAAAAAATAAAGCATGAAGAATCAATATCAAATTATTCCCTTTCAAATTATTTATCTTGTGTCTCATTTTCCTCCAGAAAATCCACTTTGATCTTCTCTTGTACTCCCTCCATTAAATGTTCAACAGGTTTGGGGAGCTCTAGATGTTCCTCCATGGATGAATATCCTTTTTCATCATCTTCCTCCACGAAAATACATGTGCTGGCTGAATCTGAAAAATTAGAAGAAGGGGAGGTAATCCTCAATTTAGTTTCAACAAAATAAAAAAGATAATGAGTTTATGAAAAGATTGACTCCCTGATCTTGTTTGGATTCAATTGCTTCTTCAATGGGAGGTGCTTCTTGGAGTTGAATTTTCCTAGATAGAGGTAGGCAGTCAGACTCCTCTATCTTCTCTTCAAATTCCACTGCTTGGTTAGTTTCTTCCATCAATGTTGTTGAATCATTATGAGGAATAGCTGGCTCAAGAAGTTCCTCACACTCATTCCAGAAGTTATTCAGATCTTTTTTATCTCCAATATGTATTTCAATTGCTAAATCTTCTTAATAAACCTCCTCCAACATTGATTGATATGGGATCAATGGATATTATTTTAATTTCATCAAGGCCTCCATGGGTTCTTCAGGTTGAAGGATCTATGGGGTTACTTCTTCCATCATTTTTTTGAGTTCTGGTTCTTGTTCTGGCTACATTTTTTGATCCTGGGATGCATGTACTTGTTCCGCTATCCAATGTATTGACGTCTCAAGTTTTTGAACCATTTGACTAATTCTTTCAAATTGGGCTTCAAGATCCTTGTGAACTTCTTGTTCTTGGTGTTTCACTTTGATCATTTCTTCATATAATTCTGGAAAATACTCATGAAGTTCAATTAATTCTCTGGCCAATCCCTCCAACACTAGGTATTCGAGGTTCTCTTTAATGTTTTCAATGAGATCCTTGAATTTATCCTCTATGATGATTTGGATTCGAGCTCCCTGAATTTTTTTATCCAAGAAAGAAACTTTATACTCTATAGACCAAGGTGATTCAAAAATTGGTTCTTGCACTGGTGGGTAATTATTCCATGAATTAAAGAAATAATCATTTGAAAACAACATGCCAAAAGATTTTTATTATTATTTTTTTTAATTGAAAAAGTCAAATATTTACAGTTAGTTTGTGGCACTACCTCCCCGGAAACGGCGCCAAGTTTGATGCACGCCTGTTGTAGGGTGTGGAAAAACAATTATTTCCTAAGTTAAAACGTAGTAATTTGGTTGACCTAGGATGTCTCCTGAAGAGGATTGCACACAAACGGTTTGTCACTTTAAAATGAGTGTAAAAATGTTGTGCTTCTGAAATGAAATTTGAAATTCAAATGATTGAAAAACTATGATATTAAAAAGGGTTATTAGGTCTGGGATGATTTCCTAATTTTAATGATATCCTTGTTCAATTTAATTCAAACCAGTTATTCTTTGTTGATTAAAGTGAGTTTCCATAATCGTTTCCTCTCACTTCCTTGGTGAAATTATGATGGTGAGAGAAAACCTTACCAAGATCTCGGTTTGGTCAACTCTCCTTCCATGTGTAAAATAGTTGTATAGAATATACTTAATTGAAATGGGAAATACTCGATCAGGTTTTGTTTATCCCAAAAAATCAAGAGCATTCACTACAACTTTTACACGTATTGACGATCGTCAAGTACTTCACCACTAATCTCTTGTCTATTCCATCGTATATAAACCAGAAATCAGTGGAGGGAGATTATGATTATTTTACCAAGGAAAAAATCAATAACGGAATTAATATTCAAGAAAGATTGCACTTTATAATAAAATTCGCTATATGAAATTGAAAACAACTTTTAAAAAGAAGGAAGTTTATTCAATTGCGTCCAAGAACTCAAGCATTACAATGTAGAACACCAACCCTTCCCCAATCACTCCAAATGTTTACCCCACCGTGGTAAGGGTAATCGAGATAAATGGGGAAGAAAATGGAATTACAAAACTATGAAAAAGAAAAATAAATAAAAGATAAATCTGAAATGTTCTCCTCCTTGGTGTCCCAGAAGGAATGGGATGGAGAATGGGATGATTTGAGAGGGTGGAGCTCTCCTCCTTTTATAGACAGAATTTTTTCCCCAAATGTTGATGCGTTGTATCCCCATTAACTGACATCTTCACGAGTTAATCCCTTCTTCAATGTTGTTCATAATTACCTTGGACGTGTCTCCTCAAAATATCAGCGGATTTGGACACGTATTCCGAGAGTTATGGCTGTTTTACTCTGAACATTTATTCTGTCCAGTCAGACTCTCCAAAACGCAATCCTACGGATTAGGGTGATTTAATGACCCCATAAACGGCCACTTCATGCGTCCATTCCTTAATAAAAGATGCTCCAAAACTCTTTTCGCGTCCACCCACCAAATATCACAACATTTTGGCTCACCGTGTATGAGTTATGGATCACACACCAAAACTAGGCAGAACTGCAAACAGTTTTCTTTCTCCCACTTGTGAGCTTCCTTTGAGCTTCCATATGGTTGATTCATCTTTTAGCCCAAAAATAGTAAATGAATCCCTAGATGTTTAGAATCTGGAAAAAAAATTAATTTTGAAATTTTGATTAGTGTAGATAATGTTATGGGAAAACTATAGAAATAATTTAAAACTGTTAAAAATCCAAAATGGCCAATTTTTATTATTCAACTCAAAATAACACCATTATCATAAAAGTGAAATAATTCATTTTAGAGGAACACTTTTCTGGGTTTAAAACAATGATATTAAATGTAAATTAGTTTAAAATATTGGATATATTGTTTAAAAATACTATTTTTTCAAATAAACTACTTTTAATGTCCTTCTTTAAAAAATAATAAAATTAATTTTATAAAAAAATTTGAATTTAAGTTGATAAAATAAACATAATTTATAGTTTATAATGTACAAATTATTTTATGGTTAATTTTTGAGATTTTTCTAAGAAACTTCAATTTTGGATGAATAGTGAAAATACTGGATTTTAATTCAAAATAGGTTTTTCATTTAATTTATTTAAAAGGATAAATTATATTTTAATTTGGTTTAAAAGTTTAATTATATTATATTTTTTTCAATTAATCCAATTTAAGTAATTGAAAAAAATTTCAAATTGAAATTGGATATAAAAACTTAGCAAACTGTTGACCATTTTTTACTATAAAAACTTTTATTGTCAACCATTCTACGATATAATTTTAAATTAATTTCTGAAACTTAAATGATTAGAATTCGGAAAAATGGATTCTATATTTGTAATCAGCATAATTCATAATGTCCAACAATGGTAAATTGGTTTTTTCTAAAATATTAGTGATGGTAATTAAAATTAATTACATCGATTAGGGTAAAATTAAGCTTAATAAGGGACTAAACCAAAACCTTAAAGATCATAATAACCTAAAAAAATTTCCCAAAAGACATTTCATGGCCATATTTCTACCATATCCTCAATTTTTATGACTTTTTTTTTTATTTTATCCACTTGAAACATGAAAACAATGGGTGGAATTCTCTCTTCAAATATTTACAAGAGCACCAATCCACCTTTCCTATAAATGGCCACCACCTATAACTCTTATTCACACCTCCCAAACCACTTAGTATCATCCAAGTTCCACCCAATACACTTATAAACCATTTTACATTCCTCATAGAAGCCTCCCCTTGGGTATAAATCTGTTCAAGGAATCCTTTTTGCACAAACCAAAAAGTGTTACTCGATTTAGAGGTAACATCTTCTCCCAAACTCCTTTTTTATTTTCTTTATCCACCCCCTCAACTCTATTTTTTCCATGATTGTATAAAAAACACTATAATAAATATAATAGGATATTTTTATTCTATGGTTCCAACCTACACTTATACATACCTCTTTCTAATTGGTAATAAACTTACTATTTACATGTCGGCAAACTACCGCCTCACTAGATGATGATTGTTCATTTTTCATTTATAGACTCTCATGGTAGAAATTATGGTGTAAAATATATTTATATATGTTTTATATTATATTAATTATATATTTAAGCTTCTTTATTCCTTTTACATCCCATATATGTTTACTCTACATTTGGTGTAATTATGATAATTTTGTTTGAGGAAGTGTAGACAACCACCCCCTCAAAGCGATGTGATTCATTCACACACTACGTGGAATATATTAAGGGTGGATTTAGTGAAATTATATGATATTTATAACATTATAATGATACTTTAATGATATTATATACATATATTTCATTTTATTTCTTTCTTTCAATACGACAATAAAAACAGAAACATCGTTCATGTGTATGTACAACTTACCGTCTCCATGAACGGTGTATTCCATTTCATACTTATATACACATATATTGGATATAAATCATATTTATATCATAGTTTATATTATGGAATTATTATATAAGTATAAGGACCAACTATATCAAAAATTAAGACACATGCAAAGAAAAAAGTTAATATTATTCAAAGTGAAACCCTAACATAGGATGCTTAACAAACAGGTAATATACAGTTGTAATTAAACATTATATGGTATTAAATATAATAATATGGTTATTTAAAAATATTTATAATAAATTTATATATATTATACAGGTGTTTTTAATGAGTATGATGAGATTCAAGACACAAGGTTAGGGGATTTCATCTCACTTTTTATTTCTCTGAGATACGTTGTTTATTCAACACTCATTCCTTTTGTGTGGTGTGTATACTACCCATAGACGTATTTAATGATTATTTTAATTAAATTTGTGGGTATTTTTGTAATGACCCAAATTTTGATTAATGGAAATCCCTCTTCACCTAATTAAATGTCTCTTTATGTAAAATGTTTATATAAAGTGTCAAATTCTTTGGTTTTATGTTAAGAATTGTGATCGTTGCTTTTATATCCATTGAACAGTGATCACATGATTAGTATAAATATAGGGCTTTAACAAACACAATTTACTAAGACAAAGGAAGCGATGGCCTCATCCAGTAGAATTGCTCCATATGAAGCCCATTTGTCAGAGCTCGGAAAAGAGGTGGCATCTTTGGGCTTCTCTCTTGACCAATTCCAAGATGAGCTTCATCATGTCAAGCTCAAATGGGACCATCTACGGGAAAAGTGGAAGTTGATAGAGATTACCA
Source organism: Viscum album (assembly GCA_963277665.1). Classification (NCBI taxonomy): domain Eukaryota; kingdom Viridiplantae; phylum Streptophyta; class Magnoliopsida; order Santalales; family Viscaceae; genus Viscum; species Viscum album. The sequence continues at coordinate 867,035,958 of OY728158.1, forward strand.
CTCAAGCGATGTTATCTGAGCCACCCCAAGAGTCTGTCACCATTGCACACCTTACCCTTAGGTCTTATGTGGCTATTTTAAGGGGTTTTGTAACAAATCGCTAGTACTATGTTCATGTATATTATTTTTTGTATGTAATAATAAATATACTTTCTTTTCATTATTGATACATTGTAAATAGTTTTTAAAGTACAAATAGTGTTTTTAGTTATTATTTAATTAAGAATTCTATTTTATTAAATTAAGGGATTTTTGAATTAAATAATATTTTAATAAAATATTATTATTATTATTATTAAATTAATTTTTATTAAATATAAGTGATCTTATAATTTTATGAATGCAATTATAATTTTTATTAAGGCTTGAAAGACATTTTTGTCAAAACCCGTGAATTTTCGATAAATGTCGGTTTTTATTTTAAAAGTGAAAATTAACATATTTATAAAATTATTTAGATAAAATAAATATTATTTCTGGAATCATGACATCAAAATTATTCAACAGTGAATTTTTCATAATTTTCCGAGACAGCCAAATTTTTGGGTAAAAATTAAATATAGTTTATATATATAATGTGTTTTATGACATCATAATGACCCAATAGTGATGTAATAAAATACTATAAGCTTTATGTTAGGCCAATATATGTTTTACCATTAAAATAATGTGATTTTTAGTTTGTTTGACTTATTTTGCAAACCATTAATGGACCACTCAAGAATTATTAAACATCTTGTCTTTTTAAATTATTTTCCATGGGAGTGTGACTCACCTCCACATAAGAAACCCCATTATTTTAAGAATTTCAGACTTTGGATTTATAAAATATATTTTTCCTCTCCCCTTTTTCCAAAAACCATGCGCAAAAACTATGAGATGATTTGTGGTTTGGATTAGTTTAATGTAAGGGGTCTCAAACCTAAATAATAAAGAATTCACTCACCTTTCCTATATAAACTCACCCAAGCTCCCACTTCCTCCTCACTCGAAGCCTTTGGAGTTAGTTAAACCTCTGCCCTAATCTCTCTATAATCCTCCCAAGGTGCCCCAATCTTCCAAGAATCCTCTCTCAAGATTCTCTCAAGCCTTTGGAAACACACTTCCAAGTAAGGGTTTTTCTTCGTTTCACTTTTTTATCCAATTTTATTAATATTGTTATGCCCTTTTAATTTCAATTATAAATGCTCGGGTATGGTTTCTCACCTCCCCCATACTGCCCTATTATTTTTTGAATGATGGGAGACCCCTTTCTCTCTCATTAAATGCCTCCCATGTACACCAGTTACTATGCTGAAATTCCGAAAGGAACTTCTCTCTCCTCATTTACATTCAAGCAATACTTTTGTATCATGAATCTAAATCCCATTATAATTGTTGGGACAAGTATTTAAATGACCCACCTTACTTTCCATTTCATTTATATATGATGAGACACCCCTTTCTTTCTCATCAACCATTTTTATGAATTCTTATATCACGTCGTTACGCTGCCGAAATTACACCGGTTTTCTAAGCCAATGCCATTGTGTAGTGAATACCATGCCCATTTCTCCATCAAGGGTATTCACCTTCATGCACATTTACTTATTGATTATAAAGTTTCATTCCACATTCCTTTGTCCTGGAATAAATTATTATGATTTATGAATCTATGTTTTATGATCCATGTGGCACACTTATGCATGAAATGAAATGTTTAAGAATGGTGTGCCCTTATAGCGCTCCAATGCATTGGGTAAAGTATAGTATCAAGATTCGTCATGTGAAATGAGTGTTGACTCATGATAATTCAAGTGCAAAGAGGGTTTACCCGTGCTTCATGTGCAATGAGGATTTACTCAAGCTCCATGTGTAATGAGCTTTGGCACATGCTAATTCCATGTTAAGTGTTGTTGCCACATTTCCATGTTTTGATTATCATGCTTTATCATGCCTTTATGTTCATGTTTCTCTTATTCTCTATTGATACTCATATTATCTAACATGTATTGTACTTCTCATGTATTCCATGTTTATTCCCTTACTGAGGTTTATAGCTCACCCCTTTTCTTATGCATGTCCTCAGGTTATCCCATGCAATGCTAAGTACGAGGGAATGTAGTGGACATGTAAAGGAAGTTTTCAATAAAGATGTTGTATTTAATGTTTTAAGTTGTTATGTAATGATCCTAATCCCCAAACACACTATACCTCTCGATCATCCATGTTGTATCAAGTGAATAGTTTATGTAATAAATCATGTTTAATTTTTTAATAAAAGCAGGTTTGTCATAGTTGGTATCAGAGGTAGGTTTAGTTATTTTTGGGATTAGGATTAGAAAACTCTAGTAATGCCTTAGAGACAAGACTATGTATAATAAAAACATCCCTAAGTTTTGGTAAGTACTGAATAAGTGGTTTATCAAAAAAAATGCATCTCTGTCTCGATACGAGCAGGTAGAGGAGGCTCTGGCACAGATGTATCCTAGGGGTAAAACATGAAAAAACCACTTTGAGCTAGACTTGAATATGAACTGGTGCACAACAACGGGCCTTGCTTCACTCTTGGTTACGACACTCCCGGGGGATATGTTTTGATAAATTCACAATCTTAGTATGAACCCTTATTAAGGGAATAAAAAAATTCCCCTAAGAATATATGTTAGAAAGTTGATCATGAAAAGCCTAGATTGAAGCCTATAGACTCATGAGTTAAGGAAATAAATGTTTATTTATAAGTCATCAACTTTTGTCTTTGGATTACCCGTTATGTGTTACCCCCCTAAATTTTTTTTATTCCAGCCAATGGCCGGTAATAGGAGGACTCGGGCTAACAACCGATGTCAAGATCTGTGTGATGACTTTACTAATGAGATGCCCAATCCAATGGGAGCGGGAATCGCGAACTTTGTCACGCTTCTCTCTCAGCTAACTCAAGATTTTAATAGAAAAACGGGTCAAGAGGAGCTTCCAAACCCCCCTAATAATTAATAATTCGCTATCGAGAGCTTCATGAGACAAAGGCCTCCTACATTTAGTGAATCATCCGATCTCATGATCTCTTAACAATGGATCAACTACATTGAAAAGATCTTCTCCTTCCTTCAATGTTCTGAACAAGAGAAGGTTCTCCTAGAAGCTTATCGTATAAAGGGTGAAGCTGATAAATGGTGGACGTTGATCCAAAATACTATGCCTGGGGAGGATATCGAGGCGTTGTAATGGAAGGATTTCCAGAAGATGTTTTTCGATAAATATTTTCCATGCACCCTCTGGCTTAAGATGGAAAGGGACTTCCTTTCCCACAAGAAAAAAAAAAAAGAAGAATCGGTTGGAGCATACGAGGAAAACTTTACAAGGCTTGCACGATACGCTTTTGGATTTTTTGTTACCCTCAAATGCAAGGTTGACCACTTCTTTGGTGGGCTAAAGCCTAGTCTGCGGAAAGCATTAGCGATCCGTGACTTCAACAGCTATGAGGAAATTGTCTGATGTGCCGTCAAGGTCGAAATGGAGATCGGGGAATCACAGGGGTATCATGGGGACAAGAAGAATAAGGTGGACTTCAATGCTGGTGGTCCGATGGATAAATCCAATGGTGCTAAGAAGATCCAACACCCTACTTTCCAAAAGTGCAGAAAGAAGCACCCTAGAAATTGCCTCAAGGGGACGAGGAAATGCTTTAGGTGTGGAAGAGAAGGGCACCTAGCTGTTAACTGTCGGCAAGAAAGACCCGTTGTTGCGAAAGAGGAGAGGAATGCTCTGTTCAAACTGCAACGTGTTGTTCATTTCTATAACTGCAAAGAACCGGGGCATCTTGAAAATCAGTTCCCTAATCCAAAGGTTTTCGGAGGCAACCAATAACCTACAAGGCAGCAAGGAAGAGATTTTGCCATCACTTCTACCGAAGTGAACCCCGACAATAAAGTGGTGACAGGTATGCTAGTTATTCATTCAAGAATAGAGAACATACTTTTTGATTCAGGTTTTACGCATTCTTTTATATCTCGAAAGTTTTGTAGAACAATCCCAGAACCACCACAAATCATGGAAGTGAAGATGTCGGTGAGTACGGAAAATGGGGAAATCATTGCATACCATGAATATAAGTCCTCCCCTATTATAATTTGTGGATTGAATTTCCTGGAAAACCTTGTCATACTCCCTCTGGTAGAATTTGATGCAATTCATGGCATGGATTGGCTTTCTTTATATAGAGCCAAAATAAATTGTTGGGAGAGGGAAATCACACTCCATATGGAGAATCGACCCCTAATTCATTACAAGTGTAAGGAGGAAGATGAATCTCCTTTAGCTCCATCATCTCAAGCATGGATATTACTACCCTATGAGCATGTGTGTCTGGCTCAGATGATTGAGTCCTAGGAAGAAACCATCCTTGAAGAAATGCCTATTGTGAGGGAATTCGCTGAAGTGTTTCCTGAGGAACTGCATGGTCTTCCTCCTAGAAGAGATGTGGAATTCTCAATTGAACTTATACCTGGGGCACTACCAATATCCAAGACTCCATATAGAATGGTTGTAGTTGATCTTGAAGAGCTAAAGAAACAACTACAGAAAAATCTGGATAAATGGTTTATACACCCAAGTGCTTCACCATGGGGGGCACCAGTCCTCTTCGTCAAGAAGAAGGATAGGTCAATGTGGATTTGCAGTAATTACCGTGAACTTAACCAAATCACGATAAAGAAAAAGTATTAACTACCATGGATCGATGACTTTTTCGATCATCTTCATGGGTCACAATACTTCTCCAAGGTAGATTTGCGGTCGGGATATTATCATGTAAGGGTGAAGAAGGAAGATTTCCCCAAGACTGCTTTTCATACAAGATACGGACACTATGAATTCCTAATAATGCCTTTCAAACTCACCAATTCTCTAGAAATATTCATGGACTTGATGAATAGAGTCTTTAGAGATTACCTAGACAAATTTTTGGTAGTCTTTATAGATGATATTCTAATATACTCCAAAACCAAGGAGGATTATGAAGAGTATTTAAGAACTGTACTGGAGACTTTGCGTAAGGAGAAGCTTTATGCAAAGTACAGAAAGTGTGAGTTCTGGTTGAAGGAAGTCTCATTCTTGGGCCATATTATCTCAAGCAATGGGATATCTATGGATCCTTCCAAAACAGATGCAATTGAGGGATGGCCGAGGCCAACATCGGTAACGGATATCTGTAGCTTCTTGGGGTTAGCTGGATATTATCGATGATTTGTAAGAAATTTCTCATGATTTTCCAACCCTCTTACCAAGATAACTCGAAAGGGAGTAAAATTTTCTCAGAGTGATGAATGCGAAGAAAGCTTCAAGGAGTTGAAAAGGAGTCTTATCATTATGCCCGTGCTCACATTACCCACAAGGGGGGAAATATTTGTGGTATTCAGTGATTCTTCGAAGAAGGGCTTAGGCTGTGTGCTGATGCAGAATGATAAAGTGATATCCTATGCCTCAAGGTAGTTAAAAATCCATGAGAGAAACTATCCAATGCATGATCTGGAGTTGGCGACGGTGATCTTTTCCTTGAAAATCTGGTGGGATTATCTCTATGGGGAGAAATGTGAGATATATACTAACCACAAGAGTCTTAAATATATATTCACATAGAAAGAGCATAATATGCACCAGAGAAGATGGATAGAGCTCATCAAGGATTATGACTGTTCAATACATTACCACCCTGGGAAAGCGAACAAGGTGGCAGATGCCCTAAGTAGAAAGGACCTAGAAATTCTATCAATGATGAGAATTGAGAAGGATCCAATCTTCGTAGACTTGATGAAGATGAAAATGGGAATCATAAAGAAGGTAGCATCATCAATCCTTTCACAAATGATTGCTCAACTGTCTCTTTTGGAAAGGTTAAAGGATGATCAAAAATATGATGTGGGAATTCAAGAAAAAGTGGAAGCTATCAAAAAAGGGAAATACTCAGAGTTTAATGTTAATGAAGAAGGAATTGTGCAATTTGGGAAAAGAATATGTGTTCCATGAAGTCTGGAGCTGAAGAAGGAACTTTTGGATGATGCACATAGTTCAAATTTCTCTATTCACCTAGGGAGCACAAAGATGTATCGAGATCTCTGAGAAAACATTTGGTGGGATAATATGAAGAAGGAAATCGCTGAATATACATCAAAGTGCCTAGTGTGACAGCAAGTGAAGGCAGAGAGGAAGAAGTCTAAGGGGATGATACAATCATTTCCCATACCAGAATAGGAATGGGAGAACATCACCATGGACTTTGTCACTAGACTTCCGAGGACATCCAAAGGCAACAATGCAATCTAGGTTGTGGTGGATCGTCTTACAATGACTGCACACTTCATTGCTATTCAGTAGGATTTCTCATTGGATCAACTGGCACGGGTATATATATCAGGGAAGTGGTAAGGATGCATGGAGTACCACTATCTATTGTGTCTAACAGAGATCCCAGATTCACCTCTATGTTTTGGAAGAGTCTTCAACATGCTCTGAATACTGAACTGAACTTCAGTATAGCCTATCATCCTCAAACTGATGGCCAATCCGAACGTACTATCCAAACACTTGAGGACATGTTGAGAGTGTGCTCAATGGAATTTAAAGGAGGATGGGATCAACATATTCCTCTTGTTGAGTTCTATAAAAATAACAGTTTCAACTTGAGCATCCAAATGGCACCATATGAAGTCTCGTATGACAAAAGGTGTAGAACACCGGCATGTTGGGATGAGGTCAGTGAACTTAAGCTGCTAGGACCAGAAATGGTCGAGGAAATGGTGGAGAAAGTGAAAACTCATTCAGAAGCATATCAAGGCAGCCCAGAATCAACAGAAGAGTTATGAAGATAATTGTTGAAGAGACCTTGAGTTTAAAGTTGGAGACATTTTTTTTCTACGCATATCTCTGTGGAAGAAGTTCATGAGGTTTGGAAATAAAGGGAAGTTAAGCCCAAGGTACATCGGCCCCTTCAATATTCTTGATCGTGTTGGGGTTGTGGCCTATCAACTAGCACTTCCACCAACCATGGCCAAAGTACATGATGTCTTTCATGTATCCCTATTAACGAAGTACATACTGGACCCATCACATGTACTCTCTTCTGAGGGGGTACAGTTGGAGGATGATATTTCTTATAATTAGAAACTAGTGATGATCTTAGATCATAGAGAAAAAGTTCTACGAAATAAGATAATTCCCCTCGTCAAGGTGTTGTGGTGAAACCACAAGTTGGAAGAAGCGACTTGGGAATCGGAGGAAATGATGAAGCTGAGTTACCCACATCTATTTTAGTGTGGAAAAAGGAAATTTTGAGGGAAAAATTTCTTAAGGGGTGAATATTGTAATGACCCAAAGTTTCATTAATGTAAATCCCTCTTGATCTAATTAAATGTCTCTTTATGTAAAATGTTTATATAAAGTGTCAACTTATTTCGTTTTATGTTATTAATTGTGGCCTTTGCATTTATAGCTGTTGAATAGTGATCACATGAATAGTATAAATATAGGCCTTTAACAAACCCAATTTACTCAGACAAAGGAAGTGATGGAATCATCCAGTAGAATTGCTCTATACAAAGCCCATTTGTCAGAGCTTAGAAAAGAGGTGGCATCTTTGGGCTTCTCTCTTATCCAAGCCCAAGATGATCTTCATCATGTCAATCTTGAAAGGTACCCTCTACGGGAAAAGTGGAAGTTGATAGAGTTTACCACTCGAGTGATGTTATCCGAGCCACCCTAAGAGTCTGTCATCATCGCACACCTTACCCTTAGGTCTTATGCGACTGTTTTAAGGGATTATGTAACAAATATCTAGTACTATGTTCATGTACATTATTTTTTGTATATAATAATGAATATACTTTCTTGTCATTATTGATACATTGTAAATAGTTTTTAAAGTGTAAATAGTGTTTTTATTTATTAATTAATTAAAAATTATATTTGATTAAATTAAGGGATTTTTGAATTAAATAATATTTTAATAAAATATTATTATTATTAAATTAATTTTTATAAAATATAATTTATCATATAATTTTATGAATGCAATTGTAATTTTAATTAAGGCTTGAAAGCCATTTTTGTCAAAACCTGGGAATTTTCGATAAATGTCAGTTTTTATTTTAAAAATTAAAATTAAAATATTTAGAAAATTATTTACATAAAATAAATATTATTTATGGAATCAAGACATAGAAATTATCCAATGGTGAATTTTTCATAATTTTCTGAGATAGTCAAATTTTTGGGTAAAAATTAAATACCGTTTAAATATATATTGTGTTTTATGACATCATCATGACCCAATAGTGATGTAATAAAATACTATAAGATTTATTTTCGGCCAATATATATTTTACCAATTAAAATAATGTTATTTTGAGTTTGTTTGACGTATTTTACAAAGCATTAATGGACCCCTCAAGACTTATTAAACATCTTGTCTTTTTAAATTATTTTCCATGGGAGTGTGACTCACATCCACATAAGAAATCCCATTATTTTAAGAAGTTATAACTTTGGCCTTATAAAATATTGTTTTCCTCTCACCTTTTCCAAAATTCATGGGCAAAAACCATGAGCTGATTTGTGGTTTGGATTAGTTTAATGTAAGGGGTCCCAAACCTAAATAATAAAGATTTCACTCACCTTTCCTATATAAACTCACCCAAGCTCCCAATTCCTCCTCACTCAAAGCCTTTTTAGTTCATCCAACCTCTTCCCTACTCTCTCTAGAATCCTCCCAAGGTGCCCCAAGCTCCCAAGAAGCCTCTCTCAAGCCTCTCTCAAGCCTCTCTCAAGCCTTTGGAAGCACACTTCCAAGTAAGGGTTTTCTTCCTTTCACTTTTTTGTTCAATTTTCTTAATATTGTTATTCCCTTTTAATTTCAATGATAAATGCTAGAATCTGGTTTTTCACCTCCCCCATACTTCCCTCTTATTTTTTTAATGATGGGATACCCCTTTATCTCTCATTAAATGCCTCCCATGTACACCCGTTACTATGCCGAAATTCCGAAAGGAACTTCTCTCTCCTCATTTACATTCAAGCAATACTTTTGTATCATGAATCTAAATTCCATTACATTTGTTGGGAAATGTATCTATATTACCCCCCTTATTGTCCATTTCATGTAGATATGATGAGACACCCCTTTCTCTCTCATTAACCATTTTTATGAATTCTTATATCACGCCGTTACGCTGCCGAAATTGCACCGATTTTCTAAGCCAATGCCATTGTGTAGTGAATACCATGCCCATTTCTCCATCAAGGGTATTCACCTTCATGAACATTTACTTATTTATTATAAAGTTTCATTCCACATTCCTTTGTCATGGAAAAAATTATTATGTTTTTTGAATCCATGTTTTATGATCCATGTGGCACACTTATGCATGAAATGAAATGTTTAAGAAGGGTGTTCCCTTATAGCGCTCCAATGCATTAGGTAAAGTATAGTATCATGATACATCATGTGCAATGAGTGTTGACTCGTTCTAATTCAAGTGCAATGAGGGTTTACTCGTGCTTCATGTGCAATGTGGATTTACTCATTCTCCCTGTGTAATTATCCCTGGCTCATGCTAATTCCATGTTAAGTGTTGTTTCCACATTTCCATGTTATGATTATCATGCTTTATCATGCCTTTATGTTCATGTTTCTCTTATGATCTATTGATATGCCTATTGTCTAACATGTATTTTACTCCTCATGTATTCCATGTTTATTCCCTTACTGGAATTTATAGCTCACCCCTTTTCTTATGCATGTCCTCAGGTTATCCCATGAAATGCTAAGTACGAGGGAATGTAGTGGTCATGTAAAGGAAGTTTTCAATAAAGATGTTGTATTTAATGTTTTAAGTTGTTATGTAATGATCCTAAGCCCCAAAGACACTAGGCCTCTCGATCATCCATGTTGTATCAAGTGAATAGTTTATGTAATAAATTAGGTTTAAGTTTGTAATAAAAGCAGGGTTGTTATAATTTTCATATCCATTATATGATATTTATTTAATGGTATTAAATTTTTAAAAGTTACCTTATCTTTAAGACAGTTTTGTCACAATTTACCTTCTTTGAGACACATGTATTTTTATGCACCAACATTATTTTTCACGGTGTATGTACTCACATTTGACATGTTAAATCATGAAACCACTTATTTTAATTATATTTTAAACTTAATGTAATTTCATTTTCTTACATGGAAATTATGATCCCATGTTACCAAGTTAGGAGAGTTTATTGAAACAATCTCATCATTCTTCAAGATTGTTTATGTTTATGCTTCATTTGATGAAATATTATGATGCATCCCTCAATAACACTCATTACTTTACTTATGATATGTTTATTCAAGATATATTCATGTATTATTACCATTTTTACACTCTTTTTTACTTAAGATATTTAAGAAAATTATTTTAAGAAAGTCTGACCATATTTCTCTCTTCAGTCGGAATTCTGTTTTATTTCACAATCCATGTTTTTTAAAATGTTTTCAAATGATCCTTTAAGATCCTTTTCAAGGAAAAAGTATTTTAAAATTGTTTTATTGATTCAATTATTCCTTTATATATTTTCAAATCTATTTTCAAAGAAAATATTTTCATAAGGTTTTATGATTTAAAAATAAATTTTCAAAGAACAAAAGATATTTTTCTCCAGTAATGTTTTCAAAGATCTTTTAAAATTGTTTCCCATATAAGATAACATACTTTAGAGTTACTCTTTTTTTTATGGTGAAATTAATCAATCTTTCCATTCATATTCTTACTCTAAATGGATTATCTTTTGATGTCATGGTTTCTATGAAACTAAATTCTATTTCATAGGTTATATGTTTTTGAAACCCACTTCTTTTCACGGGTTATGTTTATGATGAAATTATTATGAAACCTATTTTTTACATTTTTTATGATTTGATTAGATATTTATAATACCCATTTCATTTCATGGTTAATGATCTAATTTTTTACAATAATATGGCACATGTATGTATGATTCCATTATGATACTGGTGGGACCTATACCTCCCTCCAATGAATTGGGTAATGATTTATATATCATGAGATAAACATGGATGGAATGAGAAATTAAATCAGTTTAGTATTACAAGGCTAGAATGGGGAGTAAACACAGTTTAGTAATACAGTGGTGGAATGGGGAGTGAACTTGGTTCAGTAAAGGACTTTTTCAACTAAGATGGTCTATGAACCAACACCTTGACTACTATAGAAATCATGATATATGCTTATGTGTCTACCAAAATTCCATGTTTTATTTATATGTTATGATTTCATGGCATATATTCTTTAGTTCATTATGATTCTTGTATTATGAACTACCAATATTTATTACATTATTCATGTATATGATCTTTATATGTAGGGTATGATCTTTTATCTTTATGATCATGTTATCATACCTTTATACTCATGATTATGCTTATATATCATCCTTGTTTACCATTACTAATCTTCTAAGATCACCCTCTTTTATTTTTCCTTCCCCCCAGGTTATGAATATTTGTATTATGTCTAATGTGTCTAAAAATGGTTCTAGTCAACAAGAACCTAGTGGGTGATAATATGGATCATTTATATACCATTGTTTATGTTTCCATGTTTTATAAGGCACTAGACTAATACTGTCTTTGGGAATCTATTTTTGTAATGTTTTATGTATTCCTAAAATGTTCTGTAATGTTAATGTATAAAAATAGAGGGTATCTGTAGGTTTAAATGTTGGATTTGTTCCATGGCATCAATGACGCTATGTTCTGAGGAATAAATAAACATCAGAATCTGGGTGTAAGTTAGAAATACATAAACTATTTAATAATAATTAATCTAGAATTTCTAAATTAAACCCCCTAGTACCTCCATTATCCATATATAATACAACTAAATAATTACTCATTTTCACCAAAATATAAGATTTAATCATTTGAACGTGCATGAATATTATGATAACTGAGACTCAAATTACAAACCAACCTCTTAATCTCATATAAATTTATGGGAAACACATTTCCCTCTGGTAATAGTGATTTAACCAAAGAGAAAATCTAATAAAAATAATTATTTTAAATTATGGTATCCAATTTAATAGCTATAAATTTTATAGCCACTTCAAATTTTCTTATCTTATAACCAGGATATAATAAATCCCCAACATACTTCATCAACTCATAAAATTGAGATGGTTTTAACTCATGAGTGAAATCAATATCATTATGAGTTTTAGTTTTTTGGAAAGACAGACCATCAAAATCATGTACTAAATTTTCAAACATTGATGGATTGGGAACCAAATTATTAATATCTTCTTTGGAACTATGTTCAGCATGTTTCTACTAAAAAACATAAACTTTTCAAAAATCAAAACACAATAGATGACCTCCAACATTGTCAAATGTGTCAAACCTCCTCTAGTCATATTTTTTATATGGACACTTAAATGTCCGTTCTAAACCAAATTATAGGTGTGATGATGAAAATCATGAAAAAGATTCAACAACTTCAATATATACATGATTTATACAAAAACAGTTTGGATTCTTATGATGATTTATCCAAACATGATCATGTAATAATGATTGTTATCCACTTCCTTATTCTATATTACAATAAATAATAGAAAATAAAATAATTTCTATGATTAAAATTCTATAATAATAATGCAATAAAAAATATTAAAAAAATAAAAAAATATAATTTACTTGTAAATATTATCCATTTTATCTATTTACCACGTTTTTACTAATTATTGTTGATTTTAACAAATTTCCATTAATTACTACTATTTACAAGTAAATTTAACTAATTAAAAATAATTTTTACTAATTAATATTATTTTTAAAAACCACTTATAATTATTGTATATTACTATTATTTGTGGAAAATTATTATTAATTATCGATAATTTAAATAAATTATCATCAATTTATACTAAGTGCCACAAATCTTTATAAATTTTTGCAAAGTATTTCAATGTACCACTAATTATTACTAATTGTCTCTAATTTTTTTCTAATTACCCCTAATTATTACTAAATACAGCTAATTTTATGTAATTATTTCCAATTATTACCATGTTTCACCAATTATTACTAAGTGTTTCCTTTTTTTACTAAGTGCTTCTAATTATTACTAATTATTGCTATTTATTACTAATTATCGCTGATAATTACTAAGCATCGCTATTTTTTACTAATTTCTTCTAAGTGTTGTCGATATTTACAAAGTTATGCTACGTACCGCTACTTTTTAGTAATTTTCACTAATTATTAGTAATTACCATTAATTTTTAGTAATTTCCACTAATTTTTATTAACTACCGCTAATTTCATGAAATTAATGATTTGTTTACTAAGTTCCACTAATTTCTACTTAGTGGTACTAATTTTTACTGTGTTCTGCTAATTATTACTTAGTGCCAATAATTTTTACATAATGCCACTAATTTTCATAATGTGTCACTAAGTACCACTAATTATTACTAATTACCTCTAATTTTTACTAATTACTGATAATTTTATATAAGTACTACTAATTTTCACTAAGTACCACTAATTTTTACTATGTGCCACTAATTTTTACAATGAGCCGATAATTTTTATTATGTGTCACTAATTTTTTGTAATTTTTACTATTTTTTATTAATTACCGCTAATTTTTAAAAAAATTACTAATTACTCCAAATTATTACTAAATATTGCTAATTATTACTTATTGTCGCTCATTATTACTATGTGCTGCTAAATTTTCCTAATTTCCTCAAATTTTTACTAAGTACTTCTAATTATTACTAATCGTCTCTTATTAGTACTAAGTGCCACTATTTTTTCCTCATTACAACTAATTTTTAATAAGTGCCTTTAATTTTTACTAATTAAAACTAATTATTTTTAATTGCCCCAAATTATTAGTAATTATCACTAATCTTATTAATTACCTCTAATTACCACTAATTTTTAGTAATTGCTACAAATTGCCACTAATTATTAATAGTTGACTCTAATTTTTACTAAGTGCTAATAATTTTCATTATGTGCTGCAACTTTTTACTAAGTGCATCTAGTTTTTACTAATTCTGTCTATTTTTTTACTAATTACCACTAGTTTTTACTAATTACCAATAATTTTTACTAATTACCTCTAATTTTTACTAGTTACCACTAATTACTATTAATTTTTACTAAGAATTTCTAATTATTTCTATTTTTTGAAATTATCTCTAATTTTTACTAATTACAGCTATTTTTTATTAATTAACTTTAATTATCGCTAATTTTAATAATTATCACTGATATTTAGTAATTATCACTGGTTTCTAATAATTAGTGGTTATTTATAATAATTGCAGCTCATTTGTAATAGTTACCACTCCTTTTTAATATTTATCATTGATTTTTACTGATTTTTGCTAATTTGTACTCATTACTACAAATTTCTACTAAATATTTTATAATTATTAATATTTTCCATTAATTATTAAAAAATAGTATTAATTTCTAAAGATTGTTAATTACTAATTATAGTTTATTAATATAAATTTATTTTAAAAATTATCATTTATTATAAAGATCTATAAATTATTACTAAGTTCTATTAATTGTCTCTCATTTCCTTTAATTTTAACTAATTGTCGCTTATTACTGATAATTTTTACTAATTACCATTTTCTGTACCAACTATCACCAATTTCTAATAATTACCGCTAATTTCTTATATTTTTTTTGCTAATTTCTAATAATTATTGTAAATTAATAATAACTAAAACAACATACTAAAAATTAAAAATAATAACTACTAATTTAAACATATTATTTTTTAATAAAACAATTATTAATAACTACAATTAAATAATTTTAATTAAAAATAATTATTACTACATAAATCTAATTAGTGAAAAAATAAATAAATAACTTAAATAAAAACTAATTATGGTTAACTAATAATAATTATCACCAATATAAAATTAAAAATAATTAAAAATTAAAACATTAAATAAATTTCTTAAAACTGAACTTTTGGTCGGATGCAAAGCCAAAAATTTTCTTCCCTATAAAATTGAAAACTTTCAAAAATATAAGGAGAAAAAGAGGAGAGTGGTAAAAGGGAAAAGAGGAAGAGGAGTATAATGTGAAAAAAATGGGGGAAATATATATATAATAGATAATTTTTTATAGTACTATTTGTGATGGGTCCCATCACAAATAGTACCCACCATAAATAATCATGTTGGCGGTAAAAAAAGTTATTTTTTGATGGGTCCAATCATAAATAACCTTCTGTTGACAGTTTATTTGAGAATATAATTAAATCCCATCACAAATAACTAACTATGAGAAAGGTTTTTGTGAATTGTGTCCTCGCAAATACTATTATACAGACATCTTATTTGTGATGGGAAATAAATCTCTTTGCAAATAATAATACAACGGGAAGGTAATTGTGACAGAAGTATATTCTCATCACAAATACATTTCCCACAGTTTGGCATTAAAACCATGATAATGGTATTTACGACATGAAATTTTTCCCATCGCGGGTAGTTATTTATGAATGACTATTTGTGAAGAGATTTGTTTCCTATCACAGATTTTCCTTATCAATGGACTATTTTCAATGGGTGATGGGCCCATCATAAATAACCTGACGTAAGTTCCCATTTTTCCTATAGTGGTTGGTTAGATCATTATATATACCCTGATGAATCAGTAGTTCTTACGAGACAAACTAGTTTTGGGTATTTGGTGTATCCCATCCCTAATATGCGTGATATCTCTCCACATGGATTGAAGGTTTGATAAAAACGTAATCAATTATACATTACATCATTATAAACTCATTTTTTATTATCCAGTTGAGTAATTATATAAATTTTTATATTATATATATATATATATATTACAGTCATGTTATTAGTTATAGGTAATTATTTTATTATTATTATAACAATATTTTGTATGTATTATTTATTTTATGTTAACCTCCACATTATATTAAACCTATGGAGCATCTGAGCTCACTATTTTATTTTTTTTCTCTTAATCCATGAATCCAAGGATATTACATTATTGGATCCAAAGTTAATCTTGGAAGAATAATAATACTTCCCTAAATATTATGATAAATTTTATTATTCTGAATTTAACAGATGTATCATGTGTGTATCTAATCTTTTAAGAAAAATAAATTGTTAGATCTCATGTAATGTGATCTCTTCTATAATATTCCAATATAATAAAATAACTAATAGCTCCTTATTGTTATTATTAGGGTGTTACAAATTTTTTCACTTTCTATGACCTAAATAAAAAGTAACACATTTGGGAAAATTTTACAAGGTTCACCACTAAAACATAATGGTTGTATCATTATCAAGATCTATAAAACACGATATCGTAAGATCCACTAGTAATCCCACATATAAAAAATATGGTTTTATCCTTGACTTCATGTAACATAAAAAAAATGTCTCCAAACTGATGTATTGTCCTCCGACATAACAAAACAAAATTTCATTCAATTAAATAGAAAAACAATATTAAACCTCCAATAATAGATTCAATTTCATATAAATGATTACAAACTTCTCTTTTATTCATCACACAAAGATCATTTTATGAAACAATGAGTGATTATTATCTTTGGAAAAAGAATTTACAACTTTTCTTCATTATTTATCCTTGATGAAAGTCTAATATCTAAACATTTAAAAAATAAGAATAAAATCAATATTTCTCTTCATGTACCAAATAATCATTCATCATGTTCAATAACATCATCAATATTCTAATCATAGTAATCATAATTTTCGAAAGGGGTTTTAGAATACCTTATACCCTTCTTATTCCTATTATGTGTCTATTTCTTCCTCGACCTCTATTACACACTCTTTAATTAATACAACCACTCACTTATCTATTTTCATATAAATTGAATAATAGCCTTTAATTTACTTTCAATAGATGCTTTATTGTAAATTTTAATGTTCAAGGATAATTTCCATTTTTAATATTTCTCACTTTAATTTGATCATTTAGACCACTAAAGATAATATAATCACCCTTTAAGTGTTTTAAAAACCTAAAATACTAAATTTGGGTAGCCATAGATTTATCTATGAAGCCACATCATTAATATAATTCTATCTAAAACATCGAACCAATCAGGGAATGAAAATTTCAATTAAGAAATGACCAGTGTATTAAAATATGATAGTGTTGTTCACTTTTCAACCCAAGGAATTATTATACAACCACCAAAAATATAGTTATCAACCTCCTAAATCATAATAGAGTGGCCTTTAATATTGTAGTATGATCTCTTAGATCTCCCAATCTATAGAACAAATTAATTTTAAAAGTGACATGAATTGTAGTATAACTAATGACTCCATGATGCATCAATCCTCTTTTTGGACACAATCATGTTTCCAACACCAAATAGTGTGTCCATAAAAATTAATTGCAATCTAATTTTTGTGTTGTCTCTATGAGAGGAAGTTTTTTATCAAACTTCATTTCATTAAAAAATTAAATTATGGTTTAATAACAATCATAGTAGAATGAATGGTTTTGTTATCATTATAATTTTATTCATTTACATGCATGTAATGGTGAAAAGGTCATCCATATAGCGTGATAACTTATTTTTACTCAAACAATTATCCTATATAGTATGTGGAACATATAAATTATAGTTATATAGGACTTGAAATCGTTGATTTATTTATACATTATCTCTAGATTACACCTATATAAGGTTCTGATCTTTAAGGTTAATATTAAATATATAAATCCTACTTTAATTTTCTATTACATAAAAACTGTTATTTCAAAAAAAAAAATTACATACCCAGTATAAAATATGGTTTACTCATATATTGAAAATTTAACATCTCCAAACTACTCCGATCAATATCAAACTACATTCAATCATTTTCAACCTCATAAATGACCATAAAAATATAAATCTTCTAAATTAATTTGGCATTGAATGTGATACATGTGTCGAAATTTATATTTATGTTTCAAAAAAGAAAAAATCAACAAGTAAAATCACCTCCAATTCAATATAATACTCATTTATTTTAAAATAAAAATATTTTAGGGTAAACATTAACCCTTTTAGTCATCCCAGTCACAGTATCATCCACTACTTATTCTCAATAAAAATTATTTATGATACCATCCTTATCAAAACCTTGGATATGTTCCTTGTGTTATTATATTGAATTTATGATGATATATGTGTTATAATTCATAAAACTTATATTTTATTAAAATATATTATAATTTTGATCAACGCGTCAAGTACATGGTCACATGGATGATTTTAATTAACTCATAACCTGGAAGATGTGGGGTTTCATACCCATATATTCATATTAATTCAAATTTATATATTATTTAATAATTTTTTTAAATTCATAATTCTAGTGAATATTTATTAAATTATTTTAATACTATTATTTTGTCTCTCATAATAATTAATATAAACTTTTATATTCACACACAATTTTTTTGGAAAGAATCATTTATAATGAAATTATAATCTATCATTATATTTTTATATGTTAAATTAAACTTCCTAGTTTGAAATGGGGAAATTAAATTGCTCAATTATTTATAATGATTTAAATTAGAACATAAATTTAATATGAATATTCCTTATTTTCTTTATCTCGTAGTCATGAACCAAGTATTTTATATTCGAGGAAATTTCATTGAATCATGTTTTTTCCAATAGTACCTCCACAATAAACAAAATCGGGATCCCGAAGAAGGTTAAGAATTTATATTAGACCTAAATCAAAAAAACAATATAATGAATCATCATATTATCAAACATTATTTAATTATAAAACAATTTATTTATTTTAATTTTTATGAAAAAATGTTCCTTTCATTAATGGGTAAAAAAACACCGCATATGTGCCATTTAAAATATATATTTTTTTTAAATTCATATCTTGAAAGTTGGATTTGTTTACAAACTTTTCATAGGCGCATAGTCGAATTCATTACTAGTAGATTTTTCAATAGAATTATGTTCTATGAAATTTTATAATTTATATGATGAATTGTTAATGCATGGTCTTAGTACTATTCATTTCAAACTATGAACCATTTTAAAATCACTCAAAACATAATTTTTCGAATCTAAATTTCTTTATTATTGATTTTAATATTTGATAAGTTATGTTTGGATATATGTAGTGATTTAAATACTTATATAGTTTATGAGTGTAGTTTTTATTATTTTTATAATTTTTTTGATTCATATTTTTATTATGATGTTAATTTCATTTTGAGTGGTTTTTCATTTTATACTGATTTTTTTCATAGATTTATTTCTTAATAAAAATGGGGTATTAAATAAGTATTATGTCTCTTCACCCCAAAAATTCTACACATGACCTAAGGGATATGTCCAAAGAGTGGATCCATCATCTATTGTCCTCAAATAAATATTTAATTATGTGATGATCATGTAGTTTCTTCTCCTTTATTCTTATTTCTATATTATTCTTATTATTCTCTATCCAATTCATCCTTTATCCTCCTCTAACATTAAAATTTATACACTATGTTTTATGAAAATATAGTGGATTCAATATATGAAGGTAAAACACTTGGATTTGATATGTATTATGATAATTATGGTTATAAAAGTCTTAAATGGGTTAAATATACCTCAATTGTGGCTATGATGTAATCAAAAAGATTCATGGGTAATTTTTTCTTATTCACAGAAAAAAAAATTATATATTTCTTGTGTATGTATTATGATTATAAATTTATTATGATGTTTATGGTATATTTATTTGTCTTACAAAACATAATTTTCTCAAGATATTTTCAAGTACCATTTATGTTTAAAATTATATTATTTATCCACTATTTTAACATAGATATTTATGATTGATTATTTATTGACTTCTTTAAGAATTATTTGTTTTATTTATATGTTTATAAATCAATTTCTAAGAGAATAAAATTTTTGTTTAACTAATATTTTTTATATTGATTACATAGATATTTTATTCAACAAACTCATCACTTGTATTTCTATGCTTTAAACATGTAAGTTAAATTTATGTATTGTCAATAGTACCTAAATTGGACTTAAAAAGTATTATTTGATGTCAATTTTATTTTAAATATATTTTTATTAGTGTACAATATAGTTAACCAATTATTGACCTTGTTTTACTTATGATAAAAGTATTGTTATTATATTTTTCTATGTTAGTGACTCACTGTTGGTTAATATTTTAAATATAGACAGTATTATCCATTAGATTTCAGGTAAAGTGATTTCATATCCTCAAATTGGGGTTTTTCTATTAAGGATGTTTTGGGTGGTCAGAAGTTATGTTTTTATTAATGTTTTTATTATGTTCTATATCATTGAAACATCATCGGATGGTAGGTCATAGTGAAAACTTTTCAAATAAATACTACACTAGTTAGGCCTAGATTTTTTATTCTAGTTAGGTACCACTGATCCTGCCTAAATAATGTGAGTTTTGGGAGTAGGTTGAATCATATTTCTTCTAGAAGGGTGGTTCCTAATATTGGAATTATAGATTTTGTCACTAGATCCTCTTTCCTATGTTTAAGACGACATAGACATTTATTTTAATTGGTATATGTAAATTTTTTCATTTAATTATATAGAATGTTATATGTTATTGAGATTGTATATTATTTTAATTTTTAATGTTATTATATGTTTTATTTTTTTATTTTAATTATCTATTTCCCACTGAGTATGATAGGTCAAATATGTTGACATTTCACAAAAGATTATTGGATGAAGTCTTTCTATATTTTAATTAAATAAAAATGGTTGACATAATTCAAACCATTATCATTGATAAAATTGAGATTATGCCTCACTAATGTGTTTTAGAATTCACATT
The DNA here is from genome assembly GCA_963277665.1 of Viscum album. Lineage (NCBI taxonomy): Eukaryota > Viridiplantae > Streptophyta > Magnoliopsida > Santalales > Viscaceae > Viscum > Viscum album. Next base: position 867,056,904 of record OY728158.1, read on the forward strand.
GGGCATTGAAAAAGTCAATTTTTGTATCGAGTGTTTGTATATGGGTTTTTTATAACATAATGCTATTAGAGAGGTGTTGAGTATAGGGGTTTGTACTAGGTATAGATAAATGAGTTTCAAAACTTGATATGTATAATACTAAATACATATATTGAATATCATCAGTAATGAAACTTGAATTATTGGTGAAGTCTAGGGTTGTGAGATTACAGTGAACAGATGAATGGGTAGTTTACTTATTTATTTTTTAATTTTTCTTCTTGTGAGGTGAAATTCATATTAACATATATGGAATGAAATTTTATTTTATGTCTTATAAGTTATGGATTGTTAAACTTAATTATATACATAATAATATATATCTTTCATTTTCAAAATTATATTTCACTCATACCCCTCATGGGTCATTAGTTAAACTATGAATGATCCTTAATACCCACCTCAAATATCAAAAATATTAGTCAGTAGAAATGAGGCTCTAAAAATAAAATATAGTAGGAAAAAACTACTTAATTTCATAAAAGAAAATAAAAATTCAATTATTAGTTGAACGTTATATGTAAAAAAACCAAAAATATAATTAAATACTAAAAATCATGTAATTTCATACAAAAAAATGTAATATAACAACTAAAAAGACAATAAAAATATCTAAATCTCCAAATAAATTTATAAAGGATTATTCCCTTATCTTCCAGTCACTATGTCATAAGCTATAAATATCCAATTCCGTCTATGATACCATCCTATAAATGTCAAAAATTGATGTAGGGTTAGACCTAAAAATATACTCATTAGGTTCATCCCCCAAAACTCACATGCTAATGTGGAATAATTATACTAAATATTCTATGATTGAACTATGATTTTAATGTGTCATACCATACCATGTCATTTACGATCTCGCCTCACCAAAAACACACTATTAAAATCCAAGTATAGTATATGTGTAATTAATCTAAAAAATATGTATTTAAATGTTACCATAGCCAAATTACCTAAATATCATGTCACACTTAAACCCCGAAGGCATGAAATATAGTTCTCCATTCCTTTCTCATATCAATTTACCACTTTTTATTATATTTTAAACCAAAGAATACCATTTTATAATCCCAGTAAAACTAATAACACAACCAAAACAGAAACCATATCCATATCGAATGTAAATGGGAGATAAAGAGAGGGGGAGTATTTAACCATTATTGGGATTCAAATATTACAAAAAACTCATTATAAATCCATTATGATTTCTTGATCAGGTTTTAGTTCCTAGAAAAAAATCATATAATGATATATACATTACTCACAAATAAAATCCTAGTGTTTACATCATATCAATGAAACCACTACAACCCTTAAATTGAAGATATCATCTCTGTTAACATTCTCCCACATCTATTTATAAGAACTAAAAATAATTAAACATAATAACCACACAATTCATTTAAATGTTTTTCCTAAATCACTTCTTTAACATAAAATTCAATTTCCAATTTCCACATATTAGCTACCACGTCAAAATACTTCAACACATATCCCATCCCATCTCACTTATTTTGTACATCTATTTTTGCATCCATATCTCATGTAATCTAACATTATCTATTTAACAATACTATATATGGTACCCTACTATGTTAATTTCATATTACCACACAATAATAAATATTAAATAACTATTATAATATAAAATTTCTTATATATAATTAAAAGATCAAAATAATAATATATCACTTATACAACATAAATTTTAAATTCCTTAAAATTTTCAATTTATAATATATAATAAATCATTTTTTATAATATATCTAAATAATATAAATCATGACAATCCTAAATTAAAAATATTAAATCATTGAGTTTAATTAAATCTCCTTCCTCAAATGAATGGTCAAATTATCATTCCATTAATTAACAATGTTTTAACCTTGAATCCAATAACCTAAAGTTGGTGATTACATTATTACATTGGTATAAGATACTAGGGATCATATAATTATGGGTATATTAGTTTAACGGTCTTGGAAAACTAAATACATACGTGTTTATCATATTATATTAGAAATATAAAATCAGATAATAAGAAATATTATTTCATCATTTAAATTATTATAATAATAATTCTTCATATCCTACTGGGAGGAAACAAATTGAGGGAAATCTTATATGATAACTAAGGGTTACGTAGAGTGGAATCTATCATTAGTAAATAATACATAACAAATATGGAATATTGTATAATTAATGCACATTACATTGAATCAAAAAAATTGATTTTAAAGTGTATACATGGATAATATCAACAAAAAATAAATTGGACAATGGAAACAGAATTTCAAATAAAGGAAATTCATAATTCTAGACATTCATGATTTTAGTATTAAGGCCTTGGCCAAGATATCTTGAATCATTACATTAATTCCTCGTCAAAGAAATTATTAACAGATGGGTACATGTAACATAGATAACCATTTAATATTTCATGCATGTTGTTTTGTCGCATTAGAAATGTTGATGAATTTAGGGTCTATCATTAACCAGGCCCCACCCATCACATTCATATCCAATTCATTCACTATCTATTTAATTATAAATAAAATTATTTATCAAAGTTATTTATAAATAAATAATTATCCACATTGAATAAAAAAATAAATATCTCCCAAGTTAATAGAATAACATTGTTAAAAATATTCCTTCAATTGATACCATATATAGAAATGGAATACAGTTAAGGAAATATCAATTTTTTGGAAAATTTTACTTATAAATATACAACTATTAAAATATGAACATGGATGAGAAAATAATGGCTAATGAAATGATATAGAATGATAAGGAATGTTATCATAATAAAGTTAATGAACAAAAAAAATTATTAGTGGATGAAATAAGTCCATTAATTCATCAAAAATGATATTTCTATAGTAAAATATATCCTCTTATTTATAGAAAATAAAATATAATTAAAACATTAATATAATTACTTATAATGAAAAAAGTTATAAATCACATTAAAAATTATTCTATTTCATTTAAAATAATAATACTAATTCCATTTCAATTATAAATTAATAGAAAATATTTTTAATTAGAGTATATAAAATTTTTAAAGATAATAAATAGATACTAACATTTATGGTGGAAATAAATTTCATTCACAATGTATACATTAAAAAAACCCACTCACACTTTTGAAAATAATGTTAAAAACCCATTTTAAATGTTTCTTTAATATATTTTATGTTAATACTTTCTAAACCAAGTCAAAGGTAGTTTAAAATTACTTCAAATTATCATTGTAGTGTAGATAAAAAAATAATTAAATAATATGAAGAACATTTATATGGATGAAAAAATACTCTCAAGTGAAAAGAAAAGACTAGGTTGAGAAGCCATAAATGTAACCTAATTATTTATTATTGATCTAAAAATAGAATAAATGGAATATTTAAACCAAAAAAAATTAATCGACAAGAATAATATATATGGGTTTTAAGGTATTATAATCATATAATTTTCCTAAATGTAATATGAACATAAAAAATCATGAAATAAAATTACATTGTAATAGAAATCCCTTACCATGCTTCTCAACATAGTTATATGTGTTTTAACCTCATGTATAATGATTTTATATTTCTAATTACTCATATAATAGCTATATTAAAATATTTATAATACCATATATGTTTAACTTATAACATATCATCACTCGTTAATTAACAATTATTTATTATTGTTATCATTTTGGGTGTCATATATTTCATTTTTCATCTATGATTCAGTTTTAAAGTCATGATTCATACATAATGGTCATAGTTTCATCATTTTAAAAATATTAGAAATGATATAAATATAAAATTTATTCATTACATTATATTTTGGAACCATATATTAATGGAAGTAGTAATATAAATCATTTATGGAGATGGTGGTTCGTACCTATGCATGAATTTTGTATTCATATTACAATGAATAAAAGAAAATAAGGTTAATTAATATTTTATCATTAAAAAAATTATACTTATATCATGTTTTTTAGATATAATAATTAAATAAATCATTATATTTTTTCATGAGAGGCAATTATGGATAATAAGCCACATTGCTATGAGGAGAAGGAAGGTTGTACGTACGCATGAACGACACCTTCATATTACATTGGTTGGAAGAGTAAGAAGTTAAAATGAATGTCATAAGTAAAAAATAATAATTATTTCATAATTATCTTGCATAATAATTATATATGTCATAATAACCAACCATGAATGGGGGTTATGAAAAATGAATTACATATCTTTGTGGAGGAGGTAGTCCACATGTACGCTTGAACGGTGTAATTATTTACCATTTCATAGAAAAGAGATGCATAAAGGTTTCTCTATAAACATTATAAAAGTTTAATATATTTAATATACTTATTTTATTTTATTTTTATTTATAAAAAAATAATTAAAGGAGGTATACGAAGAAAAAAACTTTGGAAGAGTCAGTTATGATGATTACCACTTCTTTGAGAGACCTCATTTGGATTACACCTTAAACATACATAGGATGATCCTAGAGTAATATGAGAAGTACTGAAATATGGGAAGAAATATATGATGTAATTTACATAAGTATTTTATGAGATAAGTGGATCAATGTTTTTGAATAGGAGTGGATATGGGGTTCCATTTTACAAGTAAGGGGGAGGAAATATTTAAAATACTTCAAATATTATTATATATAATATGTCATACTATAGTCATGTGGGTCCAAATTGTAAAAAATATGAATCATATAGATATTAGGTCAAAATATAAACAACCAATAAAATTTTGAAATGTTTTTAGGTCATAATAACACTTATCATTTTAGGTTAAACCCTTTTAACACAATTTAACATTTATCGTAGTTAGTAATTTTAACCCAAATTACCATTCATTGTGACCATAAAATGAAATTAAACTATTTATAAATTTTTAAATCATTATTAAATATTTGGAAATTTTTTTGTTAAATTAAATTAATATATGTGTAAAAATTTAATTTAAAAATTAATCTATTAAACATGGTGAAAATTGATTATAGGAAAATGATTTTTTGAAGAAAAATATGAAGTTATTATAATCCTTTCCCCAGTAACCACTAGTGGATGAATGTAAATTTATTTCATTAAATATATTATCAACTCATTTTTTAGAATAATTCAACCCTCATTATTATTATAATTTATAATTACATTGTTCACATAAAAACAATTTTCTAAAAAAAATAAAAATTTTATTTAGTTCTAAATTATTTAATGTTTAATTATATCCAATTGATATAAAATTTATGATTAATTATATATGTTCTAATACATTATTATAAACAATGAGACCACTTAAATACTTATAAATTATTTATAAAAAATCATTTTTATTATAATATTTAAAAAATTCATTATTGGGTTGTTTCAATATAGTAATTCCAAAAATGATATTCTACCTATAAAATTAGAAATTTTATGCTATGAAATATTAAAATATTCATCGAACTATTTAGAATTTAAATTTTACCTAAAAAAATTGAATCCTGGGGTCACATTCTTCTCTCTATTAAAAATTTCAGCCATGAAAATTTCGGGAATATCACTTCCTAAAGAAATGTGGTATGTTATTCATCATTACTTCTTCATCTTCCCACATTTACTCTTATATCTTATGATTTCTATAAATAACATTAAAAATATTGTTTTTTGATTTCTTAACACTTTTTCTCTAGTTCTTGGAACCTAGATAGGCATGTCAATGTAATATGAATCATGTTTCAACTCTATTCCCTCATAGATAAGAACATTCATTGTGTCTAGAATGTACTTCCTCAATATTGTGATATACAAAACCTCATGAACTTTATAGAGGATATATGGAATTTAAAAATTAAAATACATAACTAAAATTCATTATATAGTTTCAAAAAGTTATATGTACATAATAAAGAGTTTAGCTCTATTGTTGAACATTACAACACCCTTAGAGAATGATACCTTCAAGAAAACATGATCTCTCACTTGTAATTACAAATCCATACTTTGGTTATCAGTACAAATATTTTGTATAATTTTAGTAAAAATATTACGATTATAAGTAATTTTCACATTTATTATTCTATCTTCTACAATATATAGGCCTCTAAGCTTCCTTTCACCTACATAATCTTAATAAATTGGAGTACGAAACCTATTTATGTATAAGTCTTCATACAGTGGCATTTGAATTCATGAATGAAAACTATACTATAGGAAAATTTACATCCAAAATTCCATAAAATTCATGTGATAATGAACCCAAAATATCTTCTAAAAGTTTAATGGTCCTTTCTGACTGACCATTAGTTTGAGGATAAAAGTTGGTGCTCAAATATAGGTTGAAATAAAAATCCTTTAGAAGACACCTTAATACTTTTGATGTAAAATAAATGGAACTAGACCCTAATTTCCCTTTCTATTACAATATTTGGGTATTGAAGGTGACTAGAGTTTCTGTTTGGGAGTTTTGTGGGAAGATAATGGGGTTAGGTTGTGAAATCTCATTTACCGGGTAGACTAAAACATGGATTCTTTGGCTACATTATAAGGTCGGCCATTGTGGTGTGGAGAGCCTGGATATGGTGAAAGGAGGATGGAGGGTGGTTTCTAAAGCCATGTTAATTTTTTTAATGGATATTTCATAGAGGTAGGTTTCATAATAGCTTGTCTAGTTTTCTATGTCATGGAGAGGCCAAATGTAATACAAGGATTTGAGGGTAGTTCTTCTAGAAATGGGGATGTTGCACCATAGTGAATAGGTTTTAGAATATACACTCTTTGGGAAATGAAGTTATATGAAGTGGTGGTCCCATATATGATGTAATACGCTTACTAGATCATAGTATACATTTTATGGATCTTTCCATTTTCTTCATACATTCCTCCAAACAGTGGGTGTAGAATTGTGTCTTACCTTACACCATTATATGGCCTCTTTCAGGAATTTTTTTCTGCCTGTTCTGAGGATCTATGTTGTAGTATTCTAATTTTTGGTGGGATTATAAATACCCAAACCCACTACAACCCCTATTTTCTTCAAAGTTTCTCTCTTGAACCCTAGATTCCTAAGAGGGTTTTTTCAAGTCCTTTGAATCCCCTTTTGATCAAATTCAATCCTCAACTTCCTGTGTTCAATCCATGGTTATCTGAGGTTACTTTTTCATTTGTTCATTACATTCTCTTTAGGGATTATTCTAGTTTTATCATGTTTCTTTTTTCCATTTGATGATGTTAGATATCCATAGTTCTAATGGGGTTTCATTTGATTTTTTATGGTTGTGGCATGGAATTATTCAATGTATGTCGCTTCTTTATAAGATATTTGATTAAATATCATTCATATTAGTTCATTTTAAGTAAATAACTTTGATATATTGAGTTATGGGATTCATTTATTCCCTGTTAAATTATGTAAAATATTAAATTGATTAGGATTTATCTATTTGGGTGGTAGTGTAAATACCCCTAATAATTGGATAAACCATATTAATGATATAAGGGATTATGGTTAGTGATCACATATATTATTCCACCATGATAGATGTTTGCCTCTTAATTTTATAGATATTGTTCTATCTATTATATTCATTGTTTATCATGTTGGTTATTCCTGGGTAAGCATGTGTAATTTTATTAAATTGGTTAAGGAATGTAAAGATATAAAGTTTTTTGGGATAATAACATAAATTTGAATGTTTAATGAATACATATATTATTGTAATTTGATGGAAAACTAATTGATTCTCGATGAAAGTTTAGTTGTTTTATTATTCCACGTGATAATGGAAATACCCACTAAACTTAGAGATGGAAATTATTGTTATAGATAATAATATGGGGCATATTAAATGATATTGTAACACCCGAGACTTTTATGTTATATAAATTATCAAAGGAATCTTTTTCTACGCAACACTTGCTTGACTTGCTTTACACGCAATCGCGACCTTCCTCGATAGCCTGCGTCGTACGCAATACCGAGTTTCACTAAACAACAATATGCTATTAAAACTAGCCGTTATGAATAGTAATAACCACTTTTTGAAATTTTATAAATTTTATTTTTCAAAATGGACTTCATTTTTGGACTCAGAATATCGAAATTAGCCTAGGGTGAAATTTTGGTATTTTTCTGAAAACTTTCAATTTTTGATGAATAGTGAAACCACTAAGTGGTAGGTTAAAAACTGAATTTTGCATAAAACTTAATTTTACCGCTTCTGTGAATGGAATTTCAAAAATCCGAGAGACACGGTTAATATCAAGGACTAAAATGTGGTTCAATGAGATGAAAATAATTTTTTGGTGAATAGTAACTTTTTACTATTTTTACCGCGGTTAATAGTAAATAGGGTAACTAAGGGTAAATATGATATCAATATTACCCTAACACATGTCCTAATACTATTGGACAAGTGTAATTCGACCAAAAACAAACTTAGGAATAAAATATGACCATTTAGGCCCACTTGGATTAGATTAGGACATTTATTATTAATTTATTTAAAGAAGGGTTAAAATAGTTAAAATCAAAGTTTAACAAGTAAATCATTTTTAATATAGGGTTATACATAAGATAAATTCGATTGTAAATATTCATTAGAAAGCTAAAAAGATTTCCTACCTGATGGTATTTTATTTGTAATTTTTAGACATCAAATAATTTAATTTATTTATGACACAAAGATGATGCAGTAATTATCTTATTAATGAAATATTGAAAAAATTGATAATATAAATACCAAAATAAATGTAATTTGAGACTTTTTATGAATTCCACTAATTTTCTAGGTTACTATGATATATTAGTGTTTATTTAATCAACTTGTTTCGAACATATAATTCTGTTATGACTTTCACAAAAATCATATATCAAATAGTGTCAAAATTGACACAAAATAGTTTTTAAATCAAATATTATATTATTAATTGTTATTTTATTCCTAAAAATCTAAGGTTCGGCCAAATGACTTAGATAAGGATATATATATTAATAATAAACAATTTGGGGTTCGTTTGGCATGTTATAGAAAGTTTATTAACCATATAGTGAAAGAAAACAAAAAGACACGCTAAAAGTTAAATTAATTAACTTAGAGTTAAATCTAATTGATAAGGTTAAAATAATACCCTAAACTTGTCTAAATCCTATTGGTTGATAGGATTTCGACCCTTCCCCACTTTAACTTCGAAATAAGACCCTTTGGAACCATTATAAACCGATTTTGACTTTAATATAAAATAATATTTTGAGATATTCCTAAGGTGCCCCTCTCCTCCCTTATAAAAGGGCACCTCCTCCCCCTCCTCCTCACACCAATTTGAGCACTCAAGCTCGGCCAACCCCTGCCATTTTCCCTTCTCCACTTCCCTAGAATAATCCTAGAGGTCCTGGTCTTCTGCAAAGACCAATCTTAGTTCCTTAAGTGGAGGATTCAAAAAGGCGTTCCAAAGAAGAGGTAATATCCATTACCGATCTTTTCAATTTCTTTCTTCTTCAACTTCTTCTTCTTCAGTTGTTTAATGATAAAGTAATAACATCAGTATTACTTACATACTGATATGTTATTATAAATATGAAACAACCCTAATTCACCTTCTATCCATCCTACGGAAAAATGAAATCACCGCGCGTGCGTACGTACGGAATACCGTCTCCACGCCGTGGTGTAATCTATTTTCCACCATCACCTTACAAGGATGGGTATAATGGTGTAATGAGTAACTATATATGATTATTATTAAGTAATATTGATACTGAAATAATATATATATATACTCCAATACAATTCCACGATCATAGGAACGATATCATCACTCGTGCGTACGTACGGAATACCGTCTCCACGATGTGATGCGACTCGTTCTACATGATCTTCATTTCATAATGATTGTATAAATGAATTGAATGAATGAATATGGTATATACTACACTAATACCATTCTGGAAATTAATTATCTATAACCTAAAGATAAGAATAAGAATTTATTCGACAAAACACGCATAAGAACAAAAAGTTATAAAGACCCGAGTAACAAGTAACAATGAAATATTACTAACAAGAAGCTAATAATATGACCATATATGATCTCATATCAATATGTATGATTCTGGAATAAGTCAATAACATTATTTAAACCATTATACAGGAGTTTCGGACACGAACAAAGCAAATCGGACTTAAGGTAAGGGAAATATCACAATCTCATTTTTATCCGAGATTGTTTATTCGTAAGTATTTACTGGGGTGTATTTTATCATCCACATCCATGTTTCATCAATATGTAATATTATTTTCATTCACCTACAATTGTTTAAATCCATTTTTACCCTTCGGTGAGTTTTTAGTAAAAGAAATAAAAGGAATCTTTTGTCGTTTTTCGTACGAGGTACTTTTTGACTTTTCCGACAAAAGTACGAAGAATGTTTTTTTTAACTTATACGGCATGAATGGATTTTTAAAAAATTATTTCCAAGAAGCTTCCTTTACAAGTTTTCATGTTTATTTTTAATCAACTTCTTTTATTTTAAAGTTTTATGACATGTTATGAAAGGAAAAATGTTTTTGAAGTAGAAAGGATATTTTCCTCAAGAATGAAGTTCAAGTGTTTTATCAAAATTATATTCCATCTAAGATAATAAAAGGGTTCTGTTTTTATACCTATTATTACATGGATTTGATTATGTTTTGATGGAAACATTTTTATGAATTCCTTTATCTTATATGAATTGTTTTATGATGTCATGTTGTTTAAGAATCCCATTTTTATTACATGGGTTATGCGATGATTTATGTTTTATGATTATGTGGCACACATAAGAAAGGATTCATTATAAGATGGGTGGGACCTATATCTCCCTCCAATGCATTGGGTAAAGATTTTATATCTCATGAGATAGACATGGCTGGAACGGAAGGTTATTTCGGTTCAGTGATACAGGACTGAAACGAGGAGTGAACTCGGTTCAGAAAGGGACTTTGTCCACTAAGATAGTCTTGGCAATGAGTCATGACTAACAAGAAATGATCCCCATGATTATGTGTGCATGCCACAAAGTTTCAAGTTTTATGTTATGGGGATCTCATTTTCACTTCTATGATTTATTCCATGTTAAGATATTATGATCTCTTTTGCAGGTTTTGATTTTCATAAAGATATGATATGATTTTTATTTCCTTTATTTGCCCTTGCTGAGCATTTGAGCTCACCCTTTTATGTTTTCTTTTCCCCAGGTCAGGAAGATGGATATTAAGTAGAATATGCTAAAAGGGACCCTAGATATGATGAAATAAATGGGAGACACTGTAGAAGATTTATGAACCAGTTGTTTATGTTTCCCCAGTTTCTAAAGACACTATACCTATACGGTCCTTTGTGGTTTTGTCATATGTTGTAATAGGAGTGATTCAATTTTGAAGTATTAACAATGTATGTAAAGTGTGGGTCGTTATAGTTGGTATCAGAGGAAAGGTATAGTCAACCTTTGGAAACTAGGATGTGAAAGCCTTAGTAAGAACCCTAAGGATAAGTCTAAGCATAGAACACAATCTTAGTGTTTTAGAAATGGCCTTGAATAACCTAGGATAAGACCTTAAGCATGAAAATTTTATTCTTGAATTATGTGGTTTCCTATTATAATTAGTGTTGCTCACACTATTCTTCTTGGTTTTAGTCAATGGCTGGAACCCGAAGGAACCGTGTTAATGCGGAATGTGATGGGCAATGCAATGATTGTCCCCCTGAGCAACCAAACGATATGGGAGCTGGAATGCAAAATCTTGTAGCCATGCTCACACAACTTTCTCAAGCTATGAATCATGCAGGATTTCCAAACGAACAAAGAAGGGAGCAACATTCTGTTGAATCCTTCATGAGGCAGCGTCCACCATCTTTCAGCGGGTCTACTGATCCATTAGTTGCTGAACAATGGATTAGTACTACTGAAAAGATATTTTCAGTTCTTCAATGTTCTGAGCATGATAAAGTCATCCTAGCAGTGTATCGTTTGGAAGGAGATGCGGATCAATGGTGGAATCTTGTTAAGAATACGAGGCAAAGGGATGAAATTGAGTCTATGGAATGGGACGAGTTCAAGAACTTATTTTTCAATAAGTACTTCCCTCGTATTCTCCGAACAAAGATGGAGAAAGAGTTCCTTGAACTGAAGCAAAGGGATGATGAATCTGTTAGTACCTATGAAGCAAATTTTACAAGACTTGCAAGGTACGCTTCTGGTATTATTATCCAACCTGAGAGTAAGATCGATCGATTCTTTAGTGGCTTAAAACCAAGTCTTCGAAGGGCGTTAGCCATAAGGGACTTCAATAGCTACGAGGAAATCGTTCGATGTGCTCTCAAAGTCGAGATGGAGATTGGAGTAACCCATCAGTCACATGGGTTTGATAAGAAGAGGAAGATGGAATTCAAAGAAAAATCTAAAGAGCACACGGAAAAGAAGATGAACTTTCCCTTATGCTCAAAGTGTGGAAAGAAACATGGAGGGAGTTGTCTTAAAGGGACAAGTAAATGTTTTAAATGTGGAAAGGAAGGCCATCGGGCATTTGAATGCCGTGATAATGGGAAGAAGATGTCTAATGATGCAAACAAAGGAAGGGATACACAGAATGAACCTGCTACACTTCAATGTTTCAAGTGCAAGGAGATGGGGCATTATGCCAATCAATGCCCAAATCCAAGGGTTGATGATGATGGTCGACGTCAACAAACTCTTAAGGCTAAAGACAAAGGAAAGTCACATGCAATTTCTATCAGCGATGTGGAGTACGATAACGATGTGGTGAAAGGTACACTTACCATCCACTCTAAAGTAGCAAATGTTTTATTTGATTCTGGATCCACCCACTCTTTTATTTCTGAAAAATTTTCTAAGGGTATCACCGTATTACCTCAACAATTAGATGTTGAGTTAGCTGTGACAACACCTAATGGCACATCAATCGCATCAGAAGTTTATAATTCTTCTCCGATCGAAGTTTGTGGGAAAGTGCTTCCTGCAAATCTTGTGATCCTTCCTTTAGTGGAATTTGATGTGATTCTTGGCATGGATTGGCTTTCTCTACATGGAGCTCATATCAATTGCCAAAGAAGGGAAGTCACATTTCATATTCCAGATCAACCTACGATCGTCTATCAATGCAAGGATGAACATAACCTTCCAGTGGAAATTTCTTCCATCTTATGGGTATTGATTCCACTAAATGAAGGTTATTTATCTCAAATGGTTGGTGAGAAACTCACGATTAAGAATATGCCCATTGTACGGGAGTTTGATGATGTCTTTCCGGAGGAATTGCCGGGTCTTCCACCAAATCGTGAAGTTGAGTTTTCAATAGAACTCGTACCGGGTGCTTTGCCTATTTCAAAGACACCTTATAGAATGGCCCCAATTGAGTTGCAGGAATTGAAGAAGCAACTCCAAGAGAATCTTGATAAGGGATTCATACGCCCTAGTGCGTCACCTTGGGGAGCACCTGTTCTATTTGTTATGAAGAAAGATGGATCAATGAGACTCTGCATTGATTATCGAGAACTTAACAAGATCACTATCAAGAACAAATATCCTCTCCCACGCATTGATGACTTATTTGACCAACTACGCGGAGCTCAATACTTTTCCAAGATTGATCTTCGTTCAGGGTATCATCAATTAAGGGTCAAAAGGGAGGATATACCAAAGACGGCTTTCCGTACAAGGTATGGACACTATGAATTTATAGTGATGCCATTTGGTCTTACTAATGCCCCTTCTATCTTCATGGATCTAATGAATAGAGTCTTTAGAGACTATCTTGATCAATTTGTGGTAGTCTTTATAGACGATATTCTTGTCTATTCAAAGAGCAAGGAAGAACATGAAGATCACTTGAGAATTATATTGAAGACCCTGAGAAAGGAGAAGCTTTATGCCAAATTTACCAAGTGTGAATTTTGGCTTCAAAAAGTTGCATTTTTGGGTCATATAATCTCAAAAGAGGGGATATATGTGGATCCAGCAAAAACAGAGGTTATCGAAAGATGGTCAAGACCAACAACAGTAACTGAGATCCGAAGTTTTCTTGGTTTGGCTGGATATTATCGACGTTTTGTAAAAGATTTTTCACGATTATCTAATCCACTCACCAAGTTGACTCGGAAAGGAGTTAAGTTTGTCTGGACAGAGGAATGTGAAGAGAATTTCAAGGAGTTGAAAAGAAGGTTATCCAGTGCACCTGTGCTCACACTGCCTTGTAGTGGAGAAAGGTTTGTGATCTATAGTGATGCATCCAAGAAGGGATTGGGGTGTGTTCTTATGCAAAATGATATGGTGATAGCTTATGCCTCACGACAGTTGAAAATCCATGAGCAAAATTACCCAACACATGATTTGGAGTTGGCTGCGGTAATCTTTGCATTAAAGATTTGGAGGCAATACCTTTATGGTGAAAGGTGTGATATTTATACTGATCATAAAAGTTTAAAGTATATTTTCACACAAAAGGAGTTGAATATGCGCCAAAGAAGATGGTTGGAGCTGATTAAGGATTATGACTGCTCAATCCATTACCACCCTGGGAAAGCAAACAAGGTGGCAGATGCATTAAGTCGACAAGACCATGCTAGTTTATCCATGATGAGGATCACAAAAGATCCAATATTTATGGATTTACAAAGGATGGATCTTGGAATTATAATGGAAGGGGAAAAATCTTATCTTTCTCAAATGAATGTTCAACCATCTATACATGTGAAGATTAAAGAGGCACAGAAAGAAGATGTCGAGTTACAAAAGAAGGTGAGAAATGTTCCTGAATTCAACCTTGATTGTGATGGGATAATAAAGTTCAGGAATCGTGTTTGCGTTCCTCCCATCCCCGAATTAAAGAATGAGCTGCTGGATGAGGCTCATAGTTCATCATTTTCTATTCATCCTGGAAGCACGAAGATGTATAGGGACCTGAAAGAGTACTTCTGGTGGGATGGCATGAAAAGAGATGTTGCTGAATATGTCTCTCGATGCTTGGTTTGTCAACAAGTTAAAGCTGAGAGACAGAAGTCTAAGGGGATGTTACAACCATTACCCATACCCGAATGGAAATGGGAAAACATCACTATGGACTTTGTCACAGGACTTCCTAAAACATCCAAAGGCAATAATGCTATCTGGGTCATAGTTGATCGTCTTACAAAGTCTGCACACTTCATTGCTATTAGAGAGGATTTCTCTCTAGATCAGCTTGCCAGGATATATGTAAAGGAAGTGGTAAGATTGCATGGAGTACCACTTTCTATTATATCTGATCGAGATCCGAGATTTACCTCGAAGTTCTGGCGAAGTCTTCAGCATACTCTGGATACAGAGTTGAGTTTCAGCACTGCTTATCATCCCCAGACAGACGGTCAGTCTGAGAGAACAATTCAAACCCTAGAAGATATGTTGAGAGCTTGCTCTATGGATTTCAAAGGAGGTTGGGATCAACACCTACCTTTGGTGGAATTTTCTTATAATAATAGCTTTCACTCCAGTATTCAGATGGCTCCTTATGAAGCTCTCTATGGAAAGAAATGCAGGACTCCAACTTGCTGGGATGAAGTTGGGGAAAGAAAGCTATTAGGACCTGATCTCGTTGATGAAATGGCAGAAAAGGTTAGATCTATTCAACAACACATAAGAGCAGCTCAAAGTCGACAGAAAAGTTATGCCGACAACCGAAGAAAAGACCTAGAGTTTGAAGTGGGCGATAAAGTGTTCTTACGAATATCTCCCTGGAAGAGGGTTATGAGATTTGGAAAGAAGGGGAAGTTGAGCCCTAGATATATCGGTCCTTTTGAAATACTGGATCGTGTTGGGAAGGTAGCTTACCGATTGGCGCTTCCACCGAATCTCTCTCAAGTTCACGATGTGTTCCACGTATCTCTCCTGAGAAAGTACATACCAGATCCTTCACATGTACTCAGCTCAGAAGTTGTACCGCTGGAGCAAGATCTTTCTTATGAAGAACAGCCGATAGAGATTCTGGATCGTAGCGAAAAAGTCCTACGAAACAAGACCACTCGCTTGGTGAAAGTTTTATGGAGGAACCACCAACTTGAAGAAGCTACATGGGAGCTTGAGGATATGATGAGGGAGAAGTATCCTCATCTATTTGTTACAAAGTGACGAATTTCGAGGGCGAAATTCTTTTTAAGGGGGGTAGAATGTAACACCCGAGACTTTTATGTTATATAAATTATCAAAGGAATCTTTTTCTACGCAACACTTGCTTGACTTGCTTTACACGCAATCGCGACCTTCCTCGATAGCTTGCGTCGTACGCAATACCGAGTTTCACTAAACAACAATATGCTATTAAAACTAGCCGTTATGAATAGTAATAACCACTTTTTGAAATTTTATAAATTTTATTTTTCAAAATGGACTTCATTTTTGGACTCAGAATATCGAAATTAGCCTAGGGTGAAATTTTGGTATTTTTCTGAAAACTTTCAATTTTTGATGAATAGTGAAACCACTAAGTGGTAGGTTAAAAACTGAATTTTGCATAAAACTTAATTTTACCGCTTCTGTGAATGGAATTTCAAAAATCCGAGAGACACGGTTAATATCAAGGACTAAAATGTGGTTCAATGAGATGAAAATAATTTTTTGGTGAATAGTAACTTTTTACTATTTTTACCGCGGTTAATAGTAAATAGGGTAACTAAGGGTAAATATGATATCAATATTACCCTAACACATGTCCTAATACTATTGGACAAGTGTAATTCGACCAAAAACAAACTTAGGAATAAAATATGACCATTTAGGCCCACTTGGATTAGATTAGGACATTTATTATTAATTTATTTAAAGAAGGGTTAAAATAGTTAAAATCAAAGTTTAACAAGTAAATCATTTTTAATATAGGGTTATACATAAGATAAATTCGATTGTAAATATTCATTAGAAAGCTAAAACGATTTCCTACATGATGGTATTTTATTTGTAATTTTTAGACATCAAATAATTTAATTTATTTATGACACAAAGATGATGCAGTAATTATCTTATTAATGAAATATTGAAAAAATTGATAATATAAATACCAAAATAAATGTAATTTGAGACTTTTTATGAATTCCACTAATTTTCTAGGTTACTATGATATATTAGTGTTGATTTAATCAACTTGGTTCGAACATATAATTCTGTTATGACTTTCACAAAAATCATATATCAAATAGTGTCAAAATTGACAAAAAATAGTTTTTAAATCAAATATTATATTATTAATTGTTATTTTATTCCTAAAAATCTAAGGTTCGGCCAAATGACTTAGATAAGGATATATATATTAATAATAAACAATTTGGGGTTCGTTTGGCATGTTATAGAAAGTTTATTAACCATATAGTGAAAGAAAACAAAAAGACACGGTAAAAGTTAAATTAATTAACTTAGAGTTAAATCTAATTGATAAGGTTAAAATAATACCCTAAACTTGTCTAAATCCTATTGGTTGATAGGATTTCGACCCTTCCCCACTTTATCTTCGAAATAAGACCCTTTGGAACCATTATAAACCGATTTTGACTTTAATATAAAATAATATTTTGAGATATTCCTAAGGTGCCCCTCTCCTCCCTTATAAAAGGGCACCTCCTCCCCCTCCTCCTCACACCAATTTGAGCACTCAAGCTCGGCCAACCCCTGCCATTTTCCCTTATCCACTTCCCTAAAATAATCCTAGAGGTCCTGGTCTTCTCCAAAGACCAATCTTAGTTCCTTAAGTGGAGGATTCAAAAAGGCGTTCCAAAGAAGAGGTAATATCCATTACCGATCTTTTCAATTTCTTTCTTCTTCAACTTCTTCTTCTTCAGTTGTTTCATGATAAAGTAATAACATCAGTATTACTTACATACTGATATGTTATTATAAATATGAAACAACCCTAATTCACCTTCTATCCATCCTACGGAAAAATGAAATCACCGCGCGTGCGTACGTACGGAATACCGTCTCCACGCCGTGGTGTAATCTATTTTCCACCATCACCTTACAAGGATGGGTATAATGGTGTAATGAGTAACTATATATGATTATTATTAAGTAATATTGATACTGAAATAATATATATATATACTCCAATACAATTCCACGATCATAGGAACGATATCATCACTCGTGCGTACGTACGGAATACCGTCTCCACGATGTGATGCGACTCGTTCTACATGATCTTCATTTCATAATGATTGTATAAATGAATTGAATGAATGAATATGGTATATACTACACTAATACCATTCTGGAAATTAATTATCTATAACCTAAAGATAAGAATAAGAATTTATTCGACAAAACACGCATAAGAAAAAAAAGTTATAAAGACCCGAGTAACAAGTAACAATGAAATATTACTAACAAGAAGCTAATAATATGACCATATATGATCTCATATCAATATGTATGATTCTGGAATAAGTCAATAACATTATTTAAACCATTATACAGGAGTTTCGGACACGAACAAAGCAAATCGGACCTAAGGTAAGGGAAATATCACAATCTCATTTTTATCCGAGATTGTTTATTCGTAAGTATTTACTGGGGTGTATTTTATCATCCACATCCATGTTTCATCAATATGTAATATTATTTTCATTCACCTACAATTGTTTAAATCCATTTTTACCCTTCGGTGAGTTTTTAGTAAAAGAAATAAAAGGAATCTTTTGTCGTTTTTCGTACGAGGTACTTTTTGACTTTTCCGACAAAAGTACGAAGAATGTTTTTTTTAACTTATACGGCATGAATGGATTTTTAAAACATTATTTCCAAGAAGCTTCCTTTACAAGTTTTCATGTTTATTTTTAATCAACTTCTTTTATTTTAAAGTTTTATGACATGTTATGAAAGGAAAAATGTTTTTGAAGTAGAAAGGATATTTTCCTCAAGAATGAAGTTCAAGTGTTTTATCAAAATTATATTCCATCTAAGATAATAAAAGGGTTCTGTTTTTATCCCTATTATTACATGGATTTGATTATGTTTTGATGGAAACATTTTTATGAATTCCTTTATCTTATATGAATTGTTTTATGATGTCATGTTGTTTAAGAATCCCATTTTTATTACATGGGTTATGCGATGATTTATGTTTTATGATTATGTGGCACACATAAGAAAGGATTCATTATAAGATGGGTGGGACCTATATCTCCCTCCAATGCATTGGGTAAAGATTTTATATCTCATGAGATAGACATGGCTGGAACGGAAGGTTATTTCGGTTCAGTGATACAGGACTGAAACGAGGAGTGAACTCGGTTCAGAAAGGGACTTTGTCCACTAAGATAGTCTTGGCAATGAGTCATGAATAACAAGAAATGATCTCCATGATTATGTGTGCATGCCACAAAGTTTCAAGTTTTATGTTATGGGGATCTCATTTTCACTTCTATGATTTATTCCATGTTAAGATATTATGATCTCTTTTGCAGGTTTTGATTTTCATAAAGATATGATATGATTTTTATTTCCTTTATTTGCCCTTGCTGAGCATTTGAGCTCACCCTTTTATGTTTTCTTTTCCCCAGGTCAGGAAGATGGATATTAAGTAGAATATGCTAAAAGGGACCCTAGATATGATGAAATAAATGGGAGACACTGTAGAAGATTTATGAACCAGTTGTTTATGTTTCCCCAGTTTCTAAAGACACTATACCTATACGGTCCTTTGTGGTTTTGTCATATGTTGTAATAGGAGTGATTCAATTTTGAAGTATTAACAATGTATGTAAAGTGTGGGTCATTATAGATATTTTTTCCTAAATTTTGTTGAAATGGTAATTGATTTAATTTATCATGTATATTTAATTTAATATATTTTTATATCTAGTTCCTTAGGTTACCCATAGTTGTAACATGTAATAATTAATTGATTAATTCAATATGGAATAAAACAAGGTGTTTGATAAAGATAAATTTTTGGGGTCAAGTGAGCCTTTTCTTAAAATATGGTTTAATTCCTTGTGTTTGGGTTTTTTAGAACCCATTGGCATGTGAAGACTAAATGAATTGTTTTTAGGTCCTCTTTACCATGTGGAATTTTCTATTTGTTTGATCATTCGGTTTTTAAAAGTATGTGAGCCTTATGATATGCTATGATTTTAGCTTTGGAGGGATAATGAGATATAAGTGGGGGTGCAATGTTTGTGGTAGAAGTTGATACTTGTGATATCAAGATGCATATTGATATGCATCATGGTGTTATGGATAGCACCAAAGTTGATTTAACTAGTCAAACATGGGAATACCCGAGGTTGTTCTTAATGTTTTGATGATTTCTTTTTAAGTCATTTTTGATGTTCAGATGGCCAGGTTTCATTTTTATCAGTATTACTTTCCCAACTACTTGAGGAAAAAGTATGTTCTTGGTTATGCATATGTTTGATGGAATCTTAGGATGTTTTATAGAGTTACTAGAATTATGTATTGGAAATTTTATAATAGTTGATTTAACCTCTGTCGTTATTACTTGATGGAATCAAATATTTTAACTTTTGTGGAACCATAGATTTAGTTGTACTAGGAAAAGAGTTCATGGAATTTACATTTATGGGTAATTAAATGTGAAAATATAATTTTTACTACTATATAATGAATTAAGTACTATGAATTATAACGTAAAAAATGAAAGAAGTTTCTTAAGGAAATAATTTTCAAATCTTCAGTGCTTATAGGATGTATAACTCTTAACAGTTGTAGCCTAGTGTTTGAGAGACAATAGTTGTAATTGATCCTGATACTAGGTTAATACCAATAGTGTGTTTGAGAGATATATTATATCCTATATGTTTTGTGATTTTATATGCTACCCCACCCTTATCAGTAAGGTGACCAATACACAATAGACTCGGGGAGGATGTTTTCCACAACATCTAGAATAGAGATGGACATATGAATAAGTACCCACTCAGACCTCACTCTCTTCTATTGGTAGTATTATATTCTAGTTTACATGTCTGTCATCTTTCCCATATATATGCATAGATGGATGTGATGGTTTGTTATTATTTCCCAAACATGTATCTTTAGATATAGTACCCCATGGATTATTATAGGTATGATGTGTATGAAGTGTAATGGATTGAGGTACAATACCTAAAATATGATACATGACATATTGGTTGTGGTGGATACAGGAAACTACTCATTTTCTATATAGATATTTTTATGGGATTATGAGATTATGGGATTAATAAAACTTCTCTTATGATACTATAGCCCAGGTATCTTTGAGACGGATTATTTTGGATGAATATTGATTAGGATGTATGAAATTGGAAAAAAAATAGTAAACCAATGGGGAAGTCATACCATGGTACCCCTTCTTTATTACAATAACAAAAGATCACCTGAATTCAATTCTTGGTGTTATTTTCCATAGTGGGGTTGGTAACTTAGTATACCTATTTAAGAGACAAGATTTTTCACTTTTTTCAATGGTATTTGGAATTATTATTTTTTATCTTCTTCATGAGAGTATTCAGAGAGAATCCTACTGAGTATACATGTTATTCTCACTTTACATATATATATATATATAATGTTTTCATAAAAAAAAGTAAATTGGATATTAGGATGAATATTACTAGCCTGTGGTTTTTTAGGAGTAGTTTCATCTTCGTGTTCACTGTCCAGAATATCATTTGCAACTTTTGGATTTACTTTATAGTAGTTTTATTCTTGTATGAAAATAGATATATATACTCGGTATCTCTTTAATATTTATCAGAGAAGGATTTTATTGGTGTACATAGATTATGAATCATATATATATATATATGTTCTATTAGTGGGTAATTCCCCCAATTTTTTGTTCATTATACCCTCAGTTTGTGTCATCAATCCATCCCCTATTGGAGGTCAGAACTGAGGTTTCACCATCTCCCATCTCTTATTATTGGCCCTCGTGGATTACCTTTTGAGGGATGGTGTAGATACCCGAAGCTTAACGTACATGGACATTACATTACTTTTGAGGAATACTTGGTACATAGCAAAAACACACACACACAAGGACCGTAATAGTTTAGTGTCTTTGGAAACTCTGAATATAATCTTCTAATCGTGTTGAAATATCTTCAACATCTCCCATAAAGATCTTCCTTTTTTTACCTAGAACATTTCTTTATATCTTGGGGAAAAGAAAACATAAAATGTTGAGCTCAAATGCTCAGTAAGGGTAAAAAAAAATATCAATCACATCACATACATAAGAACATAACTTTTGGAAATCTTAACCTGCAAAAGAAATCAAAATTTCATAACATGGGATAAATAATAGTAGTGAAATGTAATCCCAATAATCATAACTTAAAACATGAAACTTTGTGGAATACACACATAATCATAAGGAATCATTTCTTATTAGTCAAGACTCATTGCCAAGGCTATCTTAGCGGACAAAGTCCATTTCTGAACCGAGTTCACTCCTCGTTTCAGTCCTGTTTCACTGAACCGGTTTAACCTGCCATTCCAACCATGTCTATCTCATGAGATATAAAATATTTACCCAAATTCATTGGAGGGAGATATAGGTCCCACCCATCTCATAATGATACCATTCTTATGTGTGCCACAAAATCATAAACCATACATCATAGCATAACCCATGTAATAAAATGGGAATCTTAAACATCGGGACATCATAAAACAATTCGTAAAAGATATAGGAATTCATAAAAATAATTACATCACAACATAATCAAATACATGTAATAATAGGG
Source organism: Viscum album (assembly GCA_963277665.1). Classification (NCBI taxonomy): domain Eukaryota; kingdom Viridiplantae; phylum Streptophyta; class Magnoliopsida; order Santalales; family Viscaceae; genus Viscum; species Viscum album. Next base: position 867,079,738 of record OY728158.1, read on the forward strand.
ATAGAAACAGAACCCTTTATTATCTTAGATGGAAAATAATTTTGATAAAGCACTTGAACTCCATTCTTGAGGAAAATATCATTTCTACTTCAAAAACACTTTTCCTTTCTTAACATGTCATGCAATTCTAAACTAAAGGAATTTGATTAAAAATAGACTTTAAAACTTGTAAAAGAAGCTTCTTGAAAATAGTGTTTTAAAAATCCATTCATGCCGTATAAGTTAAAAAAAACATTCTTCTCGTACTTTTGTCGGAAAAGTCAAAAAGTACTTCGTACGAAAAACTTCAAAAGATTCATTTCATATCTTTTACTAAAAACTCACTGAAGCGTAAAATAGGATTTAAAAAATTTTAGGTGGATGGAAATAATATTACATATTGAGGAAACATGGATGTGGATGATAAAATACACCCCAGTAAATACCAAAGTATAAACAATCTTGGATAAAAATGAGATTGTGATATTTTCCTTACCTTAGGTCCAATTTGCTTCGTAAGTGTCCAAAACTCCTGTATAATGATTTAAATAATGTCATTGACTTATTCCAGAATCATACTCATTGTTATGATATCATATATGGTTCACTTATGACTTTATTTTACCCGTTCTTTTGTAAATTCCATGTTAAAGAGCATTTTGGTAAAATCCTTTCATTTGTCGTCCGTGTTTTGACTTGTAATTATTCATATGATTACTTAGATCATGATTAATTAATTACAGAATATAAAACATGATTTATATAAAATATATATTCAGAATATACATATATATAATAGATCAGTAAATGGAAAGAAATGCACCATTCATGGAGACGGTAGGTCGTACGTACGCATGAACGCTGTTTTCGTTTCTTTATTGAGTTGAATGGAATTAAGTAGATGATATACATATATATACACATAAATCCAGTATCATTATTATGTCATATATTTAATGATTACTTATTATATATACTTTATAATAATTCATGAATGGTTAACATGGAGAATGAATCTCATCACGTCGTGGAGACGGTATTCCGTACGTACGCACAAGCGATGATATCATTCCCAAGATTGTGTAATTGTATTGGAGTGTATTTATACAATTTCATAATCAATATCACTTTAAAATAATAATATATAGTCATTATTTACACCATTATACCCATCCAAGTAAGGTGGTGGTGGAAAATAGATTACACCACAGCGTGGAGACGGTATTCTGTACGTACGCACGCGCGGTGATTTCATTTTCTGTAGGACGGATAGATGGGGAAATATGGTTGTTTCATACTTATAATAACATATAATTATATGATTGATACTGATTTTATTAATTCATAATGAAAAAACTAAATAAGAAGAAGTGGAAGAAGAAATAAAGTTGAAAAAATCGGTAACGGACATTACCTCTTCTTTGAAGCGCCTCTTTGAGACCTCCTTTTAGGGAACTAAAATTGGTCATTGAAGAAGACCAGGACCTCTAGGATATTTCTAGGGAAGTGGAGAGGAGAAATTGTCAGGGTTTTTCTGAGCTTGAAGGCTCAATGTGGTGTGAGGAAGAGAGGGAGGAGGTGCTCTTTTATAAGGGAGGAGAGGGGCACCTTTGGAAGAATAAAAAATATTATTTTATTATAAAGTCAAGTTCGGTTTTAAATAACTCCAAATTGATTTATTTAGAAGATAAGGTGGAGATGGGTCGAAATAATCCCATCCAATAGAATTTAGACAAGTTTAGGTTCCTATTTTAACCTTATCATTTAGATTTTACATTAAGTTAAATAATTTTACTTTTATCGTGTCTTCTTGTGTTCTTATACTATAAGGTTAATAAACTTACTATAACAAGCCAAACGAACCCCAAGTCGTTTATTATTAATATATATAATCTTATCTAAGTCATTTGGACGAACCTTAGATTTTTATGATAAAATAACAATTAATAATATAATATTTGTTTTAAAAACTATTTTATATCAATTTTGACACTATTTAGTAATTGATTTTTGTGAAAATCATAACAAAATAATTAGTTCAAAAAAAGTTAATTAAATAAATACTAACATGTCATATTAACCTATAAAATTATTGGAATTCATAAAACAGTCTCAAATTAAATTTATTTGGGTATTTATAACATCAATTATGTCAATATTTTATTAATAAGATAATTACTGCATCATCTTTGTGTCATAAATAAATTAAATTATTTAATGTCTAAAAATTACAAATAAAATACCATTATGTAGGAAATCTGTTTAGATTTCTAAAGAATATTTATAGTTGAATTTATATTATGTATAATCCTATATTAAAAATTATTTAGTTATTAAACTTTGATTTTAACTATTTTAACCCTTCTTTAAATAAATTAATAATAAATGTCCTAATCTAATCCAAGTGGGCCTAAATGGTCATATTTTATTCCTAAGGTTGTTTTTGGTTGAATTACACTTATCCAATAGAATTAGGACATGTTTTATGGTAATAATAATAACATTTTTACTCTTAATTACCCTATTTACTTTTAACCGTGGTAAAAAAAAGTAAAAAGTTACTATTCACCAAAAATTATTTTCATCTCATTGAACCACATTTTACTTACTGACATCAACCGTGTCTCTCGGATTTTTTAAATTCCACTCATAGAAGCGGTAAAATTAAGTTTTATGAAAAATTCATTTTTTTAACAACCACTTAGTGGTTTCACTATTCATCAAAAAACGAAAGTTTCCAAAAAAATACCAAAAATTAGGCCTAAGATATATTTGATATTATGAACTCAAAAATGATGTCTATTTTACCGAATTCAAAACATATCAGTTGAATTAATTAATTTAAAAATTAATTCTCGTCTTCAAAACAAATAGTGTGTTCTTAAGAGATAATAACTATCAAAAGATTGACACTTGTTTATGTCTGGTTTAAATGTGAAATTACATCTAATGACCAACATTGTATTAAATTGTATTATATTCTAAATATACTTTAAAACCAATCAAATTAATAATTTATCACTATTAATTATTTCGATTAAAAAGGTTGTTTTTAATTAAAATTTAGTAATTTTCACTATTCATCAGAAAATGAAAGTTATCCAAAAAGTCCCAAAATTTCACCCTAAGCTAATTTCAATATTCCGAATCCAAAAAAGAAGTCCATTTTGAAAAATAAAATTTAAAAAATTTCAAAAAGTGGTTATTAATATTCATAACGGCTAGTTTTAATAATATTTTAATAGCATATTGTTGTTTAGTGAAACTTGTTATTGCGTACTACACACGCTATCGAGGAAGGTCGCGATTGTTTGTAATGTAAGGAAAGTCAAGGATGCGTGTTGTGTAATCTCCTTTTGGTGTAGCGTACAACCCAAGACATTAATGAAATTAAAAAGAATATTTTTCATAAAATCTCGGGGTGTTACATTCTACCCCCCTTAAAATGAATTTCGCCATCGAAATTCGTCGGGGTTATAAATGGTTTACTACTCGAACGTTTCATTAATAGAAACCCACATCGTAAAAAGGAATACCAAAACCAATCTTTAAAAACAAAAGTATGAAACGTAACGGTTACCCAAATAAACTAATCACTGGGTTTCCACATAGGTGAAAATATGGATATGGAAGAGAAATCTAACCATCATGTTCTGATGGAGAGTGGTAGAGAACATGGCTATGGAAAAGCCAGCAATCACAAAGCCATAAACTTGTGATGATCTAAGGTACCATCTGATTCATCGGATATAAGATCACTATGACAACATTTTTGGTTTTCAAGATCATGTCCCTAAAGTCAGTGAGATTGGAATAAGAGGAAATACTTTCGTGATTTTGGTATAGTCTCACTGTTGGTCGTTCTTTGGACAATTTCCACTTCATCTCTTAAAGAAATGAAGTTGAATTTGTCATTCATGATGTTTTAGCAGATCATGTTATAGAATGATGGGTCATTCCATCTGTCTCAAACAAAAGGTTAGAAAAGTTATCAAAAAATACATAAGTCCATCTATAGTGAGATTAATCATATATGGTTCCTAAAATGGACTTATACTTCATATATCATACTTATTAATATAATAAAACTAGTTTCTACTAAACAGGGACTTTCTGTAGGCCAGTGGTAGGCGATAAAGGTCAGTCGCACTTCGGTTGTGGGTTCGATTCCCACAGCCTTGTCTGACACGATGGGTTGTCGCCCATCCTGCAGGTTGTCCTTTTTCTAAAGCTATATTACTATAACATTCCATCAATAATATCTAAAAAAGTTATATCCTTAAACAATACTAACTTTTGTCCAACATAATCCATTCCAATCTTTAGTCTTATCTAAAATAATTCGGTCCAATATCATAGTATAAATGAAATTATTACTTGAAATGTCACATAACAATCACATGAATGTCATCATTTATCCCCCATATATCATAAGATATATCTTGTTGATCAAATTACAAACAAGTTAATACCTTAATCATGTATTCTCTTGAAGAATGAATACCCATTAATTGAACCATAGTGAAAACATGAATGCAGTTAAAAGTTAACACTTTCCACATACCAAAATCCTTAAAATTCTTTATACTCAAACCATGATATCACTTAGTCCTTATATCAATCATGAGATCATGAATACAATAAAACATCTCATTATCTTCTTATCCCTTCATTATGCGCATATCATCTGCTTACCAAAAATATCTCAATCACTTTCCATGGTTACCAGTACCATAAAATTATTGAAAACCACAATATACCAATACATAAATATTCCAATATTCCACGATACTATATACAACATTATTTTGGAATCCCATTACATAAAATCTTAATCATTCCACCACATCGTTTTCATATTCAACATTTCCAATAGTGATCACATGTGACTTCCCTTTGTCCTTTTTCTTAAGTGGTTTCTCATGTAGATCATCACTAACCCTTAGATTAGGGAATTTATTATCGTAATGCCCCATTTCCTTGCACTTGAAGCATTGAAGTGTTGGTGGTACGTTCTCTACAGTATTTTCTTTATCCACATCATTAGAAACCATTTTTACATTACTTCGACACTCAACTGCTCGATGACCTTATTTTCCACACTTAAAACATTTTCTATTCCCTTTAAGACAATCTCCACCATGCTTCTTTCCACACTTTGAGCATAAGGAAAAATTCATCTTCCTTTCACCATTATTCTGAGATTTCTCCTTGAACTCCATCTTTTGTTTCTTGTCAAAACTATGAGATGGATAATTAACACCAACTTCCATTTCTACCTTGGTAGCACAACGCACAATTTCTTCATAGCTACTGAAGTCTCTTATAGCTAATGCCCTTCTAAGATTTGGTTTTAAGCCACTGAAGAATCGATCAACTTTACTTTCAGGTAGGATGATAAATCCAGATGCATACCTTGAAAGCCTTGTAAAATTCGCTTCGTATATACCAACAAATTCATCATCCTTTTGCTTTAGTTCAAGAAAATCATTCTCCATCTTTGTTCGAAGAATACGAGGGAAGTACTTATTGAAAAATAAGTTCTTGAACTCGTCCCATTCCATGGACTCAATTTCATCTCTTGGACTCGTATTCTTGATAAGATCCCACCATTTATCAGCATCACCTTCCAAACGATACACTGCTAAGATGACTTTATCATGTTCAGAACATTGAAGAACTGAAAATATCTTTTTAGTAGTACTGATCCATTGTTCAGCAACAAGTGGATCAGAAGACCCACTGAAAGAAGGTGGAAGTTGCCTCATGAAGGACTCAATAGAATATTGTTCCCTTCTCTGCTCATTTGTAAGTCTATAATGATTCATAGATTGTGTAAGTATAGCAATAAGATTTTGCACTCCATCTCCCATAACATTTGTTTGTTCAGGAGGACAATCATTGCATTGTCCATTTCATTGATCAACACGGTTCCTTCGGGTTCCATCCATCGTCTAAAACCCAAAAATAATAGTGTGAGAGGCAAAAATCATGCTATGGAAAACAACATAATAAAGGGGGAGTACCTTAAATATCTAACATCTTAGGTTTAATTCTAATATCGTTACCGTAATTCTAGGACTATAACCTATACTTATACTTAACCTTAGGGACATCCCTAGACATGCCTTAGAAATATCTCTAGGGATCTCACTAACGTTTTCGCATCCTAGTTTCCAAAGGTTGACTAAACTTTTCCTCTGATACCAACTGTAGAGACCCGAAGCTTGACGTACATGGACATTACATTACTTTTTCGGAATACTTAGTACATAACAAAAACACACACACAAGGACCATAATAGTTTAGTGTCTTTGGAAACTCAGAATATAATCTTCTAATCGTGGTGAAAGATCTTCAACATCTCCCATAAAGATCTTCCTTTTTTTACGTAAAACCTTTCTTTATATCCTGGGGAAAATAAAACATAAAAGGGTGAGCTCAAATGCTCAGTAAGGGTAAACAAAAGAAATATCAATCACATCACATACATAAGAACATAACTTTTGGAAATCTTAACCTGAAAAAGAAATCATAATTTCATAACATGGGATAAATCATAGTAGTGAGATGTAATCCCAATAATCATAACTTAAAACATGAAACTTTTTTTCATACATACATAATCATATATAATCATTTCTTATTAGTCAAGACTCATTGCCAAGACTATCTTAGTGGACAAAGTCCATTTCTGAACCGAGTTCACTCCTCGTTTCAGTCCTGTTTCACTGAACCGGTTTAACCTGCTGTTCCAGCCATGTCTATCTCATGAGATATAAAATATTTACCCAATTCATTGGAGGGAGATATAGGTCCCACCCATCTCATAATGATACCATTCTTATGTGTTCCACAAAATCATAAACCATACATCATAGCATAACCCATGTAATAAAAATGGGAATCTTAAACATCGGGACATCATAAAACAATACATATAAGATAAAGGAATTCATAAAAATAATTCCATCACAACATAATCAAATCAATGTAATAATAGGGATAGAAACATAACCCCTTATTATCTTAGATGGAAAATAATTTTGATAAAACACTTGAACTCTATTCTTGAGGAAAATATCCTTTCTACTTCAAAAACACTTTTCCTTTCTTAACATGTCATACAATTATAAACTAAAGGAAGTTGATTAAAAATAGAATTGAAAACATGTAAAGGAATATTCTTGGAAATAATGTTTTAAAAATCCATTCATATCGTATAAGTTAAAAAAAAATTCTTCTCGTACTTTTGTCGGAAAAGTCAAAAAGTACCTCATACGAAAAATTTCAAAAGATTCATTTCATATCTTTTACTAAAAACTCACCGAAGGGTAAAATAGGATTTAAACAATTGTAGTTGGATGGAAATAATATTACATATTGAGGAAACATGGATGTGGACGATAAAATACACCCCAGTAAATACCAAAGTATAAACAATCTCGGATAAAAATGAGATTGTGATATTTTCCTTACCTTAGGTCCGATTTGCTTCGTAAGTGTCCGAACCTCCTGTATAATGATTTAAATAATGTCATTGACTTTTTCCAGAATCATACTCATTGTTATGATATCATATATGGTTCACTTATGACTTTATTTTACCCGTTCTTTTGTAAATTCCATGTTAAAGAGCGTTTTGGGTAAAATCGTTTCATTTGTCATCCGTGTTTTGACTTGTAATTATTCATATGATTACTTAGATCATGATTACTTAATTCCAGAATATAAAACATGATTTATATATACTATATATTCAGAATATACATATATATAATAGATCAGTAAATGGAAAGAAATACACCGTTCATGGAGACGGTAGACCGTACGTACGCATGAACGTTGTTTTCGTTTCCTTATTGAGTTGAATGGAATTAAGTAGATGACATACATATATATAAACATAAATCCAGTATCATTATTATGTCATATATTTCATGATTACTTATTATATATACTTTATAATAATTCATGAATGGTTAACGTGGAGAACGAATCTCATCACGTCGTGGAGACGGTATTCCGTACGTACGCACGAGCGATGATATCGTTCCCATGATTGTGTAATTGTATTGGAGTGTATGTATACTATTTAAAATTCAATATCACTTTACAATAATAATATATAGTCCTTATTTACACCATTATACCCATCCAAGTAAGGTGGTGGTGGAAAGTAGATTACACCACGGCGTGGAGACAGTATTCTGTACGTACGCACACGCTGTGATTTCATTTTACGTAGGATGGATAGATGGTGAAATATGGTTGTTTCATACTTATAATAACATATCAGTATATTATTGATACTAATGTTATTACTTCATAATGAAACAACTAAATAAGAAGATGTGGAAGAAGAAATAAAGTTGAAAGAATCGGTAACAGACATTACCTCTTCTTTGAAGCGCCTCTTTGAGACATCCTTTTAGGGAACTAAAATTGGTCTTTGAAGAAGACCAGGACCTCTAGGATATTTCTAGGGGAAGTGGAGAGGTGAAATTGGCAGGTTTTGGCCGAGCTTGAAGGCTCAAAGTGGTGTGAGGAAGAGAGGGAGGAGGTGCCCTTTTATAAGGGAGGAGAGGGGCACCTTTGGAAAAACTAAAAATATTATTTTATTATAAAGTCAAGTTCAGTTTTAAATAGCTCAATATTGATATATTTAGAATATAAGGTGGAGATGGGTCGCAATCCTCTCATCCAATAGAATTTAGACAAGTTTAGGTTCCTATTTTAACCTTATCGTTTAGATTTGACATTAAGTTAAATAATTTTACTTTTATCATGTCTTCCTGTGTTCTTATACTATAAGGTTAATAAACTTACTATAACAAGCCCAAAGAACCCCAAGTTCTTTATTATATATATACATAACCTTATCTAAGTCATTTGGATGAACCTTATATTTTTAGGAATAAAATAACAATTAATAATATAATATTTGTTTTAAAAACTATTTTATGTCAATTTTGACACTATTTAGTAATTGATTTTTGTGAAACTCATAACAGAATGATTAGTTCGGAAAAAGTTAATTAAATCAATACTAACATATCATATTAACCTATAAAATTATTTTAATTCATAAAAAGTATCAAATTACATTTATTTGGGTATTTATAACATCAATTATGTCAATATTTCATTAATAAGATAATTACTACATCATCAATGTGTCATAAATAAATTAAATTATTTAATGTCTAAAAATTACAAATAAAATATCATTATGTAGGAAATTTTTTTATATTTCTAATGAATATTTATAGTTGAATTTATCTTATGTATAAACCTATATTAAAAATTATTTAGTTATTAAACTTTGATTTTAACTATTTTAACCCTTCTTTAAATAAATTAATAATAAATGTCCTAATCTAGTCCATGTGGGCCTAAATGGTCATATTTTATTCCTAAGGTTGTTTTTGGTCGAATTAAACTTATCCAATAGAATTAGGACATGTTTTAGGGTAATAATAATAACATTTGTACCCTTAATTACCCTATTTACTTTTAATCATGGTAAAAAAAGTAAAAAGTTACTATTCATCAAAAATTATTTTCATCTCATTGAACCACATTTTACTTACTTACATCAACCATTTTTCTTGGATTTTTGAAATTCCACTCACAGAAGCGGTAAAATTAAGTTTTATGAAAAATTCATTTTTTTTAACTACCACTTAGTGGTTTCACTATTCATCAAAAAATGAAAGTTTCCAGAAAAATACCAAAAATTAGGCCTAAGATATATTTGATATTATGAACTGAAAAATGATATCTATTTTACCGAATTCAAAACATATCAGTTGAATTAATTAATTTAAAAATTAATTCTCGTCGTCAAAACAAATAGTGTGTTCTTAGGAGATAATAACTATCAAAAGATTGACACTTGTTTATGTCTGGTTTAAATGTGAAATTACATCCAATGACCAACATTGTATTAAATTGTAATATATTCTAAATATACTTTAAAACCACTCAAATTAATAATTTATCACAATTAATTATTTCGATTAAAAATGTTGTTTTTAATTAAAATTAGTAATTTTCACTATTCATCAGAAAATGAAAGTTATCCGAAAAGTACCAAAATTTCACCCTAAACTAATTTCGATATTTCGAATCCAAAAATGAAGTCCATTTTGAAAAATAAAATTTAAAAATTTTCAAAAAGTGGTTATTACTATTCATAACGGCTAGTTTTAATAATATTTTAATAGCATATTGTTGTTTAGTGACACTCGTTATTGCGTACGACACACGCTATCGAGGAAGGTTGCGATTGTGTGTAATGCAAGAGAAGTCAAGGATGCGTGTTGTGTAAGCTCCTTTTGGTGTAGCGTACAACACAAGACATTAAGGAAATTAAAAATAATATTTTTCATAAAATCTCGGGGTGTTACAGATGGTGTCATGAAAGAGTGTTATCAAAGGTTCCAGTTGATGGATAGTATGTATTTTGGAGTTTTTCATAGGTGATACTACTGGGTTTTTGTAGGGAAATAATGAATATAAAGTTCAGTAAATGATGTAAACAGGGGAGACCACTTTTGACATGGGTATTTAGGGCCTCGTAGGATCTGATGCACAAGCCCTTATGTTTACTCAACCTACTAAATGAAGTGATATAGGTTGCAGGGTAGAGAACTAGGAATGGATAATTCATCGTTATTCTTCATAATTGTGTTTAAAAAGCATATAACATGGGATAAGTTTAACCTTACATAAAAAAATGATTAATTAATTTTAAATATTACATATTATAGGTTTACGAGTCTATACCCATTTGAATTATTGTAGATATAGCTCCAAGTTGACGTCCTCATTTGGTTCAAGACGTTGATGTTCAATAGGATGTTCTAGTAGATCGATGTAGAGTATAGGTCAATGAATACAACACTTGTAGGGGGAAACTCTGAGTGTTTCATCATAAAATTCTATAGAAGTATGGGGGATATTTTTTAGACATAGTGATAGAATATTATTTTGAGGAGGTTGAGATAACTTTTAGTTCAAACTGTCCTTGGAAGGATCATTGGGTTTTGTTGGCTCTAATGAAGCTACATAGAGTAGTGAGGTAGTGATGGATATATTAAATTTGGGGATGCAAGGATTCAAAGGACTCATGGGATATGTTTAGGGACCAATGCAATGTACATTTTATTTCTTCACCTGAAAAGGGGGCCAATCATCAGGAGGTTCTTTCCCTTCGATAGGGGAGTTCCAAAATGCAGATGATCATGATCCATTATAGAACCCTTCTCTAATATGCTTCAAACCTATTTCTATATGAGGAGCCCAAGGTGTGTCATTTTGAGGAGGATTTTCATCAAGATATCTAACACCCCATTCATATTGTCACCATATCTTGAGGTGCTAGTGAAATTATAGGTTATGGAGAGAACACTAGATAGAACTATATTGTTTTGATGGGGGAGTCATCAAGATTCCTCATGGATATTAGTTATTTTATAGGATTCACATTTTACTAGAATATAGTGATTTCATACTATTGGGGGAAGGTCTCAACCCTCATCATCTTATTTCTCCAAGGGTGATGGATCTTAGACCTTTTCCAAGGAATCATATGATTATTTTTCTTATGGAGTTTATGGTAATTAAGAGAGAGAGTTCCATACCTTTATTTGAAGGAAACATGAAACATGTTTTCCTATTTAGGTCCCTCCATTAAATGAGTTTTAGATGAGGCATCTACATAAGGATACTCAAGATTGAGATCAATAGAGAGGATACATGAAAGGTACAATATAGCCCTAATATTCTCTTCATCCTTAGAGAGAAGATATAATCCATGGAGGTGGATTCAATTAGGGTCATATAGGCCATGGGGAAGGACATGGTAAACTTAATGCTCCATTATTTTCAGTTTCAGGAGAGCAAAATGTTGTTTGAGTTGCCCTTTTCTTGTTTTCTACATGGGTGTATTCTTTTTTTGATTTAGAAGATATACACTCCTTCATATCACTTACCCTAGTCCATCATTTTGGACATGTGGTGTAGAGACATCTGTTACCCTTAGCATTGACTATACTAGTTGGATTTTGTTCTTATCTATATGAAATATGTAGATACTATGAGATAATTATGGGGTAGATCCTTTATTTGGGAGTGTTCAATTTTTTATTGATATATCCATTTTAAATCATCCATTTTATTCACTAGGTTTATTCATTCCAAGATATTGTGGATTGATTTTGGAGGCATGTTGAAATATATGATACTGATGGAGATAATGTAGTGTTAATTAGTGAGACAGAACCTTGTATGGGTATTTTATTGATTTCATCCTTATCACATTTTATGTCCAGGATGATGCTAATGTTTTTGGATGTTTAGACAATAATTTTTCTCAGGGTTTTAAAAAAATATCATGATGCCTTTCCTAAAGAGATTATGGTGTTACCAAATCAGTGGGATGTAGATTTTGGGATTGATCTATGACTGGATATTTATCCTATCTCTATGTCTCTATAGAGAATGGTAACTTATGAGTGGTGGTAGCTATGAGTATAGATCAATGATCTATTGCAATGGGGTATTGTTTTTTCATGTGTGTCACATTTTCCTACATCGGTTTTAATTATGAATAATGTCGATTATAGTATGTGTTTCTGTATCGATTATCATCACAAAAATAAGGTGATAATAAATAACCACTATCCAATTCAATAGATTGATGATTTATTTGATCAGATAAAAGGAGAAAATTGGTTCTCAAAGATTGATTTACATTCAGGATATCATTTTATGCGGTTGAAGGATGTGTACTTTCTAAAGATAGATTTTTTTATATTGATATGGGCATTAAGATTTCCTTGTGATAATGTTTAGTTTAATTAATTACCCAAATATGTTCATGGGGTTGATAATAATAGTTTTCATAGAGTATATAGAGCATCTACAAACCGTTTTTGGAGTTCTTCACCATCAGTATCTATTCCAGATGTTTCCAAAGTGTGAGTTATGTGCCCATTATGTTCATTTTATGGAAATTTTATGTATTAGTTGGTAGTTTCTATGGATCCCTCACATATCAAGGTAGTTGTTTGTGGGTATTCCCCCAAGCTAGCTACCGATGTGTAGAGCTTTCTTTATCTTAGAAGTTATTATACAATTTTTTTATCTAACTACTATCGGGTTGTGAATCGTATGACACCATTAAACTTAAAGGACCAAGATTTCTTATGGAATTACTATTTTCTAGTAGATTTTATGTACCTGGATGATAAGTTTTTTAAATTTTTAGTTCTTAATTTCCAAGAAGAGGTAGCCCAATTTGAGGGTTTCAATGATTCTTCATGTATTGAGTTAGGCTACATTTTGTTTTAGTAGAGATAAATTTATTCTTATAGATCTCATAATTGAAGTCCCCGTGAGCATTACTATTCCCCACATGATCCATAATTGGAAGTAGTTGAGTTTTCCTTGAATGTTTTTTACATTTTATCTTCAAAGATAATTTTTTTGGTTCTATCAATCTTATGAGCCTGAGGTATTTATTATAAAATCATGACTTGAACTTGTGGAAGTTTGGATGGATATAATTTTGTAGGATTTAATCTTTTAGATTACCTATACACCAATAAAGAGGAATTTCGGAACTAGAAATAGAGTTTTCCCCAATGGTTTTATACCAACGGTTTGAAGAAACCATTGGTATACTGTAAAAAGGTGGAATTTCCCAATGGTTTTTTCAAACTGTTGAGAATTTTTTATAATAATTAAGATTTCCTAATGGTTTGAGTAAGCCATTAGGAAATCTGTAATTTATATAATATATACCAACTGTTTTAATAAACTGTTGTTAAAGAGAAGATTTCCCAACAGTTTTTAAAAACCGTTGGGAACTTTTTCCCCCAAACACACAGCAGCCCAACTCCTACTCCATCCAATTGCAGACTTTAATCTGAATCTCCTCCAGAAGATCTCTCTTTACCCTAGGCAGCAAAACTCCTTTCACCCATAGATCCATATTCAATCAAGCCATTTTTTGTTTCTATACATAAAATTAGTAAGTGTTACCTTAGTTTTAATGTTCTGAATCTATTTTTTTATGTTTTCTATTTTGATTTGGGATAAATCAGAGTTCTTGTAGTCTGTGGCATACTGATCACTTTTATTTTTTTTATGTTTTATATTCTACACTTCAAAGTTGGTAAAGGGTTTGTTTAGTCATATGGTCTCAAGGTGGGTAATGGATATAAATATGGTCCATGTGAAGGGATTGGGGATGGTTGGGGTAGTGGTGGAGGTGGTTTTCCTTTTTTTTAGTGGGGTGATATGGTAGTTTTTATAGACTTTAGTTTAGTTGAAAATTGGATTTGGATTTTTTATTTATAGTTCTTGTTCAAGGAATAATGGGAATGGTATTGATATTGAGGATTAATTAGTTGTTGGTTGGGTGATGAATTGGAATTGTTATGTTGATTGGATTGGGTATAGGTAATTTTTAAGGTATTATATGGGTTTTTCCACCCCTGAACACCCCCCCTTGAAACCCCACCCCCCTCCCCCCCTGGGACAGCCCCCCACCCCGGACACCCCCTGGACACCCCCACCCCCTGGATATCCCCCCACCCCCTGGACACTCCCCTAGACACCCCACCCCCTGGACACCCCTCCCCCCCAGGGAAACCCTCCCACACACACCCCCTAGACACCCCCACCCCCTTGGACAACCCCACCCCCACCCCCCCCAGACCCCCCCCCCCCCCCACCCCCCCACCCCTAGACACCCCCCCCCAGACACCCTCCACCCCCTTGGATATCCCCCACCACCTTAAACAACCCCCATGGACACCACCACACCTCCTGGACACCACCGCACCTCATAAGTTCTTGGCCTAGTTTTTAAATTGGAATTAACTATGTATGTGATTTTCCCTTTCCCCAAATAAATTTCCTAAGTGGCCCATAGAGCCTTATAAATTATGTCTGTTATGTTTTGATAAATTGAATTTATTGTGTTTTGATAAATTGAATTGGCTATTTGGAATTAAGTGGATAATTCATGATGGTTAGACTTCATTAGTAAATAATTTTTTTTAAATAAAATTACCCTAAGTGGGGCTACAGGGGGGTAGGGGGGATGTCCAGGTGTGGGGGCAGTCTAGGTGGGGGGGGTTCCAGGGGTAGGGGATGTAGGGGTTAGGGGATTCTACAATTGTGTGGGGGAGGGGTATGGGCTGCCCAAAGAGGGGTGTGGGATGTCCAGGGGGTCAGGGTGGGGGTGTCCAAGTGGGGGGAGGGGGTGTGGGATGTACATGGGGGTGGGGGTGGGCTGCCTAGGTGGGGGAGGAGTGTGGGCTATTCGGGGGGGGGCTGTCCAGGTGGGGGTGGGCTTTCCATGTGGGGGTGGGGGCTATCCAGTTGGGGGTGGGGTGTGTGGGAGGGGGGTTGTCCAGGTAAGGGGCTACAGGGGGGTTGGGGGATGTAGGGGAGGGGGGTGTGGTCTGTCTAGGGAGGGGGTGAGTTTTCCAGGGGTGGGTGGGATATCCAGGTGTGGGGGTATGGGCTGTCTAGGGGGGGTTTCCATGTGGGGGATGGGGGTGTCCAGTTGGGGGTGGGGTGGGTTTTCCAGGTTGGGTGGGCTATCCAGGGGGCTGCAAGGGGGGAAGGGGGCTGTAGGGGAGGGGTTGTGGGTAGTCCAGGAAAGGGGTGGGCTATCCAGGGGGTGGGTGGGCTATCCAGTTGGTGGAGGGGGTGGGGGCTGTCAAGTGGGGGTGGGTTGTCCTAGGGGGTGGGGGTAAGTTTTCCAGGTGGGGGAGGGGGTGTGGGTTGTCCAATGAGGGTGGGGGCTGTCCAGTTGGGGTGGGGGAGGCTATCCATGTGGGGGGTTGCAGGGGTGGTAGTGGTGGTTGCAGGGGTGGGGTTGTACAGGGAGGGGAGTGGGTTTTCTAATCTGATACTCTACAAAAAAATAGGAATCACATATAACCAATGTATAGTTTCTTTCACATGTTAATACTTTTCTTGAAGTTCCATACCAACACTCACTCTTACCCTTCCAAGAATAAGTGATCTCTGCAGAGAAATATCACTCAAGTTCTTATCCACTATCCATATTAACCTCATACAAATTCACCATTCGTAAAACTCCATATAAACTAATGATATAAAATGGCTCATACTCCCATGAGTAGTGTTTTATTGAAACATGGATCATATGCCTAAACAACATACATAGGATCATATTTGACACACACACAAAAATTTGTAAACATACACCTTGTATCACAACCTGGAATAAGTTCTTAGCGAGCCTCTCAAGGCATCAATAATCCACATACCTAGCTCAAAATTTGGAGGTGTGTTTACAATTAGGTGTGTTTTTTTAGAATTCATGTAAGACATTTAGAGTGGAAGATAAAATATGATCCACATATGATATTTGGATGTGTGTTTACAATTAGGTGTGTCATGATTTATATGTATGATATTCATGGTTTACACCAACAGTCTTATGGGTCATCTATAATAGGCTTGAAATCATGCTACAATTGAATAGAGAGTGGATTATACGACCCCAGTTTGGGGTTGGACACTACCACGCCCTTGGACACCCCCCACCCCCCACCCCCACCCCTTGGACCCCACCCACTAGATACCCCACCCCCTGGACACCCTTCCACCCCCAAGGATAGCCCCCCATCCCCCTGGATAGCACCCCACCTCCCTGGACCCCCACCCACCAGACCCCCACCCCCTGGGCACCCCCACACCCTAGACACCCCCACCCCCTGGACACCTTGCCACCCCCAAGGAAAGCCCCACATCCCCCTGGACAACCCCTGCCTCCCCTGTAAAACCCCACCCACCCCCTTGGACAACCCTTAGAAACCACACCACCCCTGGAAACCCCCTGGACACCCCCCACCCCCGCTAGGTATCCCCCCACCTTCCCCCCTAGACAGCCCCACCCCCTTGGACAGCCCCCCACCCCCGTAGACAGCCCCCACCCCCTGGACACACCCACCCCCTTGGACTTCCTTCCCTAGACACCACCCCACACCTAGACACCCCACCCCCCTTGGATACCCCCCACCCCCTGGACAGACCCCCAACCCCCGGGACAACCCCCCACCCCCTGGACCCCCCCAGGACACCCCACCCCCTTGGGAAGTGTATGTGATCACTAAAATAATCTACTAAAATATAAAATTTCTTCAATATAAAATTTACTCAACTATTGAATAATTATCCTCCACAAATGTACATGATCTTGTAAACTCATGTATAGTTCATCAAAGATATTTTTGTTATAAATATAGTATTTTTTTGTCTTTTATATTATGATTCTCATATAGAGTAGTGTGTCAGTTATGGTTTTATATTTATTAAAAAAATCTTGTTTGATTAAATATATTTTCGATGGAAATTCAATCATATTTAATTTTTTTGACGAAATGACTTATAACAACAAAAAATTATACAATGGATAGAAGTTAGATGTATCAAACTGATCGGATCTCAAGCGATTTTCAAAATAATTTGGAGATATTTTTAGATTTTGAATTTCACAATGCTTCATATAGTGGTCACACACACTGGCCCTATTACATTTGTGTTGGAAGGCCTCGGTTGAGCTGTGAAGAAGTTAGCTACCACATAACCAAATATGGTTTTCAGTAAAACTACTCTATGTGGTATCATAATGGGGAGAAAGTGAAATCTCAAATTGATGATGATCCAAAAAAGAGGAATAGATTAGAGAATTTGTTATATGAACAGTTTCCATTTATTCATCATCATGAAAAAGAAAGGATTCCGACCCAATAAGACTTCTATATGATCACACATGATGTGTCTGATGAAAATGATGATGTTGTCAGGGTGAAAAAATTGAATGATGCTGCCAAGAATCCAGTATATCAAAAATCAGGTAAAATGAAAAAGATGGAATTTTTAATTCGATTGTTTCATGGGAAAACAATGCATGGGATTTCTAATACTGGCATTGATTAAATTCTTACCTTCTTGAAGTACTTACTTCCAAAGGATGCAGATATTCCATCAAACCACAATATGGCATGGAAGTTATTTGAGGAACTTGGATTTTCAAGAAACAAAAATCCATGCTTGCCCAAAAGATTGAAGTTTATTTTTGGAGGAAATAGATGAACGAAATGATTGTATAAAATGTGGCACATCCCACTGGAATTCAAAAGCTAATGGAACACCATCCCATGTTCCACAGAAAGTAATGTGGAACTTTCCATTGATCCCTAGACTTCAGAATCTTTTTATTTATAATGAAATATTAATAAAAATGTGATGGAATGATACCGAGAGAAATAATAATAGTGATGAGTTGGTTCACCCAGTAAATGGATTTGCATGGAAAAGATTTGTTTCTCGATATCATGTTTTCCAGCTGACGTGCATAATGTGAGGTTGGGTCTTTCATGTGACAGTTTTAATCATTTTGGGAAGATTCTTACCTTTCATAGCACATGGACAGTTTTTATACACATTTATAACCTTCCCCCATGGTTGTGTATGAAAAAACCTATCACTTTCATGATTATACTCATATCTGGACCATCTAATCATGCAAATGATATAGACATATACATTCAACCTTTGATAAAATAGTAGAAACTTATTTGGTATGTGGGTGTGCACACATACTATGCATGTTTGAAAGTCATATTTCAGATGCGTGTTGTGATTATGTGGAAAATCAAGGATTTTCCTACTTATAAAATGATGTCTGGATAGAGCACGAAGGGAAAACAATCATGTAAATTTTTTATGAAGAATACATTATCCAGATTACTAAAACATCCATGTAGTATTAGTTTTATGGGACATCGATGATTCTTTCCAATGGACAATCCATATAGAAATAATCGTCTAAGATTTGACAATACCATGCAGATCGATGATCCACCTCAGTGTATGTCTAGAACTGATGTGCTTAATGAATTGAGAGATTTTATTTATTCATTTGGGAAGGGTCAAATGAAATCTAGAAAGAGAAAGAATGTTTCCACTGAAACCTATTACAATTGGAAGAAGATAAGTATCTTCATTGATTTGAATTATTGGTCAACCAATTTTTTATGTCATTTCTTAAAAGTAATTCACATTGAAAAAAATATGTGAAATATTCCTTTTGATTCTTCTAAATGTTAAGGGAAATACAAAAGATGATTTACGGTCTTGACGTGACTTGGTGGACTGGGGAATCAGACTAGAATTACATCCTATGTGTATCAGTGAAAATAAATAGCAAGTTCCATGTGCCTCTTATGTGATTACTCCTACAGAAAAAAGAAATGTTTGGAAGTACCATAGACTATTAAAGTTCCTGATTGATATTTAAGCAGCATATCTAAATGGGTCAGTAGAAGATAATTGAAGCTAAAATATTTGAAGACTCATTATTATCATATCCTTCTACATGATTTGATTCCAATAGAAATTTTTAATCTTTTGTCTAATAATGTAAGGGTGGTTGTTATTTGGTTGTGTCATTTATTTAGATATCTTTGTGATAAGAAGTTGTCCAAGTATTTCTTGCAAAAAATGTTTTCAGATGCCCCATTAATTTTTTATAAGTTAGAGAAAATCTCTCCTCCATAATTTTTCACATGAATGTTTCATCTTACTATCCGTATTCCAACTGAAATAATTCTTGGAGTACCAATATACTTTTTTGGATGTATCCAACTGAAAGAAATATGTACACATTAAATTCTTATGTCTGAAACAGGAATCATCCTTAGGGTTCTATCGTGAATGGTTACTTGGATCAAGAATGTATGGATTTATTCTATACGTATTTTTATGATCTTATTACAATAATGAACAGACCAATGAGAAAAAAAGAAGAGCAGTATGAGAAAATAGAACCCAGTTTTCCATCACTTCCTCAAACAGGAGGAATTCCTAGATCATATACATTGATGACATTAAGCCTTGAAGAGTTAGAGATGGAACATTGCATAGTTTTGTTCAACTATGATTTGTTCGATGACTAAATCTTGTAAGTAAATTGAATATGTATAATATATATATATATATATCCATTAAACTATTCCTATTTTTATCTACAGGGAACATAAAGTGATGATAAATTGAAATCATCGTTCTTTATTTTTGAGAAGGAGGGAGATTTTTCATAGCAAAGAGTTTTCTGCTTGGATAAAGTTGAAGGTAATAATATTACTATTTAAAATAATTAAAAAAAATTAATTAAGTATAATATTCATTTATATTTTTGGAATTGTATTTTCCTGCTGACTCTGTCTCAAAGGAAATAAGATCTTTGGATTTTGATCCTAATACCGTGGTTCGGGACTGTAAATAAATTGTTATCAATGGGTACAGATTTATTATCACTAAACGAGCAAAGAACATGAGAACACAACATGATGGTGTTATGGTTACTACCACAACATTCTATTATGCTAGTGAATTAGATAGTATACCATGATTTGAAAATGTTGATTATTATGGAGTCGTTGAAAAATTAATAATATTGGATTATTACTCTCATGGACGAGTCACGATGATGAAATTATAGTGGTTTGATTTGATGATATGGCAAGGCACATTTATTGATGATTGTGGATTTTGAGTAATTTATCTGACTCTCACTCTTTCTACCAATGAACCATATATATTGGCATCAATAGAGAAACATGTTTTTTATGTCAAAGACTATCTTCGACCTTAATTTGGTGTCATTATTGAAGTAATTCCCAGACATATTTTTGATGATGGTGATGATTGAATTAACATCATCCCTACTTCAATTGGAAACAATCCATTTATTACTTTTTATGACTCAAATAGCTCAATTGTTAGAGTTTATTGTGAACCTGAAGTTGTGGTTAGAAATATATAGAATCATTCATCCATATTCTCATTTTTTTTATTTCACTTGACTTGGGTTTTTAAGGTTAGTACTATTCAAATTGATTTAATATTTAATAAAAATATGTTGTGTCCAACCTGACCGTTATGTGATTTTTCAATGTTTATTAGTTTCAATTTTATTTGAATTGCATTATCTAATTTGGAATATAACTATATTCAACCCTACGAAACCAACATTTCTAACTTGGTGAAAATTTCAATGATTTATTGACCATGTATAAAATTATTATAACTCTAAGACATCCCTTTAACATTTCACCAAATAATGAACATGGTGGTTTGTGTTCTTCTACAAAACATGTATAAAAACCTGCATCATCTACCTTGGCTAAAGAAATTAAATTTTTCCTTAATTTCAACAAGTATTTTACCCCTTATGAATATAGTAGATATCATATCCTTGTTCATATGTTTATATAATCATTTATAACTATCTTAAGGTTTTAATCATTCGTAATATATAGACTGATGAAACTTAGTAAATAACCATCCTACTCAAAAATAATTTTTTTATTACATCTTGTACGATTTATTAAATTCATTATATATGCATTCAATCTCACCTAAAATAATGGATAGGTAAATTATACAGGAATCCCCCTATTAAATATCATATATTTTGTTTTTTGGGTTACATATTAGTTATCCTATCAAATTACTTCTATATTTGTTTTCAAATGAAGCAAATGCAACCAATTGAAGAGAGGTGACAGAAAAAGATAATGAACAACAATCGTCTCATTGCTGAGATGGGAATTCAACCACTAGTGCCTATAGTGAGTATTTTATTTCAAATATATATATATATATATATATATAATATATAATGTCATGTGATTAATTTTTTTTTTAACATTCTTTCAGGATCCACCTCTTAGGAGACAATTATTTGATGAGCATCCTTGTAGTGGTCCCAGTACTCAGGGTGTTCGTATGAGGGGGGTGGTACGAGAGCTAGCCGATCTGGTCGGCGTACCCAATTAGACCCTACCCCCCCTCCCCACCCACTAACATACCATATATTCCGCATTGTGATCTCAGTGTTTCATTAGGGACACACAGGATATTTAAGCCTCCTATTTTTTCACCACCTTTTACATCCGAGCCTCCTCACCCATATTACCATATCTGATGACGTTCCCCACTCCCCATCTAGCATTCGACTAGCCATCCATGTGAGATTCTTTTACATCTGCTTTCTTATCACTTAGATTTTATATTCCATCTTCGTCGACTCCTGTGACGCTAGAGTCTGTCCTTACAGAACATACATTGGGACCCACTTCACCTGTATAGGGTGTTCCTTTAGTTTTTGCAGATCTAATGGCGCCCATTGATCAGACTACCACAGGTATATTTATACAACCCTAAAAAACATTATACCATTATTTATTTTAATTATAACATGTATAGATAAAACATTTCTTTTTCTTTCATAAAAGATACATATATTGATAGGAGGTAGGGGCGGGTCATACACACATGTATGCGGTGTGGAACCTCCGCACGCAGTTGATGGTGTACTACAATGAAGAAAATAAAATGATTGAAAAAATAGGGCAGCTATGTTGGAGTTTTTTGGATATGCTTTCCAAATACTCCGACATCATTTCTGTCATCCCACTCTCATGGAGACAATTTCCAAATGATGTCAAGGATAATGCTTGGGCAGAGATATGGGTAAAAAATATGTTCTATTTAATTCAATATATTATTTTTTGTATTTATATGAATTAATATTTTGGTTTCAGCTTCAGTTTAATTTCCCCGATGGTGAGGGTGCACGGCCAACATGGATAAAGGATTTAGGTGATATTTCTAGAGCCTATAAGCATGAGTAGTATATTGGTTGGCGTTCTAGATTTGTCACTGAGTTAGAGGCAGTCCCTGTTGTTGATGATTATCCATTAGAACAGTATCAGCAGATGATTACTCATTGGACATCTACCAAATTTAAGGTATTTAAATGAAATTTTTCATTTTTTTCATTAATACTATCTTCTGTATTATTTAATTTTATATAGGAATAATCTAGAATAAATAAAAAAACATTGATTCTAAAAAATACCTCCACACATTGGGACGTAATATAATGCCAAATCATGAGAGGAAGTTGGTATGACAGTTTTTTATATAATTTTAGTTATGAAATTAATTATTGTTAACCTATTTTTAATTATGGTTTTCTATATTCATTGTCATTGTAGATACAAACATTGAATATTAAAGGGCGTGTACCTCGAGAAAAGTTGTTTTGCTCGAGTAGAAGTAAGAAAGATGGAAGTGCAATTAATGAAAAGACTCAGCAGCAGATTGTAAGTTTTACTTTGTTGATTTCAAATTTTAATATATATTTTATAACTTAATAATCTATTTATATTTGTAACAGGCTAATTTATAGGCCCTTGATTCCTAGGAACCTGACAGATTTGGGTCAAACGATCATTTACATTAGGTGTTGGGAGATGAGCACCCTGGAAGAGTATGTTGCCGACCTGGGAAGAGTATAGTTCCAAAGAGGTGTTGTCCCTACTCAGGTATGAGTTTTAGTGACACTGAGTTCCATCAGGTTAAGTCATAGGCCAAACAGGCTGAAAAAAGGTACACATAGATAGCAGAATAGTCTTCTTGGGCAAACAATGCATTTATGAAACTGATAGAAGTTTTACGTCCAACACTTCCACCAGAGGCCACCACATCTTGTGATGAATATATGTCATCGATGCATTCAATATATGGTGCACTATGTGGAAGTTCTAATGGTGGTCAAGATGATTTCAAGGAGGAGGGTGAGACAGAGGAGGAGGGGGGCGAGGAGGAGTCCAAGATGGAGGAGGAGGGCAAGAAGAAGGAGGAGGGTGAGGAGGAGGCCGAGCCAGAGTACGAGGGCATTGAGGAGGGAGGGGAAGATGATGGGGACGAAGATGAGGATGCGATAGAGGCTGATGATGGCGGTGATGGTAGTGATGGTGAGGAGGGATAGATTGATCCGTTAAATTTTTGAATAATATTACTAAAGTTTGATGTTTTATGATTTTTTGTGCTTAAATGTATGTGTGATTAGGTAGGACACATTATCTTTATTTATTTATCTATAAATAAAAAACTTGATTTTTTGTGACTGATTCACCCCTCCCCTGGACACCCCCACACCCCCACCCCCTGGACACACCCATCCCCTTAGACATCCCCCACACCCCCATGGACAGTCCCCTGACCCCCCTAGACACCCCCACCCACTAGACACCCCTTTCTCCCTTGGACAACCCCCAACCACCTGGACACCCCCACCCCCTAGACACCCCCACCCCCATGGACAACCCCACCCATCAACCTGGACAACCCCCCCCCCCCCCCAGACACCCCCTTCCCCTTGGACAGCCCCCCCCCCAACCCCCTGGACATCCCCCCCACCCCCTTGGACACCACCCCAACCCTGGACACCACCCAACCCCTTAGACACCCCCACCCCCCTGGACAGCCCCCCACCCCCTAGACAAGCCCCCCCCCCCCCACCATGAACACCACCCCACCCCTTGGACATCACCACCCCCTGGACACCCCCACCCCCATAGACAACCACCCCACCCCCTGGACATCCCCCACCCCCTTGGACACCCCATTCCTCCTTAGATAGTGAGAGGACCAGTTTGGGATATACCTAACACTGAGGGGGGTGAATCAGTGTTGGGGACTTTTTAAACCAATTGAAATTTTTATCCCTGTACCTCTTGACCTGTTAGGATATTGATTCTCTTATTCTCTTTTCCCTATCGCATGAAATAATAGAAAGTAATAAAAATATGCACACGATATTTTTACAAGGTTCACCACTCAATAAGAGTAGCTACATTCTTGTCATTCATGGGTACGACCAGTGAATGGATTCTCTACTATGATGTGATATGAAATTAAAATGGAGTGTCTATGAAAACAATCCTATGTCCAGTGTGAGTCCCTACACTTTAGAGGGGTGTGGGAAACAATCCTCTTCCCTGGACTGGTGATAGACTAGTCCAACTTGCAGCCTCTAGTTGGTTCTTTATACTGCCTATGGAGACATTATTCTTCCTTCTTCAAAAGGTAGGTTCTGGTCTTGATCTTCTTTATTGCTCTTCACTTGATTACTTGAAAAGAAGTAGGCAAGAAATTCTTCCTTCTTTCCTTCTCTTCTTTTCTAGTGCAACACCAACTGCATTAGACTTCTTCTTTCTTTTTCTTAGTGCAACAAAAAACTGCACTAAAACTTCTTCTCTCTTCTTGGATAGAATCACATATAAAAATGTGATTATTTAGAAACTGAGGATCAGCTCACAAAGCATCAACTGAATTAAATTGTCCTAAAGAATTGTAGACTTCAATTGGGAATACTATGTTCTTCTTCTTCTTATCTTCTCTCTATGCAGCAAACCTGTAAGTTGCACACTCTTCTTCTTCTTTTTCTTCAATGCAAAACCAACTGCACTGAAACCTACTCTTCTTCACACATTTTCTTTCAGTGCAAAACCATCTGCACCGAGCTCTTCTTCTTCTTCTTCTTCTTTCTAGAATCACATGTTCCCTTTGTGATTGTAAAAATAATAAAGTCTAGATCAGCTTAGAATCATACCAATTGATCAGAAACTGGTAAGAACTTTTAGAACAACTCATAACTTGTGCTCCAATCCTTACTTTCGTGACACCCTGCTTGTGTGCCTCCCTACTTGCATGCCATATTACTTGAATTCCATCAAATACTTGCATGCCAAAATTGTTCACAACTCACAACTTGCGCTCCAGCTTTGGCTTATACACACTCTATTCTTGCGCACCTCTGACAAATTACCTTCCAAAACTTGCGTGCCACAACTTGCACGTCACAACTTGTGTTCCACCTTACTTGTGCGCCTTAAAAATAACCCTCAGCTTGCGCACCACTTCATCTTGTATGCCACTTCATCTTGCGCGCCACCCACTAAACTTGCGTGATCAGAGCTCGAATTTTCTCCTAATTGTTGAGCCTTAAAAAATGAGGAGGCTAGTCATCCATTTATAGGCATTTTGGTGACTTGTGTGCCACATAAACTTGTGCGCCGCTCCACACTTGTGTGCCGCTCCAGCACTTGTGTGCCGCTCCAGCACTTGCATGCTTCTCCAGAACTTTCACGACTCTTTCTTTCCTTTTTCATATTTTGATATGATGATGTTGAAATATGACTTGTGTGGAACACTTGTGTGCCCCTTATACTTGTGCTCCAGTTTTTGACTTGCGTGCCACTTTATTTCCTTTGTCATATTTTGATGGGATGATCTTGAAATATGACTTGTGCGCAACATACACGTGCACTCCAATACTTACGCGCCAATAATTGCACGCCACTTTTGACTTGTGCGCCAATATTTAACTTGCACGCCACTATTGACTTGCGTGATGCTTTCCTTCCTTTGCCAAAAACACTTCTTTTACTCTGTCTATCCTTCATAAGGCTTTCTTCACAAGTTCTCCAAACTTATGATATTTGTGAAATAAACATCAGAAAAGCATCCTCATAGTTTTGTCCATTCTTTTTGGAATATTAATTCCAAAGTACTTCTTTCATCATCACAACTCCAATCATCTCTCTTCATCCAAAAGTAGAGGCTTGAAGCTTCTTCAAATACCTTCAATGTTGCAGACAATGTATCACCTTTGATACATGTATTTGGAACTTTAAGTACAGTTCAAAAAGTAAGCTCTTACATGTTTCTCATGCAATCGTGAAGCATTTCATGGTATTCTTTAAATCCTCATTCTTCTTCAATCATCCTTATGTGGATGAAACTTAACCATTATTCATTTTTGTAAACAATGTGTCACCTTTGACATAAGTTATTTGAACTTAGAATCAGTTCAACAATCGTCTGAATTGACTTCATAGAGAATTTCCAAGTATGGAATTCAATGATATGATTTCATAACAATTCTCCAAGCAACCTCAGTTCATCAGATCTCCATTAACTTAGGATTCCTTCTTAATTTTGACTGATATTGACAACTGTTGACAAAAAATACAATCTTAAAACACATAGTGGTCCCAAAAATCTCCCCCTTTGTATTTTTTTGTCAATACCTTAAAGTCTCCTCAGATGAATGTGTCAATGTCAAAATGAGAATCTAATCTCTCCCCTTTACTTCTGTCTCTCCCCTTGACATTCATTTCATTTCTATCCCCCTTATTGACAAGAAATACAAAGTTCATGGTAGAGAGGGTATCATTCCATACTTATGCAATGTTCCATCAATCATTTCACTCTAAGTCTACTTGATCAATGCTCGGTGTAGAAAACAAGAGGATTTGATTCAGACAAAAAATTTATCCATTATCCAGTGATCATGATACCTCATGAGATGAGATCTCCTACACTTGTCTTAAAGTGTTTTACACTTTCATTCTAGGAAAAAGATATTGAATGTGATAGGAAATAATCAATCCCAAAATTCTTGCACTCACTTCAACAAAAGGATCAAAAACATTCAAGTGATATTAGCAGGATAAGTGGCCTTGGGGAACTTTCATTCTTCTTATGTCACTGATTGGCCTAGTTACTCCCCCTTAGTAAAAATATATTTATTTTGAGTAACCAAGGATGAGAGATTAAGAAACGAAATACCTTTTCAAATCACATGATCTTCAGAAAATCTTCATAGTAATTGAACTTTATACAAAAAAATATTGATACTAATTGAGATAATGACTTTGGCATCTTATTCGTGTGTCTCCCCCTCAAGGGAACACTTCTCCTCCCTGAATCCCAGGTTTCCCCCCTGAGATCTTACTTCACCTTCAATTTCTTGTATGATAATTACAAA
The DNA here is from genome assembly GCA_963277665.1 of Viscum album. Taxonomy (NCBI): domain Eukaryota; kingdom Viridiplantae; phylum Streptophyta; class Magnoliopsida; order Santalales; family Viscaceae; genus Viscum; species Viscum album. The sequence continues at coordinate 867,107,463 of OY728158.1, forward strand.
TAAAATAAACAAAGATTTAATGGAATAAGGTGGATCCTCTTTTCATATCAATGTGAACAACAAGGTTGATATGATTTTCTCAACCCAAATGCTCTATTCTTCACACTTTCACAACTAGTCTTCAATGATGAATGTGATTGTGTGGACTTAACTATTTTTTCCATCTCCTTGTGTGTGAGTCTTCTTTCTTCAAGAGATTTTAAAGCACTATAATCTCCTGGTGCAATATTCATCTTCTTGAGGAATTCTTGTTGGGTCGGAGTAAATCCAAATCATCTTCTAACAGTTTGACCAGCCTTGATGCACCTCACACACAGAATTTCTTTGCCTTCATGTAGAATCTTCCTTTTTTAGCACTAGATTTAGCTTGTACATCTTCCATTTTCCCCATTATTTCAAAATATTTTTTCCAAACCACCAATATGTCACTAGGAACAGAGGCATCAATATTGGACCTTCTACATGGATTCTTCTGAGTAGCATCCATCTTAGTGGTTCTTTGGGATGCACCACCCTTCACCTCCTTGGACATAGAATCCAAGGGCTTCTAATATTTTCTTATTGGGATCTTCTTGGGAGAATTTTTTTTTACAAAATTATTATGATTTCTTCCCCAGGATGATTCTTCATTCTTAGCCAGCTGTTGTGATCTTATTTTCTTATCATCTTTGGGTACCTGTTGAGGTGAACATGCACCATTCATGTGACCACACTTATTAAATACATCACAGAAGTTATCTAATATTCCAAATATGTTTGCAGTATACAGATGCTTTTGGATTTGTGGATGTTGCTTCTTATTCTATGGCTTTCTCCCCCTTGATATGGTATTTCTATGTGCTTTTACATTTAAGGGGTTGTACCAACAATCCAGTGCATAATTCCCAAATCTATTACAGCACCAGCATTGACCAACAAACCTTGAATTCTTTCTATCTTCTTTATAAGGTTGTTGAATCTTCTTCTAGGTATATTGTGCTTTCTATGGGTAGATATCTTCCACACTCCTTCCCATATCCACTATAGCAATGGTGGTAGGTTTCTTCTCATGTTTATTCATCCATACTTGTTTATAATTTTTCTTCCAACTTGCAATTTTTGTAGAAGAAATTTTAGAACCATCCGTAGAAGTTGGTATGGAGGGTACCTTTAGTTTCCCAGCTTCTTGTGATAGATCAATGAGTGAATCCATGATCTTATTATCACATGTTGGAGGTCTTTTGATAGTAGAATCCTCAATTAAGCATTGAGTACTAGTAAAAACTATTTCCTTTTTTTTAGAGACTCAATATATGTCTTCTCAAGATTGGTCAACTTAGATTCCAATTCTAGACATCTCATATTGAGGATGACTTCCTGGTCTTCAATAATAGTCATCTCCTCTTCACAAGCCTTCTTTAATCTTTCAACATCATCTTCATGCATCTTTAAATTGTTTTGTAACAAAGAGTCAAGTTCTTTGATCTTCATGGAGTTTTAATCCAAATATATCTCCTTGACATCATTTCTATTTTTCAGATCATCTTCAAGTGCATCGATCTTCTCTTCTAGAGTCTTGTTGACTCCCTCTTTCTCTTCAAAATCTTTGAACCACTTTGAAGAACATACTTCAAATCCCCTCTTTGTTGGTTCAAAGGCTCTAAACTTTCTGGAGAGCTTTAAACATTCAACAATTTTTTCTTGTAATCCCTTCTCCAAAGAATCAGTTTCTTCTTCCAGTTGAGTGATATTTTCCTACATGCATTGAAATAATCTACAAACAAGAGATGTAATCTCTTTAGGAATACCATGCAGAATCATTCTTAATCTGTCAACTGATATTTCTTGTGATGTAGTAGATTGAGCATCACCACTTGTGCCAGCATTTTCATCATGAGAATAATTTCCAAATATACTAACACATGCCTCATTATCATTTGAGTGAGGAAGGTTATCCATCTTCTTCGTGGGTACTTGATCCACCTTCTCATAACCTTCCAAGTCGGGTGTGTCTTCAATGTCACCTAGATATGGAGAACCATATGCTTCCTCTTCTTTAGATAAGAGGGAATTCTTATTCAACTTTCTATTATCTTTCTTCTTCCTGTTCATCATGGTCTTGGTAGATATAGCCTTCTGATCAATGGTAACTAAATCTTCACCAAAACTTCTCTTCATTGTTGACTCAGGAAAGGATCTCAAATCTTCAAAAGGGAATAGATTCACTGTAGAGAATCCAACAGAGGTGAACCTGCCCTCTGATACAAATTGAGAGGACTAGTTTGGGATATACCTAACACTGAGAGGGGGGTGGATCAGTGTTGGGAACTTTTTAAACCAATTGGAATTTTTATCCATGTACCTCTTGACCTGTTAGGATATTAATTCTCTTATTCTCTTTTCCCTGTCGCATCCAATAATAGAATGCAGTAAACATATGCACATGATATTTTTACAAGGTTCACCACTCAATAAGAGTAGATAATTTCTTTCCATGCATGGGTATGACCAGGGCATGGATTCTCCACTATGATGTGATATGAAATTACAGTGGAGTGGCTAGAAAAACAATCCTCTAGCCAGTGTGAGTTTGTACACTTTAGAGGGGTTGGGAAACAATCCTCTTCCCTGTACTAGTGATATCCTAGTCCAACTTATAGCCTCTAGCTGGTTCTTTATACTGCCTATGAAGATAGTCTTCTTCCTTCTTCAAAAGGTAGGTTCTTCTCTTGAACTTCTTTAGTGCTCTTCACTAGATTACTTGAAAAGTAGTAGGAAAGAAATTCTTCCTTCTTTCCTTCTCTTCTTTTCTAGTGAAAGACCAACTGCATTAGACTTCTTTTTTCTTTTTCTTAGTGCAAAAACCAAATCCACTAAAACTTCTTCTATTCTTGGATATAATCACATATATGAATGTGATTATTCAGAAATTGAGGATCATCTCACAAATAATCATCTGAATTAAACTATCTTAAAGAATTGTAGACTTCAATTGGGAATACCTTTTTCTTATTATTATTCTTCTCTTCTCTCTATTAAGCAAACCTATAAGTTTCACACTCTTCTTCTTCTACTTATTCAAAGAAAAACCAGCTGCACTGAAACCTACTCTTCTTCACACATTTTTTTCAGTGCAAAACCATCTGCACTTATCTCTTCTTCTTCTTCTTATTCTTCTTTCTAGAATCACAGGTTCTCTTTGTGATTGTAAAAACAATGAAGTCTAGATCAACTTAGAATCATATCAGTTGATCAGAAGCTGGTAAGAACTTCTAGAAAAAATCCCAGATTGCACGCCAATCCTTACTTGCACACCACCCTGCATGTGTGCCTCCCTGCTTTCACGCCTCCCTACTTGCGTGCCATCTTACTTGCGCACCATCAAATACTTCTCGCACCACAATTGTTCACAACTCACAACTTGAATGCCACATTTGGCTTATACACACTCCCTACTTGTGCACCTCTAAAAACTTGTGACCAAAACTTGTGCGCCACAACTTGCGTGTCACAACTTTCATCCACTGTACTTGCGCGCCTTATAAATAACCCTCAGCTGGCACGCCACTTCATCTTGCACTCCACCCTCTACACTTGCGCGATCAGAGCCCAAATTTTCTCTTAAGTGTTTATCCTTAAAAAATGAGTAGGCTAGTAGTTTATTTATAGGCATTTTTGTGACTTGCGCACCACATACACTTGCGTGTCACTCCAGTACTTGTGTGCCGGTCCAGCACTTTTGTGATGCTCCAACACTTGCGCACCGCTCCAGCACTTGCGCGACACTTTCTTTCCTTTTTCATATTTTGATATGATGTTGTTGAAATATGACTAGCGTGGAACACTTTCGTGCCACACTTGCGCACCCCTTATACTTGCGTGCCAGTTTTTGACTTGCGCGTCAATCTTAAACGTGCGTGCCACTTTATTTCCTTTGTCATATTTTGATGGGATGATCTTGAAATATGACTTGCGCGAAATATACACTTGTGCGCCAATACTTGTGCCCCAATACTTGCGCACCACTTTTGACTTGCGTTCCAATATTTAACTTGCGCGCCACTATTGACTTGTGCGCCGCTTTCTTCCCTTTTCCAAAAACACTTCTTTTACTCTCCCTATCCTTCATAAAACTTTCACCACAAGTTCTCCAAACTTATGATATTTGTGAAATACAAATCAGCAAAGCATCATCATAGTTTTTTCCATTGTTTTTGGAATATGAATTCCAAAGTACTTTTTTCATCATCACAACTCCAATCATCTCTCTTCATCCAAAATTGGAGGCTTGAAGCTTCTTAAAATACCTTCAATGTTGCGGACAATGTATCACCTTTGATACATGTATTTGGAACTATAAGAACAGTGCAAAAATTAAGCTCGTGCATGTTTCTCATGTAATCGTGAAGCATTTCATGGTCTTCTTTAAATCCTCATTCTTCTTCAATCATCCTTAGATGGATGATAATTCACCATTCTTGATTGTTGTAAACAACGTGTCACCTTTGACACGAGTTCTTTGAACTGAGTATCAGTTCAAAAATAGTCTGAATTGACTTCATAGAAAATTTCCCAAGTATGACATTCACTGATATGATTTCATAAAAATTCTCCAGGCATCCTCACTTCAGTTGATCTCTATTAACATTGGAGTCCTTATTCATTTTGACTGATATTGACAATTGTTGACAGAAAATACAATCTTCATACACAAAGTGGTCCCAAAAGATAGCCCCTAACCCCCTAGACATCCCCACCCCCCTGGACACCACCCCACCCCCGAGACACCCTCACCCCCTTGGACATCCCCCACTCCCCCTGGACACCACCCCACCCCCTGGACACCCCCACCCCCTGGACAACCACACCCCTTAGACACCCACACCCCCTGGACACCCCTACCCCCTTTGATAGCCCCACACCCCCGTGGACAGCCCGCCAACCCCACCTAGACACCCCCAACCCCTGGACACCACCGACCCCCTGGATAGCCCCCCAACCCCCCTAGACCCCCCCCCCCCCCGCCCACCCCCCCTAGACACCACCCCACCCCCTGGACACCCCCACCCCCTAGACACCCCCACCCCCTGGACAGCCCCCCCCCCCACCCACCCAATACACAACCCCCCACCCCCTTGGATAGCCCCCAACCCCCTAGACATCCCCTCCATCCCCCATGGGCACCACCCCACCCCCTGGCCACCCCCACCCCTGGACACCCCCACCCCCATTGACAGCCCCCTACACCCCTGGACACCCCCCTAGACACCCTCACCCCCTATACAGCCCCCCCCCCCCCACCCCAGACACCCCATACACCCTTGGACAGCCCACAACGCCCTAGACAACCCCTCCACCCCCTGGGAACCACCCTACCCCTTAGACACCCCACCACCCCCTGGACACCCCCACCCTCATGGACAGCCCCACCCCCATGGACAGCCCCACCCCCTCATACACCCCCTACCACTTGAACAGCCCCCCAACCCCCTTGATACCCCACCCCCGGGACCCCCCCTGGACACCCCACCCCCTAGACACCCCCAACCCCCCTAGACAACCCCCTCTCCCCCCACCACCCAGACACCCCCTACCCCCTTAGACAGCTCCATCCCCCTCGACATCCCTCACCCCATGAACACCACCCTACACCCTTGACACCCCACCCCCTGACACCCCCACCCCCACAGATAGCCCCCACCCCCTGGACAGCCCCACCCCTGGACACCCCCTACCCTCTTTGACTGCCACCACCCCCAAGAAAGCCCCAACCCCCTGGACACCACCCCACCCCTGGACTCCCCTACCCCCATGGGCAGTCCCCCCACCACCCTGGACAGCCCCCCATCCCTGGACACCCTCATCCCCCTGGACATCCCCCACCACCCTGGACAACCCCCACCCCTTGGACACCCCCCATCCCCCTAGACACCCCGACCCCCCTGGACACCCCTACCCCCTTGGACAGCCCCCCAACCCCCTGGACACCCCCCCCCCCCCCCATGGAAAGCCACCACCCCCTTGGACAACCCCCCACCCCTGGAAACCCTTACCCCCTTGGACAGCCCCTAACCCTGGATAGCCCCCCCACCCCCCATGTCACATTACCCCTTACTACAACATGGCATACCACATTATCCAAAAATTCAAAATCCATCTAAATTCACACCATGCCTATGAACAACAATGCCATATTCAAAACCGAAAACATGATTTTCTTATATAAGAGTTATTACATTCTGAATTATCAATTCAATTATATATGTGTTATAGAGAATCCAATATTGTATGTATTCATTTCAGAATTTTGTATTGCATAGGGTAATTGACTTCTGAATTCTTAATTGAATTGAGTATGTGCTAATTGTTAATTAACTTATGAATTATGAATTTTGTATGTGTGTAACTAAATATATAATTGGTGATATTGAGAATTATGTGTTGTATGAATTATGTTTGAATTCATATAGAATTATGTATTTATTCTATAGGTATTGATGATTCTATATGAATTCTGCATAGGGGGGGCAGATATGCTGGTGGAAGTGTTGCAGGTGCACAAGGGGGAGGCAGGCTTGCTGCATGTGTATAAAGCCTATGCCAATGATTGTAAACTGTTGGCATATGTGTCTAAACAGAACATATACCAATAGTTTCATGTAAAACATTGGAAAAATTTTATACCAATGGTTTAAAAATCATTTGTACATAACATTTTACTTCACTTTTACCAAAGGTTTGTGGGAAACCGTTGGTATAGAAATGATTTTTGATATTTCTGAAGGTTTAAAATAGTTGGTAAAGATTTATACCAATGGTTACATAAAATTTTTGGTATATAATCCATTTTACCACCATATCCCAATGGTTCTAATAGAACCGTTGGGATATATCTATCCCCATGGCTCTATATCCAATAGTTTGGACAACCATTGGTATAGTTTATACCAACGATTGTCCAAACTTTACCAGCGGTTTGAAACCGTTGGTAAAGGATAAGTTTCTAGTAGTGTTTTTTGATTGATAAACTACGAATAAAGTTATATAGTGATTTCTTACATGAATCTATGGATTCCCATACAGAGATGGAATATATATTAGTGATACATATTGATTTGGAAAAGCTTTTTGGAAGAGGTTTCCTTTTTTAGATTAGAGTGCTATATTATTTGGTGCATCATATGGATGATTCGATGTTAGATGATTCTAAGATAGAGGTTCAATGGGACCGTGTGATTTTTTTGATTCCCCTGATGGTTTTCCTGAGGATAAACAACATCTAGTGTTGTTCCATGGGAGTCTTTTCATCTCAATGGGGACACATAGGAAAATTATCCATTAGTTACATATCTCACCCATGGTGGTACATCATAGTATAAATAATATATATTAATATCTAAGAAGGAATTTTTGGTGACTTGGTTCAAAACATACAATTATAGAGTTTGTTTCTTAATTTTTTGTTTGAAAAAAGTTGATGGTCAAGAACTGTGTACCTAGTAATTTTCTCCATCCATTAGATGCTCCTCAGTAGAAGTGGAAGGAAATATCGATGGAAATAGTTTCTAGTTTACCTTGATTTCATGGATTATTTGATGTTATATGGGTGATATTGGACCATTTTACTAAACCATCAAACTTCAAAGAAATAAGGTAGTCGATCTCAGTCAATTTTTTTTCGAAGCATTATTTGGAGTAGGTGGTGAGACTCCACAGAGTCTTGAGGAGAACTATATTTGATCATGGTACTCATTTTACCTCTAGTTTGTAGATATTTCTTCAATATTATTTTTGATCTCACTTATTCCTCAACACTACTTTTTATCCACAAACTGACAGTCAAATAGATTGGACTAACCAGACACTTGGGGACATGATGCATTCTTGTGTCGTTGATTTTGGAGGTTCATGAGTGAGGTACCAACCATTCAATAATTTTTATTAAAAAATCCATAATAACATTGGTATGACACCATTTTCAATCTTTGTATGGTAGGCCATTCCATTATACATTTTTCTAAACTGGGGTTAGAGATTTGGAAATTCTTAGGTAAGACATAGTTTTGGATATGAAAGATATGGTACTGGTGAATCATGGAAGGTTGAATGTAGTGAAAGGTCATTATAAGTCCTATATTAATCATAGGAGGAGACCTAAAGATTTTGAAATTGAATATCATGTGTTCTTGAAAGTGACTCCTCATCATCAGAGTGATGGTTTGTTTGTGGGAGTAATATTTCACTCTAGTTAGTCATAACTTTTGAGGAGTTTGGTAAAGTATGATACATAGTGTATCACATAGAACTTTTCCCATATAAGATCTATATACATTATGTCTTCTATGTTTCAGATCTCTTCTATTACATTTACAGTGGTTCCTGCATCATTTATTGGGGTGATATTAATTTGAATGATTATGGGACCATTAAAGAGTGGAATCTTGTTATCCATGACTTCTAGGAGGTGTTTTTTGTGTGGGAATTTTGTTCATTTTGTTCACGTATTGATGAGGAATAGTGGTATATAGGAGAGTTTCTAGGAATATTTGTCGTATATACATTCTCACTACCCTGATATAATTATTTTTATATATTTACTTGTAAAATTACACATTTTTTTGATAACTATATTTTCCATTATATGAGAAGGTTTCCTATTGTTGTTTTGTTATGACTTCCTCTTGTTTGTGAGTTATGTCCCTCGGGAGAGTGTTTAAAATGTTTTGGTTGTTGTTACGTGGTTTTTCTCATGGTGACTCAAAGTGAGGTGGTGGAGCTCCTTGATATAGATATCCTTGAGAAGTAATGTCAAGGGTGGTAGTTCCTATGACTCGTTTTCATTTTTTTCATTTGTTTTTTTTCATTCATGAGTTTTCGGTGTTGTAGGTGTTTGGAGAAGGTTTAATGAAATTTTAGGGGAAGGCAAGGGAGTCAGGATAGAAATCGAGGTTAAAGGTAAAATATAGTATGGAACCTTGGGCTATGCTATACTGTAGGCCACTATAGTGTAAGGATACATGAGGGAAATTTTGGATCCACTATGATTTTATTCATGGTTACATCATTGAGGTAGGTTACAGCCTAGACTAGCTTGGTTTTTGTACCATGGAGAGGCCAGATATGGAGTATGACATTGAGGGAAGTTCTACCAAAAATGATATAGTTACTCCATGGGGATTTGTCTACAGTTTATCATACCTTTTGAAAATGTGGTTCAATGGTGTGGTGATCTTGACTCCTATATAGTCCACTTCCTATTTTATTGGATTTACAATGTGTATCTCTTCATTTTCCTCATTCACACCTTTGATTGGGGGGATATAACATATTTCCTAACTATTGTTGTAATATTCCCTATGTAAGGTGGTTCTATGTCATGGTCTGACAAGTTGTACAATGGTGTTTTTAATTTTTCTGGTTTATAAATAAATGAACCAAACCCAAACACATTTACTCTCATGTTTCTCTATCATCCCCTAGGAACTAAAGAGAATTTTTTACATCCATTGAATCCCCTTTTGATTATATTTTATCCTTGGATTCCTAATGTTTGGTCCATGGTGATCTAAGGTGAGTTATTCCTTTATTTATTATGATTTATTTATGGTTAGGTCCTTGTTTCCTCCCGTTTTTTCTTTCAATGTTATGTAATTGGATATCAATCATCCTAGTAGTATTTTTTGATGTTTTCTGGTGTATTTGTGGTGTGAAATTCTTTAAGGGGTGTACATATTTGTAGGAATGGTTATTAGAGATCCATGTTGTTATTCTATTCTCATATAAAGAACGTTGGCACCTTAGGCATGAGACTCTTTTTTTCTCCATTAAATTATGTGAAATCAAAAATTGATTGTACATTTTCCTTTTAGTGGAGATGGAATTATCACTATAAAATAATAATCTATATTAAATACATAATGGTTTATGGTTAGTTATCACATGTGTTCTTATACCATGATAGTGGTATGCCTCTTGATTTTATAGATATTGTTCTATCTGGGATATGATTTGTTTATCATGTTGGTTATTCTTATTTTTTCACATTTAATTTGATAAAAGTTATCAAATAACATAAATTTGATATTTTTTAGTTTTATAAGAACATAAATATGAATTTAAAGTGAATCCTTTGATTATTGTAATTTTACTGGTAATTAAATTGATGATTTTTTTTAGTTGTTTTGTTCTTCCATGGGCTAATGTAATTTCCAAAAGAACATTAATTTGGAAATACATGTTGTTGTATAATAATAATATGTGTGTTAAATGATAATTTTGTACTAAATTTTGTTGAAATTTTAATTGATACTTGAGAGGAAGTATAATAAATTTAATATCTTATTATAGATTATTCCTAGGATACACATGTTTGTAACCTTTAATAACAAATTAGTTAATTTAATATGGAATAAAACCAATTTTTTATTAAAGATAATTTTGATGACTAACTCAACCAATATTCATGTGAAGGATGATTGCCTTGTGTTTGGGTCCATGAGAACCCATTGACTTGCGAAGGCTAAATGACTTGTTTTTAGTGAATTGTTTCCCTATTTACATTGTTGGTTTTTTTCTACCTACTATCTATATTTTAGTGTGATCCATGTAATATCATATGATGTTATCCTAGGATGATGATTTATGGGTGGGGGGCCTGAAGTTGTTGGTAGTAGTTGACACCCATGATGGAGAAATGGATGGCCATATGCATGACTATGTCATGGAAGGCATCAGATATGATGGAGTGGGTTGAATTTGGGATTACAAGTTTTTGTTCTTAAACATAGGATGCTTTATTTTTTAATATCTATATATATTATAATATTAGGTTACTTATTTATCTTCATTAATTTCCCCACTACTGGAGGTTTCCAGATCTACTTGGTTAGACATTTATTTGATTATAGTTTTGGATTTTTCCTCGAGTGCCTAGAATTATCAAATGGTAAATTAATAATATATGTTTTAATCGATGGGGTTGGTTCTTGTAGGAATGAGATATAGTTAGTCTTGAGGAACCATGGGATGAGTTGAATTACGCCTAGAGGGCATGTAATTCATTTTGATAGTTAATGAAATGTGAATGTAATAATGTGATTAGTGGAAAATAAATTAATTAAAATGATTTGTGATGTAAAAATGAAATAAGTAACTTAATGAATGTATTCATAAATCTTGTGTGGATAAATGATATCTATTTTTTAGCAATGGTAGCTGGGTGTCTATGAAACAATATCCACAACTGGGCATTATAATATTTTAATTCCCATAGTGTGGTTGTGATCTATATTATATCTGCTATGTATTGTGATTTCATATGATACACTACCCATGTAGGTTGGATAAAATACACCAAATTGACTCTGGGAGAGGGTTTTCTACAACATCTAGGTTGGTAGTGATGGATGACTAACTGCCCCCTCTAACACTGTTATCGTCACCCTGTAGTATTATGTACTAGTATGCTCGATGGTCATCTTTCCAATAGATGTATGTAGAAGATTTTGATGGATTGTGCTTATTTAAAACAGATGTATCTATGGATATAGTATGCTTGTGATTATAATACATATGATGTTCATGGTATCTGATGTATTTAGGTACATTACTCAGCATATTTTTTGTGATGGATTAAGGAATAATACCTGATGTATGATACATGGCATACTGGTTGGGGTGGATACCATAGGATACTTAATTACAATATTGATATGTTGAAGTGATGACAAGATGATGGGATGCACAAGATTAATGTCATGATACATTATCCCATGTGTCCTTTGTATGGATTCTTTTAGAGTCTGATGGACCAGGACATATGGAATTTGGGAAGAGTGTAAAACCAATTTGTCACGACCCGCCCTCGGGGTCCGTGCCGTGACTACCCCAAGCCCGCCTTCCATAGGCCAGGGGCTGGCGACTAGCACCAAGGCGTAATTCCCGGTAAAAGGGAAGGCATTGCCTTTGAAAAGTAAACACACACCACAGAGTAAACAAGCGGAAAGTAAACACTAAGAAAACAGAGTACGACTGAAAGTGCGGAAAAGTAAATGGGCCAGAATACAAACCCAAACTGAAAGTAAAGTACAACTCGAAAAGGAAAAAAAAAACAGCAACTGAAAAGTAAAGCCGCTACTCCGAGCTGTCCACTGGAAATCCCACCTGAAGGGTGGGTACAGATAGCTCCTCTGCTCCACGGGTCCCGCCGTCCGCTCCGAGCACGTCCCGCCCAGTGGTCCACCTCCGGGTACCGTCCCGCTCTGCAAGCCTCAGCTAAGGTCAACACTGTCCGTCGTCTGCAACCAACACAACGAAGTGCGGGCAAAGCCCGTGCAGGGGTGAGTATAAGCTACTCAGTAGGGACCCCGAGACCCCTGAAGGTCTCTCAAATCCACAAAGGATAAACCACGAAGAAAAGTACAATCACGAAGTAACAACCGACACTGATTAGGTATATGCCCATACATATACCTAAGTCATCAATTCAAATACGCTCCAACCTCCGAGCCCAAGTACAACTCAGTCCACGCAGGAAAGTATACGTATTCCACATAGGAAAGCAAAATATAATCCACACAGGATTGCACAACACAATCCACACAGGAAAACAACAGGATTCAGCTCACACAGGTATACTTCTTCAAGGACGATAAAGATGATCACTGATCCATCTAAGTCGTCGGACCCACGAAGGATCGATAGGTAACTAACCCCCGCAGAAGACCCACACAGGATCGGGCTCACACAGAACCTGTAGGCGCTGGCTCACACAGAACCGCTGAGCGCAAGGACCCACACAGGATCGGGCTCACACAGAACCTGTAGCACTGATCCACGTAGGATCGCTGAGTGCTGTAGTCGTCGTCGTCGAATCCACACAGGATCTCTGTACTGTCGTCGTCAAATCCACACAGGATCTCTGTACTGTCGTCGTCAAATCCACACAGGATCTCTGTACTGTCGTCGTCAAATCCACACAGGATCTCTGTACTGTCGTCGTCAAATCCACACAGGATCTCTGTACTGTCGTCGTCAAATCCACACAGGATCTCTGTACTGTCGTCGTCAAATCCACACAGGATCTCTGTACTGTTGTCGTCAAATCCACACAGGATCTCTGTACTGTCGTCGTCGCAGTCACAGTAGCAGTCGTAGCAGTAGAACAGTCGCAGCCAGCACTAGGGTTCCCGCACACAGCAAGCTCGTACGGAGGGTCCGCTCCACGAGCCGAGAGGCTGATACATCAACTGTCACGAAGACCAGAGTTGATGTATCCAAAAGTTCCGTATCGTCAACAGGAACTCAACGCAACAGACGGCGCGTCGATCGGACGCCCGGTCTGAGAGTTATAGGCATTTTCGTCTCCGGGGCCCGGTTGGTTTTTAAGGCAAAACCAACCCGACCGTACTCCACCTGCGTCCAAACCTCGGGCGGAGTATGCCAAAAGATCCGTCTCACTAAGAGGGACACTACGCGACTGACGGCACGTAAATCAGACGTCCGTAGCTCAAGATATGAGTGTTTCCGCTGCGAAGGCCCGGTTGGTTTCGTGAACGAACCAACCTGGCCGAACTCAAAGTAACCCGAAACCTTGAGTGCGATATACCGAAACGACCGTCTCGATCCAAGGATCGCGTTGCCGTAGACGGTTCGTCATTCGGAGGTCCGAGGCTCAAGTTATGAGCCTAGAACCGAATCTGGTCCGAAACGGGGGGGTCCGGGTCCGGGCCGACCCGGCCCGACCCCCCCCCCCCCCGGGCGGCGCGGCGGCCGGCGGCGGCGGTCGGCGGCGGCGGACGGCGGCGGGCCGCGTGGCGGCGGCGGCGGGCCGCGTGGCGGCGGCGGCGGGCCGCGTGGCGGCGGCGGCGGGCCGCGTGGCGGCGGCGGCGGGCCGCGTGGCGGCGGCGGAAGGCACGCGGGGCTAAGCCCCGCGTTTCACAAGCGGCACGGCTAAAAGCCGTGCCTTGTATTAAAAACGGCCCCCGCAAGTGGGGGCCGGCTGAATAAAACCGGGGGGGCTTTGCCCCCCCCCCTCCTTAAATGAACTGCCCCCCTCATTAAGAGGGGGGTCTTGAAGGACCGGCCGGGGGTTTAATCCCCCGGTTTTTATGACATCCGGTCGGCCCGCTGGCCGGCCGGTTTTTACCAACGGGACCGGAATTTCCGGTCCCGCCCTCGACTTCCGACGCCGGCGGCCCGGCCGCCGGTCTTTCCTTCCGCCGCGGCCCGGAACCGGCCGCGGTCTCCTCGTCTCACCGCGGCCCGGAACCGGCCGCGGTGTTCGTCGTCCGGCACGGTGCGACGGCACCGCGCCCCTTTCGCCGTGCCATGAATCCTCCCAACGCGGCGCGACGGCGTCGCGTTCTTGAAGTCTCTCCTCGGCGAAGCGCGACGGTGTTGCGGAAAATTATAAGCATGTTCATCCGCGTGGTGCGACGGCACCACGCCTCTTGCTTCCACCCGCATGAATAAAACGAGAACTAAGGAGGGGGGGTTCGGCCGTGTTCATGCGGTCCGACCCCCCTCACGTTAATTAATAACATAACTAAAGAATATCCAAAAGCCTCACATTTAGTCATGCTAAAATCCATGATTCAAGAATGGAATAAAAATAATCAATAATTAACATCCCCTACCTCTGGTTTCAAGAACGAAGATCGTCAACGACCCGCGGAAGACGCGTCGCGGTGGTCGGCGTCACGGAAGAAGGACGTCGATGTCGTGAAGCGAGGATTCGAAGTTCTTTGACGACGATTTCGTCGCGGGAAATCGTCGCGGAAGAGATGACGCGGAAGAAGACGTCGTCGGTGTCGCGGGTATGGCGTCGCGAAAGACGATTCCCGAGAACGTGGCGTTCTTCGTCGATGTTCGAAGGTTCTTCGCGTTCTTCGTCAAAGCTTGAAGAAGAAGAAGATGAAGGCTCCAAATTCTCTCCAGGTGGCTAGAGAATTCTAACCCAAATAAAATAAGCTAAGTCTTATTTTATTAAACTCCTCTTTTAATAACATGACAACTTTGTTAATTAATGGAGTTGAATTGTTTGAATTGTTTGATTCTTTAGTTATGTTATTAATTAACGTGAGGGGGGTCGGACCGCATGAACACGGCCGAACCCCCCCTCCTTAGTTCTCGTTTTATTCATGCGGGTGGAAGCAAGAGGCGTGGTGCCGTCGCACCACGCGGATGAACATGCTTATAATTTTCCGCAACACCGTCGCGCTTCGCCGAGGAGAGACTTCAAGAACGCGACGCCGTCGCGCCGCGTTGGGAGGATTCATGGCACGGCGAAAGGGGCGCGGTGCCGTCGCACCGCGCCGGACGACGAACACCGCGGCCGGTTCCGGGCCGCGGTGAGACGAGGAGACCGCGGCCGGTTCCGGGCCGCGGCGGAAGGAAAGACCGGCGGCCGGGCCGCCGGCGTCGGAAGTCGAGGGCGGGACCGGAAATTCCGGTCCCGTTGGTAAAAACCGGCCGGCCAGCGGGCCGGCCGGATGTCATAAAAACCGGGGGATTAAACCCCCGGCCGGTCCTTCAAGACCCCCCTCTTAATGAGGGGGGCGGTTCATTTAAGGAGGGGGGGGCAAAGCCCCCCCGGTTTTATTCAGCCGGCCCCCACTTGCGGGGGCCGTTTTTAATACAAGGCACGGCTTTTAGCCGTGCCGCTTGTGAAACGCGGGGCTTAGCCCCGCGTGCCTTCCGCCGCCGCCACGCGGCCCGCCGCCGCCGCCACGCGGCCCGCCGCCGCGCCGCCGCCGCGCCGCCGTCCGCCGCCGCCGACCGCCGCCGCCGGCCGCCGCGCCGCCCGGGGGGGGGGGGGGGTCGGGCCGGGTCGGCCCGGACCCGGACCCCCCCGTTTCGGACCAGATTCGGTTCTAGGCTCATAACTTGAGCCTCGGACCTCCGAATGACGAACCGTCTGCGGCAACGCGATCCTTGGATCGAGACGGTCGTTTCGGTATATCGCACTCAAGGTTTCGGGTTACTTTGAGTTCGGCCGGGTTGGTTCGTTCACGAAACCAACCGGGCCTTCGCAGCGGAAACGCTCATATCTTGAGCTACGGACGTCTGATTTACGTGCCGTCAGTCGCGTAGTGTCCCTCTTAGTGAGACGGATCTTTTGGCATACTCCGCCCGAGGTTTGGACGCAGGTGGAGTACGGTCGGGTTGGTTTTTCCTTAAAAACCAACCGGGCCCCGGAGACGAAAATGCCTATAACTCTCAGACCGGGCGTCCGATCGACGCGTCGTCTGTTGCGTTGAGTTCCTGTTGACGATACGGAACTTTTGGATACATCAACTCTGGTCTTCGTGACAGTTGATGTATCAGCCTCTCGGCTCGTGGAGCGGACCCTCCGTACGAGCTTGCTGTGTGCGGGAACCCTAGTGCTGGCTGCGACTGTTCTACTGCTACGACTGCTACTGTGACTGCGACGACGACAGTACAGAGATCCTGTGTGGATTTGACGACGACAGTACAGAGATCCTGTGTGGATTTGACGACGACAGTACAGAGATCCTGTGTGGATTTGACGACGACAGTACAGAGATCCTGTGTGGATTTGACGACGACAGTACAGAGATCCTGTGTGGATTTGACGACGACATTACAGAGATCCTGTGTGGATTTGACGACGACAGTACAGAGATCCTGTGTGGATTCGACGACGACGACTACAGCACTCAGCGATCCTACGTGGATCAGTGCTACAGGTTCTGTGTGAGCCCGATCCTGTGTGGGTCCTTGCGCTCAGCGGTTCTGTGTGAGCCAGCGCCTACAGGTTCTGTGTGAGCCCGATCCTGTGTGGGTCTTCTGCGGGGGTTAGTTACCTATCGATCCTTCGTGGGTCCGACGACTTAGATGGATCAGTGATCATCTTTATCGTCCTTGAAGAAGTATACCTGTGTGAGCTGAATCCTGTTGTTTTCCTGTGTGGATTGTGTTGTGCAATCCTGTGTGGATTATATTTTGCTTTCCTATGTGGAATACGTATACTTTCCTGCGTGGACTGAGTTGTACTTGGGCTCGGAGGTTGGAGCGTATTTGAATTGATGACTTAGGTATATGTATGGGCATATACCTAAGCAGTGTCGGTTGTTACTTCGTGATTGTACTTTTCTTCGTGGTTTATCCTTTGTGGATTTGAGAGACCTTCAGGGGTCTCGGGGTCCCTACTGAGTAGCTTATACTCACCCCTGCACGGGCTTTGCCCGCACTTCGTTGTGTTGGTTGCAGACGACGGACAGTGTTGACCTTAGCTGAGGCTTGCAGAGCGGGACGGTACCCGGAGGTGGACCACTGGGCGGGACGTGCTCGGAGCGGACGGCGGGACCCGTGGAGCAGAGGAGCTATCTGTACCCACCCTTCAGGTGGGATTTCCAGTGGACAGCTCGGAGTAGCGGCTTTACTTTTCAGTTGCTGTTTTTTTTTTCCTTTTCGAGTTGTACTTTACTTTCAGTTTGGGTTTGTATTCTGGCCCATTTACTTTTCTGCACTTTCAGTCGTACTCTGTTTGCTTAGTGTTTACTTTCCGCTTGTTTACTCTGTGGTGTGTGTTTACTTTTCAAAGGCAATGCCTTCCCTTTTACCGGGAATTACGCCTTGGTGCTAGTCGCCAGCCCCTGGCCTATGGAAGGCGGGCTTGGGGTAGTCACGGCACGGACCCCGAGGGCGGGTCGTGACACAATTTTTGAAGTTATAGCAGAGTACCCTTGATTTATTACTATAATATTTATTTCCTTGTATGAGATACTTAGTGAGTGTTTTCCATAGTGATAGTGGGAAATTAGTATACTGGTTTAGGTGATTAGTTAGCCTCACTTATTGTTCACTGGGCCTTGATATGATTTTTTATATTTTTCATTGAAAACTCAATGAAGGATCCCATATAGTATACCTGTTATGCTCACTACATGTAAATAAAAATGGTTTTTCATGTTAGTAGGAGTAGGTTTGAGGTTAGGATGGATATTACTATCTCATGGTTTTTTTAAAAGTTATATTGTCTTCATGGTCAATGCCAAATTTATTTTTTGGTACTTTTATTTTTTCAATTCCTATTATTTTAGTCTTTTATAATATTTAATGAATGTGCTCAGGATCTATTTTATAATTATATGAGATGAAGTTGATTTGTGTGATTTTATTATCTCTTTTATTAGCATGTTATTTTACTTGTTAATTTCTCCCATTTCCATGTCTATTTTACCATTAGTGGTTTTCTCCTACCCGTGGCTTATTAGAGGCAGACTTCAAGTTGTCACCATCTCCCTTCTCTCATTTTCGACCCATGATGAATACCTTTGGGGAAGGGGTAATGAAATAAACCAAAAATCTTGATCATTATAATCAAAATAGGTGCACTATGATGTCTCAATGCTGCATCAACACAGATCCATATGAGGCACTCATGAAGTATTTCTTCCCTTATATTGAGTAAATGTGCGGACTTGGTAAGGAAATCAAAAATAATAATACAGATGCATTTATTATAGGATTCTTTGTAAGTACATTGACAATTTATATAATAAAATCAACCTATTTCTGAACAAGAATATTTATAGGTTTCATGAACCATTTATTATGTTGTTAATTAACATTTACATGTTGAAAACCCAATCATCTTGATTCATGGTAAGCAACTTACCATTTAATATTATCCCTCAACATGTGATCCATTAAATATCAATATATTTGGGTTCTACCATGGTTTATAGAGATATATGAGCTATGATCATCATATAAAAATTATATTTTCACCTCATGCATGGCTATAACACATATCCTCATTCTAAATTTCAATATACTATCTTCATAGATGATGTCTTCCAATATACCATCATTCAAGGATTTGATTTTATTTTTGATATTCTTATATTTAATATGGGATATTTTTATTTTCTATTGTAATGATGGTTTGAAAATTATTTAGAATTGATGTGATTTTCCCCCTTCCATAATGATTCCCACATCCAAATTTAAAAAATCAATTTATTTATTATCTTTATCAATCCTTATTTTATTAAAAAAATCCATGATATTTCTTACTAAATACCTCACCCACATTATTTTCCTTCCCATTGTAGTAGTGTATTGAGAAATCAAAATCCTTTATTAGTTTTATCCAACTTATTTACCTATGGTTGAGATCTTTTTATGAGAATTTTTATTTGAAACATTTGGGATTCATCACAACATTCACCCTAAAGGTAATGGAAAAATATATTTAATGAGATGATTATTACTTCAAACTCGAAATCATTGGTTTGATAATTTGGTTGACAGAAATTTAGCATCCTTGATTCATAGGGAATAAATATATCATTCTCTATAAGGATACATCCAATTCCACTCTTTGATGAGTCACTATATAACATAAATCCATCTCTTCCTGATGGTAATGTCAAATTATTTAATTCACTAATATACTCTTTAATCATTCAAAAACATATTTAAATTATTATTACCATATGAACATAAACCCATTACATGTAAACTTGGTAAATAGTATATTAATCAAGAAAAGTATTGAACAAATCATTGATAGTGACCTATTAATCAAAGGAAGCTACGTACCTAATATATTTTAATTAGTTTTGGACATTCCACCACTGACATTGTCTATAAATTATCAACAGAAATTCCAAACTTAGAGATAATATGGAAAATAAAATAAAATTAATAATGGAAGAATTTAAAGCTTCTGAAATTATCATTTAACTCCTTTTATTTATGTGTCTAAAGAATTATTCAAAAATTATTATTATTTCTATCATAGTTTTTATGGTATACCATACTATCACCAATAATCAAAATAATAAAATTTTCCTGATAATAATTGAATATTATATTCATAATATCCTTAAAAATATAGGGTGAATTAGTTAATCCAATGAGCAATATAGTAAATTCAAAATTTCCATATCTCGTTTGCTATGTTGTCTCTAAAATATATTCATTCTTTACTCATATTTTCTGATACCCAAAACAAAGTTAAATATTAAAATAATATAAAGAACCTTGAAGTTAATCAAATAATAAATCAATGTGAAGCATAGGATACATGTTGATTATATTAATAATCATGATTTACCTATAATCTATGCATAACATCATAGACCCATAATTCTTCTTTTAAAAAATAATAGGGGAACCCCATAGAGAAATACTTGGTTTCATAAATCCCTTATCATTAATCCCTACAGTTTTTTCTTTAGTTAAACTAATTTAATGGATTATATCTGGTAGGGAGTCTTAGATGTTAGTTTTGAATTAAGGATGAGATCAATAGAAAATTCAAATTCATGCTCAGGTGGATATCTAGGCAGTTCTTCAATAAAAAACATCAATGTATTCTTATAAATTAGTTATATCCTCTATTCTAAGAAGGAATTTCCCACACATAGGTTGTGTCATATCTTCTTCTCTAACAATTTCATTAAGTAGAGATACATGATGTGGATCAAGTAAAAACATAGATGATAATGTTTCCCATATAAAAACATGGTATTATATAAATCTATAATTATTAATAATCTCCCAATATTGGAAATATATTTCCTAATTATCGGTTAAAAATCATTGCATACTAAGTATTATAAAAAATCCATCAATACTTAAAATGACCAATTTTTCAATTAATGTATTTTATTTATCATAATGGAAAATAAATAACATATAATTATTGTAATAATATTCAAAATAGGTTTTTTGGTTGATAAATCTCTTCTTAGAGAGATACGGCTGATGAAATATTCTTGGGAAACATGAAGGATAAAATAGTTCTAAATATCTATAATAAAACAAATCCTTACCTAACATTATGTTTAAAAATAAAAGTATCTACTACCATATATTTAGAAACATCAACCTCAGTTATAGTAATTATATAAACTTGGCCTTCTCATATTGGCCTCTTCTATGGGAGGTTCCCATGATGCTTATTTTATTAGTTTTAATAATTCCCCATCTATTTTTAGTAAAGGTCATGGATAACATTGGATTCCTTCTTTCACTTAAATTTATGAGATTTATGAAACTTTTAAATTCATCATAAATACAATCATGTTCCCTTTAATAAAGTTCATAGTTGTTTCCTTTCAAAATTATCATAAGTTGAAAATCATATCAACCCATTCTTTTTCTTTGTAAAATTTTCTTTTATATAGTTCTTATTCACTCTCTTGTTTTCTTAATTTACCTTGATGTTATAAGATCTGAGGAATTATTTATTTATTTTGATATCACTTGATATTGTATAATCATATGATGAAAAAGTTTACAAAAGTAGTTCTATTTATTGAGTCAACTTAATACCATAAAAGAAATAATGAATGTTGTTATCTAGAATATATATGTAGTTCAAAACATGTTAGGGTAATTTGTAATGTTATCCTTGTACTCTGTAATAAATTATTCTTCCTTCTACTTTAATATAAGGAACATCCTATACATTTTAGCTCATTTCTCTCAAGGGATGTATTTTAATAATAATATCCCATTAAAATTTATCCAGTAAATATGTCTTATGTCCACTTCCCCCCTATTATTCATTATAAATGAACACCACTTGTTGGAATAACCATTCATAAAATACACTGTAACTATTTCATTTTCCATTTCATTACTTCCCAATATCAAAAAAAATATTTTCAAGGGACTCAATACATTTTTTATGTAAAATTGGAATAGTAGTTTCATTAAAATTTAGAGTCTTTCCTAACAGGAAGAAATACATCAAAGGTGAATCATGTTTTAGAACAACATGTTTTCCCATATAAACAGGGTTATTTGTCATATTCCAAGTCAAAATCCCTAATAGGGTCCTGATATACTATTCTCCATCATTAATTATATTGTATTTCTCAATAAGGAAATAAAAACATTGATTATGGATGTTAACAGGATTTCACTTCCTTGCTCTAGTATTTATATCAACGGAATACAAATATTTAACTCATAAGAACATGAATATTGAGCCATAACATAAAAATAAATAAAAGATATTAAATAATCCAAGAGTTAATCTTAAAGATAATGTTTGATATGTTCCTTTAAAATATATTTCCCAAGTGTCATAATAAAATTCCTCTTATACCAATTGTAAAAACATTGACTCCCATAATCAAGATTAATTGTCTATATTAATACTTTGGTACATGTTAAAAGGGATCACACATTGAATAATCAAATAATTTATCAATCTTGCAATAATATATACATACACTATTACCATATTTCCTTGGAAATATAAAAAACATAGTATAAGAAACATTCCATCATCATTGAACTAATTCAAAGAATCCTTCTTCATATACTAGTGAAAGTAACAAAATAAAAGCTGAGATCAAATGCTCAGCAAGGGTTACATACAACAAAATCTATTTGGAGAAACTAAGGAATAATAAATATGGTAGATTGGATTATCAAAACATATTCCATTTAGTAAAAAAATTTATTTTAATTTATTTCAAGGGATAATATTCTCATATAAATCACAATAATAATATAAATATAATTATAAATAATTTAAATACATATTTCTGGACATTCATGATCTTTCCATTAATTCCTTAGAAAATATATTATGAATCTTAATATCTAAGACTCTTCAATACATTCCTAATAAATGGGTGGATGTAAACCAAATTATTATCAAATATGGAATGCATGCTATTTTGTCTCATTATAGAAGTCAATTCATCAAGGCGCTATCTATAACAGGTCCATACCAATTACTTTCACACAAAATTAATTCTTTATGTATTGAATTATTAATATATTTCATTCTCAAACTGCCTTATAAAATAGTAATTATTTATATTGAATCATGAATATCAAATCTTCCCCTTGTAATGAAATAGGTTTCTCAATATGATCCCTTCAATTGATATCATCTAAAATTGGTATATGTTTAAGAAAACATCAAAATGGTGAAAATAATAATATATAAATCCATGATAACTAAAATTTGGGCATCAAAGAGAAAATAATTTCTAATAACATAAAGAGTGATATGGAATATGATGTTGAAAATTTTAATGAATACAAAACAATAAATTAGTAATTGATCCAATAATACCATAAATTCATCTGAAATTAAATTTATTTTTAGTAAAACCCAAAAATTTAGAAATATAAAATAAAATAGAATAAATCTATCCAAAATAACATTCTTTTAACTTTTTTTAAGAATGAATTTATAAATTACTTTCAAAAGTACAATATTTTCATTATGAAAAAAATAATATTTTCATTTCAATTAAAAATTAATTGAAATTAATTTTCTTTTTTTAATCAAAGAAACACTTATATGAATCTATGTATATAATAATAGTCAAAGTGTCAAAAAAATTCATTCATGCTATATTCATTAGAAAACATTACTTTAAAAAATTCTAAAAAAATTTAAAAGTACTATTTTTGAATAACTATTAAATGATTATTTATTAAACCTTTGTGAATAAATTAACTAGTAGTTTAAAATAACATAAAATAATATTTTTATTGCAATGAATAATTTTCTTGAAGCAATATTATGAACATGGATATATAGTAAAAAGTATCATGATCGAGAAGAAGTGATATGGTCGGTATCCCATAAATATAACTTACTTTTCTATTCATGATCCAACAAGAGAACATGTGGATCATGTAAACACAAAACATAACCATAATTTAAGAATGTTGATGGGTTTATGTATTTTGGATTATATAATTATCCAAAAGGAAATAACAACATAAATAATCATGAAATAAAACAAGATTGTAATAGAAATCCATTACCTTGGGTCTTCACTTACATGTATGTGTTTGATCCTCATATATAATTATTTTATAATTGTTAAAAACTTCTAGTAAAACCATATTTATATATACAATAACATATATGATTAAATTATAATATATAATAAACTATTAATTAAAAATTCTTCATTAATATCAACATTCTCGGTGTTAACTTATTTGCTTTTCATTTATGATTTGGTTCCAAATCTATGTTCTCACAACATGGTCATGGTTTTATCATTTAATAAATATTAATTATGAAATTAATATCATATTTATTCATTAGATATATTTTTATAATCATCTATGAAATTCAATAATAAAAAAATAAAATACACTATTCATGGAGATGGTAGTCTATATGTACGCATGAATTTTGTTTTCATTTTCAAATGAAAAGAATAAAATATAGATAAATGATATTTTATTCATTAATAATAATATTTAAATCATAATTATCATATATAATAATAATATCCATCATTATATACATCCATTAGATTCATTGATGGAAAATGAAACACATCTCTATGTGGTGATGGTATTTCTTATGTATGCACAAGCGACGCTTTAATTTTTAATTTGTTGGAAGAGTAAAAAGGTATACTATATATTATCATAAAAAATAATTATTATATAATAAATATAATATATAGATATTATATCTGTCATAATAACAAACCATGATTAGTGGTGGTGAGAAGTGAAATACATTGATTCGTGGAGGCAGTAGTCTGCACGTACACACGAATGATGCTTTAATTTTACATTTAATAAAATGAGGATGGATAAAGGTTATTACATCATCATATTAATATTAATTAAATTCATGAAAGTTAATTTTTTATTTTTTTTATTGATACAATATATTTATAGGATGTATTAGAATAAAAAATATGAGAAGATTCAGTTAATATTATTACCTCTTCTTTGAGACACCTCATTTGGATTATACCTAAATCCTTATTAGGACGGTTTTAGGGAAATTATAACATATATAAAAAGTGGGGAAGGAATATTTTTTTAATTTTAATAGTATTTTATAAGAAAAATTGGTAATTTTTTGTGAATAAAAATGGATAGGGGGTTCACTTTTATATGTGAGGTGGCTAGAAATCTTATAAATACTTGAAATATTGTTATAAATTATATGTATTACTCAATTAAAGTGGATATGAATTTTGAAAATTTATAATATTATAGGGATGAGTTAAACATATTATAATATAAAATAAAATATAAAAAACTAGGTGTTGACCTCCTAGTTTTAATGATCACAAATCAGGATTCTGATGTTATTAATGAGTTTCATGTTTCTTTATAAGTAATCTGCATTCTGATCCAGGTGAAAAAATTATCTAAGGATGAGCCACTATTAAGGTTGGAATTTCCAACTCGAGACACTTTTTCCCAAGAATCTATGCCAACACAAATTCTCACTAAGTATAATATACCGCTAGGATGTCACACCGCTAGAAGATCATGTTGTTGGACAGAAGAATTCAAAAAGTTTGAGACAACGTCAGTCAGTGCGCCATTAGGATGTCATGCTACAAGAGTGATAACTTGGATAAGTATAAGATACCACAAGATTAGGCACCACCAATTTCATACCATCAACACATAAATTCGGCTATGTCTAACACACCATTAGACCTCACACTGCCAGACCTAACACTACTAGTTGAGACACCGCAAACTTTGTGGAATTTCAGCTATGTCTACGACACCTTCAGTATCATACCACTGGTTTCATACTGCCAGTGTGATGCTACCAAACTGATCCCCCACTTCTATTGTTCTTTAATTATTTTTTTGAACTACATTATTCTAATGTCTATTTTTATTGAAGTTAATGTCATTCACTATTTTAATGATTGTCTCTTAAATGATCGACATAGAACATTGAATAGAGTGTCAAAACATGATGTATGAGGAATAATATGATTAAGATATTATAATTTCTAAATATGGTAAATATTTAATCATACTCCCTCATAAATAATGCGTGATAAAGAGATATAATAGTGAATGTAGTGAATTGATATAACACCCCAAGATTTTGTTGATTTCTTTTCAAATTAACGAATCTTTTTGATATTTTTCATTTAACACATTATTTAAAATAAATTATTTTATGATTTTTTTAATATAATAAACACAAAGTTGATCTTCTACTTCACACAACACTTATCTTATCTTACGGTACACACAACCCTGAGTTAACTTGCGGTACACGCATGATTGAGTATTATCATCTTTCAAGGTGGATATATTTTAAAACTCAACTTTGAAAATTTTATGAATTTTATTTTTTAAAATAAACTTCATTTTTTAATTCATAATGACTAAATTATCCTAGGTTTAATTTTTGGGATTTTTTGAGAAACATCATTTTTTGATGAATAGTGAAAACTACTGCATTTTAGTTAAAAATGCCTTTTCATTTAAATAATTATTAATGATAAATTATATTTTAGATTTGATTTATAGTGAAATTAGATAGATTATATATGTATTTGTACAATTAATTTCATTAGAATCAATTTTACATTTAAATTGAATATAAAAACATAACAAACTTTTAAACGTTTTTCTACTTTAGAAACCCGTTATTTCACCCCATCTGTGGGATTAGCATTAATCTTAATTTTCCACTTATGTGATTTTAATTTTGAAAATATGAGATACATTGTTGTAATAAGTATGATATTTATGGTCTAATAAGGTCACCATAATTTTCTTTACCAAAATTATTAATGAAGGGATGAAAATTAATTACAGTGATTAAGGTATGATTAAGCTTAGTAAGGGACTAAACCTTAACCAAAAGGACCAAAATGACCTGTAAAATTTTCTAAAATACATTGTATTAAAATATTGAGAACATATAAGTACATGGTTTGATATTTATGGGTGATTGGGATATTAATAAATAGAAGTTTCCTATATAAAAGGTTATGTAAGGAAAAAGACAGAAAGGGAAATTTTTGAACCTTTAACATTTATAAAACTTTAGGATATGTAAAAAATAAAACAAATTATGTTATACATATCATTTCGAAATATAAATGGGTTACTTTTATGATAATAATTTATCAATAATTTCTAGATATGATTTAGTAACTTAAAATGATTACGAAACGCCAATGTTGTGATTCTTTTGTTAATAATTAACTAAAATAAATGACACAATAAATATGAAAAGTAAAGTTAATTAATGGAATTATTGTATTTATTTTTTTAATAAGAATATAAAATGTTACACATATTTAAACAAAAAATATTTTAATTAAAATATTATATTAGTTTTTTAAAATTAACATTAAATAAATAATGTCAAAATTGACATTATTGTTATTTTACAGTAAATGAAATATTATTAAATGATTTAAAATTAATAGAAAACAAATATCCTACCAATTTTTTTATGTGTTAATTAATATTATTTATTTTATCTTAATAGACCAATTTATCCTTCATAATTAACATATTTACCCATATGTTGTAAAAACTTTATTAACACGGTCCGGGTTTAAGTTGTGTTTTAGTCCGTCACGTGCGCTTTTTTTAAAATTAATTTCCAAAAAACATAGGAATTTTATTTTATAAATTATAAATAATATTAATAATTAATTTTTTATATATTTTTCAAATAAATACAACTTTATTTTAGTCTTAATGGTTAAATTAATTAGATTAGAAAACTATATGCTTTTACAAAAACCAAAATGATAAAATTGGGGAATCTTAGAAGTTTAGAAACAAAATTATTAAAATTCACATATAATTGTGTTTTGGAAGTTTTAATCAACCATTTTTATTATCTATTATATTATTTTTCCATTTTGGAGGAACTTTAAGTAAGGTAGGACACCCAATAGTGAATACCTTTTGGTATTTACAAGAGTGTCACTCCCTCCCCACTATAAAAAGGTAATAACTCTATCCCTTCATCAAACCTATCAAGACCCTTGGCTCACCCAAAATTTATAAAATAAGATTAAAATTTCCCTCCCATATACCTTGAAGCCTCATTTTTTTCATAAATCCTCTCAAGGAATCCTTTTGTCATAAATCCAAAAGAGCTACCCGATTCATAGGTAACATCTTTTCTCAAGATCCTTTCCTTTATTTTCTTTTTTCACCCCTCTAATAATTTTATTCCATTATTGTGTGAAAAAAATAGATTAATACATATAATAGGATGTTTTTATGAAAATATTTCTATCTAAACTTACAAAATCCTCTATATAGTACATATTTAATGTAATGTTTCTGTGTGTGGAGAACTACTGCCTCCCGAAATGATGATTGTTCATTTTTCATTTACCACTTATCATGGAGGCCATTATAATGGAAAATATATTTATATATGACATCTATTATATTTATAATGTGTTTAATTCTATTTATTCATTTTAAAACACAAATATATTTACTTCCCATTTGGTGTTAATATGATTATCTCATTTGAGGAAGTGTGGACTACTGCCCCCTCAAAGTGATGTGATTCGTTCACACACCACATGGAATGTATTAAGTGTGGGTTTAATGAAATTATATGATATATATGATATATTAATGATAACTGAATAGTTATATATATATACATATTTCATTTACCTACTTTCTTTCAATATGACAATAAAAATGATAACAACGTTCATGCATACGTATGGCTTACCATCTCCATGAACGGTTTCCATTTCGTAGTTCTTTATGATAAGAATTATTATAATATTTTTATATTGTGTATAGATGATATCAATATCATTATTTACATTCTTTAATCATGATATAATTATAAGGTCTAATGATATAACAAATTAAGTCAAATATGAAGAACAAAGCGAATATTACCCCAAGTAAAACCCTAACATAGGATCGTTAACAAGTAAGTAATATAATGTCATAATCAAAACATATATGGTATTATATATAAAAATATTATTATGGAAAATATTAATAATAAACACATACTTATTATACTAAAATCTTGTATGATTACGAAGAGTTTCAAGACACAAGGTAAGGGGAATTTTAACTTACTTTTAATTTTGGTGAGATTCATGTTATGTTCACCACTCTTTACTTTTTTGTGGAGTATGTAATTACCCGGATTTAATTCTATATATATTATAAATAAAATTATGGGTTTTCACATGTCCATTTTATGATCCTTCATTAATTTGGTTTAATTTTCAAAAGTTACCAAATCAGTAAAATGTTTTGTCTCAACTTTCCTTCTTTGAGAATCATATTTTGTTATGAACCTAAACTTTTTTTCGAGGTGCATATATTACAATTTTACATAATATATCATGAATCTAAATATTTTAATTATATTATATGCTTCATTTAATTTCGTTTCCTTTCATGGAGATTATAAACCCAAGATATCAAGTTATAAGTGTTTATTGAGACAATCTCATTGCTTTTAGACATTATTTATATTTATAATTCCTTTGATAAAATATTATGATACATATATTAAAAATATTAATGATTTTACTAATTCACTTTTATTTCATGATATACTCATGTATTGGAGAATTTTTCTACTATTTGGTACATAAGATAGTTTATAATGTGTTTTATAAATGCCAGAATTTCCCATCTCTTCAGTCGGAAATCTATGTTTTCTAACAAGGGTTTCCAAGAATATTATACCATTATCCTATAAGATTTAAAAAAAATACCATTTTTATCTTTTACAAATATATTCAAGGGAATATTCATGTCACTTTCTGAACAAGTCACTTTTCTAACCTTTTTACCAAGAAAAATGAATATTCTTTTGACTTCATATGACATGTACAGATTTACCCACCGTCATTTCTTCGAAGCTCTCTTTTAATTTTTTTAAAAATGTGTTAATTTTTAAGAAATTGTTTTCAAAAGTATTTTTTCAAGGAAAATATTTTGAAAATATTTTCAAGATTCTTTTATAAGTTTTCAAGTGAAAATGATTTAAAAAAAATTAAGCCTAATTTAATTTTTTTTTAAATTATTTTCAATGAAATGGTTTTTTAAAACATTTTAAAGTTTATTTCATATGTTTTAAATTAAAAAGGGTTTAGAAACATTTTCAATCTTTCTTTGTAATTTTTCAAATTTATTTTCAAAGAAATGTGTTTCAAAACATTTTCAAGGTTTCTTTAAAAGTTCTCAAAGTATTTTCAGAGAAAAAGGTTCTTAAATATTTTGAATCTTATTTTATTAGTTTTCAAAAAAAAAATTAAAATTTATTTAAATTATTATTTATAAGTTTTCTATGTATTTTCTAAGAAAATTATTTTCAAATGGTTTTATGTATTAAATATCCCTTTAAGGAAAATAAAGTATATTTTTCTCAAGAAACGTTTATAAAAGATATTTAAAAATTACTTTTCATATATGATGACATCTTTTGACGTCACACATGCCTTTATAGGAATTTATTTAAAAGTTACATTCATATAATTTCTATAAATGGGTTATTCTTAAAGCCATGGTCTTTATGGAACCCATTTCTCCCTCATAGGTTATATGTTTATGGAATTCATTTCTCTTTCACATGATATTATTTTAATGAAATGATTATGAAACATGTCTCTTTACATAGGTTATGATATGTTTACATGTTTATGATACCCATTTAATTTCATGGGTTATGATATGTTTATTATCATGTGGAACATCTATGTATCATTTCATTATGATACAGGTGGGATCTACATCTTCCTCCAATGCATTGGGTAAAGATTTATATCTCATGAGATAAATTAAGACGGTCTTTAGAGTGAACCTTGACAACTATGATATCCATGGGAGTGAACCATGACTACTATGATGGTATGAGGAGTGAACCCATACTACTAATATAGTAATGATAGAAATTCCTTTTATACTATGGAAATAATTATATGCCTATGTGTTTAATACAATTCCATGTCTTATTCATGCGTGATGCTTTCATGAATTATGCTATTTATTTCTTATGATTCATTTCTTATGAACTTCTAATATTCATGACATGATTTTTTTATGATCTTTTATGTTCAAGGAATTATCTTCTATTTAAAGGTTCACATTATCATACCCTTATACTCATTTTTATGCTTACATGTCTTCCTTGTTTACCCTTACTAAGAATTTGGTCTCACCCTTTTATGTTTCCTTTACCCTAGGTTGTGATGATATGTAATGTTTTTGATTTGTCTAAGAAAGTTGATAGTCCAGAATAACCTAGTGTGAGATGATGTAGCTGACATATAAACTAGTGTTTATGTTTATATGTTTCCAAATGCACTATACCAACTATGGTCTTTGAGAATATGTTGGTATAAATTTTAAGTATTTTGAAAAAGTTATGTAATGTTAATGTTTTGAAAAGAGAGGGTCTCTATAGTTGGTATCATAGTAAAGGTATTGTTAACCTTTGGAAACTCAAATGATAAAACCTTAGTGGGATCCCTAAGGATATGTCTAAGGATAAGTATAAGGACGATTCAACATTTAAGAAAATGTCCTGGAATTTTGGTGAAGGATATAGTGAGTGGTTTCCTAGAAATACATCCATATCAGGATGCTACAAGCAGATGTGGCTCTGGAAAAAATGAACTTAGGGGTCACAACTCTGACAAAATCTTCTTGGATTGACTTAGGGTAATCAGGTACATGACTACAGGCCTTGTTGCACACCTGGTTTGACACTCCCAGGGGATATGATTAGGTAATTCACAAACTCTTCATGAACAATCATGAAGGATTTAAATATAATTTGTCTAAGAATAACCTATGATAAACCTAAGATGTAATATATTAATTATGGTGTCATGATTTAGACACAATATATGTAATTTTTCAGGATTATGTGGCATTCTTATATGATATGAGTTTCTCAACCCATGATTTTTGGTTTTAGTAATTGGGATAACTAGAAGGAACATGGTTAACACTTAATGTTTATGACTTGGAAAGTATGGGTATTATGAGAATATATTTCCCAATTATAAATATCAAAAATAAAACCAGGAAGGTGCAATGAGTATTGGTTATACTTCTGAAGATAGAGAGACTACAAAAGACATGTGAAAGGTATTTGATGTTCTTATAGTATTGATTACATTAAAAATAAGAATCATGATTAGATTTAGTTTTATAAACCTTAAGACATGATTCATATTTCATATTATAGTAAATAGGTATTAAGGAATAATTTTTTGAATCCTGAGTAATGTTACAACAATAAAGTTTGACTAATAACATATTTATGTTTTGGAATTCAAAGATTATGTGATATGAACCATGAAATATATTGGTATTTTAGTTTAAGATTTCATTAAGGATTGAAAAGTACATGTTAAATGGTGATAGAGACATAGAAAAGATATTTCATTGGATGATGATATTTTGAATAATAGAAGGTAGCCCTTAATTAATACCTAATGTTGAGACAATGATGTTTGGAAAAAGATATGGTGGATAAGAATAAGTAAATTGGGTGGTATGGATTACCCTATAACTGATTATTGACAAAGTTTTCTATATAGTCATGGATGAATTTTACAACTTCCTGGATTTTAGGAATATATCTAGTATCCTTTGTAATAAGGAAGTAGGAATTTTTTCCAAAAGGATTTACGATAATTCATGTTATTACCATGTTTCAAGAGAATATATGGTGAGGGTATTCACATGTTTGGAATGTGATAACCAAGAGTTACTTGGTGATATGTGGGGGATCAATGTTAAGCTGATTTTTTGACTTCTATCTAATTTTTTGGATTTTCATCTTTGATAAGGGTTATGAGGTTAACCATTTATGTAATTTTTAAGTTAAACATCAGATGAATTCGGTAATATTAACGTGCTATATCTATATATGAGGATTTATGCATACTGGATAGTTGGTTCAAACTACTTTATGGTGAAGATAAATGATGAAATATGGGATATAATATCTTGGATTTCATGATTTATTAGTATTTCAAGAATGAAAAAGCCACCTTCCTTTCTAGAGAAAGAGGTGAAGTTGATCAATGAATAATAAGGGGTGATATTATCCAGAAATCATGCAAGTATATATTTTAATGAAAATTCTTCAACTTTAGAAAAAAGGATCTTAAAACCAAAAAAAGTATCCTATACCTATATTTTTAATGAATTAGAAGGCCCCTTAGGTCATCATAAATTTATGGACTTGCGATTGTTAACATTTTTATGACCATGTTCTCTATCACTATCCATCATAACTTGATTGTTATATTTTTCATCTATGTCCTTGTTTTCACTTTTCACATATGCTCTCCTATGTGGAAACCAGGTTAAATGTTACTTTGGGTAACTGTTATGGTTCCAATATTCCCTATTTAAGGTAAGTTTTAGTATTCATATATATAATGTGGGTTTCTATGTATGAAAGTTTCATGTATTAAACCTTTGATAACCTAGATGAATTTTGAGGGTGAAATTCATTTTAAGGGGGGTAGAATGTTACACCCAGAGATTTCGTGATTTTTTTAAAATTAATTAATATTTTTGATATTTTTCATTTAACACAATATTGAAAATAAATTATTTTATGTTTAATATATATATATATAACATCAAGTTGATATTTCACTACACACAACACTTATATTAACTTACGGTACACACAACACTGACTTAGCTTGCGGTACACGCATGGTCTAGTTTTACCATCTTTTAAGGGTGAAATTATTTTATAACTCAATTTTGAAAGTTTTATGATTTTTTTTAAAAAAACATAATTTTTGAATTCATAGTGTGAAAATTAGGCTAGGAATATTTTTTTTATTTTTATGAGAAACTTCTTTTTTTGATGAACACTAAAAACTACTACAATTTAGTTAAAACTGCCTTTTCATTTAAATAATTATTAATGATAAATTATATTTTATATTTGTTTTAGAGTGACATTAGATCAATTATACATCCATTTTATAATTAATTTCATTATAATCAATTTTACATTGAAATTTTCTATTAAAACTTCACAAACTTTTGAATGTTTTTCAAATTTTAAAAAGACATTATTTTTTCTCGTCTGTTGGTTTAGCATTAATCTTAATTTTCTCTATTCTATGATTTGAATCTTGAAAATCAGACATACACAGTTTTAGTCAGTATGATATTTTTTTATAATAAGATCAACTTAATTTTTTGACCAAAATTACTAGTGAATGTGATTAAATTTAATTATGGGGATTAATGTATTATTAAGATTAATAATGGACTAAACCTTAATCAAAAGGACCAAAATAACCAAGAAAAAAATCCAAAATCTATTTTATACCAATATTAAGACCATATACCCACATGTTTTAAAATATATGGGTTATTTCGATATTATTAAATGGAAGTTCCCTATACAAAGGGTTATGTAAGGAAAAATACAAAACGGGAACATTCCTTACCTTTAAATTTTATAAAACATAAGGATATGTAAGAAAATAATATTTTCAATTATACATATCATTTTTATATATAAATTTGTTTTTTGTATCCTAATAATTTATCAAAAAAAATTAATTATTATTTAGTTACTTAAAATGTTTAAAAACGCCAATTTTTTTATTATTTAGTTAATAATTAACTAAAATAAATGACACTCTAAAAATTAAAAGTAAAGTTAATTGATTGAATTATTTAATTTTTTTAATTTTTTAAATTAATATATCATTTTAAACTTGTTTAGACCTTACATATTTTAATTCCAATATTATATTGATATTTTAAAATTAACATTAAATAAAAAATGTCAAAATTGACATCATTGTTATTTTAAAATTAATGAAATTTTATTAAATAATTTAAGATTAATAAAAAATATATATCCTAAAAATTGATTTTTATGCATTAATGAATATTATATATGGTCTATTAATGTACCAATTTATCCTTGATAATTAACATATTGACCCATATACTGTAAAAATGTTGTTAACATGGTCCAGGTTTAAGCAATGTTTTAGTGTGTCACGTGTGCCTATTCTAAAATTAATTTCCAAAACAAATGGGATTTTTATATAAATTATATATAATATTAATAATTTAGTGCCTCTATATTTTCTAATAAATCTAACTTTATTTTATTATTAATGGTTAAATTAATCAGATTAGAAAACTATATGCTTTAATAAAAACAAAAATGAAAAAAATTGGGGAATCTTAGAAGTTAAGAAACCAAATTTCTAAAATGTACATATTTTTGTGTGGTGGAGGTTTTAATTGACCACGTTTCCTCTATAATCCATTTTTTCATTTTTTAGTAACTTTAGGTAATTTTCACCAACCAATAGTGAATACCTTTTGGTATTTACAAGAGTTTCACTCCCTCTCCACTATAAAATGGAAAGCCCTTTATCCCTTCATCACACCTCTCAAGCCCCTTGGATCACCCAAAATCTAGTAAAATAGGCTCCCCACTAATCTAACTTTTACCTTGAATCCTACCTTTGGTCATAAATCCTCTCAATGAAGCCTTTTGTCACAAACCAAAAGGAGTTCTCTGATTGAGAAGTAATATCTTCTCTCAAACTCCTTTCCTTTATTTTTCTTCCTCACCCCTCCACTCACTTAATTACATTCATCCATGACAACCCTAGTATCCAAAATATAATAGGATTTTTTTATAAAAATATTTAGACCTAAACTTATACACACCTCTATCTAGTGGATATTGAACATACTATTTTTCTGTATGGTGAACAACTGCCTTGTGAAACGATGATTGTTCATTTTTCATTTACCAACTATCATGGTGGCCATTATGATTCAAACTATATTTATTTAGTTAACATATTATATTTATTATTTATTTAAGCTTATGTATTCCTTTACAACACACATCTCTTTACTTTAAATTTGGTGTTAATACAATAATCTTGTTTGAGGAAATGTGGACTATCGCCCCCTCAAAGCGATGTGATTCATTCACACACCACATGGAATGTATTAAGGGTGGGTTTAATAAAATTATATGATATAGTAATTATAATTTAATAATTATTGATATTGATCATATTTTAATATTTATACATATATTTTTAAATTATTTAATCCCTTCCCATTAATCAATTTGATCATATTTTCATCATTTTATGACTTTTGGTGAGTTTTGAGCTTAAATGTGAAAAGTGATTAATTCTGGACATTTAACAGTTATATGAAGCCTCTGTATTTCTAACATAAATCCTGAAATTGTGATCCAATTAATTCTATTCATTTTTTATATGATGAAATTTTTCGTTGGCTACATATTATCCTTCTGGACCAAGTTCCAATTCGAATGTCTACATGCCCAAATATTTATGTCAATGTGAAAAGTTATTCTGGCCGGCAGAATGGACCATGACTCATTCAAAGAATCATATCTCGGCCAAACTCCCATAAAATGGAGTTATTATAGCTGGGTAATAAAGAAATATTGACTAGGAATCTTCACATAAACTTTCATGGAGAAATTAGTTCATCAAGGCCTCCCTTCAACCGGTCAAAGTTGGGTTGGTGGAATAGTGATTGGCGGCCAGAATAAGTCAAGTCTACTAAATCGACCATAACTCCTTCTACATGGATCCAAATTCTTTAAAACTTAGTGGGTGTATGTCTAACTCCATTCCTCACCTCTTATAAGAAGGGACTTAGGACTCATTCGGCCATATGGTGGGATAAATGAATATGAACATCTGGTGGACATTTTCTGGAAGAGAAACTTTTGGTTCTTTCTTCTCTTTCTTTTGTTCTTTTTAGTTTTGTAATGTATTCATCTTCCCCCTTCAACTAAATTACCCTTACCATGGTGGGTTAAATCTTATGAGTGATTGGGGAAGGTTAGGTTTTCCATTTTTTAATGTATGAGTTCATGCGCTTAATGTTATAAAATGTTTTCTCTATTATGAAGTTGGTTACAATTGTAATAACAGCTTATATTATCTGGTGCAATTGTATTTGATTTTATATTCTGTTGTTATTATTCATTTGATTAATGATAATTATATCCCTCACTAGGTTCTGGCCTATATACGATGGAATAGATCATAACATAGTGGTGAAGTACTTGGCGATCGTCAGTACGTGTGAGATTTGTACTGAATATTCAAGATTGTTTGGGATTAACAAGACCCGATTGGGAATTGCCTTAATCAATTGAGGGTATTATCTACAACTCTTTCACAAAAGGATTTATATTAGACCAAAATAATATATTATTAAGGTTTAATCTCCCCAACATCATTAAACAAATAAGTGATATGAAGCAATTGTTAAATCTCATTTTAATCGATTTAATAAAAAAGGAATGAATAAACAATAACTATGATAACATTGTAATTGGAAAACCAACCCCAACCTGATCACCAAATAATTATCACTATTTTTAATCACATTAATTTTCAATTTGTTTTAAATATTATACTTTATTTCTTTATTTAGTTTTGTTTCATTGTTTTCAAAATCAGACAAATTCAAATACAAAGTGACAAACATGATTTTTGTGTGCTCCTCTCTGGAGACAACTTAGGTTAACTACTATACTATATTTTATCTTAGTAAATAATTGATTTTTCCACACCCCATGACATGCCCATGTCAAAACTTGGTGCCGTTTCCGGGGAGGTAGTTCCACAATCTCATTATAAATATTTAACACTTTTCAAAAAAAACATAACAAAATATTTTTACATGATGTTTTCAAATGATTATTTCTTTAATTCATGTAACAACTACCCACATTTAGAAAAAGTATATGAGTCTGGTTATGATATAGTTCAGATGCAAGAACTTAAAAATGACATAGAAAAACTATATAACAAAGTAGAACTTGAATTTGAATATGTCCATGCAATGATGGAAAAACCAGAACCTATGAATGATCCCGAGGAGGACAAGAAGGAAGAATTACCTATTGAGATACACATGGGAGAGAAAAAATATCTAGATTAATTCTGGAATGAGTTTGAAGAACTACCTGATCCAAATATACCTTACAAAGTAGAAGATCCAGAACCAATGAAGGAAGACACCACCAAAGCGGTGGAAGAAAAGATGGAGGAGCCTGACTACCTACCTCTATCTTGTGAAATTCAACTACAAGAGAAACCTCATACTGAAGAAGCAATGGAAGTCAAGCTACTTAAGGGAGATAATATTTTTCTTAACTCTTTTCATTCTGATTATACAGAATCTGAATTGAGTATCACCTTTCCTTTCTTGAAATTTTCTGGTTTGGACAACAAATGTCTTACCTTGGTGGATGAGGAAAAAGAAGAAGATACACCTGAAGAAGAACATATGGATCTCCCTGAACTAGATGAATTCTTATTAGAGGAATTTCAAGATGAGATAAAAGTGGATTTCCATGAGGAAAAAGAGACACAAGATTATAACTTTGAAAGGGAAGAATTTGATATTGATTCATCATGTTTTAATATTATTCAAATTGAATTACTTTATAATTCTCTTATTTATTATTCTTTTAATGTGGCATACATTGAGGAACCACTGGAGAACGAAGAAGAAGTTGTGAAATTAGAAACCAATAAAGAGGAGGACTCATTCTTTATCCTAACCCCACCATACAAGATGAATATCATTTTCATGGGGGTGGATTTGGTGTACCATTTCCATGTAGTCCTCAACAAAAATGAAGAAGTTCAAGATATAAAGAAGAAGTTCTGGTGGTTCATATTAAAGAAACTTCACCCACCATCGGATTGGGGATAACCAACTAAAACTGCCCATATGGAGGTATTCAAAACCTAGGGCCCACTAGGGGGATAAAACCAATATCTATCATTCTACTCCCATTCTATTTTTATTTTCTTTGCTTTAAATAAATTTATTATGTTTTTATTATCTACCTTTGTTTGTAGGTTTTTATGTGCGTAGCACTTGGGAGCTTAACTCAACATTTCACTACCAATAAGTCAGGTTGTACCTTTCCTTTACACTTTATTGATTGTTATGATTAAATTCAAAATATTCTTTCATGTTAAATAAATTTCAATTCATTTTGAACACTGCATCATTTAAGTGTGGGGGAGGGAACCTTTATAGTTAGTATTTTTAATTTATTTTCTATTTTTTTCAAAAAAAAAATTGTGTGTTTTTCAAATTTTTGTGTGTTTTTGAAACTTTTGAGATAAAATGATTATCATCACATATTTTTAAAACCCATTTCAATTTTTGAAAGAATTTATCTCATGAAACTGAGTTTAAATGAATGCTGAAAATGACTTTGTTTCAAGTTCAAATATTTGGAAATTTCATGAAAAGTACTCTAATTTTTTATTCCCATGCAACAATTCACATTAATTATATTTGAAATCACTTTCTTGTGAGGATTCAAAACCTAATTTTTATATTCCTCTCATTCAACTCACTTCTTGAGAGAACCATACCATGCTTGAATTAACCAGAATTTGATTTATTCCAGTTAAAACTTGAGGGTTTGAGGTGCATATGTTTTAAAGGATTGAAGAATTTCATTGATTTTAAATCCCCCTTTTCTAAATAATTTGTTTTATAATGTCCAACCTTGTACATTTAATCCTTGTAGCCCATATAAGACACGAACATCCTTTTAGGTTATCCACATTACAAGCCTATTTTCCCTATCCAACCTGGTCTTGAAGTGAAATTTCATAATCTAGTTGAACTTAAGTGTGGGGGGAGGTTGGCTTGTGTTTTGCTACCTCATTTGGAGATACTTTGAGTGGAAACAAAAATGTTTAACAGATGTTATTATTTCTGAAAAAAATCATTCAGTTGAAAGTTGTTCCTTTTATAGAGCTTTCATGTATGAGAAGTTGTGCCTTTCTAGAGCTTCCAATGGAGAAAAAAGTTGTTCCTATCTGGAGCTTTCAAGAAAAATCATTTTTGAGATGGATGAAAATATTACTGCTGAAATGATGAATGGTGTGAAATTTCACTTATTTTTCATGCTAGTGGGGCTGATTTACTGCTAAGGGGAGTGAGTAGGATACCATATTTAAGTGAAAATTAGAATAATGTAATTTTTCTTCAAAAAGAGCCAAACCCTCCTTATTCAGCCTCAAAAAATTTAACATCATAATCCTACCAACCTGAAGCCACAAAAAAACATTTAAAAGTCCTCATCATAAACATATTTACTTGACTCACATAGGGTGGAGATGTAAAAATTTATCAAGCCTATGGTGACCTTTACATGAGTATTGGATGAGAAAGACATTATTGAAAATTGATATTTGTGTGATGAGGAAAAAAAATGTTAGGTAAGTGTTTTGTGTGCATGGGAGAATAAATTAAGATGAAATATATTTAATTAACTGAATTGATAACTTGTAATAATGGTTGTTGATGAGGCATGATATATTTTGTTTCTTGGTGATAAATTGATGGTTCTCAAGGATATGTGTTTTAAAATTTGCTTTGATTTAATGTCGATGTTTACTTGTCCAGGAGTTCAAGTGATAAGTGTGGGGGAATTGATAGAGCTCATATTTTAATATCTATACATATGTTTTTAAATTATTTAATCCCTTTACATTAATCAATTTGATCATATTTGCATCATTTTATGACTTTTGGTGAGTTTTAAGCTTAAATGTGGAAAGTGGTTAATTCTGGACATTTAAAATTTTATTATGCCCTTGTATTTCGAACATAAATCCTGAAATTGTGATCCAATTAATGAGATGTTTTTTTCTATAGGATGGAATTTTTCGTTTTCTACATATTATCCTTCTGGACCAAGTTCCAATTCGAATGTCTACATTCCCAAACATTTCAGTCAATGTGAAAAGTTATTCTGGCCAGCAAAATGGACCGTGACTCATTCAAAGAATCATATCTCGGCCAACCGACCACCAAATGGAGTTATTATAGCTGGGTAAGAAATAGAACTTGACGAGGCATCTTCACAAAAAAGTTCATGGAGAAATGAGTTCATCATGGCCTCCCTTCAACCGGTCAAAGTTGGGTTGGTGAAATAGTGATTGGAGGCCAGAATAAGTCAAGTCTACTAAATCGGCCATAACTCCTTCCACACGACTCCAAATGATTTAAAACTTTGTGGGAGGATGGCCAACTAAATTTCTAAACTCCAATAATAAGGGACATCAGCCTCATTCGGCCCGATGGTGAGAGAACTGAAGCTGAACTTCTGGTGGACAGATTCTGGAGGAGAAACTTTTGGTTCTTTCTTTTCTTTCTTTTGTTCTTTTTAGTTTTGTAATGTATTAATCTTCCCCCTTCAAATCAATTACCCTTAACATGGTGGGGTAAATCTTATGAGTGATTTGGGAAGGTTAGGTTTTCCATTTTGTAATGTATGAGTTCATGCACTTAATGTTACAAAATGTTTTCTCTATTATGAAGTTGGTTTCAATTGTAATAACAGCTTATATTATCTTGTGCGATTGTATTTGATCTTATATTATATTGTTATTATTGATTTATTTAATGATAATTATATACCTCATTAGGTTCTAGTATATATACAATGTAATAAAAAAGGAATGAATAAATAATAACTATGATAACATTGCAATTAGAAAACCAACCCCAACCTGATCACCCAATAATTATCACTATTTTTATTCACATTAATATTCAATTTGTTTTAAATCTTATACTTTATTGTTTTATTTAGTTTTGTTTCATTTTTTTTAAAATCAAACAAATTCAAATACAAAGTGACAAACATGATTGTCGTGTGCTCCTCTCAAGAGACAACTTAGGATAACTACTATAATATATTTTAACTTAGTAAATAATTGTTTTTTACACACCCCATTACATGAACGTGTCAAAACTTGGCGCCATTTTCGGGGAGGTAGTGCCACAATCTCATTATAAATATTTAACACTTTTCAAAAAAAACATAACAAAATATTTTTACATGATATTTTCAAATGATTATTTCTTTAATTCATGTAACAAATACCCAAATTTAGAAAAATTAGATGAGGCTGGTTATGATATAGTTCATATGAAAGAACTTAAAAATGACATAGGAAAACTAGATAATAAAGTAGAACTTGCATTTGAATATGTTCGTGCAATGATGGAAAAACCAGAACCTATG
This sequence comes from Viscum album, assembly GCA_963277665.1. Lineage (NCBI taxonomy): Eukaryota > Viridiplantae > Streptophyta > Magnoliopsida > Santalales > Viscaceae > Viscum > Viscum album. The sequence continues at coordinate 867,149,302 of OY728158.1, forward strand.
AATGAACCAGGGGAGGACAAGAAGGAAGAATTACCTATTGAGCTACACATGGGAGAGAAAAAATATCTAGATGAATTCTGGAATGTGTGTAAAGAACTACTTGATCCACATATATCTTACAAAGTAGAAGATCCAGAACCAATGAAAGAAGACACCACCAAATCGGTGGAAGAAAAGATGGAGGAGCCCGACTACCTACCTCTATCTTGTGAAATTAAACTACAAGAGAAACCTCATACTAAAAAAGCAATTGAATTCAAGATACTTAAGGGAGATAATATTTTTCTTAACTCTTTTCATTCTGATTATATAGAATTTTAATTGAGTATCACCTTCCCTTAATTGAAATTTTCAGGTTTGGACAACAAATGTCTTGCCTTGGTGGATGAGGAAAAAGAAAGATACACCTGAAGAAGAACATATAGAGCTACCTGAACTAGATGAATGCTTATTAAAGGAATTTCAAGACGAGATAAAAGTGGATTTCCATGTGGAAAAAGATACCCAAGATGATTACATTTAAAGGGAAGCGTTTGATATTGATTCACCATGTTTTAATATTATACAAATTGAATTACTTTCTGATTATCTCATTTATTATTCTTTTGATGTGGAAAACATTTAGGAACCACTGGATAACGAAGAAGAAGTTGTGAAATTAGAAACCAATAAAGAGGAGGACTCATTCTATATCCTAACACCACCATACATGATGAATAACATTTTCATGGGGGTGGATTTGGTGTACCATATCCATGTAGTCCTTGAAAAAAATGAAGAATTTCAAGATATAAAGAAGACGTTCTGGTGGTTCATATTAAAGAAACTTCACCCACCATCAGATTGGGGATAACCAACTGAAACTGCCCATCTGGAGGCAGTCAAAACCCAGGGCCCACTTGGGTGATAAAACCAAGATCTATCATTCTACTCCCATTCTATTTCTATTTTCTTTACTTTAAATAAATTTATTATATTTTTATTATCTACCTTTGTTTGTATGTTTTTATGTGCGTAGCACTTAGGAGCTTAACTCAACATTTCACTACCAATAAGTCAGGTTGTACCTTTCCTTTACACTTTATTGACTGTTATGATTCAATTAAAAATATTCTTACATGTTAAATCAATTTTAATTCATTGTGTACACTGCATCATTTAAGTGTGGGGGAGGGAACCTTTATATTTAGTATTTTTAATTGATTTTCAATTTTTTTCAAACAAAAATTGTGTGTTTTTTAAATTTTTGTGTGTTTTTGAAACTTTTGAGATAAAATTATTATCATCACAGATTTTTAAAACCCATTTCAATTTTTGAAACAATTTATCCCATGAAACTGAGCATAAATGAATGCTGAAAATGACTTTGTTTCAAGTTCAAATATTTGGAAATTTCATGAAAAGTACTCTAATTTTTTAATCCCATGCCACAATTCACTTTCAATATATTTCAAATCACTTTCCCGTGAGGCTTCTAAACATAATTTTTATATTCTTTTCATTCACCTCACTTCTTGAGAGAACCATACCATGCCTGAATTAACTAGAATTTGATTTATTCCTGTTAAAACTTGAGGGTTTGAGGTGCATATGTTTTAAATGATTGAGGAATTTCTTTGATTTTATAACCCCCTTTTCTAAATAATCCTTTTTATAATGTCCCACCTTGTACATATAATCCTTGTAGCCCATAGAATCCATGAACATCCTGTTAGGTTTGCCACATTACAGGCCAATTTTCCTTATCCAACCAGCACTTGAAGTGAAATTTCATAATCTAGTTGAACTTAAGTGTGGGGGGAGGTTGACTTGTGTTGTTCTACCTCATTTGGAGATACTTTGGGTGGAAACTAAAATGTTTAAGTGATTTTCTTATTTCTAAAAAAATCATTCAGTTGAAAGTTGTGCCTTTTCTAGAGCTGTCATGTATGAGAAGATGTGCCTTTCTGGAGCTTCCAATGGAGAAAAAAGATGTTCCTATCTGGAGCTTTCAAGAAAAATCATGTTTGAGATGACTAAAAATATTGGTGCTGAAATGATGAATGGTGTGAAATTTCACTTATTTTTCATGTTATTGGGGCTGATTTACTACTAAGGGGAGTGAGTAGGATACCATATTTAAGTAAAAATTATAATAATGCAATTTTTCTTCAAAAAGAGCCAAAACCCTCCTTATTCAGCCTCAGAATTTTTCACATCTTAATCCTACAAACCTAAAGCCACAAAACAACCTTTAAAAGTCCTCATGATAAACATATGTCCTTGACTCACATCGGGTGGAGATGTAGAAATTTATCAATCCTATGGTGACCCTAGCATGAGTATTGGATGAGAAAGACATTGTTGAAAATTGATATTTGCGTGATGAGGAAAAAAAGCATGTTAGGTAAGTGTTTTGTGTGTGTGGGAGAATAAATGAATAGGAAATATATTTAATGAAATTAATTGAGAACTTTTAATAATGGTTGTTTATGAGGCATGATATTTTTTTTTCTTGGTGATAAATTTCTGGTTCTCAAGGATATGTGTTTTAAAATTTTCTTTGATTTAATGTCGATGTTTACTTGTCCAGGAGTTCAAGTGCTAAGTGTGGGGGAATTGACAGAGATCATATTTTAATATTTATACATATGTTTTTAAATGATTTAATCCCTTACAATTAATCAATTTGATCATATTTGGATCATTTTGTGACTTTTGGTGAGTTTTGAGCTTAAATGTGAAAAGTGGTTAATTCTGGACATTTAACAGTTTTATGATGCCTCTGTATTTCAAATATAAATCCTAAAATTGTGATCAAATTAATGCAATTACTTTTCTTTAGGATGAAATTGTTCGTTTTATACATATTATCCTCCTGGACCAAGTTCCAATTCGAATGTCTACATGCCCAAAAATTTCAGTCAATGTGAAAAGTTATTCTGGCTGGCAGAATGGACCATGATTCATTCAAAGAATCATATCTCGTCCAACCGAACACCAAATGGAGTTATTATAGCTAGGTTAGAAATAAAACTTGACGAGGAAGCTTCACATAAAATTTCATGGAGAAATGAGTTCATCAAGGCCTCCCTTCAACCGGTCAAAGTTGGGTTGGTGGAATAGTGATTGGAGGCCAGAATAAGTCAAGTCTACTAAATCGGCCATAACTCCTTCCAAACGGCTCCAAATTCTTTAAAACATCATGGGTTGATGGAAAACACCATTCCTAACCTCCTATAAGAAGGTACCTCAGCCTCATTCGGCCAGATGGTGGGATAACTGAAGCTGAACTTCTGGTGGACAGATTTTAGAGGAGAAACTTTTGGTCCTTTCTTTTCTTTCTTTTGTTCTTTTTAGTTTTATAATGTATTAATCTTCCCCCTTCAACTCAATTAACCTTACCATGGTGGGGTAAATATTATGATTGATTGGGGAAGGTTAGGTTTTCCATTTTTTAATGTATGATTTCATGCGCTTAATGTTATAAAATGTTTTCTCTATTATGAAGTTGGTTTCAATTGTAATAACATCTTATATTATCTTGTGTGATTATATTTGATTTTATATTCTATTGTTATTATTGATTTGTTTAATAATAATTATATCCCTCACTATGTTATGTTCTATATTCGATGGAATAGATCAGAACATAGTGGTTTAGTACTTGGCGATCGTCAGTACGTGTGAGATTTGTACTAAATATTCAAGATTGTTTAGGATTAACAAGACCTGATTGGGAATTGCCTTAATCAATTGAGGGTATTCTCTACAAATATTTCCCAAAAGGATAGATATTATACCAAAATAAGATATTATTAAGTTTTAATCTCCCCAACATCATTAAACAAATAAGTGAGATGAAGAGATTGTTAAATCTCATTTTAATTGATTTAATAAAAAAGGAATGAATAAATAAGAACTATGATAACATTGCAATTGGAAAACCAATCCTGACCTGATCACCCAATAATTATCACTATTTTTAATCACATTACTTTTAAAAATGTTTTAAATATTATTCTTTATTTCTTTCTTTAGTTTTGTTTCATTGTTTTCAAAATCAAACAAATTCAAATACAAAGTGACAAAAATGATTGTTGTGCGCTCCTCTCTGGAGACAACTTAGGTTAACTACTATACTATATTTTAACATAGTAAATAATTGTTTTTGCCACACCCCACAACATGCACGTTTCAATTATATATATATATACATACATATATATACATATTTCATTTACATACATTCTTTCAATACGATAATAAAAACAGAAACAATGTTCATGCGTACGTACAAATTACCATCTCCATGAACGATGTATTCAATTTCATACTTATTTATGATAGAAATTATTATAATATGTATATAATGTGTATAAATTATATTTAAATCGTGATTTACATTTTGTAATCATGATATAATTATAAGGACCAACGATATAACAAATTAAGACACATGCGAAGAATAAAGAGAATATTACCCAAAGTGAAACCTTAACATAGGATCGTTAACAAGCGGGTAATATAAGGTCATAATCAAAACATTTATGGTATTATATATAAGAATAGTAATCTATAAAATATTTATCATAAACTTATACTTATTATACAAGAATCATGTATGAGTACGAAGACTTTCAAGACACTAAGTAAGGGGAATTTCATATCACTTTTAATTTATATGAGATTCATGTTATGTTCACCACTCTTTCCTTTTGTATGGTTTATGTACTTCCCATTATTTAAATATATGTATATTATACTAAAAATTATGGGTATTAAAAATACTATTTTATGATCCTTCTTTCATGTGTTATAAGTTTCAAAAGTTACAAAATCGGTAAGTTGTTTTGTCTCAATTAGACTTCTAAGACACATGTTTTTTATGCACCTTTTTTTCATGGTGCATATATTTCCATTTTACGAGATATATAATGAATCTAAATATTTTAATGATATTATATTCTTCATTTAATTTCCTTTCCCTACATGGATAGTATGAAACCATGATATCAAGTTATAAGAGTTTATTAAGACAATCTCATTTCTTTTTGTGATGGTTTATGTTTACTCCTCCTTTGATGAAATCTTATAATACATCTAAAATTAATATTTATAATTTTACATATCATATGTTAGTTAATTATATAATCATGTATTGGAACAATTTTCTACTATTTGGTACATAAGATAGTTATGAAAGTGTTTTTATGAATTCCCGACTTTATCCTCTCTTCCATCAGAAATATATGTCTTCTAAAAAGGATTTCCAAGAATATTATACCATTATCCTGTAATATTAAAAAGAAATTTTTACCCTGTTTTTATTTTACCAATCTATTCAAGGGAATATTATTATCACTTTCTGAACAAGTCACTTTTATAACCTTTTAACAATGAAAAAAGGAAGTTTCTTTTGACCTTTTACGACATGTATGGATTTACCCATCATCATTTCTTTGAAGCTCTCATTTTATTTTTTTTAAAAAAATTGGGTTAATATTTAAGAAACTTTTTTAAAATTATTTTTCAAATAAAACTATTTTAAATTTTTTTTCAAGATTCTTTTATATGTTTTAAAGGAAAATTGTTTTCAAAATGTTTTCAAACCTTATTTAAATGTTTTCGAAGTATTTTAAAAGAAATGTTTTTTAAAACATTTTGAAGATTATTTCATATATTTTAATATAAAATGGGTTTAAAAGAATTTTAAATATTTCATTTTAAGTTTTCAAAGTTATTTTCAATGAAATATTTTTTAAAACATTTATAGGATTTCTTTAAAAAGTTTCTTAAGTGTTTTCAAAGAAAAAGGTGTTTAACATGGTTTCAAGCTTATTTTATAATTTTTCAAGAAAAAAGGTTTTCAAAAATGATTTCAAGTATTATTTATAAGATTTGGAGGTATTTTCTAAGAAAATTATTTTCAAATGGTTTTATGTATTAAATATACATTTTCAAACAAGAAAGGGTATTTTCCTCAAGAAATATTTCTAAAATATATTAAAAAATTACATTCCATATAAGATGAAATCAATTCATGTTACTCATGACTTTATATAACATGATCTAAATATTTCATTCATATCATTTATATTAATGGGTTATTATTAATTTCATGGTCTTTATTAAACCCATTTGTCCTTCATGGGTTATATGTTTATAGAATCTATTTCTCCTTCATGGGTTATTCTATTAATGAAATGATTATGAAACATGTCTCTTTCCACTGGTTATGATATGTTTACATGTTTTTGATACCCATTTCATTTCAAGGGTTATGATATGGTTATTTAGGATATTGTGGTACATGTATGTATCATTTAATTATGATATGAGTGAGACCTATATCTCCCTCTAATGTATTGGGTAAAGATTTATATCTTATGAGATAAACTTGGATGGTCTTTGGAGTGAAATTTGACTATTATTATGGACATGGGGGTGAACCATGACTACTAAGATGGTATGAGGAGTGAAATCGTGCTAGTATGATGGCCATGAGAGTGAATCATGACTACTATGATGGTATGTGGAGTGAACCCATACTACTAAGAGAGTCTTGGAAGCAATGTCTTAGATACTATGGACATCATTATATTCTTTTGTTTTTTCTATTATTCTATGTATTATTCTTATGTGATGCTTTCATGGATTATGATCTTTATTTCATATGATTCATGTCTTATGAACTGTCAATATTTATTCAATGATTTTGGTTATGATCTTTGATATGCAGGGTACGATCTTCAATTTTCAGGGTCACATTATCATACCCTTATACTCTTGTTTATGTTTACAGGTCTTCATTATTTACCTTTCCTGATCATTTGAGATCACCCCTTTTATGTTTCCTTTCACCAAGGTTATGATGATATGTACTATTTTTGATATATCTAATTAGGGTTCCAGTTAATAAGAACCTAGTGGGAGATGATGTAGCTCACATATGTACTAGTGTTTATGTTTCCAAGTTTCTAAAGTAACACTACTAACTATGGTCTTTGGGTGTATGTTCGTATAATGTTTTAGTATTCCACAGAAGTTATGTAATTTTAATGTTTTGAAAAGTGAGGTTCGCTATAATTGATACCAAAATGAGAGCTTGGACTACCTGAACATACATATTGATAAACTTGCTACAAACATTTGACTAGGAAGATGAACTGCACCCTCACATATAGTGAATTTCTTCATTCTAGGAACAAGATTCTGCAACACACTATTTTCTTGAAGTTTTTCTAGAGAACTCAACTCAATATCCACTTCAAAATAAAATCAAGAGTCAAAAGTTTCATTACACCAAACCAATCATTTCTAAAATCCCCTTTATCGATTTCCCTATGTTTTTTGTATTTATTACATTTTGAGAAGTGTGTGTTCATTCCATTTTTTATCATACACACATTTTATCGTGTACTAAATTTAAAGATACTCAATATATTCTCAAGATCTTTCCATATTTTATTTTTTCTATGAATAAGAGTGGTATAGGTCCTTGTGTGGCCTATTTAGTTTTTCTCCCATGAATAACTATGGAAGAGGTTTTGTGTGACCTAGATATTTGTAAAATCTTGTAAAATCACATCCATGTTATAGATCATCTTGTTTATTTTATATAAACTACTTGGTGGTAGGTGATCCCCAAGTATATAAGACTCTGTTTTGAATTGACATTGAACCTATTGTATTAATTTTTTCAACTGTGTGTTTTAATTTTGTTCTACTTTACTTCCACTTTAAAATTGATAATTATTTTAACTGTAAAAATATATATATATACTTTGATAGTTTATATTATCTTGTGTTCATATAGTATTTTGATCAAGTAAACTGATTTTAAATGATTTAATAATACTATATATTATTCATTAGAGACCTAATCACTCTTTAGAGAAATATTTAAAAATATTAAAATCTATATCATACAATTTTTTTGATAAACTAGTTTATAGTTAAATATTTGAGGAATTTAAAAATAATACATTTTAGGAAACAATTTTTATTGGGTACTAAATTCACCTCCCTCTTGAGATAATCACTCTGATCAACTTGTCTATCAAAGGTTTTCTTTCTTTGGTGTTAAAGTTTTTCAAATCGTTTTAACTGAGATTTTAGTTGTACTTTAAAGATCTAAAATTTCTATCATTTAGAAATTTAGTTCCTTAAATGGATAGTTGTAAAGCATGTTCTTTCACTAGTAGACCACATTTATTTAATGGTAAAAATTATTCCCAATGGAATATTAAAATGAAAATTCATATAGAGAGCATGGGTTTTGATATATTATCTACTATAGAAACTAAATATGTTATACCTGGTAATTATATAAGTACATACGATGATACAAAAAATATAGCTTACAATTATAACATTAAATATTTGAATTACATGAACTGTACTTTTGGATATGTGTAATTTAATAGAATATCTTCATGCAAGACTCCTATTAAGATTTGGGACACTCTATCAGTTTCCCATGAGGGAACTTCAAATGTTAAAGTGATAAGGATTAATACTTACACTATTAAATATGATAATTTTAAAATTAATCATGATGAACCCATCTATGATATGTATCTTAGGTTTAATTAGATTTTCAACACAATTATCTCACTTGTAATACTAGTATCTGAAAAGGATTAGAACATGAGATTACTCAAATTCCTATTAGAAAGATGGAGAGGTTCATCAGTTTCTATTAGAGAATCATTAAATAAAAGTAAACTACATATGAAATATTTTATGATAAATATTATGATGTATGAAGAATGATCTAAATGAAATCATGAAAAAGATGAAGATCCAAAAATAAATACACTATAATTCAAGAATATTACTCTTAGATAATAAAAGGATAAAGAGAAATAAAATGCACAAGCTACCAGTTCTAATGATAGTGAATGACCCTCTAGTAGTGATGAGGAGATAGCTCACCTAGCCATAATATTAATGAAATTTTACTGAAATAAATATTTCTTTATAAAAATAAATTATAAAGGAAAGTATGAAAACAAAGGAAACTTGAAGAAAGATTGGGAAAAGGATAATGACCCTAAGTAATTTATCTTCTATGAATGAAAAAGGAAAGGTAACATAAAATATGATTGTGCAAATATTTAGTACAAAAAATAAATATGAAGAAAAGGAAAAGAGATACAAAAAAGTACAAGATGGAAACCTAGAGTTCTTCTAAGGATAGCTCAAGTAACTCTGATATTTCACCTCAAGAAAATCCAAACAGATACAACATGTGTCTTATGACTTATTTTTGTGAGGTACTTGATTTACCTACTACTTCTGGTATTTTTCATATGCATGTGTCTAATAATTATGAAAATAAACTTAACTGGACATAAAATTTCTGTTGAGAAATTGAATAAAGATCTTGAAAAGTTCAAAAATGGTATAGAAACACTTACATGGATCTTAGTAAAACAAGTTTCTCAAAAATATGTTACTAAAAAAGGATATGAGGCTAGGCATAGAAGAATATCTAAAAAAATTGTTCCTAAATCCTGATCCGAAATCAAAAATGCTAATAATTTTTCAAAAAGACCCAACAATGTTTTTATTTCTAAAAGTTTGAAATCTATTTATAGGAAACCCGTTAAGAAATTGTGGGTTCCCAAAGCCCTATGTTCTATCATTTTTGAACCCAAATATATTTGGGTAACAAAATCACTTCTTCTATGAAACTTGTTTTATAGAAAACATTCTTTAATAACTCCAGTATAAGTCTATAGTACAGAGACAATGGTTGTTCAAGATATATACCAGAAAAGCCGTCAGAGGGGGAAACCCTCTGACCAAATATTATTAAAAAAGAGAAAACGAGCCGGTTTAAGGGGTGCCGGTACCCATTACAAAACATCCCCGCGACAAAAATTTCAAAAACCACATTCAAATTTCTAAATCCAAGACCATCCTGCTTTCCTCGATCCACACGCCATCACCGCACATCTTCCCAAGCATCCTCGGGCCTCAGACCCAAACACGTCACCATCACCAACCAGACTGTTCGCCGCCGGCGAGACCCCCTCCGGCAGCACCGCGAGATCAAGAAACAAGCCATTGCACCACCAGTAAAGCCAAAACATCATAGAGATTCAAATCCAAACACCGATAAACCCCAAGCCATTTCCATCCATAAACACACATAAACTTCATAGAAATCAAGCGAGTTAGCAAGCAGGAGACGACTTCGCCACACCGCCGGATTGAAACACCATCATGAAATCCATCCAGCACAGAACAATATGTGCAAAAAAGCAGAAATTGCAAAATAACCTCCACCAGAACAATGACAGAAAAGCAATCACAAACCAGATCAAGATCCCATATCCCACCGCCGCCATCCAGCAAGCCCGCAGAGGCCACGCCTAACCACCAAACGCCATTCGAGGCTGAAACTTGATAATGATTCATGTGATTTTTTTATTCCAAAAATGATTTAATTTTTACTAATTTTTTAAATAATAATTTTTATGTTGTAGACTTAAATTCTTTGTTTTCTAAAAATGATTCATGCTTAAGTGTCATTCACATGGAGTCATGGCTTTGGAATATGAGACTAAGCCATTGAAACATTCACTCACTTAGGAAGCTAACTAGGAAATGGTTAGTTAGGGATCTACCTAAGTTTGAGTTACCAACTGATAAGGTCTATAACCCCTTTAAAAAAGGGAAACAACACAATGTTTATTTAAAATTAAATAAAGTATTTTAAACTTATCAAACTCTTGAGTTGGTTCACATGGATTTATTTGAACCATATTGGATTTCAAGTATTAATGGGAAGCACTATTTTTAGTTTCTAGTAGATTATTTCTCTAGGAACACTTGGGTATTTTTTCTCGCTCACAAAAGTGAAGCATGTTCTTACTTCACCCGATATTCTATGTCTATATAAAATATTAGTTTACTTAGTATTAAAACCATAAGAAGTGAACTTGTTCATGATTTTGAAACCCAGTATTTTGAATATTTTTTCTCATAAAATGGCTACACTCATAACTTCTCTGCTCCTAAGAGACCCCAACATAATGGAGTTATTGAAAGAAGAAATAGAACTATATAAGATAAAAATAAAACTATGCTTAATAAGTATGATCTACCTATCTATTTTTGGGAAGAACCTGTCAATAGAGCCTGCTATATCATCAATAGAGTTTTGATCAGACCTATCCTTAAGAAGACCCCTTATGAGAAGTGGTATAATAGGAAACCTAAGGTTAATTACTTTATATATTTTAGTTTCAAAGTATTTATTCTTAATACTAAGAATAATATTGACATATTTTTTCCAAGAGTGATGAAGGAATTTTAAAAGGTTATTAAATCTCTAGAAAAACCTATGAAGTATTCAATAAGAAGACCAAAACTGTGGAAGAATCATCCCATATAAAATTTGATGAAACTTGTCTACATGAGCCTAATAAATCCTTATAAAATATTGAGGATTTTTAATCTTCTCTACACTTAAAATCCAAACCATTATACTCTACTTTCAGACAAGAAGAAAAATCATCTAGTTCTGAAGAATTTCTAAAACATCTAGAACCTGAACTTGAAAATCCAGAAGTGATCAGTCCCACTTTCTCTAGATTGGTTAGATCTATTAAGTAACATCCTTTATATGTTGTTATATTTGATATAAATTGAGAAACTCAAAATAGATCTTCTGTTAGAAATTCGGTTAAAGATTAATATTTCTTGTCTCATCTTTAACTTAATAATATCAATGAAGCTATTAATGATGAATTATGGGTAATATCAATGCAAGAAGAATTGAATCAGTTTGAAATATAAAAATTTTGTGAACTTTTAGATAGACCCAAGGGAACCATGATAATTGGAACTAAATGGGTGTTTTGGATTAAGGTTGATGATTCAGGAACTATAGTTAGAAACAAGGCTAGACTTGTTGCACAAGGTTATAGTCAGGAAGAAGGAATTGACTATAAGGAGACCTTTTCACTTGTATCCAAACTTGAATCCTTAAGAATACTTCTTTCTTATACAATATATTTAGATTTAAATCATTGTGAAATGGATATCAAGAGTTCATTATGAAATGGTTTTATAGTTGAGGTTTTTTTGTTGAACAACCCCCTGATTTTTAAAACCCTAATTCTCTAAATCATGTTTTTAAATTAAACAAATATTTATATGGTTTAAAAAAATATCCTAGAGAATAGTATGATAGGTTCATCAATTTTATGATTTCAAAATGATTTTCAAAAGGTATATATGATTCTACTCTTTTTATAAAATAAATTTTAAAATATGTATTAGTAGTATAAATATATGTTGATGATATTATTTTCTTATCTTCAAAAAAATTTATCTATACAGATTTTTAAAAAATGATGGAAAATTAATTAGAATTGAGTTTAATGGGTGAACCCAAATTCTTTCTTGGATTTTATATTTTACAAAACAAATAAGGGATTATTTTATATAAAATTAAATATAAAAAATATCTTCTAAAATGTTTTAACTTGGATAAAACTAAAATTAGTGATACTCCTATGAGTACAACCTATAAATTGGATCTGGATGAAGCTAGGAAACCAGTTGATCAAACAAGTTATAGGGGTATGATTGGAATTCTTCTCTACTTGAATTTTAGTCAACCAGATATTATGTTTGGTGTGTGTGTGTCTGCTCATTTTCTAGAAAACCCAAAAGATTCAAACCTTGTTAGTGTTAAAATATTTTTAAAATACCTCAAGTATAAAACCAATTTAAGATTGTTTTAACCAAGAGGACAATAATTTTATTTAGTATGTTATTTTGATACTTATTTTTGTGGATGAAAATTAGATAGAAAAAGAACCTCTGAAATATGTCCTTTTTAGGAAAGTCTCTTGTATCATAGTGTAGTAAAAAGATTTTTTTTCATTATCTACTGCTGAAGATGAGTACATAAGTCCAGGTATTTTCTATGCACAAATTTTGTGGATAAAACACACTCTACTAGACTATATATATCAATTCTGACATTTCCCCATAAACTGTGACAACATGAGTGCAACAAATATTTCTAAGAATTCTACTTCTCATTCTAGGACAAAACACATTGATATAAGACATCAATTTTTGAGAGACCATTTTCAAAAAGGATATGTCACTCTTGAATTTATTGTCATAGAAGACCAATTATCGATCATATTCACTAAGCCTTTTAATTTTGAGAGATTGAATTATATCAAACATGGATTAAGAATGATTTAGTTTGGTTAATTTTAATTATCTATGACATACCATTGATGAAATTCCATTGTGGTAACACACCATTGGTTTATCATTCCATTGGATTGCAATACAACTAGATTATAATTCTATTGGCCTCTCATACGGTCATCTTTTCACACCTTTTATTTTCATGCCTTTAATTTTTTTACTATTTATCGATATTTTGAACTACCAGTTTATTTCCAAGTTTTTATTTGTTTCTAAGAACCTAATGCATGTTTTTTCTTATATTTTAATTTTTATTTCAAGTATTATTTTTATTTTAAAATACCTAATATACCAAATGATATTAAATAGAATTATATTTATTCCCAACATACGTTGAGCCCTGTGTGATACTCTCGTATCTCTCTCGATCCTAGTGAAACCATTTTCCCTCTCATATTTCAAATATTCTCCTACCCTCTTCAAAGATTTTTGATATGATATAAATGCTGACAATGAAGTTTTATTTTCAGCTTTCTCCTTCTAAGTCTAAATCTTAAATGAATTTAAAGAAAGAGTCAAGTGCACCTTCTCCTGTAGCTCCAGAAAATCCTGATCTTCATAACAATATATTTGTATCAGAAAAAAAAATTAAATCAAATTAGATGTTATCCAATAAGTTATTGGTACTCAAAGTACTTCAGAATTAGTGATAGTTAGATTGGTTCTCTTAAAAAAAGATTTTTCTACTCAAAGTTGTTCTATGAGTTTTATCAGAATGTAGAATGTGTACTTGAACAAGATGGTTCTGATTGGATTATAAGTCATGTGAAAGGAAATGAGTTTGGTTTTTCTTTAAGAAAATGGGATAAATTTTTAGGTGTTCCTCAAGATGGAATCTATGATGACCATCAAGGTATTATTCCATAATTTAGAGATATTTTTATGTGCGAGGATCCTCTTATTATGCTGATATGAGATAGCACAACCATAAGGCCTATTTCTTCTGAGATGAATGGAGAATGTATGATGCTTTTAAATATTGTGCATCACATGCTTTTACCAAGAAAGGATGGCTTTGCTACACAAAGGTATTCGGATGTGTATCTCCTATCTTTGGTGACATAAGGTCACAAAATTAATCTGTGTAGATATCACGTAGTGCATATGTGTTAGATGATCAAGCCATCCTCAAGATCAAATTATTTGATTTACCCTAAGATGATTTCTACCATATTAGAGACCAAGGGCCTAGTACATGATGATGAAGAGTCGATTACAGACTGTGTTGGTTTCTTTCTTACAAGTGCTACTGGTTCAAGAATGAAAATTAGTTGGAACCCATGGAAGATTCAATGTGTTGGTGATTCTAAGAAGTTTTATACTGATTATAAGTTGGTTGATCATCCAAGTAGAACAAGGGATGAATTTTATCCAAGATTAGAGTCTTATGAAGTAGGTGAATACTCTAATAAGGAAGAAGCTTTTGTTGGAAAAGTTGAAAAGAAACCATTTGTGGATGTAGGGAGTGACCCTGATTTGTCTCCAAAAGCTTCTCCCATTACCATTGAAGCTCCTAGTCCACCTACAAGGTTTCCAAAAAGAGATAAATTGGTCAAAAGTGATTAAGAAGAGAAAGAGGTGTCAAAAAAGGAGCAGTATAAAAGTTCAAAATCTATTGATGGTGATGATGATGATAATGAGGAGGACGAAAAGGAAAAAACAAGATGAAAATGGAAGTGAAGATAGTGATGATGAAGACTATGACCATAATGGTGATGGTGGTTGAATCAAAAAAAAGAAAGTGGAGATGCCTTTAGAGATTCAGAATGCACCTGTTGAGGGCTATAAATCACCATCTGTTGAAATTTTTCACAAAGCTCCAACTATTGATGAATTTTAGGGTAGTTCTTTTTCCACTGGTCAAAATATTTTAGATTCTGTTGTAATGGAATAGTTAGGTTTAATAGCTTCTATAGAACATCATGTTGTTGAACAAGGGAAAATGAACTTATTTAGGAAGAATTTGGGAATGTTCAGTTAGATATTTTAATTGTTGATAAGCCTTTTGTGGATGATAATTTGGATGTTCAAAAGATAGATGTGTATACTATTGGTACACAGTTATAAGTAGAGTCTTCCAGTGATACTGCACAAAGTTTGGATGCTCAAATGTTAAAATAAATCCCTCTAACTATTTTATAGTCTGCATTTGGATAGAGTTCAATTTTTGAGATAGATATAGATTTACCTACTATTTGGTACATCCTACCACTTCTCCAATACTTTCTAAGGTTTCTAGGAGATGCGTTAACCCCATGTTTGAAAAATATGGAAAAGTTTGTAAAATACATTCAAATATTGATAGACCTGAGTTTTATATAGAAGGAGATCATAAGGGATCCTTAATATGTCAAGTAGATTTTGATGGGATATTGTAAAATTTTTCATCTATTAGAACTCCATCACTTGAACCTTCTCCAGCACCTGTTTCTATTCCAGTTGATAAAGTCCCTAAAGCTAACCTAGATGCTTTTGGGAAAATGTTGATGTCTAATTTTTCATTGAAGTTAAAGAATCAAAACCCTCAATATAATTTCATCTTTGAAAAGTATGTAAGGTACATATTCGAGTTGGTTATTTAACCTATCCCACCAAAGATGATGCATCACATTTATGAGATAGAGATTGAGAATAAGAAGATAAGTAGTGAATTGGAATCTCTCAAGTCTATGATTGAGGAAATGAGATAGAAGTTTAAAGATTCCATGAATGGTATCCTTAAAATTATTGAGGATACATCTTCAGATACTTTTGTTCCTATTTCTCCTCCTCTAGTGGTTCATATTTATCATTTAAGGAAAGTTATCAAAAAATAACTTATAGCTATCTCAAGTGGTCCCTCTAGTGGGGAACCTATAATTCCTTTAGAAATTATGAGGAACATTGATAATGGAACCGATCATTATCATATGATGATCAGGAAGTATGAAAAATATATGAATGTTGACAGAGAGACTATAACTAAGTCCATCAAGTTCTATCTCTCTCGGATTTATACCATGCATGCCATGGATGAAAATTTCAAATTCTTGGCTAAAAATTTGAGAATGTCGCATGTGACTTGGGACTTCCAAGAACAAGTGATACAACTCAAAGAGATGACCCCCAATGTGGAACCATTTTATAGAAGAGAAATCTGATTTCCATAATACGATGGAAAAGGGTGGTCAAATTATAATTGATTTCATAAATATCATGAATTATTTTCTTTATGTTCATGGCCAAGAAGTGGTTTCCCATGAAGTTTTCCAAGTTACTCCTCAGTTTTCTCTCACACTGAAAGTTTCTCAATATCCTTTAGCACATTTACCCTCTCAATTCCATCCTTTTCCAATGTCTTGTGTTCGGTCCATAAGACAAATCTGGCAATTTTTTATTGTGAAAGTCCATCCTAGGACTATATTTGTTCTCTCGTCTAGTGCTCCATCTATTCTACCTCATCCTGATCATACTACCTTGAATAAGAAGAAATGAAAATCCATGTTTAAAGGCAGCGAACCAATGGACCCTTCTACTACATCTTAAACCTGGTTTTTGTTGGCTTAGATAGCTTTTATGGGAATTGGGTTGCAATACCTTTTTTTAATAATTTTCAATAGCTATGTTATGTCTTTTTCTATTATCCTTATTTGTATATTTATTTTCTTTACCTATTTGATAATCCCAAAAAGGGTAGAATTCTTATGGAATATTGAAAAAACTTATGGAATTTTTTATTTATTACAATGTTGTTTTTATGTTATCATTGATACTATATCATTTAAACACTAGAAATACCTTTGATGACCTATTTTTACATTTATAATATTCTTTGATGCCGTGATTTATGGTCATAAAATAGGGGAGATTTCATTCTTATGGAATAGTGAAAAAACATATAGAATTTATGATTTATTACATTGTTGTTTTTATGTTATCATCTATACTAACTTGTTTAAACTATTGTAATACCTTTGATGACCTATTTTTACATTTATAATATTCTTTGATCCCCATATTTATGATCATCAAAAAGGGGGATATTTTTGACCGTCTAGTTTTAATTACCACAAAATCATTATTCTGATGTTATTAATGAGTTTCATGTTTCTTTTTAAGTAATTTGTATTCTGATCCAAGTGATAAAATTATCTAAGGATGAGACACCTTTGATGTTGGCACCCCCAAATTTAGACATTGTTTTCCATGACTCGCCACTAGCACAATATCCCTCTATGTATAAGATACCGTCAGTATATCACACCGCCAGAATATCTTTCCAATGGATAGGAGAATTGAAAAAGTCTTAGACATTATAAGTCGACACACTATCAGGATGTCATGCCACCAGAGCAAGAATTTTACCAAGTATAAGATACCTCCAGATGAGGCACCACCAATACAATACTGCCAAAATAGAAATTTAGCTAATCCTAAGACACTATTAGACCTCGCATCACCAGACAAGACATTGTTATCTAAGATGCCACCAGATTATTGAAATTTTGGATATGTCTAAGATACTGTTAATATCATACCGTCAGTGTCATTCCGCTAGTGTGATGCCTTCAGACTGAGCCATTGATACTATTCTTCTTCACTTATCTTTTTGAACTACATTATTCTAATGACTATTTTTATTAAAGTTAATTTAATTTACTATTTTAATGATTATCTCCTAAATAGTTTATGGAGAGCATTGAAGAGAGTGTCAGGACTTATATTATGATCATGTAGTTGATTTGGATATTCTTCTTAATATAGCTGATAAAAAGTAAAGTAAAATCCCTCATGAAGAATTCATGAGAAAGAGATACAACTGTGAATGTAGTGAACCAATACCAAGTTGACACTCATACTTCTTGACCATACATAGAGCTGAAATTACAAAAAACATTTGACTGGGAAGCTGAACTGAACCATCACATCTAGTGACTTTCTTCAATCGAGGAACAAGATTAGGCGACACTATATTTTCCTGAAATTTTTCAAGGGAACGCAACTCAAGATCCAATGTAAAATCTAATAAAGAGTCACAAGCTAAATTTCATTAGGTTGATCATTTTTAAACTCCCCTTCATCTATTTCTCTATATTTTTTTATTTATTAAATTTTGAACAGTGTGTGTGCATACCATATTTTATAACATGCACACTATTTCATGTGCTGAACTGAAAGATACTCGATATCTTCTTAAGCTCTTTCCATATTTTTTCCCCATGAATAAGAGTGGTATATTTCCTTATTTTTCCTGTTTAGTTTTACTCCCATGAATAACTATGGAAGAGGTCATGTGTGACATGGACAACTGTAAACTATTATAAAAACCGATCTAGGTTGTGCATCATCTTGTTTGTTTTATATAAACTTTCTGGTGGTAGGTGATCACCAAGTGGAGAGGAATAAGTCTCAAATTGAGACTGAACCTCTTGTATTCATTATTTTCATTGTGTGTTTTAATTTTATTTTACCTTACTTACACTTTAAAACAGAAAATTATTCTAAATGTAAATAAAATATACATACTTTTATAGTTTATATTAGTTTGTGTTCATATATTATTTTGATCAAGTAAACTGATTTCAAATGATTTAATAATATTTTTACTATTCATCCAAGACCTAATAAATCTTCAGAGATATATTTATAAAGATTAATATTTATATCCTACTACTTATTTTGATAAATTGGGTTATATTTAAACATTTGGGGGATTTCAAAATAATCCATTTTAGACAAGAAAAATTATTGGGTTCTCAATTCACCCCCATCTTATGATAATAATTCCAACTAACAATAAGCAATTTTAACCAATATCATTTTAGTTTAACCAAATTTTAATCCATTTTAACAATTACCTTAATAATGGATTTTTAACTCAATTACCATATATTATGAAAAAAATGAAAATAAACTACATAAAAATTTTATAATGCTAACTTAAAATTTGGTTTCCATTTTATCAAATTAAATTCCTATTATTGGAAAAAATTAATGTGAAAATAAACCCATAAAATGTCATGTTTTTTTAGGAAAGTGGATTTTTCAACCAGAATATAAATTTATTCTAACTCATTTTCTACCAACCATAATTATATAAATGTAAATTTTTTTCATTGTGTATATAATATAAAATTTTATTAAAATCATTCATTTTTAGATATTATATTATTTTGGAAATACATTGAGGACATAAAAATAATTTATATAAGAAACAATAACTCTTCTTACATCCAAATGATTTTATATTTACTTATAACTAATTGATAAGAAATGTATTATTACGAATATATGTTCCAAAATAATATTATAACTAAAAAGAATTTTTTTAAATACAAAATTTTGAATTATTAATAATAATTCATTTCTGAAGGAAAATTTCAAACATTCATTTTTGGATTATTTTGACATAGTTTGTTCAAAAGTAATATTCATCTAATTAGATTAGAAATTTCATTTCATTAAGTATTAAAATGTGCATTGTATTATATTTTTATTAGAATGAAATGTTTGCATACTATGATTTAAGATATGTTTTTATAAACAATACTAGTAATTAAACCCCCTCGAAAATATAATCAACCAAACTAAAATCACTCCTTCGTAAAATTGAGAAATCAATTACAATATGGAAATACATTAAATGGACGAATAAGTACAAAGTTATAAAAAATAAAAAATAAGTGTACTTAACTCATACACATTCATTTCCATGTAGAAAGTGACCCAAAATTCTACTAAAGAGATCATATACAATCCAAAAAAGATCTATATAAATTCAAGGTTTATTATGATAGATTAAGGATCAAAGTATAGAATAGTAGACCATTTAAATTTATCATTCAATGAATAATGAACAATCAATGGCATAGTGATATAAACCACAATTGGGTTTTATAAACCATGGTGTGGTGCTCCAAGGAAGGAAAATGATAATGAAAATCCAGAAGATCTAAAAACCATGGTGATTTAAGGATTGATTTCATAAAATACCTAAAACCATTTCCCTTTTAATATCATATATTGGACCGAAACCAACATGTTTTTAAATAATTAATATTCTTTTTCAAAAAAAAATTTATATCCATGACATGAAATTATAATTTCTTCCAATCAACACCACTATTTTCAAAACATAAAAAACATGTTGTGGTTTTGTATCATTTTAGACATTATATCTAAAAAATAAATCTCTAAATAACAACCTGAACCACAACCATTTTTATCAAATTATATCTTAATAGAAGAAGTAATGAAATAGTTTCAATCCTTATTTAAACCAATAGGAACCTCAAAATATTCTTCCTAGACTACAAATTCACACCACACAGTGATCCATATAAAACAATAAATCACGGAAACCATATCCTAGTAAATAATAAAAAAACATATGGTTTCGTGATTAAATAAAATTATATATTTTATTCCCTTTTTTCTCAACCCACGTCTTTCATTCTTCACTAACTCTAAGACACTTAATGTAAAGAACCAAAAAATTGGAACTATATTTGATACTTCAAAATTGATTCTTATCCACAAGAATATAAATAAATAATTTTCACTAATAAAATTTCAATAAAAAATAACATCATGTGACATAGCTTGAAAATAAGGCTCTTATAATAAAAAATACATAAATATAATGTAACACCTGTGATTCAGTTATATTAATTAAGCATTTATTTCAAAATAAACTAGATCATAATGCATATTGATTAAATAAATAATGGTATTAGAATATAAATTAATAAAATTTATAAAATAAATATGAATAAATTAATTTAATTTTTTAATTAAGGATTTTAAAATTATCTTATAATAATGTTTTCATATTTTTCAATAAAAGTTTATTTTTAAGTGAATAGTGAAAAAAAAAATATTGATCTTACCTGTTTTTTACCTTCATGACATTATAATGATATAATAATAACTTGATTTTTTAAACCTTTTTGTTATAGAAAAAATATTTATTATATATGTAATATAATATATATAAAAGTATAATTAATAACACTAAAATATATACTTATCATTTTTGAAATGTAAGTAATATTTTCACTCAAATGTAAATTATTTTTTTTATTTTATTTTAATCAAGTATTTATGAGGTTCTATTCGGTTATGGATTTAATGGAATTTAAAATAAGCATCCTTTTATATAAATAATCCAATTAATTCTATTATAATAAAAATTATACTTTATTTTTATATAAAATAATATTATTCTTAGAACAAATATTCTTCTATAAATGGTTTTCATTGTGTTTTGAGATAATATATTAAATTTAATTTATTCCACTTCTACTAGTTGAATCATATAAAATGGATTCCTTATATTGAATAATTATAAAATAATATTAGTCAATAAGGTCATTTTTTTTATATAATGAATAGTAACCATGGTAAATATTTATCACCTCAGTTAAGAGTAAAATGGGTTAAAAGAGATATAAAATAAAGTGATAAGGAATCTGGAAAATACAAAACACATTATTAAACGTCTTTGGTTTGTTTTAATTTGATTTTAACCTTATAAAATTCTAATCTATTACAATTTGGGGCCACTTTCATAAGAAAATGAATTTATATTTTTAAATCCTTTAAATTATTCCATGTTTATATCACCCCATAGTTATAAAAGGGAACCTATCATCCTAGATTATTCACAAAAATTGAGCCCCCTAACTCATCAACAACCTACCAAAAATCCTTTATAGTGTCCTCAGATTCATTCTTGAGATTTTGGTGTTAATGTATGTACATCCTATAAAAATCTTATGGTGTAAGCCAATTGAGGTATCTCAAAGTAGAGGTAATCATCTTACCCTACTTTTTAAATGTATATTTATTCTTTGACATACTCTAAATACATTTTATATTTAAGAACATTAATATATTATCAACATTATATTTAAAATTCTTTATTATTATAGGAAAACCTTTTCCCACCTCTTTCCATCCTATGGAAAATGAAAACATTTCTCGCGTATACATATGACCCAAAATCTCTATATAGAGGTGTAATCTATTTTTCATCATAATTATACATCAGTGGTTATCATGATGGAATTAACTAAATATATAATATATTTATGAAACAATTATATTATGGAACTATATGATATCATCTGAATTTTTACCCTTTCATCCATTGGAAGATGATAACAATATTGGTGTGTAAGTGTGGATAGCCACCTTCATGAAATGATGTGATTATTTTTTCTATTACCACTATTAATAAGAGATTATAAAGTTTTATAAAATGAATAAAAATTATATTCATGAAATTATTAAAATTTTATAGATAATTAACCACTTCATAACTACTTTAACTATGGATAATATGCTGAAGTAATTTTGGATAATTTGACTAAAGAATCTTAAAGAGGTTGATATGCGGAGGCACTATTCAATGAATGGATTTAAAATTATTATAAAAGGAAATTAAAATGAATTATAACTGAAAAATATCATTGAAAAGTATTAAACAAACTGAAATTCATTATGAAGTAGAATCATACATGAATGATTAAGAAAAGACTCATGGTAACATATTTTTTTACAATCTCATTTCAATTTGAGATAGTTTATATTAATATTTTCATTTGTGAAATTGTATGATCCTAATATTTTATACCTCATATATATTAATATCCATAAGTTATTTTGAGGTAAATTTGTTTTTATTTTCTTTATCCTCTTTTTGGATCAGGAATCAATAAGTAAGTAACATTTAAGAGACTTTCTTTTAAAAATATTTTTTTAATTTCTTCATTAAAACAATTTTTCATACATGTATATGTTATTTAAAACATTTAAATAATGTTCTTATTTATTCTTAAATGTATTAGGATTATCATTTTCAAAAAAAATATTTTTTAGAAAGGATTGAAAATTAATATTTTCAATGTTTTCAATATGAGTTATATTAATTTTATTACAAAAGTATAACAAGAATAATTTTTTTAAAATATATGGATAGAACTCCCTTTATTTGTATCATAGAAATTATATGTTATCAAGATTAATATCAAAAATTACATTTCCATTTTCAAGGAAATTGTTTTACTCAATAATTATGTAATTTATTAATCAAAATTACATCAAATAAAAAGTTTTTGATTTTATTAAAGGAATGAAAATAATTTTGAAAAGGGTTTATAACTCTATAATTAAAAGACATTATAAGGAATTTATCTTTAATATATTTATTTTATTTTATTTTCTAAATTGTTTTTTTTATGAGGAAGTATTTTTTCGAATAAATTCATAGTCTTCAATAAACCTTTACATATAATAGATTATACCTTATTTTGAGGTCATTCACTTTAATATGATCATGTTCTATATCACTATACATTATTAATTGGACATTAGTTTTCTCCTTCATACCAATATTTTTAATATAATGGATTAATTAATAATCATTTCTATTTCTTTGATGATTTTTCAACCATATACCATATCTATAACCAGTATCTAGTGTAGGGATAAAGTGATTTAGTTTTCTACTGAAATATTTTTTTTATGTATTCTTGATAAAATATGGATAAATTCCAACTTATAAGGAATTTTGAAAAGTAATTATATTCCTAACTCAAAATATGATAAATTTATTGGACATTATTTTGATGGGTGGAGAAAGGTTATAAATATCCGCTCTATTTAACGACATGTATCATTATAAAAAATAGAAGGATCTCCAAATTAGATGTGTATTTGGTTTAAATATAGTAATTTATTATTAATGATGTCTTGGTTGAGAGGTATTAAAGGCATGATACATGATTACTTTGTTGAGGTCGTAATATAAAGTTCATTATTTCCTAGATTTATGAATTTTCTATATTAAGTATTTATTTTCCATTATTAATCGTATTTTTATGATTATATAATCATGGATGTTCATTAAAATCAAGTTATTGATTGAATGGTATGTGTTTTGATTTTCAACTATACCATATTAATTATACAATATTTACTCATGATAGATTCTATTGTATGTTACCCTTACTGAGAATTATAGGTCACCCTTTATTTTTTTTCAATTACTTAGGTCATGATTAAAAATATTATGAATGATTTCAAGGATGTATAAATGGTTCTTATGTTATGTTTTTATATTTATAATTTAATATCAGAATAAAGTATGTATATAGATTTCCAAGACTAAAAATTTTATTGATCCTTTGTGGTGAAATACCTTGTATAATGTACCAATTTAATAAATTAAACATCAACTATGGATTTATGGAGTAAGGTTTTATTATTGGTATCATAAAAAGTTTGGTTGGAACCTTAGGGACTAGATTTTAAATGAGCACAGCTAACATAACAATAAAGATAATCACTTAGGGTATTTGAGAAATTTTTCTATAATTGGTATTTCTTTTAATTCCTCAATATTCTTGATGATTATGAGATAAATCATTATGTTCCATGGTTTATATATGGATCCCAGTTGAAGGAAGAATATCCACACCTATAGTTGATGTAAGAATTTCAGTATAGATGAAACCAATACAGTTAGTATTGGAGATGAGTTGATTTTGGCCATATTAGTGATGTTGAATAATGTTGTAATGAGAAAAATTACCTATATAGAGAAAATTTTTGTTCCACAAAATAATTCACCCATATTATATCGCTACATGATATTGAACCCTCCATGTTTTAATGGTACTGCTAATCAATTTGTAGTTGAATAATGCATTAATTACCTTTAAATGATATTTATAAAAGTGGGAAGCAATGAAATTTAAAAGTATATATTGGAAGTGTATTATATGAATTGGTATTTTTACTAATGGTGTTCATTGATCCAAAAAACTATAGAGGTTTATGAAAAGGAAATTATATAATAGAGAACATTTAATTTAATTTTTTTTATTAAATACATTATCTGAGAGAATAAACCTAAAATGGATAGGAAGTTAATCATATTAAATTGTAAGGGGAAAACATTGTTTCATAGTATGAGTATAAATTTATAATATTATCCAGGTATGTCATAAACTATATATGTAATCTATAAATAAATATTTGTTGTTTCTTTGATGGGCTTAAGATGTGTCTCCAAAGGGTACTTGTTTCTCAAAAAAATCATCATATTATGATATAGTATCATGTATTATCAATATAGATAAATAATTTTCTATTTATTATATATTTAATATATATTAAGAAAGAAATAGGTTGGTTGAGCCCCAAAAAAAAGACATGTGTCAAAGAAGAATAAACAGAAGATGGGATTTCCCACATGTGATAATTATTGAAATAAACACTCTGATACATAACTAATGAAAATTTGAGTTTTTTCCAAGTTTTAATAAAGGTGTAAAAAGGATCCTGATGTATGTTATTTAAAGAAATAACTTTTATCTAGTTCTTCAATTATTAATATCTGGGGAATTATTATAACTAATGTTCAAAGCGTCAGGGGAACCTCCCACGGAAGAGGCCGAAGAGAGAAGGTAGAGCTTCAATGATTACTAAAATTGTGATTGAAGTTCATGAATATTTGATGGTATGTAAATTGATCATTACCTCAAATTTACGTCATGTGCTATTTTATTATGATTATTTTCATTATTTTATATCATTCATGATTTATATGAAAATTAGATATTTCCCTAGCACCCTAGGATGGTTTTTGTCAATCAAGACTCTTAGTGGAAATATTATTACATCAAGGATGTGTATGTCAGTTCCAAATATAACACATATAAATACCATATTCTCCAACATGATTATTTTATCAATGGTTTAGTTTGATATAATTTTTGGTATTGATTTTATTTTAAATTCTAATGTAAAAAATTTACTACTAAGAGAAAGAGATTATGATTCATGATGGAGACATAGAATCCACTATCTTTATAAGCCCAAAAATTATCATAAGATAATATAATTAATTTGTTTTAAATTATTATGATCATATAAGTTTTTCAAAGGAAATATGAACATGAACAATCATGAAATTAAATGAGATTGTAAAATAAATCACTTACTTTGGGTCTGTTCAGAGTCAAAAACATTTGATCCTCATGTATAATGAATATATGTTAATTAAATAATTGCATAAAATATTATCCTTCTATATTCTATTTTTATGGTCCATTAATAATCATTTGAAATTAATTCAATGAATATTTATTGTGTACATAAACCTATTTATGGTTGTTCAGTTAGTTTCTTCAAAATTCAATCAATATATTATTCATAATTAAATAAGTTGCAAAAAGTTTCCATAATATTCAGAATTTTAATAATTTTCTCACTATAATTTTTAATCGTTATATAAAATTTTAGAATTATTCTTGTATATTGGTAATCAAAAAGTGAATCACATCGCATTGTGGTGATGGTAGTCCATACATATGCATGATTGATGTTATCATTTTATAATGAATGGATGGGTAAAAAGGTAGATTATATCATATATTTATATAATCATATTTAAGTCATAAATATAAAATATATATCATTAATTCTATCTTAATCAATATCCATGTAAGCAGTGATGAAAATCGATTTACACCACTACATGGAGATGAATGTCATATGTACACATGATTGAAGTTTTAATTTTCGATAGGATGGAAAATATTCGAAAAATGATTTCCCCATAATCATAACAATTACCATGTATTCTTTTGAAACTAGGGTCATTATTTTAGGATGGATACAATATATTTAGTGGTTTTTAGAATAATAAATAAACATTTAAAGAGTCGGGTAAGATGATTGCCTCTACTTTGAGAGGCCTCTAATGGATTAAACCTTATTCCTTATTAGGATGGTTATAGGGTAAGACAAGGAACTCAAGAATGAATGGAATGAATCTATGAAGGTTTTTGGATAGGTCTATGCCAAGATAGTGGCCCAAAATTTTCATTTATTCTAATATGATAAGGGTATGGATGAACTCTAACCAGCCAATGAGGTTTGAGAAATTTTTTGTGTCATTTGGAAGCCTTATCACCTAATTTTTAACCAAATTTACCCTTAACTGAGATGATAAATATTTACTATGGTTACTATTCGTCCATATAATTGAAATGATTTGGAATTAAAAGTGATCAACATTTTTCAAACATTAATCCTCATTTTGTGTTTAAACAATAGCAATTATAAAAGGAATATATTCCAAATATAACATTTCGGATGAGGTATGAAACTTATGAATTTACAGTAATACCATTTGTATTAACTATAGAAAACTCAGTTTTTATGGAAATAATATATAGGGTATTTAATTATTATGTAAAAACATATTTTTGGTATTTATTGATGATATATTGATATACTATAAAATTCAAAAGGGGTATAATATTCATATGTGAATGATTTGTCAGATGCTTTGAGAAAAGGAGTTATCTGGAAAAGTTAAAAAAAGAAATTCAAGATTAAAGAAGTTTATTTTATTGAAAATATTGTCTCTGTAGATGTAATATAAGTTGATCCTTCCATGAAAAATGAATTTATGGATGGAAAAATTATAACAAATATAAAAAAAATATTTTCCTTTGATTAGCAGCCACTATCAATGATTCATTCAAAATTTGATTCATTAGCTAACCTATGAACCAAGTTGACTTATAATGGAGTTATGTTTATATGTCCATAAGAATATAAAGAATGTTTTTATGGATAAAAGAGGATATGGGTCAGTTTAATATTATTAAAATTAACATCAGTGAGGGATACAATTTTTATAAACAATTATGCATCAAATAAGGGACATGGATATGTATTTATACAAAATTATATACTTATTTACTATTAATAAATTTGTTTAATAATCCCTGAATAAAAGTATTTAATACATGATATATAGTTGGATTCTGTATTCTTTATATTGATGATTTAGATGAATTACATTTATGTGGAAAATGTTTAAAATATATATGGACTAAAAAATATTGAAATACATCTTCTCACAAAAAGATATCAATAAGAGGAAAAGTTAGTGTCTAGAACTAATTAGGGATTATTATTTCTTAGCACATTGCCTCTCTAAAAAGAAAATATGGTTGCTAAACCATTTTATAGAAAACTTATAGATTTTTTACTAAAATAACGAATGATAAAGATCCTATAATCACATATTTAATAAATTTGGATATATAAGTCAATAAGAAATTGAAATATAATATATATCACCAGTTATTGTTCAACCATCCTTACTAGAGAAAATAATATGTTCCCCACTAGATGTTAAGAATATTCAGAAGAAAATCAAAGCCTTTAAAAATGAGATATTGGTTAAATTAATCTATGAAGATGGTATATTAAAATTTTGAAATAGGATATGTGATTTATCCGTGCTTAAGATAAAAATAGAATTATTATATGAAGCTTATTACTAAAATGTATGTATACACCCTGGTAGAACCGAAATGCATTAAAATTTGAAGTAATTTTTTTGGTTAGATAATATAAATTGGTAAATTTCAGACTATATATGAATATTATTGGTTTTCTAATTATAAAGGCTGAGAGACAACATCTAAATGGAGTCATTAAACCTCTATATATTCATTTGTATAAATGAGATGATATTACTTTGGACTTCAGGGTAGTATTGTAACATCCCAGGTAAATAAAGAATAAATAATTTTCATATTTATTAATATTTACGAATTAAATATTAATTTTATTTTAAAGGGGTTGCTATGTTCGATAGCATACCCGATACGCAACGATGAGTTTCTTTGAAACTTACGTAGCACACTAGTAATAAAATAATATTATCTTAAATGTTAGTTAACAAGTAGCCGTTGTACTGGCGGAAATGGATAGAAATAACTAAAATATGATTAGATATGTTTTTAAATGTTTATACATTTACCCAATAAAAGATAAAGGCTTAAAATATGGAAAGAGTTCAATATTAGGGCATATATACTCTAATTTTCACTAAAGGTTCACTTATCACCTTTTAATGGTGAACTGTCATTAAATATAGTTTTGATCACTCTTATACATTCTTTTGGACCAAATAAAAATCTTCTTTAGAATCGGGACATCAAAATTTACTTTGGGTGAATTTTTGGTATCTTTCCGATAAAGTTCATTTTTTAATGAATTGTGTAAAATGTTGTATTTTAATTCAAAACCTCTTTTTAATCTAAATTATTTATATGATTAGATTATTATTTTAATTGGTTTTAAAGTGAAATTAGAAAATATTTTTACCATTAAATCCAATAGTGGTCGTTGGAATTAATTTCACTTTGAAAACAGACTTAAACTAGTGTCAATCTTTTGATACTTATTGTTTCATAAAAACACGCTATTTGCTATGACAGCGGGAATTAATTATTAAATTAATTAATTTGACTTATATGTTTTGAATTTTGTAAAATGGACTTCATTTTTGAATTCGGAATATCAAATATAGCTTAGGGTGAATTTTTGGTAATTTTCTGAAAAACTTCAATTTTTGATGAATAGTGAAACCACTAAGTGGTAATCAAGCAAACTGATTTTTCAGTTAAATGAAAGTTTACCACTAATGTGTATTGAATTTTGAAAATACGACATACATGGTTGTCATTAAGAAGTAAAATGTGGTTCAATGAGATTAAAATAATTTTTTGGTGAATAGTAACTTTTTTTCATTAATCGCGATTAAAGGTAATTAGTGTAGTTTAAGGTAAAAACGGTATTATAAGAATGTGAAAACACCATGACACTTGTCCTACACCTATTGGGTGAGTCATGGATGACCAAGACAAGACATGGGCCAACTTGGGGACCCCATGGAGCCACTTTAGTTGGAAAATGACATTAATATATTTTTATTTAATGTTAAAGTGAAAATGACACTAACATAAATTCTTTTACTAAAATAATTTTTGAGTGGGGTTATACAAGTACAAATTTTGATTAAAAATAGTAATTGGAAATCTAAAAAGATTTCCTAAATCATAATATTTTTTTTATAATTTTTAGACATTAAAGAAATTAAATTATTTATGACATAATAGTGATGCAGCGATGACATCATTATTTGACGATTTAAATAAAATGGAAAGATAATGAAAAATCTAAAACCTAAACATGTCCAAAACCAATTGGATGAGTGGATTTCGAACCCTTATCACATTATCCACGAATTATATCAATGTGGGACCTTTTAAAACCGAATCACATTTTCAAATAAAGTAATATTTCTTTACTTTCCAAAAGTGCCCCTCCTCTCCTCTTATAAAAGGCCCCCACCTCTACCTCATTTAACACACTTCTCAAGCCTTTGTCTCGGCCAACCCCTGAACATTTACTCTCTCCACATCCCTATCCTCATCCTAGAGGATTCCCTTTGGGATGAATCCTTTCAAAGGAAGCCTTTAGGCTCAAATCAAAAGGGAGTTAAACTTTTAAAGGTAATTCATTATCTCTTGTTCGTTTGTTTTATTTTGCTTCTCCAACCCTCTAAACTCTTTTTATTTACTTCTTTTGTGACAACACCAGTATATTCAATATAATAGGATGTTGTTATAATATTTATTTGAGCTACACTCTCACACAACTACATCAAATGGTTAAAGAACATACGGTTTCCGTGGATGGCGAAATTCTGCCTCCCGAAACGATGATTGTTCAATACTCATTTAACACCTTCAAGGGTGGCCATTATGATGTCACTATTTTTATATATGATATATAATATGTTTATGTTTTCTTTAATCTTCTGAATTTTTCATTTTTGGCATACCTTTATGGTTTCCATTATGGGTAAACACGATATCTTCATTTAAGGAAGTGCGGACTACCGCCCCCTAAAAGTGATGTGATTCGTTAATGCCATATGTGGGACATGTAAAGGATGGATTTAAAAGTTATTATATATGATGTTATACTGGAATTATAATATACCTCTATATAATTATTATTTCTTTCCATTAAAGTATGAGATAGAAATGAAAGTAGCGTTCATGCGTACGTACGGCTTACCGTCTCCATGAACGGTGCATTTCATTTCTTATCCCCAAATGTGATGTACTATTAAAAGTACATGTATATAATGGATATATATAATTAATGATATATCTAAGTGATGAATATAATTCTGGAATTAAAATATACATACCTCTCATTTAGTTTTATTCCATTAATATGACAAAGAAATGAAAGTAGCGTTCATGCGTACGTACGGCTTACCGTCTCCATGAACGGTGCATTTCATTTCTTACCTCTAAATGATTATGTAATATTATAAATACATGTATATTCTAGATATATATGATACATATTATATCCAAATCGGGAATTTCATTCTGGATATAAAGAACTTTTGACCACTTGAACAACATGTAATTGTAAGAAGTCAACTTTCGACTTAAGAACCAAATATTGACAAAACAAACATTATTAACTTAAATGGTTACATAATGTTTATAACATGGCAATAAGTGATATAAAAAGAATAATGAACTTTAAAAAGGTTCTTAATCAAGTATAAATTAACTCAAGTTTATTATTCAGGACGTTAAAGAACAATCGAGTCAAGTCGGACCCGAGGAAAGGGACTTCGTCTCAATCTCCTTTCATTGAGGAATATTTCGTTTTATACACAAATTTCTTTTATACGGTGTATAAACTCCTTTGACTTTTACTTTTATACAAAAGGAATCTTTTTCTACGAAGCGTTTTACTAAACGACAAAAAGGAATGTTTTTTTTAACGTACGCGGTGACAATGACTTTTTCCACCGCCGCGAGTATTATTTGATCTTTGGATTTCTCAACAAGCCGTAATGTTTTTAGAATAAAATAAATACCATATACTCTTTTATGTATTTTGGTATTGAAAATGGTTTTGATAAAGGATTCTATTATTTCAATATATTTATGATATATTGTGATGTGGAAATGTTTTCTTTCCTTTATATTGGTTTTATGTTTTATGATGTTATATTGGTACTTGGACATTTTAACGGGTGGTTACGTTATAAACCATATGACGGGTGGTGCCGTGAATACCAGGATGGGTGGTTACGTTATAACCTCCAATGCATTGGGTATGGAAGTCGGTCGTATGGCTATTCCATTAAGTATGTATGGAAATTGGCCGTATGGCTATTCCATTAAGTGATATGTGTGGAAGTCGACCGTATGGTTATTCCACTTAAGTATGTTTATGTCCCAAGTTACCTTTATATATTCTATGTGTTCTTTATATGGGTTTTATGGTAATCGTTTGGTTACAAAAAGGTAAGTAATGATACTTTATTCATTGAAGATTTTTTTTACTACTTCATGAAGGTGAAGGTATTACTTTGATATAGTATACATGGTTTACTTGATGTTTGAAAAACTAACAGTTTTCATTCTTTTTGTATCCCTTACTGAGCTTTTTATGCTCACCCCATGTTTTTCGAAATGTTTTTCACAGGACTTAAAGTGGAATAAGGTCAAGGATGGGATCAAAGGAATTTCATGCTATCTAAAACATGGAATCTAGACATATTTCTTTTTAAGAGTTTTTTTTATGGAGACTTAGTAGAAGTGTCTACTTTGTAATCTTTTAAGATGTAATAGTTATGTTCTAATTCTCTAAAACTCTAAACCTGAAAATATCCTCAATGTGAATTATTCATTTAATTCAATATTAAGTAAGGTTTAAGGCTGGGGCCTTATAGTTGGTATCAAAGGTCGGTTTAGACAACTTTAGGAGTTAGAAAAGTGTTAAATTATAATATGATTGAAATGATATAGCATTTACGGATTACCATGTTGCTTCGCCTAAGATATTTCTGTGTTCAGAATGGTTTTCCGCAGAGGAAACAAAGCAGCTATGTTGGGACGACATCAGGAGGAAGATAACCTTCCAAATCAGCAACCTCAGATGGTCGGAATCGGAACTGAACAGTTTGTTGCAGTGATGGCACAGTTGACTCAGGCTATAAATGGTGGTGGTATCCATGCACGAGATCAGCCAGATCAATCGTAGAGGAACATGTCAGTGGTGGAACATTTCATAAGGCAACATCCCCCATCATTCAGAGGATCATCTGACCCTCTGCAAGCTGAAGGGTGGATTAAAGCACTGGAGAAAATTTCTGATGTCATGGGGTGTTCAGAACATCAAAAGGTTAGTCTTGTTGTTTACCGTTTTGAAGGTGAAGTTGATCAGTGGTGGTCGATGGTGAAAAATATAAGGGATAGTGATGAGATTGAGGATCTTCACTGGGACGAATTCAAAGGTATGTTTCTTGAGAAATATTTTCCTAAGGTGGTTCGTCTTAGGATGGAAAAACAGTTCCTAGAATTGAGGCAGGAGGATGATTCAGTGGCTACTTATGAAGTAAAGTTCACTCGATTGGCAAGGTATGCTCCAAACTTCATACGAGATCTTGATAGTAAAATAAACCGTTTTTACTCAGGGTTAAAGCCAAAGTATCGAAGGGCTTTAGCTTCTCGTGAATTCAAAAGTTATGAAAAACATGTTCGATGTGCAGAGAAGGTATAAATGGAGTTTGCCGATGATCAGGTGTTCTATGACAAACAACAGAATAAGAGGTCTAGTTGGCAGGAAAAGGGGAAGAATTCATCAAAGAAGCAAGGAGGTAAGAAAACCAAATATCCATCCTATGAGAAGTGTGGTAAAATGCATCCTGGAGAATGTTTATCCAAGTCTGGTAAGTGCTTTCGGTGTGGTAAGTCTGGTCATATTGCTCGTAACTGTAAGGAAGATGATCAAGTAGGAAATGAAAAGCCAACGGTAAGATGTTTTAAGTGTAATGAAATGGGTCATTATGCAAACGAGTGTCCAACGAAGAACTCAACTGGGGGAATGCAGCCAGACTACAAGCAGAAAGGGGTGGTGAAATCCTTTTCAACAACTTCAGCAGATGTTGGGCCATCGAATGAAGTGGTATCAGCTCCAGGGAGCTCAGTTTTTTCGAAGATTGACTTGAGGTCGGGGTACCATCAGTTGAAAGTAAAAGAAGCAGACGTTCCGAAGACTGCGTTCCGTACTAGATATGGCCATTATGAATTTGTAGTTATGCCTTTTGGGTTAACCAATGCACCTGTTGTATTCATAGACCTTATGAATAAAATTTTCCATGAGTTCTTGGATAAGTTTGTGTTTTGAGGTTTGGGAAGAGGTTATGTGTGCCTTGTGATTCACAGTTTAAGAATGAGTTGTTATGTGAGGCTCATAGTTCCCCGTTTTCAGTTCATCCTGGCAGTACTAAGATGTACAGAGATATGCGGGAGTATTACTGGTAGGATGGAATGAAAAGAGACATTGCTGATTTTACTATGAAGTGTTTGACATGTCAACAGGTTTAAGCAGAGCGGCAAGGTTGCTTCAGCCTTTACCAGTGCCAGAGTGAAAATGGGAAAACGTATCCATGGACTTTGTTGTGGTATTACCGAAGACATCTCGAGGTAATAATGAAATCTGGGTTATTGTTGATCGCTTGACCAAATCTGCTCATTTCTTTTCTATACGAGATA
This sequence comes from Viscum album, assembly GCA_963277665.1. Lineage (NCBI taxonomy): Eukaryota > Viridiplantae > Streptophyta > Magnoliopsida > Santalales > Viscaceae > Viscum > Viscum album. The sequence goes on from OY728158.1 coordinate 867,183,984, forward strand.
CTTTCTCTCTTGATCAACTTTCCCGTTTGTATCTTAAAGAGATAGTCAGGTTACATGGAGTTCCTCTCTCCATTGTATCAGATCGTGATCCCAGGTTTACTTCTAACTTTTGGAAAGGCCTTCAGAAGTCGTTGGGTACTGAATTAAATTTTAGTACAGCTTTTCATCCTCAATCAGATGGGCAGTCATAACAAACAATTCAGACATTAGAGGATATGCTACGAGCGTGTTCTATGGATTATCAGGTAATATGGGACCAATATATTTCTTTGGTTGAATTTTCATATAATAACAGTTTTCATTCTAGTATACAGATGGCACCATTTGAGGCATTATATGGGAAGCGGTGTCGAACTCCAGCATTTTGGAATGAAGTGGGTGAAAGGAAGCTGATGGGACCAGAATTGGTAGAAGATATGGCAGAAAAGTTCAGTTGATTCAGAAAACACATGAGAACAGCTCAGAGCAGGCAGAAGAGTTATGCGGATAACCGGAGGAAGGATCTATCTTTTGAGGTAGGTGATCATGTTTTTCTCAAGGTTTATCCTTGGAAAAGCGTGATGAGATTTGGTAAGAAAGGAAAGTTGAGTCCAAGGTTTATTGGACCATATGAAATTCTGGAGAGAGTTGGATCAGTTGCATACCGGGTGGCTTTACCTCTGAGTTTATCTCAGGTACACAATGTTTTTCACGTTTCGATGTTGAGAAAGTATATGCCAGATCCATCTCATGTTTTGAGTCCAGAGGTAGTTTAGCTGGAAGAGAACCTATCTTATGAGGAACAACCGGTCCAGATTCTTGACCACAGGGAGCAAGTGTTACGGAATAAGGTGATTCATCAGGTAAAGGTTTTGAGGAAAACCCATGTGATTTAAGAGGCAACGTGGGAATCTGAAAATGCTATGAGGGATAAATACCCCCACTTATTTTGATAAGTGAATAAAATTGCGAGGACGCAATTCACAAAAGGGGGGAAGGATGTAACATCCCAGGTAAATAAAGAATAAAGAATTTTCATATTTATTAATATTTACAAATTAAATATTAATTTTATTTTAAAGGTGTTGCTATGTTCGATAGCGTACCCGATACGCAACGATGAGTTTCTTTGAAACTTACGTAGCACACTAGTAATAAAATAATATTATTTTAAATGTTAGTTAACAAGTAGTCGTTGTACTGGAGGGAATGGATAGAAATAACTAAAATATGATAAGATATGTTTTTAAATGTTTATACATTTACCCAATAAAAGATAAAGGCTTAAAATATGGAAAGAGTTCAATTTTAGGGCATATATACTCTAATTTTCACTAAAGGTTCACTTATCACCTTTTAATGGTAAACTGTCATTAAATATAGTTTTGATCACTCTTATACATTCTTTTGGACCAAATAAAACTCTTCTTTAGAATCGGGACATCAAAATTTACTTTGGGTGAATTTTTGTTATCTTTCCGATAAAGTTCATTTTTTAATGAAGTGTAAAATGTTGTATTTTAATTCAAAACCTATTTTTAATCTAAATTATTTATATGATTAGATTATTATTTTAATTGGTTTTAAAGTGAAATTAGAAAATATTTTTACCATTAAATCCAATAGTGGTCTTTGGAATTAATTTCACTTTCAAAACGGACTTAAACTAGTGTCAATCTTTTGATACTTATTGTTTCATAAAAACACGCTATTTGCTATGACAGCGGGAATTAATTATTAAATTAATTAATTTGACTTATATGTTTTGAATTTTGTAAAATGGACTTCATTTTTGAATTCGGAATATCAAATATATCTTAGGGTGAATTTTTGGTAATTTCTGAAAAACTTCAATTTTTGATGAATAGTGAAACCACTAAGTGGTAATCAAGCAAACTGATTTTTCAGTTAAATGAAAGTTTACCACTAATGTGTATTGAATTTTGAAAATCCGACATACATGGTTGTCATTAAGAAGTAAAATGTGGTTCAATGAGATTAAAATAATTTTTTGGTGAATAGTAACTTTTTTTCATTAATCGCGATTAGATGTAATTAGTGTAGTTTAAGGTAAAAATGGTATTATAAGAATGTGAAAACACCATGACACTTGTCCTACACCTATTTTGTGAGTCTTGGACGACCAATACAAGCCATGGTCCAACTTGGGGACCCCATGGAGCCACTTTAGTTGGAAAATGACATTAATATATTTTTATTTAATGTTAAAGTGAAAATGACACTAACATAAATTCTTTTACTAAAATAATTTTTGAGTGGGGTTATACAAGTCCAAATTTTGATTAAAAATAGTCATTGGAAATCTAAAAATATTTCCTACATCATAGTATTTTTTATATAATTTTTAGACATTAAAGAAATTAAATTATTTATGACATAATAGTGATGCAGCGATGACATCATTATTTGACGATTTAAATAAAATGGAAAGATAATGAAAAATCTAAAACCTACACATGTCAAAAACCAATTGGATGAGTGTATTTCGAACCCTTATCACCTTATCCACGAATTATATCAATGTGGGACCTTTTAAAACCGAAACACATTTTCAAATAAAGTAATATTTCTTTACTTTCCAAAAGTGCCCCTCCTCTCCTCTTATAAAAGGCCCCCACCTCTACCTCATTTAACACACTTCTCAAGCCTTTGGCTCGGCCAACCCCTGACCATTTACTCTCTCCACATCCCTCTCCTCATACTAGAGGATTCCCGTTGGGATGAATCCTTTCAAAGGAAGCCTTTAGGCTCAAATCAAAAGGGAGTTACACTTTTAAAGGTAATTCATTCTCTCTTGTTCATTTGTTTTATTTTGCTTCTCCAACCCTCTAAACTCTTTTTATTTACTTCTTTTGTGACAACACCAGTATCTTCAATATACTAGGATGTTGTTATAATATTTATTTGAGCTACACTCTCACACAACTACATCAAATGGTTAAAGAACATACGGTTTCCGTGGATGGCGAAATTCTGCCTCCCGAAACGATGATTGTTCAATACTCATTTAACACCTTCAAGGGTGGCCATTATGATGTCACTATTTTTATATATGATATATAATATGTTTATGTTTTCGTTAATCTTCTGAATTTTTTATTTTTGGCATACCTTTATGGTTTCCATTATGGGTAAACACGATATCTTCATTTAAGGAAGTGCGGACTACCGCCCCCTAAAAGTGATGTGATTCGTTAATGACATATGTGGGACGTGAAAAGGATGGATTTAAAGTTATTATATATGATGTTATACTGGAATTATAATATACCTCTATATCATTATTTTTTCTTTCCATTAAAGTATGAGATAGAAATGAAAGTAGCGTTCATGCGTACGTACGGCTTACCGTCTCCATGAACGGTGCATTTCATTTCTTATCCCCAAATGTGATGTACTATTAAAAGTACATTTATATAATGGATATATATAATTAATGATATATCTAAGTGATGAATATAATTCTGGAATTAAAATATACATACCTCTCATTTAGTTTTATTCCATTAATATGACAAAGAAATGAAAGTAGCGTTCATGCGTACGTACGGCTTACCGTCTCCATGAACGGTGCATTTCATTTCTTACCTCTAAATGATTATGTAATATTATAAATACATGTATATTCTAGATATATATGATACATATTATATCCTAATCGGGAATTTCATTCTGGATATAAAGAACTTTTGACCACTTGAACAACATGTAATTGTAAGAAGTCAACTTTCGACTTAAGAACCAAATATTGACAAAACAAACATTATTAACTTAAATGGTTAAATAATGTTTATAACATGGAAATAAGTGATATAAAAAGAATAATTAACTTTAAAAAGGTTCTTAATCAATTATAAATTAACTCAAGTTTATTATTCAGGACGTTAAAGAACGATCGAGTCAAGTCGGACCCGAGGTAAGGGACTTCGTCTCAATCTCCTTTCATTGAGGAATATTTCGTTTTATACACAAATTTCTTTTATACGGTGTATAAACTCCTTTTACTTTTACTTTTATACAAAAGGAATCTTTTTCTACGAAGCGTTTTACTAAACGACAAAAAGGAATGTTTTTTTTAACGTACGCGGTGACAATGACTTTTTCCACCGCCGCGAGTATTATTTGATCTTTGGCTTTCTCAACAAGCCGTAATGTTTTTAGAATAAAATAAATACCATATACTCTTTTATGTATTTTGGTATTGAAAATGGTTTTGATAAAGGATTCTATTATATCAATATATTTATGATATATTGTGATGTGGAAATGTTTTCTTTCCTTTATATTGGTTTTATGTTTTATGATGTTATATTGGTACTTGGACATTTTAACGGGTGGTTACGTTATAAACCATATGATGGGTGGTGCCGTGAATACCAGGATGGGTGGTTACGTTATAACCTCCAATGCATTGGGTATGGAAGTCGGTCGTATGGCTATTCCATTAAGTATGTATGGAAATTGGCCGTATGGCTATTCCATTAAGTGATATGTGTGGAAGTCGACCGTATGGTTATTCCACTTAAGTATGTTTATGTCCCAAGTTACCTTTATATATTCTATGTGTTCTTTATATGGGTTTTATGGTAATCCATTGGTTACAAAAAGGTAAGTAATGATACTTTATTCAGTGAAGATTTTTTTTACTACTTCATGAAGGTGAAGGTATTACTTTGATATAGTATACATGGTTTACTTGATGTTTGAAAAACTAACAGTTTTCATTTTTTTGTATCCCTTACTGAGCTTTTTATGCTCACCCCAAGTTTTTCGAAATGTTTTTCACAGGACTTAAAGTGGAATAAGGTCAAGGATGGGATCAAGGGAATTTCATGCTATCTAAAACATGGAATCTAGACATCTTTCTTTTTAAGAGTTTTTTTTATGGAGACTTAGTAGAAGTGTCTACTTTGTAATCTTTTAAGATGTAATAGTTATGTTCTAATTCTCAAAAACTCTAAACCTGAAAAGATCCTCAATGTGAATTATTCATTTAATTCAATATTAAGTAAGGTTTAAGGCTGGGGCCTTATAAGTATTTCCAAAGTTTATAAAAAATAATGATGTAATAATGGTTATTTTTACCATATTACTGTGTCCACACATTTTATCCCTATAAGGGATGATCTACCTCTTGATCGCATTGAAAAAATTTATATTAATTATGTTATAAGACCTCATAGTAAAACTCTTTTGATTGTACCAAATCATGAAAAAAAAAATTTACATCAAAATTTTATAAGAGTATTCAGAATCCTTCTAACACCGATCTATATATGATCACTTATTATCATTCAAAGATATATGGATAGTTTTAATGGACTATTAAAACATTAAAAGACATTTTGAGTCTATTCTCGCATTACATTCATGGAATATGGGATCTGTAGTTAATTTTGGTAGAAATTTTATATAATAACCAAGTCTACTAAATTTTTTAAATGATAAATATGAATATTTATATGGGAAAATATATTGTAGAATAAATTTCTAAGATGAAGTTATTGAAATGGATATTTTAGGTCCATAACTTAAGGATGAGACAATGTTGAAAGTGACAACTATTAACGGTCATATAAAGTAAACACAAAAAAGTAAAAATAGGTACATGGATAAATGAATAAATTATTAAGGATTTAAAGGGGGGATAAAGACTTCTTGATGATATATCCATTGAATAATTTCAATAAGGTTTGATAAAAAGGGGAAAGTAAATCCAAGGTATATATGACATTTTGAAATTCTGGAAATAATTTGAGATGTGGATTACCATGTGGAGATACCACCCAGCCTCTATAAAGATATTGATGTGTTACATATATCATTATTAAGGATTTAAATTCTAGTACCATAACATATTATAAAATATGAGTAAATATAATTAGACCTGATTTATCATACTAAGAGAATCCTATCTAGATTCATGTAACTAAAGAAAAAGTGTTACGGAACTGGTTGACTCAATTGGTGAATGTACTTTGAATAAATCATAAAATATATGGGGCGAGATGGGAACATAAATAATTATTCATTATGAACAACCCATATCTATTCATGAGGTGAAATTATTTAAATCTATAGGACTAAATTTTTGAATGAGGGAAAAAAGTGACACCTGATATTTCATTATACTAAGTAATGTTTTGATTCTAAATAAACTATGGCATAATGCACATAGATTTATTCAATAATTTGATTTGAATTTATATTCTAAATTTTAATAAAATAAATTGGATGAAATGAATAATAAAATTTTAATTCATTATATCAAAATTTTCTTATGATGATTTTTTGATATTTTTTATAAATAATTAATTTTTTGGTTAATAGTGAAAAATACCAATCTAGAAAATCATTCAATTTTGGGTCATTATTTTGATATAGGAATAAATTAAAAAAATTATGAAACCATATATTCATCCTTATAACCCTATTACATTTAGATACCTACAGGAAAACATGATCAACCACTTGAAATTTTCAATCCTATCATCGGTATTCTTTATAGCTCTTCTTCATACTTTGAAATGCCTTGATATGACACTAGATAGTTCTAACATTCACAATTGTATCATCAATAAGTTTTGTGCCAAAAATACTACATTAAAAAACATCATCCTAACTAGTTTTTAATGAATATTTTTCACATACAATGCTTGATACATTTTCATTTGAATGCTCAAATAAAAGTTATTTTTATTTGAAAATTTGAAAAAAGGTAGATATTGATCTCGAGTATCATGAAAGTAAATTTATTATGACCACAATATATATTCTAATTTATAAATAGTCCTTTTATAATTTCTATCTGTTTGTGGTGATAAGTAGTGCTCAATTGTATCCTAGATTTAAGAGCCTTTTAAAGACTCTTCCTAAATTGTGTTGTAAAATATGGGTCACCGTCAGATATAATAAAAAGTATTTCACCATGAAGTCTCAAGAAATCCTTAATATACAATAATTTGAGTTATTAAATAGGTGAATATTCCCTTGCATAGTGTAAATGTGAAGACTTAGTACGATGATCAACAATAACCCATATGGAATCATTTATTCTTAGAGTATTTGGAATTCCAATGACAATGTCTATAGAAATATCATCCCATTTCAACATAGGAACAAGTATAGGATTCATGATTAATTTATGATATTCTATATCATCCATTACCTATTTAAAAACCAAGAATCTTGATACATAGTCTTTAATTTTTGTATTCATATAATCCCAAGAAATTATTCCTTTTAATATCGATACATTTTCATTCTATAGGGGTGTATAGAGAAACATGAGCAATGTTCTTCATATAATAATTACCTTTTCAATTATGGAATGGATTTAACACATATACTATTTCTAAATTTAAACATACCATCTTCATAGATGATATTTTCCAACATCCCATTATTTTAGGATTTGATTTTTTTTTAATATTCTTATTATAACGTTGGGGATGTTTTATTTTATATAATATTGATGTTTTTAAAATCATATGCAATAATTGTGACATTTCAACTTAAAAATGATTCTGATTTCCTCATTTATTAAATACTTGATTATGGGACCTTTTTCAATCCTAATATTAGTCAAAACTACATGATCATTCCAACTCAACAATCATCCACCTTATTTTCCTTCTTATAGTGTTATTAAAATGATCAATAATACCCCTTGAGAAGTTTTACCCATCACCTTTTCCTCAAGATTTTTTATTTCTATAAGAATATGTATTTCAATAATTTTCTATACATGTACAGTTCAATTGTTTCCATATAAAGGTAATTCTTCCATATCTTCAATGAAAATATTTTGGACGCCAGCTCTAGAACATGTGTAGGATAATTTTTTTTCATATATAGTTAAATAACATGATTCAGTAAAAATAAATCACTCATTTAATTTAAGGACACATCCAATTCCTTTCTTTTATACATTACTATATATAAAATATCCATCCCTTCCTGATTGTATATTTAACATTGGATCATTGACCAATCTTCTCTTTAATTCTTCAAAACATTCAATACATTCATCTCACTATATGAACATTACCCTTTTAAATGTTAACCTAGTTAATGGTTTAGGTAAAAAAATATAAATTTTTAATTAATTGTTGATAGTAACATGAAAATCTAAGAAAACAAGTTATATTTGTTATTATTGGTTATTCCGTCATTTCCTTTGTAAAATTTTTATTTCTTTTCAATAAATTAAATAATTTAAAAGGCCCATTGTGTGTTATATTTTATTTAACCTAATATAAGTATACATTATTTATATTTAAACCAATTAATTATATTTAATCATCTTTATACAATATTTTAGTGTAAGTTTATTTTTGGGTTTTAAATCATATTTTCCTAAAAACTGTTTTATTGTGGATAATGTTTCTTCATTTTAATTCATTAAAAAGACCCTGTTGAGGAATTTTTTAAATGATATTTTTAGATTATATTCCTATAAATATTAATTAAAATATATATAATTATGGTTACTAATCATAGAGTTGATAAAAAATCATCTTTTTCTTGAAGAATATGTTTCTTGAAAAAATTGTTTTTTCACCGCATTTGTGGGTTTAATTTTAAATTAAAATTTTCACTTATGTGAATGGAATTATGAAAAGGGAATTCTATATTTGGACTCATAATAATTGATATTGTATAATTATTTCAACAAAAAATTTAGTCAAAATAAATAGTAAAATGAGTAAATATTAATTTTTATGGTTGAGGTTAAAATGGGCTTACTAAGGGTTAAACTAAAAATCAAAGGTTTAAAATAAAAAAAACAAATGTATAATTATTATTGGATGGAAATATTTCATCCCTTATTACCTTAAGTTATATTTTTATGTTCTATTAATATAAGTTTCCATGAAGGTGACCAATTTAATATTTTAAGTTAAGAAAAATACAAACATTCACCCTTTGGTTTTAAGTGATCAAAAAGAAAATGTCGTTCATGTACATGTAAAATACCACCTCCACGAAGTGATGTGATTATTTTTTCTTAACTGCATAAAATGGATGAAATGTATATGTATATTTTAATAAATAACATTCTATTTATGAAATTATTATCATTCTATAAATATAAAAAAATACTTATCTTATTTCTATAATGATTGCTGAAAAATAGAAACATTTCTTGTGAATCTATATGGCCTACCCTCTCAATGATTATAACACAAAATATTTTTCATAACTATAATTCCTTATTGGTTTTGAAATTATAATTTATGTATAAATATGATATCTATTTCATTATTATTATTCTGGATATGTTGAAAAAATTACATCTTTAACCATGATCAATACGTCGAATACCTACCTATAAATCATTTTTTCCCCATTTTAGAAGTTGTCTTATGGGTATCTAGTACCCCAACTTACAACCACATACACAAACAGTTGAAACAAAAACATCATACAACGCAAAACAAAAAAGGATTAAAAATCATAATAACCTAATTCATCTTCACATCCCAAGCAGGAGTCATCTTCTCCAGTATCTGATTCCCATTCTTGATGCCTCCAAAAGCTTTCACTTTGAGCCCTACTCCTAAGCTGATCAAGAACAAATTGCTCTAGGTAATCCTGCTTGCTCATGCTACCCTTTTTAAAAGCCAAAATCACCTCATTATTCTGCTTTGAGGAAGATCTAGTACTCATTGGTCTCAGAAGAAAAGAGAAATCCTTCCTTGGTATTCTTCTTGGTGTAGCAGACAAAGGTCTATCAGCTATAATCATCATCTGATTCCCACTTTGAATAACATCACCGAATGAAAGGACGACTGGACCACTCTCATTTTCTTTCCCTCCCCTAGAACTCTCCCTTCTGATTCCAACTCGCTTCCTCAAAATAGCATCAGTACACCCAGATTTGTTCCCCGGCCTCTGGTCAGGAGTGTTACACTCTATCTAGGGGTGGTGCCTCTCCTCAGTAGTAGTTTCTACAACGGGTTCAATATTATCCCTTGGCCTCTCATTTGTACTCTCCACCAAAGGACAGCACCTGACCACACTGAGGTTGCCTTCCACAGTCATGGTACCTGTTTCATGCCCCAAGCACTCAACCTGTTGGTCCTCCAAGACCTCCTCACCAACTGCATCTGATTCAAGCCTCCTACATTCAACCTGCTTGCCCTCCAAGATCTCTGCACCACCATCACCTCCTACAAAAACATCCTCCTCCAAACATGCACCTAACAAGTCTTCATAGAACACTTAAAACCTATTACTAAAAGATATAAAAGGTTTAGCCAGAGGATCAAGACATTTACAATCCTTAGCACTGGCCATGGTGACCTCCTCCGTAGTGTTGGACTCCCTTCCTTCCCCAATCTACACTGAAACCTGACCAACCAAGGAAGTAACAGGTATTCCTAAGTCCTACCTTAGCCTTTGTAGAACCTCAGAGACCTTCAGATTAGCCTGGTTCGCTTTAACACCGGAAGCCCTGGGGTCCTGGTCTCCCTCAAAAGACACCTTACAAGACCCAGATGAAATGCCATACACAGCTGCACTAGACAAATGGGAACCCCTTCCTTCGTCAACCGACACTGCAATTCTCAAATCCAGATTCACATTAACACCACTTCCTACACCATCCTCAGTGTTCACAGAATCAAGTTTCTCATTAGGACAGACCTTCATCAACCATTAAGGATATCCACCTCAGAAAACCTCAACTGAATGACCCAATCTCTTGAAAGAGCCACAAAACTTAGTCCAATTTTCATAAACAACCCTCTGTTTACATCGGTATTCCTCACTGATCATGATCCAAATGAAATCAAAAGGGATGCCAGACGCATCCATTTCAACACAAACCTAGGGATTCACCGAATGGAAGACCGCCTCGGTACGATTTTCAGAACAGAGGTATCTACCTACCAGATTTCCCAACATGTAAATAACCAAAGGGTTTTGAAACAGAAGAGGAAGAGAAGGGAAACTTACCCAAACTACAATGGAAGGAGAGTCACGATTCATATGAAGATCTAAGTACCAACATAGTAGAAGAAAGTGGGATCCATTGAAGCTTCGAGGAGCCTTCGACCAAGATTTTATGATATCTTCCTCTGATTCAAACCTAATCATGATTTTCTTGCTGTCGAGTAATCCAACCACCGCTCTTTCATAAAGATCCCAAGCTTCGAAGACAAATCGGTTGAAGTCATCAACTGAAGGCATCTAGTGCTTGAACTGAGCCACCCGAGTGAGATTCAACAAGGATGAGGCATCCATAAACTCAGATGAGGAGAGTTGAAGGTTTGTAAGTCCATCAATTAAATCCAGAACTTTAGGGTTTAAGGAGGATTTTGAAAAAGGAGTAATGAACTCCGGATTGGAGAAAGGTCGAAATGACCTAGCTCTCCCATGGACTAAACTTATTAAGTATTTCAATATTACATTAAAAATAAATGAAATATTATTTATTTATAATTTTAATATTCCATTAATGGGTTCTTAAGAAATAAAATACTTTATAAATGTTTATTATATAAGATTTAAAGGGCGTACAATGAAAGTCTGGATTTGAGGTAAGGGACTTCGTCTTAGTTTCACTTCATTGATCCATATTATAATTTAGATAATTGTTTTTATATGGTGTGTATACATCACCTATTACATGTAATATCATGATAAATTCAAACATAATGGAATTATAAAATTAAAATTGAATTATATCATCCATGGGTATTTGACTTGATAGTTACCAAGTGGTAATGAATTTTGTAACTGAATTTATTTTTATCGGTTTATATTACTTATTCACTATCTTTAATATTATAAGATAATGTCTGAAATGAATTTTGATTATTTATATTTTATTTTCAATTGTTTTATATGTATTTTTATGTGATTCCAATAATCAATTCATTGATTAATTCTCACTTCATCATTTTGATCATTGTAAGGGTTTCTCATCTAAAATTGACTTCTTTAGGAAATATTTTATGTTATACATCTATTTTATTTTTTGATCTATATATAGTTTATATTTGACTTTTTATATCATGAAATAACTTATGTTCATGATATTTATGGTATCATTTGAAATTATTTTTTCATATAGATTATGACTGAATAGTTACCAATGCGGAAAATAATTTAGATTAAAATATCATTTCTTTAAGGATTATTTATGTTCAGGGTTACTTTGGATGAAATGATTTGATATTATTTTCTGAAAAAATATATATAATATTATCATCTCATTATAAATTTTTTTACGTGTTAAATTTTCATTTCCTCATTTATTGATTGAATAAATATCATGACAGTTGTTTTTAATTTATATCGATCTTGTATCTTCTTTTAGATTGGGAATCATTCTATTTCAGATCGATTTTTTCAAGAATGTTTTCAAGAATTTCATTTTCTAAGAATTAATGATTTCTGAAATTTATATTAAATGATCTAATAAATTCTTTTAAAAGGATAAAAAATAACATTTTTTAACATCTTCCAAATGGTTCTCTTTAGACACCATTTAAAAAATATTAAAAAGGAATCTTTATTTTAAATAGTTACAACATGAGTTAAATTTCCCACTATCATGACCATTATTTTAATTAACTATTTCTTTATATGTTTTCGTGGTTATTTTCAAATAAAATTATTTTAAAAATATATTGTGAATTTTTTTAAAGGATATTTTCAATGTAAAAAAGTTTATTTTCCCTAGGAATGTTTTTAATGATATTTTAATGGTATTTTCATTAATAAACATTAAAAATCATAGATGATACTAATTTTCCATTAAGGTATATTGAAATGGTAACATCATTATTCTTTCTTTATATTGATTGTGATGGTTTCAAAGAGATTTTCATGGAACCATTTTATTTTCCAAAGTTTATTCAAGTTATGAAAGTAATAAAGGATGTTTTATGAGTTTTATGACGTGATGTGAGTTCTATGTAATTTATTCATGTTATGGTTTTTTGAAAATTTTTTCAAAGGGTTGAGCCCCATAATAGCTCATGGTGAGAAGGATATAACATACATAATGGGTGAACCCAGATAGTGCTCTAATGTATTGGGTAATTATATTTAAAGTGGACCATATTGTTATTTCAATTTTCAAGGGTTTTGTAAGATTTTTATATGGATTTTATAAAGATAATGTTCCAAGATACCAATATTTTTTATTTATGTAGACTGTGGGTTTTTAATTATTCCATTGATCGTGATTTAAATTACATGACTCGTGATTATTTATTCTTATGACTCTTTACTTTGATTAATCTTTTTGACCGATTTTATGATTAATCATCTAGGTATTCAATTGTTTACTTATACTATTCTTATGCTCACTGCTGACATTCAATTGTTAATTCTTATGTTTACCTTTACTGGTCATCTAAGATCACTCTTTTTATATTTCAATTTCCCCTAGTCATAAAGAATATTGTTAAATTAATTATTATGAGAAGCACTACTACAAAACTGTCCTTTAGCTATGCTAAAAATGGCCTTTATCAACCCTAAAAAAAAACTGACTACGTGAGAGACGTTAAAAGACTAGTGATTTTATCAGCACTAATAAATGGCCATACATCAGTATGATGTTACAACACCACTGCAACACCACTGCAACACCACTGCAGTGTGCTCTTATAGAATACTATAGCACCAAAAACACACTAGATATTAATAAAAACATGTTCTAATATATAATTTAAATGAAATGAAATTTTCAACACAAATAAGAGAAAAAATACTATATTATATACATTTAAAACATTGTATTATACAATTACATAAATAAAAACTATTACATACATTCAAAAACAATCCTAACTGTCAATTTTATGCCGATTTCCATTGACTTTTTTGTCAAAATTCCAACACTGCATGAGTAGTTTCCAAAAAAACCACCTCAACTAGAAAAAATGAATCCAAATGTATAAGAAAAAACTTATTATGAGTAATACTAAAAATAAATAAATAAAACATAAATATAAAATAATACATTAATTCTATGAACAATTATATTACCATGAAAATATAAATATTACCAATATGATTGAGTAGTGGAGGTAACTTGAATGAAAGTTATAAATTTCAACAATACAGGGGTGATTAGTTTTGTGGGAGAAGAAGTATATGGAAGTTTTGGTGAAGAAAGGGATGAAATATGGACATAGTACTCCAACTAGAACAAAATAATCCACTTGTATAAGAAAAAAATTATTATTTTAGTAATACTAAAAAGAAATAAATTAAAAAAAACATACGAACAAATAAATTAATTCTATGGAAAATGATTTTAGTGTGAAAAAATCAATATTACCTATATAACTGGATAGAGGCAACATCATTTCTCTTCCTGAAAAAGTATTGGAGGTAACTTTAAATAAATTGATAAATGCATCACTGTAGGGGTGAAAAAAAATTTAAGGGAGAAGAATCATGAATGTTGGATATAGCACCACAACGCGAACAAAAGAATCAACCTGTATAAGAAAACAATTCTTATGAGAGAAATACTAAATATAAATAAATTAAATATAAATATTAAACAATAAATTAATTATATAACAACTATTTTAATATGAAAACATCAATATTACCTCTATTATTTAGAATATACAATGTATTTTCTCTTTATGAAAAGTCGTGACACATAGATAGAAATATTATAAGATAAACAAACTCAATAAGGAATAATAAAAATTAAATCAACATTTTATTATATAATTTTTCAGTAAAATAGAGAAATTATATTATAACATTACCTTTGAATTTATCCAATGGGTTTCCTTAATTATATTTTGTTATTATAAAAGATTCATATCATCACCGTGTATAGAAGAAATTGTCTGTGTGAGTATTAAAACATTTAATTTAGATTATGTTAATGCAGAAAATAACATATAATATTATGAGGGAAAACATAATATATTAAAAACGCTTTTTCTATATTATTGAACTCTCTTTATTTTTTTAATGGTTTTAAGGATTTAGTTCCAATTTCAAGAATCCAAATTCTCTATTTGTGGTCCCCTCTAATGTACAAGAGATTTTCTACATTGGGACCAACATGAAATGATTGTGATGTCCCAATGAAAGGTTCATCCTCGATTGAAATTTCATCTAACTCTACATTTGTTTTAGTTTCCAGTAGGACAATCGAACAATTCTTGTTTATTGGGTTAGAGACATAAAATACTTGAACTTCTTATAATTACATTATAAATGGATTTTATTTTTTCCCTTCTACACTGAAATTCTCTTTCACAAAACTCATTACATCAAATTTCACTCCATTGATATTTTCAACCCATTTTCAACAAAAAAGTGACACTTTAAATGTTGTATAATCCAACATGCATATATGTTCGATAATACCAAAATATGAAATATTTTCATTAATTGGATTTCTATATTTAGAGCTAGATATATGAATCACTTCATCTATAAGTGTAGCACTACTATTTTTCATTGTACTGAAGGCATCATGTTATTTTGTATAGAATATATAAACATTGATTACAAAACCAGTCTAAGATATAATATTTTCATTTGGTCCTCTGGCTATACATTGAAGTCATTCAACAATTGAATTCATATTTTCAAATAACTCCTTATAAATTTGATCTCTTAACCATCTTATAAACTATTGATTATATGTATTTGATATCCATCCTTCATCCCTTAATGTATTCAAATATCTTAGAATTTATTTGTGGGATTCAATGTATGGATCAACACCTTCACTATTATGTAATATGCAAAGATGTACTTGTTATCGCTCTGTTAAGGTATTTGTAACAAAACCTCTTCCAAAAATCCCTTCACCTATAATGCGTTCACTATGACGAGACTTTCAGAGACCGATGATTTCAACATATGATAAGAAATCGGTACATAATTCAATAAATTCTTCAATAATATATCATTATGAAATACAACCTTCTTACTGACTTTGATTCTTGACATACCCTTTCAAAATATTCATATATTGTTCAATGGGGTACATCCATTTGTAATGGTTAGGAACACATAGTTGAACCTCTCTGACCAAGTGAACCATCAGGTGGACCATTATATCAAAGAATAATGGTGGGAAGAACATCTCTTATTAAAAAAATATGACTTTAATCTCATTATTCATGATGAGAAACTTCACCAGGTCTACAACTTTACTACAAATTTCTTTGAAAAAGAATCAGAGTCTGGTTAATGTATGTCATACATTTTGAGGGAGAATGAAATGAAAATAAACATGTATTAAATATTGAATCAAAACATGACAGTAGTATGATTTTAGTCCTTATAACATCAAATTATTCATTGACATGACATTATTGATATTTTATTAATACACCTGTGGAACTTTTACACTAGTAAGGAAAAGGGACAATTGTAATTTTTCCTATCTGAATAGAGTGTAAGATGCCAGAGAAAGAAAATTCTTCCTTTTACCCTTCACTGATGCCAACTCTTCCCTTATCATCATTTCAATAAAGTCCAACCTTGCCTTGATTCCATCTTTCATTTTGCTGGGAACATTTAGTAACATGATAATAACACTATCAAATTATTTTTTTTCTTGCACGACATCAAGAAAATGGCTGACATATAAACAATTCCAATATAGTAATTAAAATAAAATTAATCATTTATTCAAAACTAGTTTTTTAAGGTTTTTTGAAAATGGTTTACCAAAAATAGTGTCATCCTTTTTTACTTTTTTTATAGTTGATCACTCATTGTTGGAGATAGTGTCGTACCTTGTTCAATATTCCCATCAAATGTTGTTATCCTAGATCAGTATTTATGTCATTGAGGTAAAAATTTCTGATATCCTAATAACATAGTCTTATAGGAATGTTTCAACCAAACTGATTATGTCCATTTTTTATAAATCGTACACCCCAACATTCCTTTAATTCTATATCCTGATAAATCTCCATAAGCGTGGAAGTCATTTATCGTTCCGTACAACATGAACCACAATGTAAATTCCTCACTTCTATGATCATCGTACAATGTAACACCTGTATCCCAAATCAATCTTAGATATTTGATCAACGGATCTAAATAGATATCAATATCATTACCAGGTTTCTTTGGTCTAGATATAACTAGAGAAAACATAATGTATTTGTGCTTCATGCATAACAATGGTGGAAAGTTATAATTTACAAACATGATGGGCCATGTATTGTGAGTATTTCTATGTACACCAAAAGAATTTATTCTATCTATAGATAATGCAAGACAAAAGTTTCTCACCTCATCTCCAAATTCAGGAAACTCGTAATCAATTTTCTTCCACTACGGGGAATCTACCGGATGACGTAGGTTCCCATCGTTAATTCTTGTAACTGCATTCCATTTTAATTTTCTTTCAGTTTCCAAACATCCATATAGTCTTCTAAACCATGTAATGATAGGAAAGTAACACACATATTTTAAAGGACTTAATTCATTTTTCTTATATCGATATGTTCCACATTTATGGAATTTTATGAGTGATTAATGGTCCTTGTGAAACAATATGCAATCATTTGGATAAGAATATATTTTTTAGAGATCATTCCCATTGAACGTAACATTTTTATAGAATCATATGTTTTTTAAGATAGTTTATTTTATTCTAGTATCATATATTTTGTAAGACCAAGTTGTTCTATAAAGCTAGTGTCACTCCATCCACTTCCATCTTTCAAATTATATAACTTCAATACAACTGAAAATGTTGTGTATTTAGTACAACTGGTATACAATGTTTTCTATAAACAACTATTTAACTCCTCAAAAAACTTTGTACGATCAAGAAGTTCATCTTCAATTTCCATTGTCATTTCTTCAATGTGATCTCCATTATATTTTACAAAGGTATTCATATCAAATGATTCATAAACCATAGTTTCATTCCAATGGATATCGATATTCAGTTTTCCCCCATGTTTAGTCCAACATTTATAGCTTTGATATATTCCATGGAAAATAAAATGTTCTTCCAACTCTTCTAGACTAATGTTTCTTTAATAAAAACAACGTAAACATGGGAAAAGGAATTAGAAGGGTCATCTTCATGCTATCTTGAAAACTTGATGAACTCTTTAACTCCATCTTTATATTCGTTTTTCAAATGATTAGCATGCATACATGTTTGGTTCCTATCAATCCTATTGGGTTCATAAAATATTAATTTTATATAATATTTAAATAAATACACATAATATATTCATTATCAAAAGTTAAAGTTATAGAAAATTCTAATAAGAGAAATATGGATTTTTTTCTTCTAGAATATCTGAGAACCTAGATATTCCAAATAAAACAATAAGGTTTTTTGGAATTTGAAAAAATTGAGGGAGATAAAGGTAGATAATAAATGATATTATCATTAAAATTTATAGGTGTAAACCAGAAGATGCCTAGTGTAATGACCCTATCCTGAATTAAACAAATAACACCAGGTCAGATCATCTTATCACCTCTAACTCACTTCAATTTCACTAAAGGATTGTTTAAAAATTGGGTGGAAAATACCATAAATGGGAGGTGGTACCCCACCCCCAAAATTAGAAACAATTAGTACAAGAGTTTGAACAAAATTCTAGCATGACCTATATAGTCAATAGACATAAAGACCCAAAATCATCATTGCTCAATATAGGCATATCTGTTAGACAAAAAACAATGGAAATAAATGATGAAATAGATATATAAACACAAATACATGTCAATCCAGTATAAAAATACCCTTATAGACTATAATAAATACCAAATAGATAAAACCCGATATTCAAACATAACGTGAACTAAAAAGGCACCATAATGATTCAAAAACTGAAGGCTTGATGTGATAAAACCTCATGTGATTAATTGGGGATTCCCCCTTTGAATATTCTCTATTAGAAAACTAATGACCATAGTGAATTATAAGATGAAATATATCCTATGATACATATAACCAATAGAGGAACATACATAACTCCACTAACTTGGTTCTTGAAAATTTTCATCTGAAGTTGCATGTCCACTGAGGTGTCCATGAAAAGTGTCAGCATATATATACTCATTAATAAACCAACAATGTTACTCAAATCAGTAGTCAATAAACAAGAATATACATGAAAATTTCCACCCTTCACTTTTTTGGGGTGGTAAGGGTTGGGAGGGGTATGGGGCATGGTCATGAGGTCAAGTCCTTGGACCAGTGATTTACCTATATTTTCTTTGCTGCATTGTGTTCCACTTTCGTGGTTATACCCAATTTTTAAAAAGTAATATACAAAAAAATTCCTACACATTTATATATGTATATGAAAAAATTATTTAGTAAGAAGATATAAAAAAATATCAGTAAAGAAACAATGAATAAATCCAAAGTTCGGTGTCAGATATAAAAAATAGATCATACGTTGGTAGTCAATACCAACAACATACCACAAATTTTTCCCTAAAAAATAGATCACAAAAAAATCATGAACAACTGATCATAATCAAATCAAATAAGAAGAAATCAAAAATGAAACCAAAAAATACATAAAGAAAATAGGAAGGTCTACCTCACTTGGTTGAAGAAAATATGACACCCTCTTTGAAAACTCTAACTACAATCGAACAACGGATGTCAGACGAGATGTTGGAGCAACTGGAGGTATTCAAGTGTTATGATTCGACCTTTAATTCACTGAGGATGAGCACTGGTAGTGGGTGGCTTCTGTAGAAAGCTTCTATATCCTGACGGGTTCATAAATGGTTAGGGTTTTTAAAATAGATGAGGACACTTATATTAGCGCTTATTTAGCAGTGATTAAGATGATCTTATTAGCGCTTATTACTGAAGAATTGATAAAAGATTTATAATTATAATTATAAATAAAAAATTGTAAATATTTATATATACTTAATAAATATATATAAATATAAATATAGCATGTATATTTGTTTTTAAATATATTTATTATAATTTTATAATTATTTATTTATAATTATACAAGTATTTTTAAAAAATAATATTTATATCGTTATATATATTTATATAATTATATATATATATATATAATAAATATTTATAAATATAAATATAGTAAATATATTCATTATTTAAAAAAATATTATAAATTTAATAGTTATTTAAATATATACAATTATTTATTTATAATTATATAAATACATTTAAAAAAATATTTATTTATTTATAATTATAAATATATAAATGCCTAAATATAGTAAATGTATATTTATAAATATATTTATTAATAATATTTTTTTATGAATATTTTTTTTAAAATTATTAATGAATAACTAATTTTAAGTACATGAATATATGTTAAAAATGAGTGAAATTAAATAAATTAAAAATAAGTACACTTTTACAATATTAAAAAAATGGATATTTTTTTTGTGCGTGCATTGTAATATATAAAAAATCATCAATTAAATATATTTTAAATCAATATAACACATATTTTATCTATATTAAATTGAAAATTCAATCGACATTCAATTATATACTAAGTATTAGGCAATTAGTCCATATTTTTAAATCATATTAATTTTTAATTATAAAACCTTATTCAATAAATATATGACTATTTAATCTAAAGTGCATAAATATTTTCTAGTATATAAATCATATTTATATACATTAATATGTATCAATATATTTAATATATAAAATTTAATAACATTAATTACCATAATTATCTAATTAATAAAATGTTTAATATTTAGTAAAGTATAATCAATCTATTCATTTTTATTAATAAATATTTAATTAATAAAATTTGTAATATTTTTTTAATAAACACTTATTCTATTTTTTATTTACTTAATTATTTCATTTTATTTATTCAGACATTTTTCAGTGCTAAAAATAAAGCACTCATAAAGGGTACCCCTTATCAATGTTAATAATAAAGAGCTAATAAAGGATACCGCTTATCAGTGATAAAAATAAAGAACTGATAAAGGATAATCTTTGTTAGTGCTAAAAAGAAATCACTAATAAAAGGTTAAATTTATCAGTGCTTTCTTTAGTTCGAATAAATATGCCATTTATCAGCATTTTTTCTAGTACTGTTAAATATATATTTTGTAGTTGTGAATGGTTTTGTAAGGATTATGATTATGATATAATATGGAATATGGAATGATTGTTATAGTGGTAAAAATGATCTCTTGATTTCAAGAGTGTTATTGATGTAAGAGTTTTTCTTAATTCTCCAACACTCTAAACCTAAAAGGTATTTAGGTATGTAAGCGATCCAATATTTTCATTTGAAGTTGTAAAGTCTATATGTAAATTTTTTTCATATTTATTTGTATCAAATCCATAAATGTAAATTTTATGATTTTAGCATCAGATTCGGGAGTGCGGGTCCAAGGCTATTATAGAATGATTGAATTACATGGGATAGAATTTAGTGGATACTATAGTTGGATATAACTATGGTGAAAAAAAATTATATGATCTCAAAACCCCTACAAAACATGTATGATTATAACTATTTATAAAATAAAATCAATAGGATATGGTCAATTTTAAATAATTTGAATGTGATAGATGATGTAAACTAACATATTTCTTATTTTCCAACCAAACTATAGAATATTACTTAATATAAAAAAATAAATTATATTTAATATAACTACTAAGGTGTTTTTTGTGATAGATATACACATTTCATGAATTTTTATGTGTCCACTAATGATTCATCACCCCCCTTTAATAAATGATATAATCCATAAGGGAAATTATGTGAGATAACCTATAATAGGATCCCTATTATCAAATATATATAACCTGTGGTGGAATAATAACCCCAAATTCATCGTGAATGTGTAATTTAATTTTGATAATAAATATACTATTGGTGTATAAAGGTTATAAATATTATAAGTATCATTAAAAAGAGTCTAGGGAGTATTTTGAAAGTAAGCCTCTAAATCTAAATATGTTTATTCAGAAAATGGGATAACATTTGAAGAACATAGAGATACCAAGGGAAATAAATTTAAGATAAATGGTTTTATTTTAAATATAAATTAAAATAATTAAAGGATCTATGAACTGTTAAAATATAAATTTGGAATAATCTATTAATTAGAAATGTATATGGTAAAAATTATTAAATAAGGTATAGTGAGGGAAAAAGAGAAATATACCAGTATTACATTGACTAATATATAAAAGGGATGCATAGGTATTTTCACTAGAGGAGGAAAATTATTTAGATAGAATGGGGAGGAGAATATTTTTTGACCTAAAATTAAATTTAATGAGCAATAATAACCAAACTACCATGAAGAATAAAATTTTAAAAATAAAGAAAAATGGAAAACATTCCATCAAAATAACTAATAAAAATAAGAAAAAGAGGGAAAGACACTATGAGTGAGTCTTTCATAAGTTTTTTGATTCTTATTTCAATGTTTTTAATCAATTTGAACTACTTCTTAAAATATATAAGTATATTTAAAACCATAGAGATATTTACATCAAGAGGATTTTCATGATTTTCTCAAATGTATGAGTTGATATTCCATTTATTGAATCACCTAAAAATATTCCATTAAGAAAAATGTTTCTAAAGTAAATCTACTAAAATAAGATATGGCTAGAAAATTCTAAAAAAAATTAAGGATCCATGATGTTTTAAAATTAAATATGAATTTTAAGGGAATAAAACATTTACATTCTTGGTATATTTATGAGGAATAATAAAGATGTTATCATTGAAAATTTATAAGGAATTATCTAAAGGGTATCTAAATCCAATGTTAGTAACATTACAATTAGTTTATATATCAATTACAAACCCATCATGTTTCATCGATGTTCTCCTTGTGAGAGTTGAGATTTTTATCATATCTATTCATATTCTATTTTTGAAATGTAATGTGATAAAGAAGATTTTGATATTTCATGAAGGACATTATTAGACATTGTGGTTTTGTGATTAATGTTCTATAAGAAAAAATAGATTTTATTTTTATTATATATAAATATATTCAAAATGAATTTAATATTTTGAAACATCCAATGGGTTTGACTAATTTCTTTTTAGTTGATATATTTTTTTGGGAATTGAAAATTGAGATATAAAAATTCAGGGTATTGAACTAGTGAGGAAAGATAATGTATTAGGGTTAATGTAAGTCTAACTTTTTATATTTTAAGAGAGACATCATGAACCCAAAAATTATAAGATAAAGGTATAGTTTTATTAAGATAGATTTTTTATACAAACATATGTAAAAAAGACACATAAGTATGAAAATAAAATAATTATGAAGTGAAAATATGTATATTTGGGTAAAAATAAGACACTACAAGTAATTATATCATTAAATTTAAAAAATAATCAAGAAGTTAAATTTCATAAAATCATAATAATGTACAATACTTCTATATAATATATTATTTCAATCATAAACAATAGTAGTCCATCAATAGTAAATCATAATACTCCCATGAAATATAAGGTAAAATCCAATATATAATTTCAATGAAGACTCAATTTGAATATTAAATAAGATTTCATCAAAATTTCCATCAAACATGTTGGTGTTGGTATATTTTATTCTTTATTTGATAGTTTTTTGGTATGTTTGATTTAAGTGGTACCAAATAAGGGTATTTTAATTGTTGCAACCCAGTATTTTCATAAACAAATATTAAATCATAATAGATGAATATTCATTACATAACATAATTATCCATGCCAAAAAAAAATTAGGTATACTGCCTTTGGAAATTTAAATATGTAAATAACTTGTTCATATGTGAACAATATCATCTCCCACTAAATTCTTCAAAAGTATAACTTTTATGAGACATATCATACTTAATACCTTTCTTTATATCTTGGGGAAAATAAACATATGAAAGGGTGAGATCAAATTCTCATTATTGGAAGAGATGGGAGATATTAACATAACATGAGAATAAAGGTATGATAACATGATAATAACATCTAAAAAATCATACCTGACATGTCATAGATCATAAACATGAGTCATGGAATAAATATTAGCATTTAATAAGATATGAATGATAAATGAATCAATGAACATAATCCATTAGATTATGACATTTTAATAAGAAATAGAATTCTGGAATATAGCTTATCATGCATCATTTCGAACATGTTTAAATATATATAAGTTCACTCAGTAAGTTAAGGACATGAAATATAGCCCTAACAAAAATTGATGGACATGAAAGAAGGTTTATGCATGACATTATGGACATGAATGTAGGTCAATGCATAACCTTATAGACATGATATTTGGATCACTTATAACATTATATACATGGAATTAGGTCCACACACAACATTATGAACATGAAATCAAGTTGGTGCATTATATAATTAACTCATGAGTTATCCATAATTACCCAATGCAATGGATGTAGATAAAGGTACCGCCCTATAACACACTAATATTTTAAAATAAGAAAATTATATTCAAAGGCATAAAGGACAAAAAAAATAGTTTATCATATGTTACATGAAAAATGATGTTCATCTTATGTTACATGAAACACTCATTTTATCTTTTGTTACATGAAACACTAATAATTTTATGTTCGATTTCATATTCAACACACAACACTGAACTTAAACGGCCCAATATATATTACCGTAATAACCTACCCATTAAATTGGAAGGTATGAATAGTGTCAACTATATTAAGATATATTTATTTATTTATTTATTTATTTATTTAGTACCCAATATAAACTATTGGTAAATTTTTAGTAATTTAGCAATCATTTTTTAATAATGTGGTTTTATTCATTAAAAATATGTTTTCTTTAAAAATTATTTTTATTGATTTTCATGAACAAAATATTATAATATAGTTTGGAACATTTAGAATATGTATTAAATAAAATGAAATTCATTTTTTATATCATAATATCAAAATTTTCTTTGGGTTAAATTCTGGGACATTTTGGAAATTATCCATTTTTTAACGACCAATGAAAAATACAGTTTTTTGTAAAAATAATTTTATTTTAAATAAATTAAGTAATTTAAGAGTACCAATATTTTTTTAATATTTGTAACCTAATTATTATTTATTTATATTTTATGCACTTTATTAATTTTAATCAACATTATTTAGGTTTTTATTATAAGTTTTTTTGGTTTTAAAAATGAATTTTTCTAAAAACTATTTTAAAATACATAATGTTTCTATATTTTAGTTATTTTAAACAATATAAAATGAAGAATGTTTTAAATTAAATTTATAGATTATATATCATTAAATTTATTTTATTTTTATACAATGATTATTATAATTCATATAGTTAATATAGAACTATCTTTTTCTAAAAAATACTTTTCTTAAAAACTTATTGTCTCGCCACGTCTACCAAATTAATATTAAATTAAAATATACCACTTATATTAGTATAATTTGTCCAAGTGGATTAAATATTTTGAAAAAACATTATTTATATTATCTAATAAGGCACAATTAATTTTTTACCATAATTATTTTTCCAAATATATAAAATTAATTAGAGTGATTAAGGTACAAATGAGTCTACATAGTGGTAAAACAAAGAATATAAGGTGTAAAAATGAACCTACACTTGTCCACAACAAATTTTATAGACATATATAAACCTTATTCCTTATTGTATCAAAAATTATAATTATTATGGCTTGGTTAAATGAAAAAAATGTGGGTGGAATTCACTCTTTCAAAAAAAATTATTGGTGTGCCACTCACCCCACTTATTAAAGGCAACCCACTTTTCTCCCTAATTCACACATTCAAACCTCTTGGGATCATAAAATATATACCCAAATAACTTCCCAAAATAAATAATCTCATTCTAGAAGCCTTATTTTCTTCATAAATCCAACCTATGTATGCCTTTTTAGGAAACCATTAGAGGATACACAAGAAGTTGTAACATTCTTCAATGAGTGTTTTTATTTTATTTGTTTTTCCACCCCTTTCAATTATTATTGAACCATGATTATATAATAACCTCAGTATCCTTCATATAATTTTATTTTGTTTATTTTAATGGTACAACCTAAAACCACACACACTTCTATCAAATGGGTTACAAAATCATCATTTTTGTGGACGACAGACTATCACCATGCGAAACGATGTCATTCATTTTTTTATTGTCACCTCTCACAGTTGGGTATGATGATATATCTAATATATATATATATATATAACATAATTATACTACTATATTTATTATATAATATATACATTTTTTTACTTTCCATTCCGTAGGGGATACAATAACATTACTCATGTGTACGGCAGACTACCACCTCATGATGTGATATGATTTGTTTTTCACTAACATGTTACATGGAAAGTAAAGAGGGTAAATAAAATGAATATATTTAATATATATGATATTATTATGATATTATTAATATATATCATTATTTATACATAAAATACCATTTTATTTCTACCTATTCACTCACAAAAAAATGATAACGTTGTTCGTGTACGTGTGGACTACCACCTCCTCAAAGTGATGTGATTATTTTTTTCATATCCACATAATAATAATTATATATATATAAGTATAAAAAATTAAATAATATTTTATTAAAATATTATTCTCTTTCTATAAAGATAAATTTTACTTTCCTTCTTTCCAAAATGATTATTGAAAAATGGAATGTTACTCATTCGTACATACAACCTACAGTCTTCATGATGGTAATGTTAGTTAAATTTTGATGACAAAATTTCATGATTTTTAGGATCACAAACTTCATGGATGTATGTAACTATTTTAATTTTGGATTCAATCACTTTTTTTGGTTAATGAAATGGTTTCGATGAGTATGTCGGGTCTTGGAGGTGTTCTAAAGGTTTGGTACCTGAGAAAGCATAGAAACATGCCAATATGTACAAGTTTCATTATTGTCTTACGATTGAGAAAACCATGATAAATTCTTATGTAACTATCTAGACTTCGATAGAGTCTTAACGCATGGTCAATATATGTTCCATCAAACCGTGTGGCCTACCTAGGTAACTGTGTGACATAGCTTCCCTTGGATAGTGGATAGAGCATGTTTTTTCAAACTGTGCAGGTAAACCATGAACCCCTATAATGTTGGGAAAATTTACTAGTCTATCATTATGGGATTTTAATCCCTCACTGGATTTTCACCCATTATTTCCTCCCATAAACCCTAGTGACGAACAAGGGCTCCCAAGGGCTTCCAAGGGTGATTCTCTTTTATCCCTAGATTTTTTGGAGTGTCGTCAGTTGTAGATCAAATATCTGGGTAAGTCTAATCCCTATATTGATTATATTTTTGGTTTAGGCTTTTCATCCTTCTCTTATCTTCATCCAAATTTCTAAAACCCTTATTTATCAATGAGATATAGGTTGAGTCTCTAAATGGTGGTTTAATCGGGATCTATATATTCTATTAGATGTGTGTTCATCAATGGATTTGAGTTAAATGGTCTACAAGATATATCCCTTGGGTTTTACATGGATTTATACTTGTGGGGTTAAGTTCTAGTTCATTACTTGATGTGTTCTTGGTTTCATTTGAAGTATTTAATTTAATGAGTTCCTAAATAACCAATTGAACCCCCTCATGATCCCAGTGGGATGCATGGAGGATTACTTGACCAATTTAGGACCACCTAGGGGGTGTACCAACCCTCCCGAATGTCGTTAATTGAATTATAAAGTGTGAAATTGATTGGTGATTAAGTATAGCCCTTGTATAATGTGTAAATGGGAGAATTTAATGATTAAGAAAGTATTATGGGTGAATTTTCATAGTTATGGATAATTGCTAATGGATTTTTTGGTTTGTAATGTGAATGGGTTACATGGGATTAATGGGAATGTATCAATGAATCATGCTTGTATTTGAATAAGCTTAGTGATTTGGACATGGGCAATGGGAATTGGGCTAAATGATTATGTGATATAAATGATAAATGTGTTAATGGATTGTGGCATACTATAGATTCCCATTTTAGTTGTTATTGTTGTGATATTACTAAGGATATTGTCTATGCTTGGTTGTAATGTGGTTTTGTGTAGTGAATAAATAGATAATAATGTGCACATATCTTGGTAGAGTGGGGTATAAACATGTGGTTTTGTGTAGTGAATAAATAGATAATAATGTGCACATATCTTGGTAGAGTGGGGTATATACATGTGGTTCTACACCCATGAGTTGAGTTGGACCGAGAGGCTCTAAACACCCCCCCCCCCCCAATGCACATTTTAAGGAAGGGGAAAGAGTTTTATTCCAATAACGGTTTCATTCCACCCAGAATGAGGCTTCAAGGTGAAGATAATGTGGTTGTTGTGATGTGTTTTCCTAGAAATATAGGACTTGTTTATTCCCATATACCTTAGGATTATTAAACATTCATAATCTATTAAACACATGAAAAGGGTGAATTAGGCACTAAGACATTATAAGTTTTTAATATGAATTTAATGGTGGATTATCTTTACAGAAACCTTATTACTAATGTCCATTTGAACTGTCATTTATTTACTTGTAAATATTTATAAATTGAATGAACAATATGTTTAGACTGAATATTTTATAGACACCATTAGTGGTGGCCTAATGAGTTGTAATCACACCCAGATCAAACTATCATCGGGTACCCAAGCATATTTCATTGTTGCGTGTTAGGCAAAGGGAAAAGGTCTGGTTCTCAAGAGTTGAGTCGGATTTTAGATGTGTGTGGATGAGGTTCCAAACATGGATTCGAGGCCTTTTGGGGGATTTTGATGTTTTATTTATTTTGGGGTTTTTTACTTGTAATTTTAGCATGAAATATCATAATTACTATTGGTTGTGGTTTGGTCCCTATTTTTGGAAGTGGTTGTTTATGAATGTTCCTTATTCTATGTTGTTTTCTATTTTATATTTATTTTATACTATTTGTTACTCTATTAAACTGGTTTTAGTCTCCCCATGTGACTTTTAGTCTCTCACTACTTGTTTGCAACCTATAGTGTATGGGGAGAGGCAATTGAGGTCATGTGGTGACCGGTTTGGGGCACCGGTTTAGTGGATCCCTGGTCGGGGATGTTACAAATTGGTATCCGATGGGGTATTTTTTGTGACATACTATTTTTCAATGGTAGATAGGATCTTAGGAAGTTTTAGGATTTGGAAATGGGCTCTTTCTTGGGAGTATCATACCCAAGTATGAGGTAAATACCAAGTCAACGTGGTGGGAATTATTTTTCTTGTTATGTGTTGTTATTATTGATGATATTTCACCATTGGGTGATGCACATATTGTGTGATGTAATTGTTTTGTAATATTTTTATCATCTTCATAATGACATGGAGTTTTAAATTCATGCATAATTATAGGAACTTAGTTATATAGGATACATTTATCATGGTAGGAACACACAATATGGGTGTGTGGGACAAAAATGTTAGGATGAATTTGACCTTATTAGAAGTAATAAAAATGGTGTCTAATGATATGGTGCAAGTAAGTAAAAAAGGGAAGTAAATTGTTAAATAATAATTAAATAATTTTTCATAATAAGGGGAGGTAAGTGAGTTAAAATTTTGTTGGGGTAAGTTGGGAAATGGAAAATGTTTTTAAATGGTATAGAAGGTCAATCTTGTTACTGTGCGATTCGGTTACCTCATGTTAGCCCTGAACTTTGTGGGGATGGTTGAGGGTAGTTTTCTTATTATGATTGGTCCCATTTGAATATTGTATGATAAAAAAAATTTATTTTCAGTGATGAACCCTTCCTTATATGTTGTGAAATATCATGGTATGTGTTCTAAATATTGTGTTTGGCATTGTAGAGAAATTCCATCATGATGGTGTGGGTCGGTCAGGAAGTAGGATGATGTTGCTGAGAACACTCCTCTAATATTGGGGAAATAGAACATGGTGATTTAGTAAAATAAAGAAGAGTGTCTCCATGATAATTTTTCTCATTTCATGGAGATGATGGAGTGGGACCTAGGGTAGGTTGCACCGAGTATGTTCGAGTTAACCAGAGAGTTTCATATGTAGCACCCTCTGACCTTTATAGTAGAGGCTGGAAAAAAAGTAGTAAAGTTCTATATAGAGTCTATCTAGACTATTCTTCATCATCTAGAGACTCCTCTTGAAAATAGATTCAATTTAGTAGCCTATATATTTAGAGGCTAAAAAAAGTTTTGGTGGGACATCATGGTTCAAATGGAGAAAGATGAAGGAATGATGTGGAAATATTTGCAGGAAAAGTTCCTTGAACACTTATATCCAGAAACCTTAAGGTATGAGAGGTTTTAGAATTTTATAATCTTGAAACGAGGGGAAATTTTGATGCTAGATTATTCCAGTAATTTCACTTCTCCACACCACTACGTTCCGATGCTGGAAGGAGATAAGGCGGTTGTTGAGAAAAACTTTCAGGATGGAATGAGACATGAGATCATGTCCTAGGTGAACATATTTCATTTGAAAAGATTTACCAAAGAAGTGGATCAAGCCCTTATTATAAAAGGGAACCTAAAGGGAGCTTCAGGTGATGGATTTGTTGTTCCTTCTTGGTGGGAAAGTGGTACAAATTTCGAGATCAAGAAGCATAATTTTGGGAATCTCATTCAGGTTGGAAGTGAAAAGAGAAACCATAAGAGGGGTCTAGCCTCTCAGGCTAGTGACCAGATGTTTTTTTAATAGTGTAGAAGGTCAGGGAACATTTGTGACCAGTGTACCCAACCACTAGTTGAGTGCTGAGCATGCAGCAGGTTGGGCCATGTGAAGAGGTTCTAAAGGAAATAATGATAGTCAAGAAATGATGGTGGTCATAGGAATATGTTGTGTTTAGTCAGATAGTCGGTGACTCCATATCAATAAGTAAGTTGGAGTTCCACGGGGCATACCAGTAGGGGTGGTGGATGTGGAACTCTGGGGTAATATCATCCATACTAGCAAGGCAGTGTCGTGCATGGAACCCAGGTTAGAGCCCAGGGTAGAGGGGAAGGTCATATTCATGCAGTTCCTTTAGCACCATAAATTGGTTTGGCAAGATCATATATCATTCAAGGTATGATTCTTATATCTTCCACACTTTCTAGTGCTTTATTGGATACAGAATCCACACACTCTTTTGTATCTTCATAGTTTGTAGTCATATTGGGCCTACTAGTGAAATATATGTCTGGGTTTCATTCAATTGATACTCTGTTAGGGGTGTGATCTGAGGGTATTATAAAATGTAAGGGTTGTTCTATAGAGGTTGGTGGATATCGTTTTATATGGAACCTATTTGTTCTAGAGATGTCAGGTTTTGAAATTATTTTGGGTATGGATTGGCTGGTGTTGTATCAATCCTATATCAACTGTTACCTATATTGGGTGACGTCCACCTCTCTCAATATAGACACTTATTTCCTTTTTGGTGAGTGAGGTGTTCAACTAGGACACAAAGGGCCAATTTTCCAGCAGTTGGGAAAACTCACACCTCAAGTGTCTTGCCTTGTTCTAGATGAAGGAGGAAGGGAACAACCAGTATTTCCTCTTATTTTAGATCAATTTCAGGATGTGTTTCCTGAGTATTTCTCAAGGCTACCACATGATAGTGATGTTGAGTTTATGATTTAATTTCTATTGGGGGTAGAGTAAGTTTTCATTCTACCATATCAAATGGAGCTGATAGAACTTCAAGAACTTAATATTCAGATAGAGGAGTTAGAGAATAAAGGGTTAATCTATCTTAGTACGTTGCCTTGAAAATATCTCGTACTATTTTCTATGATGATTTATGTATTTTTGAGATAATTTTTTGATTATAGGAAGTTTAATCATATGATGGTTTAGAACCAATACCTGATACCCAGAATCGATGATCTATTTGATCATCTAGGTGGTTCCTCGATGTTCTCCAAAATTTATTTATTATTAGGATATCATCAATTGAGGGTGAGACCTTCTGATGTACCACATAAATCATTCCAGAGTAGGTACGGGTTGTATGAGTTTGTGGTGATGTAATTCCGGTTGAAAAATTCACCATCTATGTTCATGGACCTAATGAACTAGATATTCTACCCATATCTGGATCAGTTCATAGTCGTCTTCATTGATGACATCTTGGTGCACTCAATAACTCTTGAAGATCATTCCAAACATCTTGAAATCATCCTAAGTACATTAAGAGTGCATAGTCTTTATTCCAAGCTATCAAAATTTATATTTTGGATTCGTAGATTTCTTTTCATAGGGAAAATCATTTCTAAGTTAGGGGTGTTAATGGATCCAAATAAACTATAGGGTGTGGTGCCTTTGGAGTAGCCCAATAATCTTTTTGATGTTTGGAGTTTTTTGGATTTGGTAGGATATTACCGAAGGTTCATTAGGGATTTCTCCCATATGGAAGTTTCGTTCTTAGGATTGACCAAGAAGGGAGTGAATTTTGAATAGTCGGAGGGATGCAAGAGTGATTTCCATGATTAAAATAAGAGGTTGACCACTATAAAAATTCTGATCTTACATGAACCAGGTAATAGGTACACCTTGTTTTTTGATGCTTCTAGTGTTGTACTTGGGGCAATGTTGATGAAATATGATCTATTTGTGGTATATGGGTCAAGGTAGTTGAGGCCCCATGAAAAAAGTACCCTAAACATGACCTTGATCTAGCTGATTTGGTTCATGCCTTAAAGTGTTGGAGGAATTACTTATTGGTATAATGTTTTTGAGTGTTTACCAACCATAAAATTCTTAGTTACATGATCTCTCTGTGTGATTTTAACCTTCGATAGTGGAGGTGGGTTGAGTACCTGAAATCCTTCAATTTGGAGATATTTTACACACTGAGAGAGTAGAATAGTGTTGTGGATGACTTGAACTGGTAGACTCAGAATCAGATGGTTTAGGAATCCAACTCCAAGTGGAAAATGATGGCCTTATTTTTTGAGATGCACTTGGAAGTGCAGGATGGGCATGGGAAAATGGACCTCGCATCTATAGAAATTGATTCTATTATTTTGAGCTGGGTAAGGGAGAGTAAGCTGGTGGATCCGAAGTGTTTGGCTATAAAATGGACCTCGCATCTATAGAAATTGATTCTAATTATCTTTTAATGTTATTATTTCATGGTTACTATAATTAAATGTTGCAAAAGTGGTAATATCCTTTTATTACAATCTCATCATTTTTCCAGATTGTGTATGATTAAGTAAATGACGTTGAAAAATTATAATTCTCATGAATTATCTTATCCAATGGTTATTCAATATATTTTTATTTAATTTTACCATTTTCCACTCTATGTTAATTCAAACTTTTGATAATGATTATTTAAGAAAATTTGACTTAATTTCTCTCTTTGGTTGTAAATATCTTTTCTTCAAAAACCACATTTTGTAAAAATTTAATAAAAATTCCTTTAACCTTTTCAAAATGATTTATTAAAAAAAATTACACATTTTATCTTTTTACAAGAATTTTTCATAGGAATATTCTTTTCTTTTTCTGATCAAGGCACCTTTATAATCTTTTTACAGTGAAAAATTATTATTCGTTTAACGTGTACGGTATGTACGGATTTACCCATAATTATGAAAAATTTTCTTTTAAATAATACTTTATATGTTTAAAAGGTAATTTTTAATGAAAATATTTTAATAATATTCTGGAATTTCATAGATTTTAAAAGTGGAATTCAAAGAAAAGTATTTAAAAAAATTATGTTTCAAAGAAGTGATTTTCAAAATCAGAAGCATATTTTTATCATGAATGTTTTTTATGATATTTTAATGGTATTTCCATTCATCGATATCAATAACTGTTTTTGATACCTATGATACAATTGGGATATTTTTTAGTGATATGAATCTCATTCTTTATCTAGATGGATAAATGTTTTTATCAAAGAGATTGTTATGAAACCCATCTCTTTTCTGTGGATCAATCATGTTTTAAAGATATTGACATGAAACTCATTTCTTTTCAATGGGTTAATCAAGTTATGAAATTAAAAAAAATGATTGTTTCTATGATTTTTATTATGAAATGAAATCTATATATACTTTATGTCTGGTTCTTGGATAGATTATACAATGGGGTGGCCCAAATAGTATCGAGTGAGACTATTAAAACCTATATGATGGGGTAGCCCAGAAATAATCTTGTGGGCCCTTTATAACTTATATAGTGTGGTCGCCCAGATAACTATGGGTAAGCCTATTATATCTAAAATGATGGATGATCCTATATAACTCTCCAATTCATTGGGTAATATAGTTTTCTTAAGTGGAAAAAGGTGGCAGTTACCAAAGGGTTTCACCTATGGATTTAATTGGGAACTAGTTATTTTCGACATGGGTTTTACATGAGTTATGAAGAAAAATTTTCCAAGATACTAACAAGTTTTTTTTATGATTTATATGTTTTATAATGTTTCTTATGATCATGATTTATATCACATGTACCATGATTATTAATTATTATGAATCATTTATTATTAATATTTAAATATTTGATGATCTATGTGTTGATGGCTATGAGTTCTTTTATGATTTCCTTATGCACACTACTTATGTCATCATACCCTAATGCACTTATTATTCTCATTGATGTCATTCAATTTATAATTTTTATGTTTATATTTAATTAGAATTATATTTAACCCTTCATATATTTCCTTTTCCCCATGTTATAAAGAATGAGTTTGAGAGAATTATGTCTAGAAGTGATTTCATATGAATAATTAGGACGACATAATGTGAAATAAGTAAAGTTAGGTTAAGTGTGAGAAGTTCCCATCTAAAAAACTTGTTAATTTTTATGAAGGAGTTATTCCTAATTCTCTAATTCTATAAACCTAAAAGATACCTAATAATGTAAGTGATCCAATTTTTCCTTTTTATTTTGTTTTTGTGGATGGAAAAACGGTGTCATAATTATCGACATCAAATCCAGAAATTTAAAGTTTATGATTTTAGCATAGGATCTTAGAGTGTGGGTTTTGGACTATTATAGTTTTTATGAGAGGAATGTTTTAAATAAATTTTGTGGTTAGGATGTTTTCTTGTGTAGTTATCTTAAGAGTTATGGATACAATCCTAATTCTATAAGACTATAGTTAATCTTAACATTAATGTCTTAAACACCTCATTTTAGGGTTTTAAGTAGTAAATTTTTTTTGGTTAATGACTTTTTTTGAGTCATTTTAATGGGTTGAGGAATTGGTAATCCTTAGGATCGACGTGAAGTGTTATTTAGGGTGGAATTTTTTTTTATGTCTAAATAAGGACAACTCGTAAGCTGAGTGACAACTCGTCACATCCAGAAAGATAGTGGGTATTGAACCCATGACCGAAGGATGATAAGGATTTCGTGCCTACCACTGGCCTACAGGAGGTCATGGTAATAAAAAGATTTTTATATGGAAAAAATTAGATTATTTTGAAAACATATGGGATTTTATTAGAGGAAAAAAAAGTTGACTTATCTTGGAAGAATATATGATGAAATCCTTATAATCATTGGGTTTCGAACTTATTCAAGAAATGTTTGATGAATTTTAAGGATAGTTATTTATTGAATGATTTTGTTTTAACATTGGGTATTATAATGAATTTTTAAAATTAATGTAACATATGATGGTTTATGCATTTTTGGAATTATAATAACATATTCTAACCATATTGATTTTGGTTAGTGTCTACTTACATATGGAATAGCTTGCTTATCCCTTTTATGGTTTTGTGGTCTTTAAAATTTGATTTTAGTGATTATGGTGTGAAAATATCATCTTAAATACTCATTTATTTTATAAAAATATAATATTTTGGTTGAAATTGATTAATGGATGTAATTATACTAATCAAGTAAGTTCATTTCCATAATCTCTTAGTCTATATGGAAAGATAATTCATCAAATCTAAGGAATGGATCTTGAAACATAAAATTTATCCTAGTACCTTCATTTATAATGAGTCTATGGTATTTTATACCATCACACATTTATGGTTTTGATTCTATTATCTTTACATTGATCATTCAAATTCCTATGATCAATGTCCTCAATCACTCTCGACAATTATTTACACTTTCCCTCCATTACCACCTATTTTCTCCTATTTGTAAACAAAGTTATTTTTTATTCCATATGACTTATAAAATGATATTTATATATAATTAATATGATATTTTATTAACCCTTTCTATGATGTGGATACACCAAAAAAATTATTTTAAAATTTCCATCCTTTGATTACTGAGACAACATTCCAATTAAAATGATGCAATTTATTAAAGGGGTGGAGGATGTAACACCCGAAGATTTTAAAATAAGAAAATTATATTGGATAGCTTAAAATACATGAAAAAATGATTTTATCTTGTGTTACACGAAACACTATAATCTCCTTGTGTTTCATGCAAACCTTATTTTAGCTTTCGTTACAAACAACCCCGATATTCTATGCTCAGTAGCCCATTCAACAGGCAACACCAAACTTAAACAGGTAATGATATATATTACCATTATAACCTACATGTTAAATTGGTAGGTATGAATAGTATTATATAATTTATTAAACATATAAATATATATAAAAATATATATGTCTCGCCCAATTTAAATTTTTTATAAATTTTTAGTAAATAATAAATATTTTTTTTAATGTCATTTTATTCTACAAAAATATGTTTTCTTCAAAAATGATTTTTATTTATTTAAATGAAATAATATTATAGTTAATTTTTTAAATTTTTGAAAATTTAATTGATAAAATGAACTTCATTTTGGAATTATGTTATCCAAATTTACTTTGGGTGAAATTTGTCGACTTTTCAAAAAATATTGATTTTTCAGTAAATAAGGAAAAAACATATTTTTGTTAAAAAATATTTTCTATTCAATAAATTATGTAATTTTAGTGTACCAATATGTTTTTAATATTATTATACTTATTAATATTTATTTATATTTTGAACACTTATTTAAATTGAATAAATTTGTAAAAAAAAATTTGGGGTTTGAAACTAGGTTTTCTAAAAACTATTTTAAAACGCTTAATGTTTTCCATTTTAATTTATTAATGTAATATCAAATGGGGACTATTTTAAATGAAATATATAGATTATGTATCATTAAAAATTAATTTAATTTATTTATAATTTTTATTACTAGTTGTATGATTAATATAGAATCATCTTTTCCTAAAAAATGCTATTATTAGAAACTCATTATCACACCGCGTCAGAAAGATTAATTTTAAATTAAATTAGGCCACTTATATGAGTTAAATTTCACCAAATTTATTAAAAAAATTAATGATAATAATATATGATTTATAATAAGGTTAAAATAATATTTTACCAAAATTATTAGTGAAAACAATTAAAATTAATTTCATTAATTATGGTAAAAATGAGTTTACTTTGTGGATAAACTTATATCATATTGTGTAAAAATGAAATAAAATCATCAAAAACCAATTGAATACAAATATTTATACCATATACCTTCAGGTATCAATAATGGACCATTATTTTGTCCTTGTAAAATGAGAAAAATAGGGATGAAATTCACTCATTCAAAAAAATAAATATGTACCACTCAGCCCACTTAGAAAAGGCCACCCACTCTCCTTTTATATTCACACCATCAAAACACTTGTAATAATAGAATACCTACCCAAATAACTCCCATATTCTCTTGAATTATCCTTGAATCCTTATTTTTTGAAAAAAAATCATCCTAGGAAGGCCTTTGGTGGAACCTTATGGAGGATACCCGAAGAAGAGGTAACATTCTTCGATGAGTGTTTTTATTTTATTTCTTTTATCACCCCAATAAATTATTTTTTAACCATTATTATATTATAAAATCAATATAATACTTATACTAATATGTCTTTATTATATTTTTAATACCTAAAACCGCACACACTTCCATCAAATGAGTTACAAAAGCATCATTCATGTGTATTGTGGACTACTGCTTCGCGGAACTATGTAATTTATTTTTTCATTACCACTTATCATGATTGTGTATGATGAAAAATATAAAGTAAATATATGATATTTATAATATAATTCTACCTCTGTATTTATTATATCATATATACCTTTTTTACCTTCCATTTCGTAGGGGATACAATAACATCGCTCATATGTACAGCAGACTACCACCTCACGAAGCAATGCAATTCGTTTTTCACTAACGATTTACATGTAAAGTAAAAAGTGTAAAGATATTGAATATATGTGATATAAATTAAATAATAAAGATATTAATGAAATATTTATTATTCTAAAAAAATTATATAATTTTATTTTTACGTTTTAACTCGCTGAAAAAATTATAACATCATTCATTGATGTGTGGACTACTGATTCCTTGAAGAGATGTGATTCCTTTTTTCATCACCACATCAAAATAATGATATTATAAGTATATATAATTAAATTATATGATATTTATGATATTTTTATCTTTTTGTAAAAATAAAATTTTCTTACCTTATTCCATAATGATCATTGATAAATTGAAACGTTACTCATGCTCAAACACTACCTATCGTCTCCTTTATCATATCATTAATTCATTTTTCATAACCATAATTCATGATTGGGTTTAAAAGTATAATTAATGTATAAATATAATAATTATTCAATTATTATTATTCTTTATATGTTTATATAATGACCACCTTGACCATAGTCAACCTACGAAAGTCGAATTGGATACATAATCCAAATATGGTCAAAACATATGATGTAACTTTAATTGAGAAAGTAATTGATTATAACATGTTAATGAGTGAAATAAAAGGAAAATTAAACATAAAAAAGGTTCTTAATCATGTAAATAATTAATATAAGTTTATTATTTAGGTATATAAATACACATGTGACAAGTCAGACTCAATGTAAGGGTTTTCTCGTCTCACACTACTACAAAACAGAGTTTATCCAATGCAAGGGTTTTAACAGTGCTAGCTAAAAACAATATTAAAGACCCCCTTTTTCAGTGATAAAAAAAATAAATGTTAAAGAGTTTCTTTAATAGTGCTAAATAAATGGGTTTTAAAGGGTTTCTTTATCAATTATTTTTTACAAGAGCTAATAAATGCTATCTTTTATCAGTATGTGTAAAAAAGTGCTTAAAAGGGTGTGTTTATTAGTGCTTTTTTAGAAGCTTTGATAAAAGACCCCCCCCCCCCTTATAAATGATTTTTTATGGGTGATGATAAAATTATACTTCAAAAAATTATATTTCATTAAAAATAATATATAAATATATTTATATTGATATAAATATAATATATATTTTTAAAAATATGTTTTAGATCAGGTAAATTGGCATTTACACCTAATATATAAGATATTTAGTAGAAATAACTTCTAAAATAATTCAAAAAACATTTTATTGATTAATTTTATTATTATTACCAATTAATAGTCATTTAATATCAATTTGAAGATAAAGATTATGAAAAAATTAATAAAAGACCTAAAATAAGTTGAAAATGTAACTCGAACTTCAAACCACCATAACTTTTGATCTGAGAGTCCATTTGGGCTCTACTATATACCAAATCAAAGACTACAATAATATCTACAACTTGGATATTACAAGTAAATTTCAATCAAATTTTTCAAGGCCAAAAAAGGCTCCTAATTCATCCAAAACTGAGTTTTCAGTCAGCATACACTGATTTTTTAACATTCGATGGATTTTCAGGCTCATTTATGGGGGATGTTTTTTCATTTTTTGGTGGGTAATGAATCAATTCCTAGGTATTACATTAATATTGATTTTATGGTTTTGAAATTTTATCATTTTTTACCAATTTTTCTGTTATTTCTAATAAAATATATAACAATATATACATATTTTTTATATATTCACACATAAAAATTTATTTTATAAATAAATAATTAATCATATTTATATATAAAATATATTTATTAACATATAAACATATATATAAATATATATAAAAAATAAGGATAAAAAATGTAATTAAATATATAAAAATATATAGATATATCATAAAATGTGAAACAAAATAATATAGGGGAGTGGAAAAGCCTTTGATGTATATGTTGGAGGTCTAGGGTGTGAAACTTACTGAATGCAGGGGCATGCACGGGAGGTTGGGATTATCTAAATCGCTAATAAAGGGGTGGGGTAAGAACTAATAAAGGGTTGTGGGTAGGAAAAACCAATTAAGGGGGAGTTGGAATTATTTTATATATACCCTTTATCAGCGGAGCCTTTATCAACACTTTTTTAGCCCTATTAAAGGCCCCCTCTAATAGTGCTAAAAAGTGTTGTTAAATAACACCTTTAATAGTGATTTTTTTAGCACTATTAAAGTGGGCCTTTAATAGTGTTTTTTTAGCACAGGTAAAATATTTGGTCCTTTAATTGCACACAAGTTATGATTGCTTTTTAGTGTTGATAAAGGATTATTCTAGCATTTTTAAAGGCCATTTTTTATAGTAGTGTCACTTTTATTTCTGCGAGATATATTTCATATTCATTAATTATTTTTTTGGTGTATATAATGTCCATGAATTTATTTTATGATTCTTATCCTTAAATATATTAAGATTTACATAACCATTTTAGGATCCCTCTTTTATGGGGTTTATAGTTTTATTGTTACAAAAGCGGTGAGTGATTTTTATCTTAATTTTCCTACTTTGAGACATATGATATAGTATACACCAATATTATTTTATGAGGTGTATATAATTCCCCCTTGATATGTTATATAATGAAACTCCTTGTTTTAATTATATTATATGTTAATTTTAATGTTATTCTTTCAAGGAATTATGATTCAATGTTATAAAAGTGGTAAGAGTCTTTTATTACAATATCATCATTTATTGGGATTGTTTATGATTAAGTATCTGATTTTGAAATATTTTTATGCTTATTAATGGTATTATACTAAGGTTATTAATG
Source organism: Viscum album (assembly GCA_963277665.1). Lineage (NCBI taxonomy): Eukaryota > Viridiplantae > Streptophyta > Magnoliopsida > Santalales > Viscaceae > Viscum > Viscum album. The sequence goes on from OY728158.1 coordinate 867,224,930, forward strand.
TTATTTTCAAGTAATTGTTCTATTCTAATACACTTTTTAAATTAAAACTTTTAAAAATACGTTTTTATGAAAATCAGACTTCATTTCTCTCTTCGGTTCGAAATCTATTTTCTTCCATAACCATGTTTTCTAAAAACGTTTTCAAATTTTATTTAACTTTCAAAATGATTTATTAAAGATATTTTTTCCCATTTTTTCTTTTTACAAGTTTTCTTCAAAGGAATCCTCTTGTTAATTTCTTATCAAGGGTCTTTTCTAAACTTTTTAGAGTGAAAAAGTAATTTTATTTTAACATGTACAACATGTATGGATCTACCCACCATTATAACCATCATTTATTTGAATATTTTATTACAATGTTACAATTATATTTTTAAAGAAAAAAATTTCCCTATTATTCTTGAAATTTTTAGTTTTTAAAATTGGGTTTCAAAGAAAAGGATTTTCAAAATGTTTTATGATTTAAAAAGTGTTTTTCAAAAGGAAAAGGATATTTTCCTAAAAAATGTTTCCAATGATCTTTTAATGTTATTTATATTCATCAAAATAAAAAAGCCTTATTGTCTCATATTCTACATTGGGATATTTTGTAGTGAAACCATCCACATTCTTTCTCTATTTAGAGAATTATTGTTCCAAAGAGACTGTTATGAAACCTATTTAATTTCCACTGGTCAGTCTTATTTAAAATATATTAACATGAAACTCATTTATTTTATATGGTTTAATCAAGTTACAAAAATAATAATGGTTGTTTATATAATTAATATAATTAAATGAAATATCTATGTACTTTATTTGTGGTTCTTGGATATATTATATGATGGGGGGACTCAGATATCACCAGGTGGTCCTGTTACACCTTATATAATGGGGAGGCCTAGATAATTCCATATTAGCCAGTTACATATTATATAATGGTGCAACCCAGATAGCACAGGGTGAGATTGTTATAGATTAGATGATGGGTGTTCCCATATAATACTCCAATTCATTGGGTAATGTACCTTGTCTTGAAAGGGAATAGGGTCGGAGCTACTTGAGGTTTTCTAATATGGATTAAATTGGTCTCCAATTATAAATTCCATGGGTTTAATAGGAGTTATCAAGAAAAATGTCCCAAGATACCAACATCTTTTTGTTATGATTTGTATAGGTTTATAAATTTTATTATGATCAAGAATGATATCATGTAGATCATGATTAACAATTCAGGTGGCTCTTTATTGTGTCATGATTTAATATTTTATGATCCAAGTATTGATGGGTCGGATTTTTTTATGTTTCGCTCATGCACTCTGATTATGTCATCATAATTTGTTCACTTATTATGATCATTGATGACATTTAATTGGTAATTATTATGTTTAACCTTACTAATAATTTTATCTCACCCTTTATATTTTTCTTTTTTACTCAGCTTATAAAGAATGAGGTTGAATGGATTATTTCTATAAGTTATTTAATATGGATGATGATTATGAATTAATATGAAATAAGAAAAGATGTTATAAGTGTGGGAAGTGATCATTTAACAACATGGGTATTCTTTATGTACAAATTTTTCCAAATTATTTAAAACTCCAAACCTAAAAGTTCCTCGATAATGTAAGTGATCCAATTTTTCCTTTATATGTTGTATTGTTTTGAAAAAAATAAATGGTTCACAATTATCAGCATCAAATCCAAAAAAAATAAATTTTATCATATCTGCACCAGATCTGGGAGTGATGGTTAAGGGATATTGTACAAACATTATAAAATTAGAATCATACATGCTTGTGCCACAACATAATAAATCAATCATTATATCAAAACCCATTAAAAGAAATAGGTTTTAGATAAATTTAATCATAGAATAACTCATACAAAGGAAACCAGTTATATAAACATATTTTCATCATTAACATAAACCTTATATAGGGAAAATAGAGATGGTACCATTAGATCATATCCTCAATAAATATTTTTTAACTTCAAATGGTTTCATCTTTAATGGAAAATGATTTTGAAAGATCAATTGGAACATTTCTAAGGAAAATTACCTTTTTATTTGGAAATCAATTCATTAAAATATAAAAAATTCCATTATATTATATAAAACCATTTTATTGAAAAATATACTTGGGAAATTTTTAAATTATTATTTAAACCATTTATTGGATATGATAGTGGGAAACACTGTTCATGTCGTACATGTTAAGAACGCATATTCCTTCCACATTTTTTTAAAAACTCCAAAAGGTCCTTTTTTGGAAAATGAAATTAAGATTCCTTTAAAAACAGTTTTTAAAAAGTCAAACATGGGTAAAAATTTATTTATAAATGTATTTATAAAATTAATATTGAATATTAAAAACATTCCTTAAAATAGTTTTAAGAAAACATCAACATGGATGAAAAAGGATTTTTGACTGAAGAGAGAAATAATGACGATTTTTCAAAAAAATGTCTTGTGAGTACATAAAAAGATGAAAATTAAAGTAAAGCCTATATATTCATGAAAGAATGTGTGAAGAATAAAATAAATTATTTTCTTCGGGGTTTTTTAAAATTATTTCATTATCTAAAATATAATCACAAGCAATCTTGATTAACTATTAGATTGTAACATTAAACTTTTAACGCTTGGGTATCTTCTGAATCATAAGCCCTATGAAATAGTAACTTCAAATGAAACTATATATATCATGAGAATAAAAAAATTATATAACATGTAATATGGTCTATATATAAACCTCATAAAAGAAGATAGATTCATAATATAACATATGTCCCAAAGAAGATAATTTGAGACAAAATTTCTTTTCCTTATATCTCGACATCCTTCATACATGTTCAATCATCCAAAAAAATTATTTTTATTATAAATATATCTTATAACCATAATTATATGTATCATAATATATTTCTTTTTCTTATGACCATTTATTACCTGTTTATTAACAATTCATTATTAAAATCATACTTTGGGCAATAACTGCTCCATTTTCCATGAATGTTTTGGTTTGGTATTTTGGACCATTAATTATGATAATAATTCCATAATATAAAAAATTTTAAAAATGATATAAATAAAATATATATTTATTATATATTTATTTTTATAAATCAATAAATTATAGAGATAGAAAATGAATTACACCATTCATGGAGATGGTGGGTCGTACGAACGCATGAATGTTGTTTCCATTTTATCGAAATAAGGAACAGAAGAAAGATAAATAATATATCAAATTTTAAGATTAATTATTATGACATATGTATCACATATATTAATTATATTTTTACTTATTACCTTCAATTAAAATAATAAGTAAAAAAAGAATCGCATTGCTTCGCATGGTGGTAGTTCGCCTTACACACAAGTGATGTTATCATATTCCTAAGGATTTGAAAGTGTGAATATATATATGTTATATTATAATTAGAAAAGTATAAATATTTTATTAATATCATATAAATATTTTAAATTGATCATTATATAGAGTCGTGAGAGGCGGTGATTGAAAAAAACTATATCGATCTGCAAGGCGGTAGTCTGCCGTACACATGATCGATGATTTCATTTACCATATGATATAAGATGATATGTATATAGGTTATTAAATAAAAATAATAACATATATGTATATGTTCTATAATGGTATTATTATATTGGAATTATTAATCCCTTAATGATACTGGTAAAAGGAGTAAAAAAGAGTGGTCTTGGTGAAGATAATTTCCTTCAATTAGAACAACCACTATTAAATCTCTTATTAAGGACCCTAGAGTTTGTAATTTGGGATGAAAAGAACAAATTTAACATGTAAAAGTATTTTTGGGAGATATTTTAGTAGGTTTTGGTTGACTTAAATGGATTATGATCTGTGAAGAAGTGGGGGAGGTAGTGTCCTTTTTTAATTGAGGAGGTGTGACATTTTTGTAAATACCCAAAACTATTCAATAATCGGAAATCAATATCACCCCATGTTCCTAAAATATTGTAAAATAATGTATTTTAGATATTATATGGTTTATAAAAACTTAAACCATAAAAAAACACACATTTTAAACAAGTGTTTCTCTTTATTTTTAAGTTTACTAATTTTTACCATTATAGTTTTCACTAAGGTAACTAATATTTTTTTACATAGTTAATTTATCCTTTAAGTGAAAATTTAAAATTATACTCATTTCATAATATATAACCAGTGGTTCTAAATATAATATCTAATTTTATAAATAAAAAATTTATGTACCTAGAAAACTAATTTTAATACAAGTGCATTTAACGTGAAAAACCAAGTTTTTACCTTAATCGCAATAATTATTTTTTATTGTATTTATTAATACTTATGACCAAAAATTAATTTATCCTTATTATGTAATATAAATAATTATTTCTCAACATATTTAATCCATTTTATCAAATTTAAATCACATAATTATGTGAATTTAATTTAAATTTAATCCCACAACCGCGACAAAAAATTTATTTTACAAAGGGGATATTTTTGAAACTATATAATATTTTAATATTAAAATTTAAAATGAAATTGATTTAAAGGATATAAATTATATTAATAAATATTTATTGGAACTAATTTTACTATTAAAAATATATTTAAATTAAATATATCAAGTAAATTATTTAAATGAAAGGTAGTTTTAAAATAAAATTGATATTTTTTACTATTCATTGAAAATTTAAAATTTTCAAAACATTATAAAAAATCACTAAAAGATAATTTTTACTTGTATATTTCAAAATTTTAGTCAAATATTAAAATAAATTTTATAAAATTTTAAAAATGAATATTTTTTATTTTTTCATAAAAAGTAATAAAAACATTTTTTGGAGAAAACATTGTATTTTCAAAACATTTAAAGAATTTACTAAAAAATAAACACTTTCTTACCTATTTGTTTTCTTTATATTAAATAATTATAATTAATTTTTAATTTTTTTTTATATTTCTATTCATATCTCCATGCTTAATGTCTATATTATAAAGATTGTGTTTAAATAATAATATTAATAGTATATTGTGGTTTGTTAAAACAAAGCATTGTGTGTATCACAATTCATCAAAGAAATTCAATTTAGTTTAAAATAATTCATCAAATCTTGGTTTTTTAAATTACACTCCTCTTGGAATGAATTTCTACCTATAAATTACATCATTGGGGTAAAAAAATTAAGGATACTTCTACCTCGTCACATCCTAAGGTTCCTACGTAGCTTCCTCAAGCTTGTGGTTTTTGAAAAAAAATGTTGACTAGGTGTGAGGTATTATTTCATGGAACTTTCCCTATACAATTTAGAGTCTCAAATTATTATTCATAATAAGAATAATTAATCTCTAGTTGTATGACTTATGAGTTTAGTAAATGTTATAGATCAGATATATACTTCCTCGAGAGAGATACATGGAACACACTATGAACGTGAGAGGGTTTGGTTGAATTACAAAATGATAAGTTACTATCCCAATACAATCAATGATTTCAAAGGGAACCAAATGTCTAGAGTATAAGTTTACTTTATATAATTTGGAAAATTTCATCCTTTTGTTGTTATTTGATCAATTCCCACTTCATCTCTTATTCTATAAAATGATTATTCAATATGATTTCTTTTAATTTCTGAAGAAATGAAATCCTCATAATATGCATAATTTATTCTGTTATTCTATAAATATTTACCAACAAAAAAAAAATTTCACAATCAATCCAATAAATCCAAGGTTTTTTTTACTCCATTCCATAAATATTTAACCTTAATGCCCCTAAAAATATGTCTGACAAAAATTGAGTCCCAATGATTAGAATGAATTTTTATCATATCCTTAAATAATAAAATTAATTATAATAAAGACTTATAAAAATATATATAAACACTAATCACTTACAAAAAAGTCCTAAAAATCATATGTTATTCTAATATACAAATCACACTTTATTCCTTAAATAATATCATATCTTAGCTAAAACATTTCCATGGGAAATCTGGGTTTATCCTTATACTAATAGATGATCATAATTTGATTCAAATTATCAAATTTGATTTCATTATTCCATAATCAATGTAGATATGGAAAATAAATTCCAATAATCACATCAAATTTTAATAAAGAATGAATAAAAAGATTTTTATAGAGCTCATTCATACAAAATCCAACCTGAAATTACCCACTATGAATTTCCCTAAATACCATGATTCACTTTAGTTGTTTTGATTTCATAAGCTTCCACTTTTCCTTTGTATTCAAAGGATGTTTTGTCTTATCATCCGCATTTTCCCTCGGATTAAGTCATTTATTTTAATAATTCCCAAACCATTTTCATTTGAAACACTAGAGTGTGGGTGGTGCATTTTTTTAAGCTCTCTCCCATTTCATTTAATTGATTGATCTCTTCTTATCACTTATTGATTATTTTTATTAATAGAAAGGATTTAAAAAACCCTCTTGTTCAATTCAATAATTCACCTAAGTGCTTCTTCCCACATTTATCTCATGTAGATGACTGAAATTGGGTGTTATAAAGTGATTTATTCAAGTTATCATGTGACTTAATCTTTCTTTTCTTATAAAAAACATGGGAATAGTCATAATATGAAATTTATATTTCTAACTTAACTGTACATGGAAAAAATTATTCATAGATAAAAGTCTCTTATTTCCAAATCCTTTTAAATACTTAGTTTTATGCCACAAAAGAATCAATAATTTTTTAATTCAGTACTACTGATTAAAATAGAAGTGTACATTGAAAGTCTTTTTAAAGTTATCTTAACAAGTAATAATAGATTCACCATACTTTTATATGATCTCAAGAAATTCAATCTACATCCTTGTTTGGAGAATATTTGGTAAATACTTGGTGAATAATATCCTATTAAACTAATCCCTTTAAATTGAGGTAATTTATTCCTCTTGACTCATATTCTTAATATGGTTCCAACATTGATTTGTTTCACCTTCAAAATGATAGATAACCGAAATATATTTTTCATATTCTGAACATAGGATAATAAAAAATATCTTTTCAGTGGTGTTGATCCATTCCTCAATGAGTAGTGGATAATTGGACCCAATAAAAAAGGTGTATTTTTCCTTATTAGGGATACAAAATAATATTGTTCCCTCTTTTTTTTAGAAGTTCGGTATGATTCATTTACTGAGAAAGTAGTGTGAGCATAATAATGATATTTTTCATTCCATATCCCATAAAATTTGGGTTCTCGGGAGGTAAATTAATGCATTTTCCATTTCATTAATCATTAACATGATTCCTTCATGTTCCATCTAGTTAGTAAAACAAAAAATAATAGTGTGAGAAATTATAATCATTTTGGAAATAAATTAGTCATGAAAAAACATTTATAGCATGTCTAAATCATGGAAACTTCATTTCAATATATAAAACCTTAGGTGCATCCTAAGTCATCTGTGATTATCATCTATTCAAATAATTCATAATGGTTCATAAATAAAATGTGTATTTACTAAATCATATCCCCAAGGAGTGACAAACGAGTTGCATAGTAAGGGCACACTAACCATGCACCCGAATGATGACAAATATATACTTTACCAACTCTTTTATTGGTTTTATTCCATATATGCATCTATGAAAAAACCATTTCCATTTATAGTATCCTGATACATATGTTTTTATAGAAAAAATTGGTATTCCCTTCTATACCGAATCTTAATGGTGTCATCTTATACTTAAGATTATCACTAGGATTCTCACTAATGTTTTCTCATCCTCATTTACAAATTTTAACTAGAATTTAATCTAAAAACCCCATAAAAACACAACATTTTAATATATAAATATCAACTCCTAATATCTGAATACTCATTAGATAATATAGTGGTCCATTTTAGAATCATTTTGTTCTACTGCCTTTGGAAACATTGATACATAAACAATTGGTTTATAAGTGAACTACATTATATCCTACTAAATTCTTAATAAATATATCCCGTATTATACATATCATAACTAATAAATATCTTCATAAACTATGTAAATAAAACATAAAAATGGGTGATATCTGATGCTCAATAAGTTTAAACAAGGGAGATATCATAATAACATTTTCATAAGAGTATGAGAACATGATATTGACATCTGAAAACTATACACTGCATGTCATAGATCATAAACATGAGTCATAGAATAAATCATGGAATTCCATTACACATGAATCATAAATGAATAAAATAAAATAATATGTGATGGAATATCATTGGAAGAAGAAAAATATTTATCATATACACATAATTTTACATCATTGTTCACATGTTTAAATTGAGATAGGTTCATTCATTAAGTTTGGGAAATTAAATCATTCCTTTTTATAAACATATGGATATGAATTTTGGGCCACACATGACATTATGGACATGAAATTAGGTTCATAAATAACCATACAGACATGAAAGTAGGCCCACACATAACCTATGGACCTAAAATAGGGTCCATACATAACATTTTAATCATGAAATCAAGTTAATGTATTATATAATTAACACTTGATTTATCAATCATTACCCAATACATTAGAGGGATATTTATTTCATGCCTATAAAATAATTAAAATCATACATATCTTTTCCAAAAGATAATAAATCATTCATCATATCATATCCCATGAAAGTATATGGGTTTTATAAACATTAAAAGATAGCATAACCCATGGAAAAGAAGTGGATTTTATAAAAATATTTTCAACATAAACATAAACCATCCATAGAAATAATAAATATTGTTTAATTTTTTCATATATCCATTAAATATTAAGTAACATCAAAGGATGTCAACTTAGATGTAAAATGATTTTGAAAGATCACTTGGAAGGTTTCTTGAGGAAAATATGACTTTCATTTTGAAATCACTTATTTAAAATATAAAATTTTCAAAAACAAATTAAATAAAACATTTTATTTGAGTAATATACTTGGAAAAATTTAAATTAATCTAAAAATAATTATGTGTTCATGATATTAGGAAATATAATTCATGTCATACATGTTAAAAACATTTATTCCATCCGTATTTTTGGTAAAGATAAAAAAGGGAATTATAAAGAAATGTCATAAATATTCCTTTAAAAAATTTGTAATAAGTAAAAAAAGGGTAAAAATTTATTTATGCATTAATTGGGTAATATTGAAAACATTCATTAAAACATTTTAAAAAAACATGTATGTGGAAGAAAATGTATTTTCGAATGAAGAAATATATAAAGTTGGTTTTTCTTAAAAATATTATTTTAGAATATTATGTACATAATGGGGGGAAAATTAAAGTAGAAAATATAATTTAATGGCATAACTATAAGATAATACATTTGTTTCACGAAAGTTATATCATATGATTTTGTCATTATAAAATTAATCATAAATAATCCTGATGAACAATGAGATTGTAACATAAAACTTTTACTATATGGGTAACTTATGAATTTTAAGACTAATGAAAGAATAAATTTAAATGAAACATTAATTATAATTATAATAATTAAATTCTTGATATTAAATTTAATAGGGGATTTATATAAACCTCGTAAAATATGATCAGTTCATAACATACAATATATCCCAAAGAAGACAACTTCAGGAGAAAATAATTTACCTTAAGGCTTGGTTTCCTTTGTACACTTTATAACCACCTGTTTAGTTAATAAAAATTAATTATACCTATATTTTGGAACTGTATTAATATTTATTATACCATATAATATTTACATATGATATTTTATTACCCATTTATTAACAATTCATGGTAAAAATTACGCTTTGGGTAACAAGTACTTCGTTTTTTACAATATTCCTTAGCTTTTTTAGTAATTTTATTTTGATCATGGTTAAATAATCTCTATAATTTGAAACATGATATAAATACCATATATATTCATTATATATGTATTCTGATTTATCTATAAAAGTAATAGACAAAAACATTAATTAAACTATTCATGAAGACGGTAGGTCGTACGTACGCATGGAAGATGTTTCCATTTTATCCAAAAAAAGGAATTAAAGGATGTTAATTAATATTTATACTTTATATATTCATTATTATTTCATATATATCACAATTTTTTTTTTATATTTATCCTTCTTACCTTCCCTTAAAAGTGCAAGTGGAAAACGAATCGCATCACGTTGTGAGGGGGTAGCCTGTCATACACATGAGTGATGTTATATTATTCCCAATGAATGGAAATTAAGAAGGTATATATATGATATAACAATTAAATAAGTTTAATTTTTTGATAAATTTCGTAAAAATATTTTTAATATATCATTATATCTATGCATGAGAGCTGGTAATGAAAAATTAATTACATAGGTTCACGATGCGGTAGTCCTCCATACACACGATAAATGGTTTTGTTTCCCATTTGATGGGAGAGGATATGAATATAGTTTAAACCATCAACATAATAACATCTCATTATATATTATATATTGGTTTAATTATATTTTAATTATTAATACATGAATGAAGATGGTAAGAGGAGGTGTAAAAAGAATGGTCTTAGTGTAGAGAATTACCTTCACTTAGAAGAACCTCCTTTTGATTTCTTATTAAGGACCCTAGGGATATGATTTGGGGATGTAAAAAAGATCTATAAAGTGTATCAGGATTTTTTAGAGATATTTTTTCATTTTTTTGGTTGAGAAAAAGGGCATAATTTGTGTGAATAAGTTAGGGAAAGACGTTCCCTTTTTTAAAAGAGGAGTTGTTCCATTTTTGTAAATACCCAAATCTATTCAAAAAAGGGATGTAAATCCCACCCCAAGTGCCTCATAAACTAATAATTAATAGATATAATAGATAATATTTTCAATATAATCTACCACCATAGTAAAAACATTTTTTTAATCATTTTATTCGTTGGCCTTCATGTTTAATTAATTTTACCATTTTAGTTTTCACTATGGCAACTTATGACTTTTTTTAACTAGGTGATTAATTTTTTAAAAAAATTAAAGTAATATTTATTAGATAACTTGAAGACAACTGTACAAAATTTTAAATCCAATTTATTAAATAATAATCCTTTGTGTGTTTGAAATTAATTTTAATACAATGTTATATAATGAGAAAATCCCCATTTTAACCTTAATCATAGTAATAAATTTTTATTTTATTTATTAATACTTAAGAAAACAATTACCATATTGTATAATATATATTATTCTTATTAAAAATATAGATTTTATTTTATCAAATTCAAATAAAAAATTAGAACAATTAATTTAATATTAATCCCACAGATGCGATGAAAAAGAGGGTTTTCAAAGTGAAAATTTTCAATAGTATAGAAATTAATAATTTCAAAATTTATGAAAACATTGACTATAACGACATAAATTTGATTAAAATATATAAAAGTTTACTTATTTTAATTTTAAAACTATATTAATATAAACTAGATCTTGTAACTTCTTTAAATGAAAATCATTTTTAATTGAAATTGATATTTTTTATTACTCATCAAAAAAATAATATTTTTAGAAAATTATAAAAAGTTTACTAAAAGTTATTTTTTACTTTTAGATATGAAAATTTATTTTTATTTTTTAAATAAATTTTCTAAATGTTTAAAAAATAGATTTTATTATTTGTACACAAAAATCAATGAAACATTTTCTGAGAAAATAGTATTTTCGAAACATATAACGATTACTAATAATTAAGTAGTTTTTTATTATTTTATTTTCTTTATATAAAACCATTATACATAATTTTTAAAAGTTGTTTATTCCTATTTATATCTCCAAGTATAATTTTATGGTTATAACTATCATATTTAAAAAAATAATAGTAATAGTATATCACGGTTTGTTAAAACTCGGTGTTGCGTGCAACGCAAGCTATCAATGAAAATAAATATATTTAAAAAATCATAAAATATCTAGTTGAAAAATTATAACCCCATTAATATGATATTTGAACTCAAAATTCCATTACTTTAGTAATAATAACTAAGGATACATCTGTATCATCGCATCCCTAGGTTCCCATGTAGCTTCCTCCATATGGTGGTTTCACCAAAATACATTAACTAGATTAGTGTTCTTATTTCAAAGAACTCTCTCGATACAATTCAGAATATCCATTAGTTTTTCCTCATCAGAATTTTCATTCTCTAATGGTGTGACCTCTGAGATCAGTAGATATAATGGATCATGAAAGAACTTTCTTAGGAGAGATACATGGAAAGCATTGTGAACTTAAGAGAGATTCAGTGGAAACTCTAAATGATAATATATTATCCTAATACAATCAAAAATTTAAAAGGAATCAAAATATCTAGGGATTAATATTCATTTATATCATAATCACAATTTCATCCTTTGTTTGTTCTTCAATCAATTTCCAATTCATCTCATACTCCATAAAAAGAATATTCCTAATGACTTTTTTTTCATTTATGAATAACTAAAATAATCATATGATCCATAACTTATTCCTTTAACTTATAAATACTTACCAAAACCAAAATTTTCAACAAATTTTGTCTAATAACATCCAAGTAACAATTGAATTCATTCCATAAATATTTAACCTTAAGGCTCCTCCAAAATACATCTGGTTAAAATTGAATCCCAAAGATTAGAATGAATTGATCTCATGTACTTTAGTGATCAACTTAACAATAATAAGGAATGATAAGAAAAAAAGTTAAAAATTAATAACTACCAAAAATTTATAGTAAACCCATATATGGTTCAAAAATATAAATTAGTATTAATTCCTTAAACAAGTTTATATCCTATCTAAAAAACATTTCCATTTGAAATCTGTATTCATAAATGCATCGATAGATGATCAAAAGTGACATCAGAATATCAAATTTAATTTCATAATTACCAAATATTTTTAGATAAAAATAGTCAATACCCATAATCTTATCAAATTTCACTAAAGTATTCATAACAATATCTTTATAGAGCTCATTCATACAAAATCCAACATGAAATTCCCTAATATATAGTGACCTAATTATCATGATTGACTTCAGTTGTTGTGATTTCATATTATTTTTTTATCCTTCGTATTCAAAGGTTGTTGCATATTACCATCCTCATTATCCCTTATATTAGTTCATTTATTTATATAATTCTAAAAATATTTTCATTTTAAAAAATAGAGTTTTTGTGGTGCATTATGTTGAGATATCTCTCTGTTCATTTCATTAATTGTCTTATTCTCATCACTTATACATTATTATTCTTGATGTACTAACATCCCTCACTTGTAATACCCTTTTTCCTTTAAGGAATTCACCTGAGTTCTTTTTCTGACATTTCTAGCATATATGTGACTAAAATTTCTTTCAACTATGTGATTTATATAACTTATCTTAGGACTTGTTCTTGCTTTTATAATCAAAACCATGGAATTGAAATAATGTACAATTTCCATTTCTTCATTTAGTACACAAAAAATGACTTCTTTATAGCAACTAAATTATCTTATAGCCAACACCATTCAAATACTTGGTTTTAGGCCACCAATGAATTGATCAATTTTCATTTAAGGGTTAATGTTTAAACCATAAGCATACCTTTCAAGTCTTTTAAAATTATCTTCATTCGTACCAATAGATTCACAATATTCCTGTTTGAGCTCGAGGAATTCCATATCCATTGTTGTTCATAGAATACTAGGGAATTACTTACTGAAAAATATCCCATAAAACCCATCCCATTCAAATAAGTCAATTTCCTACTCTTGAATTGTATTATTAAAAAATTTCTAATATTGAAATTTTTCATATTTAAAATGATAGATATAAAAAAACAAATTTTTCAAGATCCAAACACTAGAGAATGGAAAATATGTTTTGAGTGGTTCAGATCTATTGATTAGTGAATAGTGGATTAGTGGTACAAATAAATGAAGGTATAGATTTCCTACTGAAGGACTAAATAGAACATTGTCCCCCCTTTTCCAATTTGGAAATTCATCAAGATTAAAAATGTGAGAAAGTTATGTGATCAAGGAAAAGATATATTTCATTTAAGATCACATAACATTTGGTTGCTCACAAGGACAATCATTTCATTTCCCATCTAATTCAATATTAATATGAATCCTTCGGGTTCTATCCATTGACTAAAACCTAATAGAATACTATTAGAAACTATAATCATAATGGGAAATACATATTCATGAAAAATCATTTGTAGAATGTCTAAATCATGACACCTTAATTTCAATCAATTTAAATATAGTTTTATACTATTTAATATGTGATTATCATCTATTCAAATCATTCATTATAGTTCATAAATAAAACATTGATTAATAAAAGAAGATACATTGAGAGTGTCAAACTGGGTGTGATGTAAGGGCATACACACTATGCACTATAATGATGGATGATATATAATCAATCCACTCATTTTGGGGTTGTATCCCCTAGATGAATATGTTCCAAAACCACATCCACTTGTAGTTTCCAAATAGGTACGTATTTCTCTAAAAACCCAATAATCTCTTCCTTAAAGAAACTTTAGGATGTTATTATATAATTAGCCTTATCCCTTGGATTCTCACTAAAGTTTTCTCAACTTAGTTTCCAAAGTATTAACTAAACCTTTTCCATAATACAAACTATAGGGACCCATGATTTTCATACATAAATATTTCATCTTAATAGATAAATATTAATTACACTAAACAATGATCCAAATCAGTATAATTTATGTCTAGTACCATTGGAAAATTGGATACCGATTTAACTAGTTCATAAGTAAACTATATCATCTACCACTAAATTCTTGGTAACTACCACCCTTCTTAGACATATCATACATAATAACCTTCTTCATGACCTAGAGCAATGAAACTTAAGAAAGGGTGATATCAAAATCCCCCACAAGGGTATATATAAGATATATCAACATAACATAAGCTTAAGGATATGAGAACATGATAATAATATTGGAAAAACATAACATGATTGTCATAGATCATAAGCATTATTCATGTAATAAATCATGGCAGTTCATATGACATCAATCATAAAGGAATAAATGAACCTAATCTATGAGATTATAACACTGTAATAATACATATAATAATGGGATACACATATCCATGCATCATTTTGAACATCTTTAAATAGAGATATGTCACTCATTGAGTTATGAACATGAAATTAGGATCTTACATAAACTTATGGATATGAAGGCGGGTCCATACATGACATTATGGACCTGAAGGTACGTCCATGCATGACCTTATGGACATGAAATTAGGCTCATAAATAACTATATGAACATGAAAGAAGGTCGATTCATAGCATTATAAACATAAAATTAGTTTCTTATTTTATATAATTAACCCATGAGTTATCCATAACAACCCAATTCATTGGATGGAGAAATATGTCCCACCCATAATATAATAAAAATCCTACATACATTTTTCACAATATTATAAATCATTCATCATATCAAAACCCATGAAATTAAATAGGTTTTATAAAGATTTCATCAGCATACAACCGATGTAAAATAATTGAGTTTAATAAACATATTGTCATCATAAATATAAACCATTGTGGGATAGAATAAAGATGGTATCATTGGATCATATCCCCAATAAATATTATGTAAAATTAAAGGGTTTCATCTGATATGGAAAATGAATATAAAAGATCACTTAGAAGATTTCTTGAAGAATATATACTTTTAATTTGGAAATCACTTATTTAAAATCTAAAAATTCCTAAAATATTAATGAAAACAATTTCTTTGAAAAGAAATATATGAAAATTTTAAATAAATAGTTAAATCATTGAGTGTTCATGAAAAGGGGAAATAATTTTCATTCCATACATGGTAAAAAAAAATATTCCTTCCACATTTTTGTTAAAAAATGACAAGGGCCTTGTTTGGAAAATTATATGAATTTTCCATTAAAAAAATTTATAAAAAATTAAACAAGTGTAAAAATTACATTGTACATTTATTGGGGAATATTTAAAAATTTCTTTAAATAATTTTAAAGACATGGGAATGGAAGAAGAAAAAATTATGTTGAAGAGAATACAATTTCAATTTTTCATAAAAATAATATTTCTGACTCTTGATTACATAAAGAGAGGATAATGAAAAGAAAACATGTATTTCCATGAAATAACTAGAGTAAAATAAAAGAATTTTTTTATGGAGTAGTAGATCATAATATTTCATCATAAAAAACCTTATCATAAACAATCCTGATAAATAAGTGATTGTAACATAAAAACTTTACCACTTTGGTATCTTTTGAATCGTAAGCCCCATGAAAGAATAACTTTAAATGAAACTTTAAATATCATGAGAATAACTAAATTCATTATATAATGCAAATACCCCAACACCAGTTTCCTAGATCCATTGGTTATATATTGAAATTGTAACTGGATACAAGCAATCACATCCCAAAGGACCAAATTTTTAGTAGTCATGGTAAACAAGATATATACTTCAATTTAACAATGCATTTGAAAATTTAAAATACAGAAAAAAAAATTCTTTGACAAAACCATTTTACCCTTTGTAATATCCATGAATATTATTCATAAAATACATCTTAGTATCCTAGGTAAAAAACATAAGGAAGAGATGACCCTATATACACAGTAAGGGTATGCATACAATAAAATCTTAATGAGGAATCAATAATATAGAAAGAATAAATGATAATAAAATAATTCCATATAAATAATCTCTAAATATAGAAACATATACAAGGATATCATAATAAATCAAATAATCATATGAACATAAATAAATGATTTCACGATGATAGAATGCATAATTCTAGATATCTAAAAAATACTATTGAGGCCTCGACCAATGCATTTAAAAATACTATTAAGGCCTTATGCCATGACATCTATATAAATAGGTATGACCATAGCTAAAACCCAAGCTAGTTTTTCTTATGAGACCAACCGATGCATCGAGGGGCTAGAATGGGTCCCTACTATAACTTAATAAGTCCAATGTATTATTTATATGAAAGGGTTGAAACATAATAAACATAAACATTCATATTGAAACTATCATATGAAATGTTAATAATTACCCCAATCAATAAACAAAATAATAAATCATCCAGAGAATTATGGATAATGGTACAAAAATAGTATATCCCTAGTCAAACTTATCTTCAACCATCCAATAAAATATGGTAGATTATATCATAAGATAATAACATCATAAAATAATTAGATTCAATAAAATATGTTGAAAAAGAATAAAATACTTCAAAAATATCATTGGATAATTCTTGAGAAAAATTATATTTTCACATTGAAATCACTTATCTTAAAAAATAGTGGAATTATAAAGGAAAAACTTTTCATTGAAAGGAACCTAGTATACTTGTAATGTAAACTTCAAATCAATGATTAGTCAAGATGTTGGTATAGGTTGTTCATGTCGTATAAGTTAAAAACATTCCTTTCATATTATTGTAAACATGTTAAAATATACAATTTATGGAAAATTACTTGATGATTCGTTTCAAAGAATTTTGTAAAAATTAAAAAATGGATAAAAATTTCATTATTAAATAGTTATAAAGTAATAGACATTTTTTGAAACATTTTAATAAAAATATGGATTTGGAAGAAAAATATTCCCTTCGTCGGGAGTTAAATATAAATATTCTTGAAATATAATGAGATTCTGAAATAAACTGTTACCTTAGGTGGGAAAACAAGGACTAGTATTCTAGTGATATGGTAGTGGTTTCATCCATGTTTGACTTAGAAATACTGATTATGACAACACTAAATAAACTATGGTGATGATTAGGGACCAATAGGCCATTGGGACTTCCCCTCCAAGTGGATCGTGCACTATAAGGTTATTGGTTATAGATAATTTTATACCAAGATATGAGGTTTCTCAGGCCGCAAAACAAGCTAGTGCCTCAGGGTGTTCCTGTGACTAGTGATCATTGGCTATTTTGTACTCAACATCAGTATACGGTGTGTTTGGTTGGTAAATTCTGCAACATTTGTGTTTTCTTTAAAATTTTTCGTTATTTAAAGTCCCCCCCCCCTAAAAATTGTTTCCATTTAAAGTTACATCATTTTTTAAAATTATTTCTACCATTTACTATTTATGAAAAAATTCAATCATGTTGTCTTATAATGTTCATATCATGAAATATTATTGGGAAACCATAATTTTATATATTGTAGTTCAAACATGAAATTGTATGTTTCTTTTATTTTAAAGGAAGTTCATTGGAAATATATTATCAGGCTAGCCTACTAAGTTTTAACACTCATGCCTATAGTTCTTTTCTATTTTTATCCCTTTTACAGGTTTCATATTGAGTTTGATCACCTTGAGAGATATGTGTTCTTTGTGTTGGAGAGTGACCAGTGGGGTCACATGGAGTTAGTATGGTTTTCATGTTTTCTCGGTTTAGTTGTATTGTTCATTTGTATTTTTTGATTCCCTGTATAAATGATGTTTGGTTCAACTTTATTTATATAAGTGGGTTATTTGATTACTTTCCTCTATTGGTTATTGTTGATTTATTGGGATAAATGGTTCCCTTTCATACTATTATAATGCCTGATTCTAGTTTCCAACCTGTGGGGATTGGGAACACCCTTCGGGCCATGCCGCGGACGAGATCGAGTGACCGATTTTGGGTTGAATCTGGATGGTTCATGACAAAAGTATATCAAAGGGAGGTTGAATCTTGGAAGACCTTTCTTTTCAGAGCACACTTTGTTATTTTGTGATGTTAAGTTTGATGGAGTATGATTGTTGGGAATTTAGGGGTAGTTTCGGGAAGAGAATCGTAAAATCTTGCTCGTTCTGATCCTCATGTGACCATGGGAAGTCCGGTTTTATTAGTCTCTTTTGTCCTTAGGGATTATTTGCTGATTGGGATACGATAAGGGGAGTAGGACTAATGGTATATATGAGATTTTAGGGCCTGGAAATCCATGTGGAGTTGGGGCATGGTCCTAAGAAGGATCTATGTGTTGGTGGTGTGTTTGACATAGCGTTGCCAACCATATAGTCAAGTTACCCACCAACACTAGTTTTCTTTTGTGGGTCTCTTGGACCTTTCTTGAATTATGATTTTTTTAAATATTTGTGTGAGAATTGTGGAAATGGGTTTTAAAGGAATGATTGGATTTTGAAAAGTGTAAAATCAGTTTTCAAAATTTATCATAATAAAAGTTTTGTAAATTTTAGTTTCTACAAAACAAATCTTGGGGACAAAGTGGAGATGATTTAATAGGATTGGATTTTCCCTAGTCTAAACTTACGAGTTATTGAAACAAAATGTTTTGAAAACATGGATTATTTTAATTTAATTCTGAAAAATTGTTTTAAATGAGATGTATTGGTATATTTAAAAGGTGTTTGAATATGAGGCATTGGTTTTGAAATTTTTTTGGAGCGGTTGGTGTTTTTTCTGAAAAGGGTTTTGGCCTTTGTGGATATTGGATTTTAGAAAAAGGATTTGGTGAATTTTTTAGAATGTTAAAGGGTTGTTTGGAATGGAATGTTTGTTTTGGGAGTTATTTAAAATGAAAATGATTTTTATGGAAATCGGTGGGGTTTTTTTGAATCATGGTAAAATAGTTTGGTGTGTGAAATTTGAAAATGATTTTGACTTGGTGGTTAGTGTGCCTTAGGTTGGAATTTGATTTTTTTTAAATTGAGTGGAATGTTTTGTTTTGGAAAAGGAGGTTGTTTTGTTTTTGCCTTTGATATTTTCATGGGTTCTTACATGCATGGTTTTATATGAAAGTTTGGATGGATGTCCGATATGGCATAGTGTGTGGGTGCCCAGGGTGGCATGGAAATGTGCATGTTGGTGAGACTCGATGAAAAACCATTGGTGAGTGTAAAAATCCACCAAAGTTTTCTTTTTTTTTCAAAAGTGTTTTAAGATGAATAATCGTGGTGTTTTGTGAACTGATGGTTGTGTTTCTTGGTTTTCTATTTTTTGGATGTTTCGATTATTTGGTATGCTTTCTCATGATCTTTAAGTGATACTCCTTTTGTGTCCTGAGATGTAATTTTGTTGGTGGCTCAGTTTAGAAGAAATTTTCAGTGTATTTCCAATTTTTTTTGGTTGTTGTGTTGTGGCTATGGGTGGTCCCCATTTCCAAGATATCTAGTTGACCAACCTAAGGATTTATTTCAAAGGTTAGTCCACCTCTTAAAATGATTCCTCAGACCGTTTGTTGGAATAAAGAGATTCTTGGGCTTGATTTAAAGTGCCTTCTTGTTGTGGTGATTCTCCCAGTTGTGGTAGTGGTACTCGGTGATGTTTATATGTTCAACCATGTTCCTTGTTCATTCTTATCCTTGTTCAGTGTGAGTGAGAATGATAATGTGTGTTCCCAAGTCTATATTCGGGTGAAGGTGTGTTGTTTGAGGAAGTGAGTTCTATGGTGTGTCACAATCAATTTTTTCTATCTAGGATTGTTATGTGGCCCTATGTGGAACAAAGGGAAATAGTTTTGGGTTGGGATTAATATCTCCTAACTATGAGGCAGTAGATGATTCAACCATCAGAGTTCCATTCATAGGTCTCGGAGTGAATCTGGTGCATAGTCAGTAATACTGGTGGTGTGGGAAGTATGGTTAATTTTTGGCCTCTACCATTGTGGTGAGGTAGTTCTAATGTTGTTATTGTGGTTTCTCATCACTCTGAATTCCCTCTTGTCATAATGAGAGTGATTGAATTACCCCTCACACAATTTATGTGCGTGCACCTTCTAAAATTCAGGTTTTCGATCAATTTCCTTATAAGGACTACCCATGTGAATCAGGTGCAGTATTGGTTTTAATCGTTAGTAGGTTAAAGTGATGGGTAGGTGTCAGATGTTGTTTCATTGATCCAATCATTGGGGGCCTTCCCTCCCCTCCCCTTGTGGTGGGGTGTTTTTGGTCCATGTGGGAAGTCTCACTTTAGTTCTTTTCCCGTCTTTTCAGATCTGGGATGTTTAATGTTCATGTTGTGTTCCTATTAGCTTTAGTTGGTAGGTTGTTATGGGAGATTTTGGGTAGTCCTTCATTGAAGAGTCCTAGTTCTAGTTTGTGTAGAATTGTCATTTGGTAATTGGAAGTGTTTTTAATGGTGGGGAGACCCACTATGTGTCTCGTAGAGCTTACTTAAATCATTTGTCAAATGTTAGTTGTTTTATAATGGTGGTGAGTCTATTCCATCCTCCCTTGAAATCGTTGGATTTCCTGAGTTATCCTCGGTTAGGGTGATCATTGTGTTCATTGGGATAAGGCCCAACAATATGGTGCTTGGTGTGGTTTTAGTGGTGGCTTGGGTTTTTCCTATTGATTCTGGGGAAGTAGTTTTGAGTTGTTGTTTTGTTTTGGGTAAGAGGATTAAGTTCTATTTCTGGTAAGTAAAAAGTTCTTGGTTAAGAGGTTGGGTCATGGAGATATAAAATCCTTAGGCATTGATCAATTAGCTGGAATATGTTATGGCTTCCTGGGGGTGGAAAGCTTTAATGGTGGGGAGAATAGTCACACCTATTTTTTTAAGTTTGGGATTTTATCTGGTTCATTTGGGAATCCTGGTCTTTTTCTCGAGGTCTAGGTGTGACGGGTCTTGAGTTTTTTAGGGTATTACTTTCCTAATCATTCGTTATTGGTTTCCCCTTGGTTCGTTTGGGAGTTTTGGAGAAAAGATATATTTTTGGCATGAGAAGGCCCTGCGCACGATAGGCACATGGTCGTGCAGTGGTATAAGGGTAACCATGCTGTAGTTATAAAACCTTCAATATGGTTGATACATGGGTATGTGGCCACTTAGGGGTGACCGTGTGTTTGACCCCATAGCTTTCACACAGTTTGGTGCACAGTTTAACAAACCGTGCAGCCTAACCATGCGACACTACCTAGAACTTAAAATTTTATTTTTCCAAGTTTACCCTCACATGAGTATTAGACAAAAATGAACCCAAAATCATTTCCACGGGTGCTTCTAGACCTAATAAGGACTCCCATGGCTTCCTAATCCATTCCCCTTCCTCATTTGGTGTAGATCTAAGGGAAGGTGAAGGGTTGACTAGTTTCCTCAAGGTATTTCCTTCTCCTTTCTCCTCTCTCCCCCTTCTTCTTCCAATTTTTCTTGGTATTATCTTATCCCCTAGTAATTCATGACCTAGGGTTCGTTTATACCATTATTTTTTAGCTTGTTTTGTCTATTTAGGTCTGTTCTATTTAGATCTAGGGTGTTGGAACCCGCGGAGACTGATTTCTTGTGTGCATTTTTATTCTGCCAAGGATTTGAGGTAGTTTTCCCATTTCACTTATCATTTTTATTTAAGATTCACATTTTTCATGTTATTTTTACCTTTTTTATATTCTGAAAAAAAAAATTGACCATGGGATAATTTATTTGGTGTGAAAAATGATATTTTATTCCTTGTTTTGTGAAAATTAGTGTTGGTTTGTAATAAATACGCACACCACTTTTTATTTAAACATTCTGTGAGCTTTCTCACCAAGATTGTTGTATTTTGAACATGGTTTAGTATCTTGAATAAATATAATGTATTAAATTTGTGTTTTATTCCTTTTCAAGTGATTAAAATGAATTGTTTTGTTAAAAAGTGTATTCCATGTGTTTGGTAAATTTCCTAATTATCATTTATGTGTTATATGTGGGTTAAAATGATCAATTTTGTTTTATAATAATATTGTAAGTAGGGAAAAAAATTGGTTCATTATGTGAATTCCAATCTGGTTTTGGTTTTTATAAATAAGGTGTATTGGGTTTTTAGGTGTTTTGTCATGTGTTTATAATTGAAGGCTCATTTAGAGATTTTATAAAAATGGTTGTGTATTGGTTGTGAAATATGAATATTTTCAAGGTGGTTACCAATGTTTTGAATTTTTAAATGGTGTGTTGCACCAATTTATGGAAAGTTGTATTTGTGGATTTGATAAATATTGGTTGGGTAAAATGATTAATGGTCCTTTGGCATTTTTTTGAAAAAATGGTTTTCATGTGTTTTCCATGTTATACCATTTGGGGTCATTTTATGATCCATGATATTGATTTATTAAATGGTTTTAGGGCTACCAAATCTAGTTTTTATGGTATTGGTGGGGGTTTTTTTTAAAATGGAATTTTTGAATGGATTTTATGTGCAAATCCATGTTATACTTCATGAAATTGTTTTATGAAAATTTTATGTTGTTTATTGATTTAGGAAAGAGATGAGAAACTTATTGCAGAATGTTTATTGTGTTTATGATTTGGAAGTTGATTTTTTATGTACACATTGTATCTTGTAATAGGTGAAACCGGTTTGAGAACAAAGAGGGAAGCCTGGGTATCTAGGTGGGAGGACAAGGACTAGTATACTTGGGATCTAGTAGTGGTTTCGTCCCTGTTTCACTTAGAAAGATTGATGATGACAGCACTAACTAAACTCTGATGATGAGTAGGGACCACTAGTCCATTAGGGTTTCCCTTCCAAATCGCTCATTCATGGGAATATTATTGGTTATAGATACTTTTATACTGAGATATGAGGTTCCTAGGGCCCCACAGTTGGCTAGTGACTTGGGTATAATTGTGGCTAGTGCTCATTAGCTATTTTGTACTCACTGTTGGTATACGGTGTGTTTGGTGGGTAAATTTAGTATCATTTTTGTTTTCTTTAAAAGTGTTTGTTCTTTAAATTTTACCCACTAAAAATTATTTCCATTTAAAGTTGCATCCTTTTTAAAATTATTGTTACCATTTCCTATTTATGAAAACTTGAAAGCATGTTGTATTATAATGTTTATAACATGGAATCTTGTTGGTAAAACAAACTTTTATATATTAGATTTCAAACTTGAAATTGGGTTTTTCTTTTATTTTAAAGGAAGTGCATTGAAAATTGATTATCGGTCAAGACTATTGAGTTTAATACTCATGCCTATAGTTATTTTCTATTTTTCCCTTGTTCTGGTTTCATATTGAGTTCAATCGCCTTGAGAGACATTTGATTGTTATGTTGGAGAGTGACCATAAGGGCCACATGGAGTTAGTATAGTCATTAGGTTCGGTCGGTTTAGTTTTATTATTCAATTGTACATTCAGTTCCTTGTATAAATGATGTTTGGTTCAACTTTATTTATATATAGTGGGTTGTTTGGTTTCTTTTCTCTATTTGATATTATTTATTTATTGGTATAAATCATTCCCTTGCATACTATGATGATTCTTGGCACTATTTTTCAGCCCATTGGGATTGGGAACGCCCTTCAGGCCATTCTGTGGACCGGCTCGGGTGATCGGTTTAGGGTCGACTCGGGCTGGTTTGTGACAGTGGTTTCTACATGGAATGAATATATGAGTTTTTCATTATATTAAAGGGTGGGGGGATCTTGTTCTCTTATCACTATAAAGGAGAAAAATTCATTGTGAATGTTCCACAAAGAGAAAATAAAACTCATCTCAAATCAGTGACTATTAGATCATACCGATTTTTTATAGAGAAATGTATTTTTATTTTGTATTAATCACCTCAATTAAGACACATGATCTCCTAAAATAATAAGCACAATAAAAGGCCAAACATCGAAGTGCAAGAATAGAACAAAGGGAGATCGGGAGCTATTTTGAATTGATAAAGACTTCTGGGAGAGATAAGAATAATTACCATTTTTCTAATGTTTCTTCATTATTTACTGAATGGATTATTCTGTTTTTATATATTTGAGTATGTTTAATGTGATTGTGATTTTTGTATAAACACCTCTAAAAGAATAGGTTGTTCTAGTTGATCTATTTTACTATTTTCATGCATCTATTTCTATTGGGATAATCATTTTCAAACAAAACATCGTATATTAATGAAAATTAATCATGATCATTCTTAATTTAAAACAACATTAAATCATAGGATTTAACTAAAAGGTAAATCAAGATAAAGAGAGAGTAGAGCACTGAGTCCAACTCACAAATTGAACTCAGGGATAATTAATTTATTCTCACTCAATGATCGAGGGACATCATCAATTGAAACGTTGTAGAATCCATTTTGTCACGGGTTGACCTGATGATAAATTGGAATACCCACATTGAATTAGTTTTAGACGTTTAAATTAAAATCCATGAATGAAGGAAAATCATTATAAAAACTAGCCAGTTGATTTGTCCATATTCTATCAATTGATTATTCTCACCTCTTTGTTCACTTTTTTCTTTTCTATTTTATTCCATCCTTTTTATTTCTTATGCACACTCACACTCACACATATAATCACTCTCATCACTATTTCATCACCATTCCCTTTTTTATCATCTTCATATGCTGTTTTATTTTATTTTATTCTATTTTTCTACTTCATCAAATCATTAAATCACACACTATGAGTCCTTCCTTATGGATTGACCTATGGTCATCACTAAAATAGTTTTAATTAGATTTATAATTAATAATTTTTTACAAGTCCCACAACCTCATGTATAATTTTCTTTATTTATGGGGATCTACTTATTGAAAAAATAATGAAAACAAGACAAAAATTTACAAATAAAAAAACTTTAAATACAAAGAAATATCAAATATAAAAAAACAGTCAAAAATTATTGTCCAAAATTCAAAATAATATATTTATTCTAATGTGTGTATAAAAACTAGGTCTAAAATGAAGACTATATAGCCTTCAATACCTAAAATTGAGAGATACCTAAGGTATTTGAAAAATAACAAACATTAAATTAAAATGGAGGACAATAGATAACTAAGAAAATTAATAATCAACCACCTTGAAATGTGAATCAACATCACAATGAGTTGACTTAGAGGAATAGTTTGAGAGAATTTGGGTTGCTTACTATATCTATAAATACTTCATGCATTAGTCTCTCACCATGGTCTAAAAATTATGAAATAAAACTATCTATATTGTCTTAGCTACCTACCTCCAATGAAATTCCTAGTGAATAATCTCTTGGTTTAATTAGGATTTGTTTATTGTAGTGTTTTTTAGCTTCCACTGAGAGACTTGAGTGGGGAAGTGAATAAACTGGGAGTATTCCCTTTTTGGATTTATGGAATTTCCCAGAAATAGTCTCAGAATTTAGAAGAGGAAATATTTTCCACCTGACATCATGTTTACAATGTTTTCACCATGAAATTCTACCCTATGAGAATGAAATTTGAAATCAGACATAAAATGCATGGTTTCTTGCAATATAAGAGACTCTACCATAGATCTGGGCAAGGGATGTGTTGGGTTTTATCAGTGCTAAGTGGAAAGCACTGATAAAAGGGGTACCTTTATCAGCAGTATCTAAAAGCGGTGATAAAAAATTTTAATAAAAAAATTACTAATTTATATAAAATTATTATATTTATATTAAAAATTAATGTTTATTTGTATACATTAAACAAAATAAGTATGTTTATAATTAATATATATTTTTTAATAATTAATATATATATATATATATATAATTTTTTAAAGAAGTATTTCTAAGATTATAATTAAATAATTATATATTTAAATAATTATAAGATTATAATAATTTTTTTAAATAATAAATATATTTTTAGATTTATTAGCTTTATTATATTTATTAGGTTTATTATATTTATTATATTTATTATATTTATAATTATATATAAATACTTTTTAAATATATATATATTTATATTTATATTTATAAATAAATAAATATATGCTTCCAATGAATTTAGTCAATAAATATATTGATGTGTGATTATAATTGATGTGTGAGTATAATTGATGTGTATATATGTTATGTATTCATGATGAATGTTCGTTTATACATTACACCCTTATTATTATTCATGTTTTCCATATGTGACGACTCGTTTTTTATTATCTATACATTACTAGGTATGTGATTCATTCAAATTATACACATGTATCTATTATGTTACCAAAAATACTTATAAAATTACAATAAATTTATTTAGATAATAAATATATTTAATATATTTATAATTATAAAATTTTAAATATATATCAATACTTTTTAAATATATTTATTTTTAATTATAATTATTACTATATATATTTAAATAATTATGAAATTAAAATAAATACATATATTATAAATATATATATATTTATAATTATATTGAAATATTTATAAATATATTTATTTATTGTTTATAATTATAACTATAAATATATATATATATATATATTGTAACATCCCTGACTTGGGAGCCACTAAATCGGTGTCGCAGACTAGGTAGTTGCATGACCTCAAGCGTGCCTCCCCGTACACCAGAGGTTACCAATTAGCTGTGAGGGTCTAATAGGTCATGTGGGGAGACTATACCCTCAATATCAAAGTAAGTTGCATCAGATAATAACATAAATACCGGAAACAAAATAGAACAATCAATAACATGCATAATTAACCAATTCCCAAAACTGGGTATGACCATATACAATAGTAAATATGTCATTCCATGCTACTGTGTCAAGTGAACAAAACCCCATAAAAAAGAAAATAGAAGGATCCCCAAAAATGGTCCGGACTCCAAGTCTGAAACCTCGCCCAACATGTCCCATGTGCAACTCAACTCCCTAGCATAGGGCCCTTTCCCTTGTTCTGACCTACAGCCATGAAATCTGCTCAGGTACTCAATGGTGGCTCAAGAAGGGTGTGAGTATAACTCAGTAGGCCACCACCAACAGTGTTTACAAAATATCCAATAAGGAATATAGTCCATGCAAGTGATAAATGATGAAAATTAAGGATAAACAGTTCATTGAGGCATTATAGACTATGTTCATTTAATTCATACTACCATTGAATCCAGGTTCACTAGTTAGGAATTTCATGATTTAATATACCCTTTTCATGTGTTCAATGGATTAGGGACATTCAATATTTCTAATAATATGGGAATAAAATCAAGTCCTATCTCACTAGGCATTACATTATAACAAACCCATAATCCTCACCTCAAAGCCTCAGTCCGGGTGGAATGAAACTATCAGAGGAATATAACTCCATCCCCTTCCCTAACCCATGAATTTAGGGGAGGATATAGAACCTTAGTCCAACTCAACCCATGGGTTTATAACCTCAATTTGATACCCCACTAAACCAATCCATGTGAACATACTTATTTATCATTCACCACGATTAACCATATCACAAAAAAATATCCAATATCATTCACAACATCACAAAAATATCATTAAATGGGAATTAACATTATTTACTCAATCCATTAACACATTAATCATTTATATTACTTAGCCACATTATCCCCATTCCCATTTCCCATTCATATCTCACTAATCATTTTCAAGTATAAAGCTAGACCCCTATTATTTTCCATTAATCCCTTTAATCCATTGTTAAAGCCATCCAAACACCAACTTAGGTCATTACCCAACCTAGGTGTATCACTAAACTCCAATTTCACATCCTTCAATCATATTAACATTTTCATCATGGGATTTATGTTCTCTCACAATGACCTTACACTTACTTGGATAAACTCTAGGTTTGGGGAATATCAGCACACACCACGGGTGGCCCTAATTTGGTCGATTCATCCTCCTTGCATCCCATAAGGATAAAGAGGGGTTAAATTAACCATTTAGACACCCACTACGTTACATCATGTCAAAGGAACAAATAAATAATCAAAATAGGGCAATAATAAAAACCCTACATGTACAAATCTACACAAAAACCAAGGGATATAACTTATAGGCCACTTACCTTGAATCTGTTGGCGAACGCACTCTCAACTGAGGCCTTAAATCTCAATTCTACCAACCCTTGAAGATTTACCCTAAATATCACCAAAAAATAGGGTTTGAGGGATTCATATGGAGATGGTGAAGAAATACAAACCCTAAACCAAAAAGAGAAACAAGAGTGAGATTAGCCTTACTCGGATCTTCAATCCGCAACTGAAAACACTCCAAACAGACCTGAGATGAAGGGAATTGGTCCTTGGAATACCTTGGAGATTTTTGGTGGTCACTAATTCTGGAGGAGGAATAAGGGAGAAAAATCCCGAGTGCCCCTTATTTCCCCCGTAATGGCATTTTTTTTTAAAAATTATATGTTCCCAGGCCGCACAGTTTACCCACACGGTTTTCCAAAATGTGAAAAAACCATGTGGAGGCTACTGCCCTCACACCCTCTCTCTTGCATGGTTTTCCAGACCATGCACAAACCATGTGGATTTCCACTACATGCATGGCCTCCCCTCGCAGAGTTTTCCAAACCATGCGCAAACCGTGCAGACTGACTAGAAAGCCCCTTTTTTCCTTTTTCATGTCTCGAACCCAAGTAACACCATGGATCATTCACAACGACTTGGAAAAACACTTTATTAACCAAAAAGGAGACTAGGACTGAAATATAACAATATAATACCTTACGGAGAATCTGGGATCTTACAACCTCCCCACCTTATAACGTCTCACCCTTGATCCGCTGTTCCTGAACATCACTGAGTTACCAAAGAAAAGAGATCGAAACACTGGGACCACATATCTGATTCTATCTCCAAAGTTTCTTCCCAAAAATTTCCATGATTCCATAGAATACAAACCAAGGGAACAACCTTAACCTGCAAAAATTTATCACTATGATCCATAATGCGAACCGGGTGACCCTCAAAGGACGCATCAGCCTTAAGCTCAACATCCTCGACATTTATCACGTGAGACAGATCAGGGTGATACTATCAGAGTTTTAAAACATAAAAAACATCAGGCATCACACTATACCTCTTTGGAAGATCCAATTGGTAAGCCCTGTTTCCGACCCTCTCCACAATCTCAAATGGCCCCATATATCTTGGTGCTAACTTACCCTTCTTCTGAATTCAACAGTGACCTAAACTTGGAAACACCTGAAGAAACACACTATCACCCACCATGAACTCAAGAGGTCTACAATGCCAATACTCATATTAATTCTACCTACTATGAACCATTTTCATACACTTTTGAATCAAACAAACCTTTTTTGACGTATCCTTCACAAGACTCAGTCCTAACAACTCAGATTCTCTAGTCTCTAACCAACACAAAAAAGATCCACACAGTCTCCCATAAAGTGCCACAAAAGGTTCCATATGAACTGTAGCCTAAAATCTATTGTTGTAAGTAAACTGAATGAGAAATAAGTGATTTTACCATGAGCCACTGAAATCTAGAACACATGCTCTCAACATGTCTTCTAATGCCTAAATTGTACTCTCTGACTACCCATCAGTCTGTGGGTGGTAAGTCGTTCTGAAAAAAAACATGGTTACTGAGTGCCTTTTGTAGTATCCTCCAGAATCATGAGGTGAAACACAGATCATGGTCCAAAACTATGGTTCTCGGCACACCATGTATCCATACTATTTCTAGAATATACAACTCCCCCAACTGGTTGACTATATAGGTCTCCTAAATTGGAAAGAAATGGGCCACTTTGGTCAGTCGATCTACCACCACCAAAATTTCTTCATTCTTTCGAGATGTCCTCAAAAGACCCACCACGAAGTCCATTATGATGTCATTCCACTTCCACTCTAGAATAGGTAATGATTGCAACAGCCTACCTGGACACTAATGTTCTGCCTTCATTCCTGGCCACCAAAACTACCTATAAAGATCATGGTACATCTTAGTCAAGCCCAAATTAACTACCCACTTTGACGCATGGAACTCACACATCAAATACTCATGTACATCTATCGGCACCACGACGCGACCACAAACATAAAAAACTCCATCAGCACTAGAAGTCCAACTAGAAGGTGACTCCCCACCTTTAAGACTTTATTTTATAGCCAAAAACTATAGATCCACCATTGGACTCTCCTTAACTCGACTCAAAAAGTGCAGATTCAACTAGTATAGTTGCATGAGTCATCTGTCTATGCCCATATTGTACCTCCAAATGCATCTTCGAAAACAAGGCCATCATCCCCCACTTTGAACTGGATTCCCAAACTACCTGATTCTGAGTCTTTCGGCCTAGAGCATCAGTGACACTATTTCCTTTCCCTGGTGTGTAAATCAACTCAAAATCAAAGGAATTCAAGTACTCAACCCATCAACGTTGTCTAAGATTCAGATCCCACTGAGAGAATATTTATTTGAGACTTTTATGGTCTGTGAACACCACAAAATGTTCTCCCAACAAGTAGTACCTCCAACACTTCAAGGAATGAACCACAAAAGCCATCTCAAGGTCATGAGTAGTATAATTTATTTCATGTGGCCTTAACCGCCTTTACCCATAATCCACAACTTGGTCATCCTGAATCAACACTTCCCCAAGTCCAACACCAAACGCATCACAAAACAAGGTGTACTTATTACCTGGTTCGGGTAAGATCAAAATCGGTGTGGTAGTCAGCCGCTTTTTCAGCTCCTAAAAAGCATTCTTACAAGCCTCTGACCAATGAAACATAACCCCTCTCTTGGTTAGGCCTGTGAGCGACACTACCAAAAGACAAAAATCTCTAATAGACTTTCACTAATAACTGGAAAAATCCAAAAAAACTCAGAATATCAGAGACGGTCTTAGGATGGTCCCAAGACACCACAACCTACACCTTTTCTGGATCCACCGACACACTCGACTGAGGTATGATGTGTCCAAAAAAGTGAAACTCATCAATACAAAACTGAAATTTTGATAGCTTGGCATAAAGCCTATGATCTCTTAGTGTACTCAAGACGATGTCAAGATATTTGGCATGATCATCGTGAGTTCTGGAGTACACCAAGATGTCATCAATGAATACAACTACAAAGTGATAAAGATATGGGTGAAAGATTTGGTTAATCAAGGCCATGAACACAGTTCGTGCATTGGTTAGACCAAACGGAATTACTAGATATTCATACAAACCATACCTACTTTGGAAATCTATTCATGGTACATCAGAAGGTATTACCCTCAACTAATGGTATCCCAATCTCAAATCGATCTTAGAAAACATTGATCCACCTCTAAGATGATCAACAGGTCATCGATTCTAAGAAGAGGGCATCGTTTCTTAACCTTCATCCAGTTCAACTTCCTATAATCGACACATAGCCTCAATGATCTGTCAGTCTTCTTAGAAAATAGAACAAGATATCCCCAAGGTGATTTACTAGGAAATATAAACCCCTTACTCTCCAATTCCTCTAAATGAAGCTTCGGTTCTTGGAGTTCTATTGGTTCCATTTGATAAGGTGGAATGGAAACTGGCTCTGCTCCAGGCAACAATTTGATCGTATACTCAACATCTCTCTTAGGTGGTAACCCTAAGAAGTCCTCAGGAAACATATCCTGAAACTGGTCCACAACAAAAGGGAAGACTGACTTTCCTTTATCTGTGTCATCTAACATAAGGCATGCCACTTGGGTTGTGGGTTCTCCCAACTGCTGGGGTAGGATCCCTACGCAGCCCATTTGAGTATCCCACTCACCCAAAAGGAAAAAAGTGCTCCCATAGAGAGGTGTGAATGGTAGCCAACATTGGTAACAATCGATATGATCTTGATATAACACCAACTAATACATTCCCAAGATTAGGTCAAAACCTGACATCTCTAGGAAAAACAGATCCCCCAGAAAACTATACCCACCAATCTCCAGAGAATAGCCCTTACACTGCTTGATGTCCTCAACTCATACCCTGAGTGGAGTATCAAGAGACATTACCCCACATGTTGTCTCTACGATTAAGACCAACATAACTATGAACTGAGCAGAAATAAAGGAATGTGTAGAACCTATATCAAATAAAGCATTATAAATCATGGAATCTACAAGAATCATACCTCGGATAGTAGATAGTCCTCCCTCACCACCTTCAGTTTCAGCTTGAACTAAAAGGAGGTGACCTACCCCTTTTCCTTGGGCTCCAACCTGAGTACGTTTCACTGCACTTCTCTGTTGGTAAGGATGATCTCACCCCAGAGTTCCACATTCATCGCCACTGCCAATACAACCCGCGAAACTCAAACTGTTTTCCTGATATGGGGTAACTGACCCCCTACCTACACTCGACATCTTCTTCTTTCCTCCATCATTCCCCGAATTTCATGGGTTTCTGTAGAACCACTGCATGTGGCCTAACCTACCGCACGCTCGTCACTCGACCAGTGGGTGGGGACACTGGTCAGGGTTTTTCCCCGGCCTGCCACATTGATAATAGAATACTTGGTCACCACCTTGAAAAGTTTTCCCCCTCTTTTGACTGCTCTATGTACTTCCACCCTGCTGAAAGGTTCCAAAGTGGAACTTCCTACTATCAGAAGACACACCACTTACTCTCCTAGATGGCGCCACAAGTTCACTACCTGAATCTCCTTTTAGGTTCTCCAATCATATAAGGGTTTGATCCACCACCTTATCAATACTTTTCAGACAAAAGATATTCACCTGAGATCTGATCTCATGTCTCAGCTCGTCCTGGAAGTGTTTCGCCACAACTTATTTATCTCCCGTCAATGTCGGAACGAAGCGTCTCAAATTAGTGAAACAGCTACCATAGTACATCACCGACATTGTCCCCTAATTCAACCTCATAAAATCTGCATCCTTTTCTTGCCTCAAGTTTTCTAGGAAGAAGTGTTCAAGGAACTTCTCTTGAAAATCTTTCCACATCATTCCCTTGGCCTGCTCTATTTGAACCATAATGTCCCACCAACGTTTTTCTTGACCCCCAGCATATAGGCCACTAACTTGACTCGCTTCTCAAGAGGAGTCTCTAGATGGTCAAGAATAGTTTGGATGGAATTTATCCAGAACTATGATACTTTTGTTCCACCCTCTCTGATGAAGGTCGGAGGGTGCTATAGTTGAAACTCCATATTCACCTTAAACACACTCGATACAACCCGCCCTGGGTCTCGTTACATCATTTGCATAAAACGAGCAAAGTTCTCATGGAACTCCTCTTCCCTATTTCCTTGGATGACCATGTTCTTCTACTCCACTACTGGAGAATAATTATCGGCAACATCTTCATGTCTCCCAACTGGTTCACATTGTCGAGGTGGCATTTATCTATAATGTGAAACATGAGCTTTAGAAAAAAACCATAAAGATTTTATGAGAAGGAATAGATATCGATAGGCTCATCAATTTCCACAACAGAACCATTTTTCACACCATACCCAAATGAGGCCACTCACAACTATATCACTACCCTTCACCATCTCTCATAAGGTCATGGCTAACACAGGTATCTAATTAAAATGGTCATGAGCCTTATCTTTTACAACCATAAAAAACAGTTTATGTATTCCAATTTACTCTTACCATAGATTAATCCACTTTTATTCTTTATTAAGAACCATTTTCTAATTAATACTTACCATTTTTATCCATTCATACCATCCCATTAGGAATAATT
The DNA here is from genome assembly GCA_963277665.1 of Viscum album. Classification (NCBI taxonomy): domain Eukaryota; kingdom Viridiplantae; phylum Streptophyta; class Magnoliopsida; order Santalales; family Viscaceae; genus Viscum; species Viscum album. Next base: position 867,259,329 of record OY728158.1, read on the forward strand.
TCATTACTTTTATGAAAACATATGCATCCTCACTTTTATGTCCCACACACCCATCCCGTGTGTGTGCCTATCACGATGCATGTCGCTTACCTACATAGGTTCCTAGAATGATTCTTGAATACACAACCTCATACCCTTCTGACCACAATAGAAATATCACAAAATCATCAAACCACAAAATAAGTGCATCACCCAATGGGGAAATATCATCAAATATAACAACACACAATAAGAACAGCAATACCTTCCTAGGGTGACTTGTGTTTTCCCCCGTACATGGGTCAGATACTCCCAAGCATGAGCTCATTAACAAGGCATGAAACTTTCTTAACCTATTTTCTACCATACCAAAATAGTAATAAAGAGAAAAGAACTCCTTAGATACCACTTTGTAATGTCCCCGACACGGGAGCCACTAAACTATTTCCCCGAGTCGGGTAGTTACATAACCTCAAGTGTGCATCCCCATACGCTAGAGGTTTCTGACTAGAAGCGAGGATCTAATAGGTCACAAGGGTAGACTATACTATAAATATTAGATTAATCCAAAAAATATAAAAACATAAATAATGGAAACAAAATATAAAAATCAATAACATGTATAATTAACCAATTCCCAAAATTGGGTACAACCATATACTACAGTAAATATGTCATACCATGATACAGTGCCAAGTGAACAAAAATCCACAATAAAGAAAATAGTAGGATCCCAAAAAATGGTCTGGAATCCATTTCTAGAACCTCACCCAACATGTCCCATGTCCAACTCAACTCCCTAGCATAGGGCCCTTTCCCTTGTTCTGACCGGAAAGCATGGAATCTACTCGGGCACCCCACGACGGCTCGAGCAGGGTGTGAGTATAACTCAGTAGGCTACCACAAATGGTGTCTAAAAAATATCTAGCAAGGAAAATAGTGAATTAAAGTGATAAATTATGACAATTAAGGATAAAGAGTTCATTGGGGAATTCTAGACTATGTTCATTTAATTCATAATATCATTGAATCTGGGTTCACTAAATAGGCATTTCATGATTTAGTCTACCCTTTTCATGTTTTCATTATATTAGGAACATTCAATATTTCAAAGCATATGTAAATAAAATCAATCCCTATATCACTAGGTATTACATTATAACAAACCAATAATCCTCACCTAGAAGCCTCAGTCCAGGTGGAATGCAACCATTAGGGGAATATAACTTCGTCCCCTTCCCTAACCTGGGCATTTAGGGGAGGATATAGAACCACGGTCCAACTCAACCCATGGTCATAGAACCTCAAGTTGATACCCCACTCAACTATGCCATGCGCACATACTTATTTATCATTCACCACAATTAACCATATCACAACAACATAGCCAATATCATTCACAACATCACAACAATATCATTAAATGGGAAATTAACATTATTGTTTCAATCCATTAACACATTCATTTTTTATATTACATAACACCTTTAGCCCCATTCCCATTTCCCATGAATATCTCACTTAGCATTTTTCAAGTATAAAGCTAGACCCCTAGCATTTTCCATTAATCCATTTAATACCTTGTTAAAGCTTTCCAAACACCCACTAAGGTAATTACCCAACCTAGGTGAATCACTAAACCCCATTTCACACCCTTTAAGCATATTAAAATTTACATCATGGGATTTATGTTCTCGCACAACGACCTCACACTTACTTGGCTAAACTCTATGTCTGGGGAATATCGGCACAACCCACGGGTGGACCAAATTTGGTTGAGTCATCCTACTTGCATCCCATGGGGATCAAGAGGGGTTAAATTACCATATAGGCATCCCCTACATCACATCATGTCAAAGGCACCAAGAACTCATAAAAATAGGGCAAGAATAAAAACCCTACAAGCCCAAATCTACACAAAACCCAAAAGATATAACTTATAGGCCACCTCCCTTGAATCCATTGGCGAACACGCTCTCAACTGAGGCCTTAGATATCAATTCAACCAACCCTTGAAGATTTAATCTAAATCTCACTGAAAAGGTAGGGTTTGAGAGCTTCGAATGGAGATGGGGAAGAAATACAAACCCTAAACCAAAAAGAGAAACAAGAGTGAGATTACCCTTACCCGGATCTTCAATCTGCCACTTAAGTCACTCCAAACAGCCCTAAGATGAGAGAGATTGGTCCTTGGAAGCTCTTAGAGCTTTTGGGGTGTCACTGAGGCTGGAGGAGGGAGAAGGGAGCAAAATCCTGAGTGCCCCTTCTTTCCCCTGTAATGGGATTTTTGAAAATTTTTAGAAGTTCCCAGCCACACGGTTTACCCACACGGTATGCCAGACCGTGCGCAAACCGTGCAGAGGATACTACCTGCATGCCCTCTCTCTCACATGGTGTGTCAGACCATACGCAACCCGTGCAGATTTCCACTGCCAGTACGGCCTCCCCTAACATGATTTTCCAAACTGTGTGCAAACCGTGTAGACTACCCAGAGAGCCCCTTTTTACCCCTTTTTCATGTCCCGAACCCCTAGAACACCCCCAAACCTTCACAAGGACTTGGGAAACCACTTTATTGACCACAAAAAGGGTATTAGGACTGAAACATAACAAGAACATACCTTACGGAGAATCCGAGATCTTACATATATGTAAATAATTATAAAATCATAATAAATATATTTTTTATACTTATAAAGTTATAAATATATATAATTAAATAAATATATTTATATATATATATATAAAAATATTTATAAATAAATAAAAATAGTTATAACTATAATTCTAGATAAATAGATATATATTTAAATAATTATAAAATTATTATAAATATATTAACTATATATATTTATATACAAATATTTATAAATAAATAAACATAGTTATAATTATAATTCTAAATTGATATAGATATATTTAAATAATTATAAAATTATAAAAATTTTATTAATTATATATATTTATAAAATTATGAATATATTTTTTATAATTTTATAATTATTTAAATACATATACATATATGCAACTATAAATAAATATATATTTATTTTAATTTGTAATTAGAAATAAAGAAATATTTATTTATAGTTATAAATATAAATAAATAAATATTTATTTAAATAATTTTAAATTTATAAAAAAATATTTATAATATATACAAATATTAATAAATAAATAAAAATATTTATAATTATAATTCTAAATAAATATAGATATATTTAAATAATTAAAAAACTATAATAATTATATTAATTATATATATATATATATATAATTTTTAGTATAATAAATATTGTTCTTATAATTTTATAATTATTTAAATAAATATATATATATATTTATTATATTTTTTAAAATTATATATTTATATAAATATATATTTATTATATATTCTTAATATTTATAATTTTATTAATATATATAATTAATATATTAATTCTATAAAAATCATAAATATAAGAAATATAATTATTATAATTATATAATTATATATATATATATAGTTATTAAATAATTATAAAATTCTAATAAATACATACAAATATTTATAATTATAATTCTAAATAAATATAGATATATTTAAATAATTATAAAATAATAATAAATATATTAATTATATATAATTATAAATATAAGAAATATATTTATTTTTTATTTATAATTAAAAATAAATAAATATTTATTTATTATAAATATAATTTTATAAATATATATAAAAATATAAAAAATTTATTATCATTATATTTTAATTAGAATTTTTTTAGCGCTGATAAATGCATGTTTATCAGCAATTTCTATTTTAACGACAATAAAACATACCTTTATCAGCACTTTTTAAATAACGTTGATAAAAGGTTCACCCACTTTATATAAATAAACTCTAACATTTTCCTCATTCTCTCACACACATAATGTTCTCATGGAAACCAACCCCTGTTGACTCCTCTTCCTCCTCCTATAGTACCGACTCCTTCGCTGCCGTAAATCCATCCTCTGCCACCACGAATCCATCCTCCATCGTGAACCTCACCTCCGCCGTGAACCCCAACCCCACCGCACACCAAACCCCACCTCCACCTGGAATCCCTCCACCACCACGAACCCACCTCCTCCGCATACTCTACCTCCACCACCGAACCCCACCTCTACTGTGAAGCCCTCCTTCCTCCATTAACCCAACTCCGTCGCGAACCCCACCTCCACCGCGAAGCCCTTCACAACCTATACTACTGATGTCGCCGCCACCTACCCTGACTCCTCAGCTGTCGGAGTAACGACAACAATATTTTAAGGAACATGTTTATATTTTCTTCATTTATAGTCTATGCATGTTTCATTTATCTAGTATGGTGATCTTTGGTTTGGGATTCTTTTCATTGCATCTAAAAAGTTTTTTTGGATCATTATAAAACTATTAAATTTAACTTCATCTATATTTGGATCTATTTGGATTCATACAATATTCATATGAACTTATTTTAAATCTAGTGGATCAACTTGTTATACATTTTTTTACTGGGATTATTTTGGTGGATCCAATGAATTTGGTTGTTCAACTCATTTGCATTGGGTGGATTGACTCATCTATATATGTTGTGATGTCTTAATTTGTTGGTTGGTTCTCCTTACAGAATTACTTTTTCTACCTATGGTGAATTATAATAATCTTGTGGATAGGTTTTCAATTGATAGATTAGCTACATAAGAATAAAATGGATTGACTTATCAACATATATAATCTTAAATTTTTTCTACTTACAACCTGGAATAATGAAAGCCTTAAATAATATTCTGGTGAAATAGTCATCTTCTTCTGGTGAAATAATCTTCTATTTTCAAAAACTTATATAATTATATAAGTATGGAACCTTATATAATCATCTACCATGGACTTTGAATAATGAAATACTTTAATGATCATCTAGTTTATTAACCATCTTTTGGATTGGTTTTGCTGAGGTCATGGAATAATGAAAAACATTATTATAACTTTGGATGAATTCACAACCATCAAACAATTAGGATTATCAATAATTGGAGATTGTAATTTTTCCATGACTTGGTCACTGAATATGATACCATGATAATAAACCAGGATACCTCTGTTTTAAAAAATAATTTAGGTTTTAAAACTATTTCTTGGATGAACATGCATGATATAATTCAAGTGATTACTGAAGAACTATATAGATGGGGTATTACTCAATATTAAAACATTAATAATAAGTTTTACTGATTTTGAGATAAAGCATCAAATTATTAATGAAGTTCTTTTTAATGATGATTCTACATGAATAATTTCATACCAAGAAAATTGAATTGATATTAAACTATTAAATAGAGAAAAAAATTGGAATTTGAGATCAAGGATTGATTTTATTAATTAAGTATATGAAAACTCTTAATTTTTTTATCAAAAATAAATTTTTTAGATGGAGGAATAACCATATTTCATGGTTAAATAATGATAATGGTATATAGGTAGGTACAAATTAAGGAATTATAAATTTAATTACATATTTTATCAAATCATATTTTCATCTCAACAAAATTTTATATCTAAATATATAAATTATTATTTTATTACATATTTAACAAATTATATGAATGAATTATTAATTGTTTATTTTCAATGTTATAAATTGATCGTGTAATTTAGGTTGATTTATCCATCAAAGGTACCTAACCTATATTTTCTTCATGAAATTTTGTTTAAAACATTCTTGACTATTTAGGGACATGATGTTGTTAACCTCATGAATGAGTTTTAGAGAGGTAAGAAATCTCTTGGTACTTACAATGATATGCTCATAACTTTGATTCTAGAGGTTACTGATATGACTTTAGTTGAGTATTTTTGAATGACTAGTCTTAGTAATGTCATTTAAAAAGTCTTTTTGAAGATTTTAGAAAATAGACTATGGAAAATCATACCATCTATTAGTTGAGTACAATATTTCTTTTCTTATTTTGACTTGGGAAATGATGTGATTAAAAGGATCGAGAAAGAAACCTAGTTTCTTCTAGTGATGAGTGGCATATAGAATTTATTTGTGTGAAAGGAATGGAACATTGGAAATTTTTTATTATGTAATTGGTTCATGCTTATATATTTTATTAGGGGTATTTATAAAGGAAGGAACCAATAGTACAACATGTGAGAGACATATACTTGTTCTTGGGGTGTCTAACCAATTTATTTGGTGTGAGACAAAGATCATAGGGATAATGTAGTGTTTGTAGTAAATAGGAACACGAGTCTTTGATGGTTGCGAGTGTGGTCACTGACTATGGAACATATCTATTAGGACTCTAGTGTTGTGGTGAAGGATAATTGATATAAATGGAAAATGGAAGCATGGAAAATGGATAAGGGATATCCAATGGTGGTAATCACAATATAAAATAATTATGGAGAGTATTATTATTACACTAACCTTTAGAATAATGTGATAGAATCATACAACATATATTTATTTAGGATGAATCAAGGTTTTTATATGTATCTTTTATAAAGTGCCTCTCTTGGGATTTATGCCTTTGTGAAAATGCCTAAGTGGCTCTTTTAAAATTATAAAAGTGTTTTGAAATGTTTATTGAAAAATTATATGCGTTCAATATACACTTTTTTAGTTTTAAATAGCTTTAAAATTATATAAACACATAACATGGACTTAGGTTGCATACCAAGTGTTTCTCAACTCATCTAATTGGAGTTTATAAAGGGATGTGAATCTTTTGAAAGCATATTTAATGCTTGTTTCATTTTAACAAGGGTGTGTGATGTTTTAAATAAAAATTTGTAAAATATAGAGGGTTGTCACTCATTTTAAATTATTAATATTGTTGGTTCATGAAGTTTCCTTGAATGATTTAAAAAAATGAATTATGGTTTTGTGAAAGAGTGTTTGGAACTGATTGGTTTATTTTAAAAAGGGTGTGTTATTTTAAAGATAAATTTGTGTAAATGGTTGGTTTTTTTAATAGGATTTCAAGTATGATTTTATAAATAGTTTTTAAATGACATATGAAATGTAGTTTTTCCACAATATTTTAAGTTTATATTTTTATATAATTAGGAAAACCATTACAATATATCAACATTTTGGGTATTTATTTTGTTAAATATTAATATTACCGAATCAAATAGAATGGACATGAATAAATAATAGATGGATGTAAATAACCTGACAAACGAGTATGAATATAGAGTGAAAGAGTTCATCAATTTTGAAAATGATCAGTCATATGACCCATATCAAATAATTTATTTGCGTTTACACTATTGTTATTCAAGAAAAATTAGTCCAAAGGAGTTGGAATAACACTGGATTTATCACAGAATAGATCAAAGTTATAAATGATGGAAGAAACAGGGTTAAAAAGAAAATGTAGCTAGTGATTGGGACTATACTGCATTTTATGGATCATATGATATGATTATATGTGTGGGAAATGAAGAATACTCTATCAAGGATGTGATTGCATATGTGAATAAAGATGAAGATCATATAGGGAAAATGGAAACAAAGATGAAGATGAACTTCAGGATTATCCAATATTGTTTGAGAAGTTAAAGAGTTTTGTAGAGACACAATTGTATGCTGGTCTCACAAAATATATATCATTTTCAGTCGTACTAATTCTTTATAATTTTAAAGCAGGGAATAGATGGAGTGAAGCCAGTTTTATGGAACTAATTTCTCTCTTGAATAGAATTATCCTTGAAGATAATGAGCTCCTGATCCAAACATACATTGTAAAATGAATTCTCCGCTCGACATGTATGATCTATGAAATAATACATGCCTTCCCAAATGATTGTATACTGTTTCTTAAAGACTATAAATTGCTTATAGATTTCCCAAAGTGTGTCACTTCTCGATACAAGAAATATGAATCCTTACTTACAAAAGTTGTATGGTACTTTCTAATCATTCCAAGGTGTAGGGGCCTATATGGAAGTGAGGAGACTGAATTTCAATTGATGTAGCACACAGATACAAGAAATAATGATGGGAAACAATTTCACCCGACAGACGCTTCTCGATGGAAGAGAATTTATTATGAGTATACTGAATTTGTAAATGATCTGATAAACCCTCATCTTACATTATCTACATATAGAGTGAATTCTTTTGGTTTTCAAAGTACCACTCACAGTTTATGGCTGGTTATGTTGGTAAATTATAACATTTCATCATGGTTATGCATAAAATGAAAATACATCATTTTATCTATGCTTATATCAGGACCAAAATTTCCAGGTGATGATATTGATGTTTATTTGGATCCTTTGATCGGGGATTTGAAATTATTATGGGATTCAGGTGTTACTTTGTATGGTGCTTGTAAAAATTAAGATTCCACATTGAGAGCCATGTTTTACTAGATGATAAATGACCTTCCTACTTGTGGAAATATATCAGGATATAACATTAAAGGAACTCAATGGTTTCCCATATGCGAACAAGTTACACAATCAATTATGTTGAAACACTCATCGAAAACTGTGTTTCTAGGACATCATAGATTTATACCCTGACGGTATAAGTACCGATCTTGGATGACATCATTAGATGGAAGTTCATAATATTGTACAACACAATCTCCACTAATTGGTGATCAACTCTTTGATAAGGTAAAATATGTGTACATTTATTTTGATAAACCATTTTCGAAAAACCTTATGAAAACCAATTGGAAAATGAGATCATTTTTTAGTTACCATACTGGAATTATCTATACGTTAGACATTTTATTGATGTTATTCATGTTGAAAAAAATGTATGTGACAATGTCATTGGAACGTTGCTAAATGAACTTGGCAAGAAAAAGGATTGAATTAAAGCTAGGTTGGACATGGTTGACATGGGAATACGAGAAGATTTGGCACCAGTGAAGGTTGAAAAAGGAACATTTCTTCCTCCATCTGATTACACTGGTTCCAGGCAGGAGAGTTATCAGTTTTACAACTTATTGAATGACATAAAGGTTTCATAAGGGTATTCATATAATATCAAGAACATCGTGTCAATGAATGATTTAAAATTAAATGGTCTGAAATCACATGACTTCTATGTTTTGATGGAAGATATAATTCTTATAGCTTTATGTTTCATTTTTACAATAATGTCCATCATACAATAACTAAGATATGTTTATTATTCAAAGCTATATGCAAAAAAATTATAGACCCAGCAAAATATCCGACTATGTAAAGAGAAATTTCTATCATATTATGTAAATTAGAAATGTTCTTCCTACTAACATTATTTGATATGATTTTTCATTTTATGGTTCACTTGGTGAGAGAGATTTAACTATGTGGTCCTATACACTATAGATGGATGTATGCCATAGAATGATATATGAATATTTTTAAAGGGTATTTCAAAAATCAAAGTTGACCAAAGGGTTGTATTGAATAGTGATATATTGTTAAGAAAGTCATTGAAATCTATACCAAATACCTATCCAGTGTGGAAAACATTGTTTTACCAAAATCTCGTCACACTGGTCGGCTTGAAAGAGAAGGAATTTCTAGAAGATATGTTTTCACAATCAATATTACGAATCAAGAGCAGGCACAACTTTATTTTTTTTATAACAGTTTGGAGGTTTCCCCATATATTGAAACCCAAAAATAAATTCTTATGTCTTTGAATACATAAAGGGAAGAAATATGGATATCAAATACACATAATAACAGTTTATAGGATGGTTTTGGGACCATATTTTTAAGGAGTCATATGAAAATCCAGATTCAATTTTAAAATGACTTTGATGGATAGCTAGATGAACAAGTGTGTATGTATTATCTTACAATGGTTATGTAAGTAATGGTTATACATTCTATAAAAATGAGGATGGTGAAGAAAGTACCATGAAAAATATTGGAGTTACACTTGTGGTTGAACCGATTCATGTTTCTACCACTAAGGAAGGAAATACAATTGACATGAATATGTCATACTTTGGTATCATCAAAAAAAATATGGGAGTTAGATTATACAACATTCTAGGTTCTGATTTTTCAATGAAAGTGGGTTGAGAACATGAGTGATGTTAAAATAGATGAATTAGGATTCATTGAAGTTGATTTCAGTATGGAAGGGTACAAAGATGAACTATTTATAAGGGAATCACAGACAATACAAGTATTTTATATTCCAGATCTCACAAACCGAAAGTGGTCAATTGTTCTGTTATTGAACAAAACCACTGAATTGTCATATGAAAATTCAACTAAGGATGAACCTTTCATTGGGACATCGTAATAATTTTCCAGCGGTCCCAATGTAGATGATGTGTTGTATGTCAAAGGAGACCACAATGAAGGTATTTAGATAGTTGATAGAGTGGTAAAATCCATTCAGTCTTTAAAAAATAAAAAGAGATTTCGATAATCAGGTTATAGTTTTTGTAATATACATCATATTACCTCATGTTATTATCTATTTTTTGTTGAATTTATGTACTCTAAATTAAATGTTAATCCACTTCTGAAGATAATGACTTCCGTACATGTTGGTGCTCCCAATATTGAGGAACAACAAGTATCTCAACCTGATGTTGCTCACAGTGTAGAGGAATGACTTCTACATGTGTTGGTGCTCTCATTCCTAAGGAACAACAGGTTTCTCAATCTACTGATAGTCCCAGTGAAAAGGTACAATACCATCTGCACACATCGATGCTACATCTCCAAAGGAACATATTGATTATATTGATTCCAGGGAAATAGTAGGCGAAGAAGGATCGGTGATGCAAAAAAAAACAGGAGCACCATAGTTTGATGATGTTAACAAAAATCATTAAAGTGAAAGTAAAAGGCATCAAATATGAGGTTGGATGGGATGAACAAGTCCAACATGTTAACCTTAACATGAACATGTTCTATTGTTACATTGGAATCGTCACTTGACAATGCATGCTGATTGATGTAGATTTGTGGAACCATGTTGTACCTTGGCTTAAGACACTAATGTGGGAAGAGGGTACGATAACATTATGATATCATTTCTTTATTTTATTAAAAAATAAAATAATTAAACATTGATTTACTCTTCATCATAAATTGTAGAGGGCATTTATAGTAGATGAATCCCACAAGAAATATGTATTAATGCTTGCTGGAAGGATTCATAGAGGATTTTTCACAATTATAACAAGATATCATCTTAAAGATGATGAAGGAAATTAATCCCACACCCACTACTTATATATGCACACCTGATAATCTAAGAATCCTGGGATGCATGTATTGGCCGTCGTGCATATGTGTATTTTCAGGTATATTATGGCTAGTAATATGTTGTTTGATGATACGTGTATTCATCACTTTGATTGAATTTTTTTATTTATGAAATTGAAATCAAGTTATAGAAATAATTAATGAGAAGAAAAACCAGTGTACCCCTACTGTAAAGCAATTATGGGGTATGCTTCACTTGAAAGAAAAATTGGTACATATTTTAAATCTATCATAATACTTTTATGTGACATGAAACAACACCATAATTATATTCCTTTATTTATATACATATTAATGACTCCAAATCCAAACCACTTTCATCCTACACTAAGTCCTATTGAAGAATACAAGTGTAAATAAATATGGGATACTAATAGAGAAACAAACACAAAAGGTATGGGAATCATGTGTACGTATGACATAATAAAAAAAATTCCTTTAAATCGTTATTATATACCAACGATCAATTATTTTACTATATTTTATATTGGATATAGTACCAAGAATCATAAACACCTATACCAGATGAACGCATACTATTGGTGGCCTTGAAGTGTCTAGAAAAGTATGGCCATGTAAGAGGTGGAGATTTTGGGGTGACAACCCAAACATATTTTGAGAAAAAAACAAGAGGAGGATCAAAGTGATGAAATGAAATGGATGAGAGAAAGACTAGATACCGTTAAATAATAATTGAAATGGAAGAAAGAGATGATGAAAACTTTTATCTATGGAAGTAATGATAAGAATAAACTCAATAAAAACTACCGCATAGAGATCATGTCCCATCCCCACCATCTATAAGGTGATACATTCCCCTCAAATAGATCTCTCATCCAATGTAATCAATATTCTAATAAATGTTTCTGTTAAATTTGAATTAGATATACACTAACACCTTTCCTATACTAATCTTCTATTAGGTGATAATGACTATGATTTATGTCTATAAACACCCAATCATCACCTAGTATCAAGGTTTATGGTGTTCAATATCCAATATGACATGCTACATAGTAGACCACTCCCAGCAGGTCATGTGCGAGTGTTGATTAGTGTAGACCATGAGCTGAGCAACGAGATACCTATTCCAATTTATGATAAAGATATTCATACGGTCAAAAAAAATTTGTAACATTCATCACATGACCATAACATCTTGTAAAAAACATGTTGATAAGGAGGTATTCATTTACAATTTACTTTTCGAGCTAAAAATTTAACAATTAATGAAAAAAGGTCTGAACCGATGAATGTTATTTTTGATAGACAAAGGGAGGGGGATGAAATGAAATATTGTATGAAAACCATCAAAAGGATCGACCAAATTATCGAAAATATATACCAAAATCACCATTACCCCACATGTTCTATATCCTCATTTACTATCATTGAAGGTTCATGTGGATACAAAGTTTAAAAATTATGGTAATGACATATTTGATTTTGAATAAAATATATACACAGAGAAAGTTCAAGGATCTATTGGTGTTGAGAGTGTAAGTGATGTCCTAGACTATGATTGGCTAGGTGGATCAGTTGTAAATGTATAAATGAGGTATGTTTTCATGACTTTATTTTCCAACAGCTGATATACTATATTAATTTTGACTAAATACATTTCATATTTTTGGTAGGTGTATATATGAAAAACAATTTAATGTATTTTCACATGAAAAAATTTGGACTCATTAGTCCTCCCATATCCTCTACAGAACAAAAAAAAATAGATACCAAAAAATCGATGAAATAGTGGAGGATCTGATCAAATAGTTTGAAAGAAAAATTTCAGATTAAATACTCTATTTAATACCAATGATGTAGGTTTAAAACTATATAATTTAATCATATCAAATATATTTTCCTTTATTCAATTACATATTCCTTTTTGTGTTTTTAAGCATCATTGAATGCTCATTGCGGTAAATTTGGACACTCTAAGGATTTATTTCCTATATTCAATGCATGGATATCCAAAAAATTATACACACATGATGGAATTTTTCAATTTTTAATACACTACATCCAATGTTTTATAACTAAACATCATGTTATATAAATTAAATTATCTTTTAATGAGTATTCTATTATGATATGGAGGTGCATCATTATCATAAAAAATAAGGAAAGTGTCCTAGGGATAAGGGAGAGAAAGAAGACAGGTACTACGACTGGAAAAGTATCAAAGTATATATAATTATAATTAACTATACCAACACATATAAAAAAATGACTTATTCTACTCAATGTTTCTACAGTGTCCGAAACAAACCAATGGAAAAGGCTATGGTTATTATGTTTGTAAATTTATGAGATCGATCATATTCCATGAACACAATGGCATCTTCAAATAGGTATTTTCAAAGATAATTACTATTTAATTTAAAATATTTATTAATCCTTTGTGTATTTATATTTTTTTAGTGCTACTATGACTTTCGAAAAGACTCATCTTCACAATATGATATAGATGTTCTCAGAAATGAATGATCATCATACCTGATGGAATAATTCACACAAATAGCATGAAGATGTGATTTCTATAGAAGTAGTGGATTATTTCACATTTATGTTTAATTTACTTATTTTTTGTATTACTCACATAATAATTTTTTCTTATAGATGTAGACTATTTTGTTTGAGTCGGGGTGGTTTGTTCAAAATTGATCATGCTCATTAGAGATTGGACTTTGAGGCTACAACTCAAAATTCAAGGATAATGTAATTTTTTTTAATATAATATGTTTTCCATCATAATATTATATGTTCTCTATTACATTAACATAATATAAATTGAATGTTTGACTACCCATGCAGAAAATTTCTTCCAAATACTTATTCTCCCTCAAAACCTTGTCACCCCAGTATTTCCAGCATTTATCACTTTTTTTAAAAGGTAGTGGAGGTAACTTAATGGGAATTGATAAATGTAAACAATGTAGTGTTTCCATTTCAAAAAATAAAGAAAATAGAAAGCATGGCAACATATTTATGCTCATGTTATCCTTATATGATCATTTATATCTCCCTTGTTTACACTTATTGAGCATTTATGATCACCCTTTATTATGTTTCATATACTTAGGTTATTAAGAATTGTTTTATAAATGATTTTTCTAAGAAGGTTTCTAGTAAGGGATAACTTAATGAGATGATATTATGAACTAGTTATTTAGGTTTTCATGTTCCCAAAATCACTAGACCTGAACTATTTTTCCATGAATCCTTATGTAAGGAATATTAATCTACTAAGATTTCATATCTATGTATGAAATGTCTAGGTCAATATAGTTGGTATCATAGAAACTAAACTACTCAAAATCAATCAAAAATAAAAAGTAACTCGTATCACTCAAAGTGTGTCTTTTTATTTAAAATTTACAGTACTTTTAGTTAAAAGAACAAGTGACATACTATAAACCAAGAAAACAAATTCATATTGTCTTGATACTTTATGAAAACAGTCCATGAGTCATTTTTGACATGTAGGAATCAACCACACCTCAATATAATGCATTGTGTGACCCGTATGACTAAAAGTGTTTGTTATTAGTTTAAAATTAACATTTTAGTTCAAAATGTGTCACTCACTGAAAACCAAGAACACATGCTCTGATTGTCTTGATAATTTAGGACAGTGATTCATAAGTCATTCTTGATGTTTGTGAAGCATTATCACATTAAATAAATGCACAATTCTTCTGATATGACACACAATTCTTGTTTCCAGTTTGAAATCACATTTTAGTAAAAAAAACTAACACACTAAAAATTGAGCAAATTCATTCAGATTGTTTTGATATTTTAGTAAAAAAAATTATATGTCATTTTTGATGTGTAGGAATCATCTGCTCCTCAATATTATGAATGGTGTGACTAGTATCACTAAAAGTGTATCTTTTTATATAAAATTGACATCAATTTAAGTAAAAAAGAGTATGTGACATACTGAAAACTTATAAAATGTATTTTTATTATTTGTAAACATTATATAAGTGATCCATGAGTTATTTGAGATGTGTTGGAGTTGACCGCACCTCAATACAAAGCATGATGTTACAGGTATAACTCCAAGTGTGTCTTTTTATTTAAAATTGACATTAATTTAAGTAAAAACAACAAGTGGCATAATGAAAACCAAGAAAAAACATTTGTATTGTTTTTATATTTTATGAAAACTATCCATGATTCATTTGTGATGTGTAGGAGTTAATTTCACCACAATACAATGCACGATGTGACCGAGATGACTCCAAGTGTGTCTTTTATTTAAAATTGACATTAATTTAAGTAAAAACAAAGCGTGACATACTAAAAACTAATAAAATTCATTAATATTGTTCTAATACTTCATAATTATGATTCATGAGTCATTTGTGATTTGTAGGAATCAACCACATCTCATTCTTCACAAGATGTGACTAGTATGACTAAAAGTGTATGTTATTAGTTTAAAATTGACATTTTAGTTCAAAAAGTTTCACTCAATGAAAACTAATAAAACATGATCTGATTGTATTGATAATTTAGGATAGCTATTGATAATTCATTTTTTACATGTTTAAAGAGTCTCAAATATAATAGACTCATGATGCGACCGGTATGACTCACAGTGTGTGTTTCCTATTTGAAATGAAAGTTAAAAAACAACTGACATACTAAAAATAGAAAAAATACATTTGTATTGTTTTTATATTTTAATAAAATGATCTATAAGTCATTTTTTACTTGTAGGAATCAACCTAACCTTAATACGATTCATGGTGTGACCGATATCACTCAAAATGTGTCTTTTTATTTAAAATTGACATCAATTTAAATAAAAATGAACAAGTTACATATTGAAAACCATGAAAATGAATTCATATTATTTTTATATTTTAGTAAAATGATCCATGAGTATTTTGAGACGTTTAGGAGTCATCCTCACCTTAATAAGATACATGGTGTGACTGTTATGACTCCAAGTGTGTCTTTTTATTTAAAATTGACATTATTTAAAGTAAAACAACAAGTGACATACTAAAAAATGGGAAAACACATTCAGATTGTTTTGATTTTTTAGGAAATGATCTATTAGTCATTTGTGACATGTAGGAATTAGTCACACCTCAATATGACACATGGCGTGCCTGGTATAACTCAAACTGCCTCTTTTTATTTAATATTGACATTAATTTAAGTAAGAACAACTAGTGACATACTGAAAACGGAGAGAACACGTTCGGATTGTTTTAAAACTTTATGGAAATAATCCATGTTTCATTTTTTACATGTAGGAATCAACCACACCTCAATATGGTGTACAATGTGACTAGTATGACTAAAAGTGTTCGTTATCATTTTAAAATTGACATTTTATTTCCAAATGTGTCACTCACTAAAAACCAAGAAAACCCACTCCGATTGTCTTGATAATTTTGTACATCTATTTATACGTCATTTATGACTTGTATGAACCAATCTCACATCAAACCGAAGCACGATGTGACCGTTATGACTCATAATGCGTGTTTCTATTTTTAAATGACATTTCGGTAAAGAAACATAACTGAAATACTGAAAACTAAGAGAATTCATTCAGATTGATTTGATATTTTTGAAAAATGATCTATATGTCATTTATGACTTGTAAGAATAAAATACAACTTAATATAATTCATCTTTTGACTGGTATCACTCAAAGTGTGTCCTTTTATTTAAAATTGACATCAATTTAAGTAAAAAGAACAAGCGACATACTGAAAACTGAGCAAACGCATTCGTATTGTTTTTATATTTTAAGAAAACGGTCCATGAGTCATTTTTGACATTAAAGAGTCAACCTAACCGCAATATGATGAATGGTGTGACCAGTATGATTCCATGTTTGTCTTTTTATTTAAAATTTACATTAATTTAAGAAAAACAACAAGTGACATAATGAAATACAAGAAAATGAATTTGGATTGTTTTGATATTTTAGGAAAATGATTTATTAGTCATTTTTGTTGTGTAAGATTCATCCTCACCTCAATATGATGCATGGTGTGGTGGGTTTAACTCAAATTGTCTCTTTTTATTTAAAATTGATATTAATTTATGTAAAAACAACAATTCGCATACTAAAAACCAATAAAATGAATTCGTATTATTTTGATACTTTAGGAAAATGATCCATTAGTTATTTGTGATGTGTAGAAATAAAATAAACCTCAATCTGATGCACGATCTGACTGGTATGACTAAAAGTTTCTATTATCAATTTCAAATTGGTATTTTACTTCAAAACATGCCCCTTACTAAAAACCAAGAAAACATGATCTGATTATCTTGATAATTTATGATAGATCACAATTCGTTTTTGACATGTATAAATCAGTGTCACATCAAACCAACACATGATGCAATCAGTATGACTCATAATGCATGTTTCCAGTATTAAATGACATTTTAGTAAAAAAAACACAACCGACATAATAAAAATCAAGAAAACTCATTCATATTGTTTTTATAATTTCAGACACTGATCCATCAGTAATTTTTTATAGGTAAAAATCATCCTAACATCAATATGATGCACAGTGTGACCGATATAACTCCAAATGTGTCATTATTTACAATTTTCATTAATTTTAGTAAAAGAATAAGTGACATACAAAAAACTGATCAAACGCATTCAGATTGTTTTGATATTTTAGGACAACAATCCATACCTCATTTTTGAGGTGTAGGAATTAACACCACCTCAATAGGACACACGGTGTTATAGGTATTACTATAAATGTTTATTTTTTATTAAAAATTGAAATTTTATTAATGTATTCTTTCATTTTAATTTTTAATTTAAGTTTTTATAGTATTACTAACGTAATATTTTTTTCATACATAGGAGGAATATTTTTCTATGGTTGAGATGATTTATTTGGAAACTAATACCATGGGAAAACATTTTTGAGAGGGGATCATGAGCATCAAAAGAAGAAAATTTTTTGTTTTTAAATGTTTGTTGGATAATTGTATATGTAATTATAAAAAACATTATTTGAAATATATATATAAGTTTTTTTATACACCAAGGGTGGAAATTTTCGTATATCTGGTGTCACATTGAATGCATATAGAATTTTTTGAAATTAAAGGTTTTTGTATAATGTTGTTGGGTGTTCTATTATATTAACAAAACATTGCATCCAACTAGACCTTTATCAATGCTATTTAAAGGAAAGATAAAGGGGACCTAGTATACAAAAAGCAGTGTTCAGAGATGGTTTATTAAACCACCAAAAAAAATGTAAATAATTTATCATTGGTTTGTTAAATACCACCGCTAAATCTTTCATTTTTTTCAAAAACCCGACACTCCACCTCCCCTGAACCCACCACTCCCCCGACCCCCATGACCCCCTAACCCCCGACCCCCACGTCCCCCTAAACCCCTATATCTCCACCCTCTTCGTACCTCACCGCCGGTCCTGAGCATCACTGACCCTCGTCGCGCCTCGCCACCCCTTGTCGCACCTCGCTGCCAGTCACAAGGCTTGTCGCCCCTTGCCGCTTCTCACCGCTAATCCAGAGCCTCTCCACCCTTATGTTGTTGATTATATACTCTTGTATCATCGAAAAACATATACCCATTAATCAAGGTAACTTATTTTTTATCTATTATTTTGATAATATGTTTTGTGTTATACCAATTGATTTTTTATCATGATATTTTTAATTTTTATGGAATATTGTATTAACCTTACCTAAATAATTTATTAATTTTCTCATTCTAGAATTATTTTACTGTTATTAAGCATGAGAAATTATTTTATCTATTTATTGCTATATAATATGAAATATTTCCATGTAG
Source organism: Viscum album (assembly GCA_963277665.1). Classification (NCBI taxonomy): domain Eukaryota; kingdom Viridiplantae; phylum Streptophyta; class Magnoliopsida; order Santalales; family Viscaceae; genus Viscum; species Viscum album. Next base: position 867,278,405 of record OY728158.1, read on the forward strand.
GTTTTTAATTTAGTGATAATCTACTAATGACATGGATACATGCTTGAAATAATTGAAAACATTTCAAGTTATTATGTTGTATTAAACTAGAAGTAAGATACTCATGTTTATGATTACATTATTGGGTTTATTAAATAAATTTCTACATGGTTATGTTATATAAATAGGGGATTTGATTTTTTATGCTATGTTGTTACTTGGATAAAGTATAAAGAATTTTTTTATTTTGGTTTTTGGTTAGGAATGGAAGTTAAGATGTTTCATTTATGGTATTACATCATTAATAAATTATGTAAGCATGAATTTGGTTTTTAATAAAAATGATAACAATATTAATATTAGTTTCATTTACTTTGAAAAAGTGTGGAGTATAAAAATGGGTTTTGAACAAAAATTCAATTTTATAAACACTAGTTGTACTTATTTTGGAAATTTATTGTGTATGCTTTTCTTGAACCCAAACATTAAATTGAATAAACAATTTTTTCACTCTATTTGTAAAACTGTTAAGGTATGGGTTAGTTCATTAACCACATGTTAATTATATAATATATTCTATGTTGAAAACATATCCTTTTGGAGTTTTTATTTTTTTTATAATTCAATCACATTTATCAATTTTTACCCATACTTGATTCATTTGGTATGTCTTAAGATGTAAACATATTTTGTACAAATGGAACACTTATATTATATTTAAAGGGTTAAATGTGTAAAAACCTTTTTCCCTTGGATAATACCTATTTTTCTAAATAGAATTTTCTCAAAATTATTTTTTAAAACATTGAAAACATTTTGGATGAAGAACATATATTTTTTCTTTTAGAATATATTTCTTGTAAGTTAATCCAAAACATGTTCATTGATTGGAATGCTACTTATATATATTAGTTATTTATTATTCCATTTCTTATACTTTGTTTGGGTCACTAAGAGTATGCATCAATTATATCATATTCCATCTCTTATGGTTTATTTGGATAGATACTGGTATGCTTTGAGGAATTTCAAATTAAAATAGATATTTAGATTATCTTATTGTATCTATTCTTTAGATATGTGATATTGGATTATTTATTGCTGATATTATAAATGCTTTCCTTGATAAAAACATTTTTGTAAAATATTGGATTTTTCATGTAGTGTGGAACAATGTTCTTATTTAATAAATGTTTTCCATGACCAAAACATATGTATTTAGTTTTTCAATTGTTTTTTTTTCCTAATATTTATTCAAAATATTCATTTTTGTCATAAATTTTTTTATTATAATCTATAATTTTTATTTTTAAATTTTTTAAATCATAATAGAGATAATTTGGATGTATGATACTAATTGGGTTTCAACCGAGTTTCAAATTAAGTCTTTTTTATGTATGTATTTAGTAATGCTTCAAATGGATGACTTATACACATCCCTAATTATAGTTTCATTGGAATACCTTTATTAATTATTCATAAATTGAGTTAGTGGAAAGGATCCATATTTCCTTTCTTATAATCGACATGTGAATGGAAATTGGTCAACTAGTCTATACCAAGGTTCATGTCGAAATATGTCATCTCTAGAATTATAAATCTCCAAACATGCTCAAAGAAAAAAACCACCATCTGATAGTTTGGAAATATATGAATATGATCCACATTATTTCCTAAGGGTGTATTGATAGACATAAGCTTAGTTAATAATTTAACCGGTAAACCTAACCAACCAACCACTTGAGAAGATGTGAATGAATGAGATTCTATTGTGTTAGAAAAAGAAAAAAATAGAGTTGAATAGATTAGGGACTTACCTCAAATTATGGAAGGTACCTATCAAACATCTTCTAAATCCTGATCAGCCATATATTCCCTAGCAACCACCACTCCATACCACCCTATAGGCTCATGATTCACCTTTTTCAATGAACCTGGTAGGGTTTGCACCTACAGTTGAGGTCTTATTCCTGGATTATAAGAGAAAAGCCTAAAATCCTTATCACATAATCACTTAATATTCCTTGTCTTACCACATTAGTGAAAATTCTATAGATAAAAGGTACAGTCCTTGATAATGTGTCCCTCTTCCCACGGTTATATAATTCAACAGAGTTGTTCCCCACAAAAGGATTTGGAAAAGATCAACTCTACTCTGACTGTCAATCACCCCCTAAAATATTACTTATGTATTACACTTCTTAATCCTAGAATGAGCAATTAGTACTGTACTGGAGAAGGAAATTTTTAGTCCACTGATAGCAGAAACAAGGAAAAAAATGTTATATTCCTCAATTCCCTTCTCAATAATTAGTTCCTTAAAAAATACAACATATTTCATCAGATTTAAATTCATACCCTTCCAAATCAGCTCAAGGTGAAGGCCAATATCGAACTTTCAAGCTATTTGTACCTCGTTTCCCATCAAAAGTGGTGTAAATTAGGTCAACATCATGAAGCGTTCAGAATATAAAGACACTATCGTATCCCCTGTTAGAGCTCCATGAACTCCTGATAATGTTCCAAATTTTGTGCATTAGGGAATAAGTTCTTGAAGAAGAGTTCAATGAAGGTCTACCATGTCAACCCTTAACATATAAGAGATTTTAGCATGACATCCAACAATCATCTAGTTTTACCTTAAAGCATGAAGGTATCAATATTAATATTTAGGTATTATGGGGTCTCTACTAGTCCGAATATCCTCTCAATGAACCATATATAGTCCTACATTCCCTTAGGGACTCCAGTTCACTATAAATATGCGGGTGTTGGAGCTAGAAATCATGTGTGGATTCAAACATTGTCGGCCCGCCTTTGAGGGATCCACTTCCCTAAATAGTTACCAGCCTAAAGATTCCTAGTTGGAACAGTTCTATTTCTTGAACTACTAGAGTGAGAAATGGAACATTATTAGTCACATCCTTCTACATAATAGGTGGAGCTACTAGCTGCATGATACGTCTATGGGGAGGCATTTTCTGAAATATTATAACAAACCATAGAGAAGGCTAATAATTTGAACAAGAAAACCGATAACTAAAAATAGGCACACATAATGGTTCAAAATAAGGTTCAACCAAATTGTATACCAATAAGAACAAGTCATAACCCCTAAACCCTACTCAAAACCAAATTCAAGCCTCCATTACCTACACAGTAGTCAAAACCACACATATGTACACTCAAGAATAGAAAATAACAATATCAAATTAGGAATTAAATAAAAATATAAACCAATGAACATATCATAATTTCATTAGGTATTTAATTATTTGAGATCTATCTAATGCAAGTAAAATTTATATATTTCATGTGAACCTACATGAAAAGTATTATGCACAAACACACACCAATTCATATAAATTAACATATCAACATCATATTCATCACCCATAGGAAATTTAATCACTATTAACCTCAAAAAAGAAAAAATAATTCCCCATTTTATGGTAACTCAGAGGAGAACTATATAGTGCTAGAAAAACACTATCATAGTCCCATTGCTCGAGTCTCAACCATCCTATCTCTTGTCTACCCTACCCCAAATGAAGAGAGATAGGAGAAACAAGTTAGGGAACATAATCTTATGATACAATTTTTTAGTACCTCAACCCAAACAATCAGGTCTGAGTTAGGGGTGTCACATGACCAAATTCATTCCTACCTATACAAAAAAGGTTTCCAACTAGCAGTGAGGGCCTATAAAATGGTATGGGGAGACTATTCCCTCAGTACTAGATAATAATCAAAGTATATAAATAAATTGATAACAATAATAAATTAATAAAAAATAAAACAATAACCATTAGAGTATAAACATATAAAAATATATCCCACGTAGTAGTGGTATGGAATGCCAGATAGAAAACTGAAAACTAACAAAAAGGATCTAGAGTACGGTAAGCCAAAAAAATAAAAGCATCATCTGTAGGCATTTGATCCAAACTTCATCTAGAAATATCTATATCCTTCTACCTACCTACTCAACCATACACCATAGAGACCTTTCCCTTGAACAGATCCCTGAGAATAAATTCTAAAAGTGCACTAAAATTACTCAGTAGGTTATGTAGAGACCTGAAGCTTGACGTACATTGACATTACATTACATTTGCGGAATAATTAGTACATAACAAAAACACACACACAAGGACCGTAATAGTTTAGTGTCTTTGGAAACTCGGAATATAATCCTGTAATCCTGGTGAAAGATCTTCAACATCCCCCATAAAGATCTTCCTTTTTTTACCTAAAACCTTTATTTATATCCTAGGGAAAAGAAAACATAAAAGGGTGACCTCAAATGCTCAGTAAGGGTAAACAAAAGAAATATCAATCACATCATATTCATAAGAACATAACATTTTGGAAATCTTAACCTGCAAAAGAGAGCATAATTTCATAACATGGGATAAATCATAGTAATGAAATTTATTCCCAATAATCACAACTTAAAACATGAAACTTTGTGGCATACACACATAATCATAGAGAATCATTTCTTGTTAGTCAAGACTCATTGCCAAGACTATCTTAGTGGACAAAGTCCCTTTCTGAACCGAGTCACCCTCGTTTCAGTCTTGTTTCACTGAACCGGTATAACCTACCGTTCCAGCCATGTCTATCTCATGAGATATAAAATCTGTACCCAATGCATTGGAGGGAGATATAGGTCCCACCCATCTCATAATGATACCATTCTTATGTGTGCCACAAAATCATAAATCATACATCATTGCATAACCCATGTAATACAAATGGGAATCTTAAACATCATGACATCATAAAACAAATCATATAAGATAAAGGAATTCAGAAAAATAATTCCATCACAACATAATCAAATCAATGTAATAATAGGGATAAAAATAGAACCCTTTATTATCATAGATGGAAAATAATTTTGATAAAACACTTGAACTCCATTCTTGAGGAAAATATCCTTTCTTCTTCAAAAACATTTTTCCTTTCTTAACATGTCATACAACTTTAAACTAAAAGAAGTTGATTAAAAATAAACTTGAAAACTTGTAAAGGAAGATTCTTGGAAATAATGTTTTAAAAATCCATTTATGCCATATAAGTTAAAAAAACATTCTTCTCGTACTTTTTTTGGAAAAGTCAAAAAGTACCTCGTACGAAAAATGACAAAAGATTCCTTTCATATCATTTACTAAAAAATCACCGAAGGGTAAAATAGGATTTAAACAATTTTAGTTGGATGGAAATAATTTTACATATTGAGGGAACATGGATGTGGATGATAAAATACACCTCAATAAATACTAAAGTATAAACAATCTCGGATAAAAATGAGATTGTGATATTTCCCTTACCTTAGGTCCGATTTGCTTCATAAGTGTCTGAACCTCCTGTATAATGATTTAAATAATGTTATTTACTTATTACAGAATCATATTCATTGTTATTATATCATATATGGTTCACTTATGACTTTATATTACCCGTTCCTTTGTAAATTCCATGTTAAAGAGCGTTTTGGGTAAAATTGTTTCATTTATCGTAGGTGTTTGGACTTGTTGTTCATGACATTATTATTACTTATATCATTATTTACTTACTTCCATAATATAAAATATGATTTATATATCATATATATTCAGTATATATATATATATAATAGATAGATAAATGAAATGAAACACAGCGTTCATGGAGACGGTAGTCCGTACGTACGCATGAACGTTGTTCTCGTTTCCTTATTGAGTTGAACGGAATTAAGTAGATGACATTCATATATATACACATAAATCCAGTATCATTATTATGTCATATATTTCATGATTAATTATTATATATACTTTATAATCATTCATTATTGGTTAAAGTGGAGAATGAATCTCATCGCGTCGTGGAGACGGTATTCCGTACGTACGCACGAGCGATGATATCGTCCTCATGATCGTGAACTTGTGTTTAAGTGTATGTATACTATTCAAGTATCAATATCACTTTATAATAATAATATATAGTTACTCATTACACCATTATACCCATCCAACTAAGGTGGTGGTGGAAAATAGATTACACCACGGCGTGGAGACGGTATTCCGTACGTACGCACGCGCGGTGATTTCGTTTTCCGTAGGATGGATAGATGGTGAAATAGGATTGTTTCATAATTATAATAACATATAAGTATATGAGTGATACTGATGTTATTACTTCATAATGTAACAACCTAATAAGAAGAAGTGGAAGAAGAAATAAAGGTGAAAGAATCGGTAACGGAAATTACCTCTTCTTTGAAGCGCCTCTTTGAGACCTCCTCTTAGGGCACTAAAATTGGTCTTTGAGGAAGACCAAAACCTCTAGGATGTTGCTAGGGAAGTGGAGAAGATAATTTTGTAGGGGTTGGCCGAGCTTGAAGGCTCAAAGTTGTGTGAGGAAGAGAGGTAGGAGGTGCCCTTTTATAAGGGAGGAGAGGGGAACCTTTGGAATAACTAAAAATATTATTTTATTATAAAGTAAATTTCGGTTTTAAATAGCTCCAAATTGATTTATTTCAAGGATAAGGTGGGGATGGGTCGAAATCCTCTCATACAATAGAATTTAGACAAGTTTAGGTTACTATTTTAACCTTATCATTTAGATTTAACATTAAGTTAAATAATTTTACTTTTACTGTGTCTTCTTGTGTTCTTACACTATAAGGTTAATAAACTTACTATAAGAAGCCAAAAGAACCCCAAATTGTTTATTATTAATATATATAACCTTATCTAAGTCATTTGGCCTAACCTTATATTTTTAGGAATAAAATAACAATTAATAATATAATATTTTGTTTAAAAACTATTTTATGTCAATTTTGACACTATTTAGTAATTGATTTTTGTGAAAATCATAACATAATGATAAGTTCGAAAATGGTTAATTAAATAAATACTAACATGTCATATTAACCTATAAAATTAGTGTAATTCATAAAAAGCCTCAAATTATTTTTATTTGAGTATTTATAACATCAATTATGTCATTATTTCATTAATAAGATAATTACTGCATCATCGTTGTGTCATAAATAAATTAAATTATTTAATGTCTAAAAATTACAAATAAAATACCATTATGTATTAAATATTTTTATCTTTCTAATGAATATTTACAATCGAATTTATCTTATTTATAACCCTATATTAAAAATGTTTTAGTAAATAAACATTGATTTTAACTCTTTTAACTCTTCTTTGAATTAAATAATAATAAATGTCCTAATCTAATCCAAGTGGGCCTAAATGGTCATATTTTACACTTAAGGTTGTTTTTGGTCGAGATACACTTTTCTAATAGGATTAGGACATGTTTTAGGGTAATATTAATATCATTTTTACCCTTAATTACCCTATTTACTTTTAACCGTGGTAAATAAAAGTAAAAAGTTACTATTCACCAAAAATTATTTTCATCTCATTGAACCACATTTTACTTACTGAAATCAACCGTGTCTCTCGGATTTTTGAAATTCTATTCACAGAGGCCGTAAAATTAAGTTTTATGAACAATTCAGTTTTTTTAACTACCACTTAGTGGTTTCACTATTCATCAAAAATTGAAAGTTTTCAGAAAAATACCAAAAATTAGGCCTAAGCTATATTTGATATTATGAACTCAAAAATGATTTCTATTTTACCAAATTCAAAACATATCAGTTTCATTAATTAATTTAAAAATTAATTCCCATCGTCAAAACAAAAGGCGTGTTTTTAAGAGATAATAACTATCAAAAGATTGACACTTGTTTATAACTGGTTTAAATGTGAAATTACATACAATGACCAACATTGTATTAAATTGTAAAAATATATTATAAATATACTTTAAAACCACTCAAATTAATAATTTATCACTATTAATTATTTTGATTGAAAAAGTTGTTTTTAATTAAAATTTAGTAATTTTCACTATTCATCAAAATATGAAAGTTATCCGAAAATCACCAAAATTTCACCCTAAGCTAGTTTCAATATTCCGAATCCATAAATGAAGTCCATTTTGAAAAATAAAATATACAAAATTTCAAAAAGTGGTTATTACTATTCATAACGGCTAGTTTTAATAATATCTTAATAGCATATCGTTGTTTAGCGAAACTCGGTGTTGCGTACAACACACGCTATCGTGGAAGGTCGCGATTGCGTGTAATTCAAGCCAGGACAGAGATGTGTGTTATGAAAGCTCCTTTTAGTGTAGCATATAATACAAGATATTAATGAAATTAAAAATAATACTTTTCATAAAATCTCGGGGTGTTACATTCTACCCCCTTTAAAATGAATTTCACCCTCGAAATTCGTCGGGGTTATAAATGGTTTACTATTCGAAAGTTTCTTTAATCGAAACCCACATCGTAAAAAGGAATACCAAAACCAAAAAAAATTATGAAACGTAACGGTTACCCAAATAAACTAATCACTGGGTTTCCACATAGCTGAAAATATGGATATGGAAGAGAAATCTAACCATCATGTTCTGATGGAGAGTGGTAGAGAACATGGCTATGGAAAAGCTAGCAATCACATATCCATAAATTTGTGATGATCTAAGGTACCATCTGATTAATCAGATATAAGAGCACTAGGACAACATTTTTTGGTTTTCAGGATCGTTTCCCTAAAGTTGAAGAATTTGAATTAGAATAAATACTTACTTTATTTTGGTACAATCTCACTGTTGTTCGTGCCTTGAACAATTTATACTTTATCTCTTAAATAAATGAAGTTGAACTTGTTATTCGTGAAGTGTTAGTATGACAGGTCATTCCATCTGTCTCAAACAAAAGGTTAGCAAAAGTTATTAAATATACATAAGTCATTCTTTAGTGAGATTAATCATATATGGTTCCTAAAATGGACTTATAATTCATATATCATACCGCTTAATAAAATAAAACTAGTTTCTACTAAACAGGGACTTCCTGTAGGCCAGTGGTAGGCGATAAAGGCTAGTCAAACTTCGGTCACTACTGGAAAAAAGGCCTATACCCACGGTTCAAAACCGTGGGTATAGACCCCAAAACCGTGGGTATAGGCTATACCCACGGTTTTGGGAACCGTGGGATGGAACGTCGTCGGTATAGGTCCCCAGCCTATACCCACGGTTTTCCAAAACCGTGGGTATAGGTGTTCTGCCACCGTGTCAACAAAACATTCCCAATTGCCATGGTGTCAATGGCTTTTACCCACGGTTTCAAAACCGTGGGTATAGATCCTAAAATAAAGCCGCAGGCGGGTTTCGATCCCACGACCTCCTCGCTGCAAAGTACCGCGTCTACCACTACCCTACTATCAATTATGTGTATATATATATATATTTAGTTAAATATAGTTATATAAACCGTGGGTATAGAGGGAAGAACCGTAGGTATAGGACTCCCGCCAAAAAAAAATGTTTCCCGCGGAAAAAAAAAATTTCCCGCGCACACATGGGAAACCTATACCCACGGTTTTTCAAAACCGTGGGTATAGGTTTTTTATCCTATACCTATCCCCACGGTTCTCCTCAAAACCGTGGGGATAGGTACCCCTATACCCACGGTTCTTGAAAACCGTGGGTATAGGTCAATTTTCAAGACCTATCCCCACTGTTTTGGAAAACCGTGGGGATAGACCCCCCTATGCCCACGGTTTTCCAAAACCGTGGGGATAGGTCTTGAAAATTGACCTATACCCACGGTTTTCCAGAACCGTGGGTATAGGGGTACCTATCCCCACGGTTTTGAGGAGAACCGTGTGGATAGGTCCATTTTCCAGTTGTGGGTTGTGGGTTCGATTCCCACGGCCTTGTCCGACGCGATGGGCTGTCGCCCGTCCTGCAGGTTGTCCTTTTTCTAAAACTATATTACTATAACATCCCATCAATAATATCGAAAAACTTCTATCCTTAAACAATACTATCTTATGTCCAACAAAATCCATTCCAATCTTTAGGCTTATCCATAATACTGCAGTCCACTCTCATAATATAGTGAAAACAATTACCAGAGATTTAATACCATCGTTGATCCCCATATATCATAAGATATGTCTTGTTGGTCACATTCCAATCATGTTAATACCTTAATCATGTATTCTCTTGAAAAATGAATACCAATTAAACCTTAGTGAAAACATGAATGCTGTCAAAAGTTAACTCTTTCCACATACCAAAATCCAAAAATTCTATATACTCAAACCATGATATCACTTATTCCTTATATCAATCATGAGCTCATGAATACTGTCAAACATTTCATTTTCTCTTTATCACTTCATTATGCGCATATCATCTATATTCCAAAAATATCTGAATGTCCTTTAATGGATACTGGTACCATTAATCATACACTTTCAAAACTCAAGGAAAGACAACAGTGTAACAATCCTTAGATGTCTCTTTATTCCATAGTACCATGAGATTACTTATAGAACATTACACATGATAAACATGTAATCATTCCACTACATTCTTAAACCATTGACCGAGCTTCAACAATTCTTTCATCTCACATATCATTTGTAGTCTCTTCATCATCATCAACATAAATACTACCCATACGACCATACTGATTCTCTTCATGAGACTTTACCTTAGGGAATTGGTTTTCATAATGCCCGTACATTCCACATTTAAAACATTTAACCATTGTTGATGTCTTAGCAATACCATTATCCTCATCCCTGGTGTTAACTGAACCTTTTCCTTTGCACTTACTGGCTTTGTGTCCTTCTTTTCCACACCCAAATCATCTTCCAGTTCCTTTGAAACATTCTCCTTGATGCCTCTTCCCACATGATTTACATAGGGGAAATTGATCTTTCTTTCCTCTATGATCATCATGAAACTCCATCTTTCTCTTATTAGCCGAGTCAGGAAACTTACCAAATTTTACTTTATTGATCATATTATGAGATTGTTGATTCGGCATAATAATGATGTTTGGACTTCCAAATCCCATTTCATTTGATTGCTTATGAATAATATCATTCCATTGTCCATCATATCCTCCATTATCGTGAATCATCTTGTTTCCAGCCATTTCTAAAACCCAAAAAGAATAGTCTGAGATGCAAAAATCATAATAAAGGGGGAGTAACTTCAATATCTAACATCTTAGGTTAAATTATAAGATCGTTACCATAGTGCTAGGACTATATCCTATATGTATACCTATCCTTAGGGACATCCCTAGACATACCTTAGAAATATCTCTAGAGATCTCACTAACGTTTTCGCGTCCTAGTTTCCAAAGGTTGACTAAACCTTTCCTCTGATACCAACTGTAGAGACCCAAAGCTTGACGTACATTGACATTACATTACATTTGCGGAATACTTAGTACATAACAAAAACACACACACAAGGACCGTAATAGTTTAGTGTCTTTGGAAACTTGGAATATAATCCTCTAATCCTGGTGAAAGATCTTCAACATCCCCTATAAAGATCTTCCTTTTTTTTACCTAAAACATTTCTTTATATCCTGGGGAAAAGAAAACATAAAAGGGTAATCTCAAATGCTCAGTAAGGGTAAACAAAATAAATATCAATCACATCATATTCATAAGAACATAACATTTTGGAAATCTTAACCTGCAAAAGAGAGCATAATTTCATAACATGGGATAAATCATAGTAGTGAAATGTAATCCCAATAATCACAACTTAAAACATGAAACTCTGTGGCATACATACATAATCATAGAGAATCATTTCTTGTTAGTCAAGACTCATTGCCAAGACTATCTTAGTGGACAAAGTCCCTTTCTGAATCGAGTCACCCTCGTTTCAGTCCTGTTTCACTGAACCGGTATAACCTACCGTTCCAGCCATGTCTATCTCATGAGATATAAAATCTTTACCCAATGCATTGGAGGGAGATATAGGTCCCACCCATCTCATAATTATACCATTCTTATGTATGCCACAAAATCATAAATCATACATCATTGCATAACCCATGTAATACAAATGGGAATCTTAAACATCATGACATCATAAAACAAATCATATAAGATAAAGGAATTCAGAAAAATAATTCCATCACAAAATAATCAAATCAATGTAATAATAGGGATAAAAACAGAACCCTTTATTATCATAGATGGAAAATAATTTTGATAAAACACTTGAACTCCATTCTTGAGGAAAATATCATTTCTTCTTCAAAAACATTTTTCCTTTCTTAACATGTCATACAACTTTAAACTAAAAGAAGTTGATTAAAAATAAACTTGAAAACTTGTAAAGTAAGATTCTTGGAAATAATGTTTTAAAAATCCATTTATGCCATATAAGTTAAAAACATTCTTCTCGTACTTTTGTAGGAAAAGTCAAAAAGTACCTCGTACGAAAAACGACAAAAGATTCCTTTCATATCATTTACTAAAAACTCACCGAAGGGTAAAATAGGATTTAAACAATTATAGGTGGATGGAAATAATTTTACATATTGAGGGAACATGGATGTGGATGATAAAATACACCCCAGTAAATACTAAAGTATAAACAATCTCGGATAAAAATGAGATTGTGATATTTCCCTTACCTTAGGTCCGATTTGCTTCGTAAGTGTCCGAACCTCCTGTATAATAATTTAAATAATGTCATTTACTTATTACAGAATCATATTCATTGTTATCATATCATATATGGTTCACTTATGACTTTATATTACCCGTTCCTTTGTAAATTGCATGTTAAAGAGCGTTTTGGGTAAAATTGTTTCATTTATCGTAGGTGTTTGGACTTGTTGTTCATGACATTATTATTACTTATATCATTATTTACTTACTTACATAATATAAAATATGATTTATATATCATATATATTCAGTATATATATATATATAATAGATATATAAATGAAATAAAACACACCGTTCATGGAGACGGTAGTCCGTACGTACGCATGAACGCTGTTTTCGTTTCCTTATTGAGTTGAACGGAATTAAGTAGATGACATTCATATATATACACATAAATACATTATCATTATTATGTCATATATTTCATTATTAATTATTATATATACTTTATAATCATTCATGAATGGTTAAAGTGGAGAATGAATCTCATCGCGTCGTGGAGACGGTATTCCGTACGTACGCACGAGCGATGATATCGTCCTCATGATCGTGAACTTGTGTTGAAGTGTATGTATACTTTTCCAGTATCAATATAACTTTATAATAATAATATATAGTTACTCATTACACCATTATACCCATCAAACTAAGGTGGTGGTGGAAAATAGATTACACCACGGCGTGGAGACGGTATTCCGTACGTACGCACGCGCGGTGATTTCGTTTTCCGTAGGATGGATAGATGGTGAAATAGGATTGTTTAATAATTATAATAACATATCAGTATATGAGTGATACTGATTTTATTACTTCATAATTAAACAACCTAAGAAGAAGAAGTGGAAGAAGAAATAAAGGTGAAAGAATCGGCAACGGAAATTACCTCTTCTTTGAAGCGCCTCTTTGAGACCTCCTCTTAGGGCACTAAAATTGGTCTTTGAGGAAGACCAGAACCTCTAGGATGTTTCTAGGGAAGTGGAGAAGATAATTTGGCAGGGTTTGGCTGAGATTGAAGTCTCAAAGTTGTGTGAGGAAGAGAGGGAGGAGGTGCCCTTTTATAAGGGAGGAGAGGGGCACCTTTGGAATAACTAAAAATATTATTTTATTATAAAGTCAAGTTCGGTTTTAAATAGCTCCAAATTGATTTATTTCATGGCTAAGGTGGGGATGGGTCGAAATCCTCTCATCCAATAGAATTTATACAAGTTTAGGTTCCTATTTTAACCTTATCATTTAGATTTAACATTAAGTTAAATAATTTTACTTTTACCGTGTCTTCTTATGTTCTTACACTATAAGGTTAATAAACATACTATAAGAAGCCAAAAGAACCCCAAATTGTTTATTATTAATATATATAACCTTATATAAGTCATTTGGCAGAACCTTAGATTTTTAGGAATAAAATAACAATTAATAATATAATATTTGTTTTAAAACTATTTTATGTCAATTTTGACACTATTTAGTAATTGATTTTTGTGAAAATCATAACAGAATGATAAGTTCGAAAAAGGTTAATTAAATAAATACTAACATGTCATATTAACCTATAAAATTAGTGTAATTCATAAAAAGTCTCATATTATTTTTATTTGAGTATTTATAACATCAATTATGTCAATATTTCATTAATAAGATAATTACTGCATCATCGTTGTGTCATAAGTAAATTAAATTATTTAATGTCTAAAAATTACAAATAAAATACCATTATGTATTAAATCTTTTTATCTTTCTAATGAATAATTAAAATCGAATTTATCTTATGTATAACCCTATATTAAAAATGTTTTAGTAAATAAACATTGATTTTAACTCTTTTAACTCTTCTTTGAATTAAATAATAATAAATGTCCTAATCTAATCCAAGTGGGCCTAAATGGTCATAGTTTACACTTAAGGTTGTTTTTGGTCGAGATACACTTTTCCAATAGGATTAGGACATGTTTTAGGGTAATATTAATATCATTTTTACCCTTAATTACCCTATTTACTTTTAACCGTGGTAAATAAAAGTAAAAAGTTACTATTCACCAAAAATTATTTTCATCTCATTGAACCACATTTTACTTACTGACATCAACCGTGTCTCTCGGATTTTTGAAATTCTATTCACAGAAGCCGTAAAATTAAGTTTTATGAATAATTCAGTTTTTTTAACTACCACTTAGTGGTTTCACTATTCATCAAAAATTGAAAGTTTTCAGAAAAATACCAAAAATTAGGCCTAAGCTATATTTGATATTATGAACTCAAAAATGATTTCTATTTTACCAAATTCAAAACATATCAGTTGCATTAATTAATTTAAAAATTAATTCCCATCGTCAAAACAAAAGGCGTGTTTTTAAGAGATAATAACTATCAAAAGATTGACACTTGTTTATAACTGGTTTAAATGTGAAATTACATACAATGACCAACATTGTATTAAATTGTAAAAATATATTCTAAATATACTTTAAAACCACTCAAAATAATAATTTATCACTATTAATTATTTCGATTTAAAAAGTTTTTTTTAATTAAAATTTAGTAATTTTCACTATTCATCAAAATATGAAAGTTATCCGAAAATCACCAAAATTTCACCCTAAGCTAATTTCGATATTCCGAATCCATAAATGAAGTCCATTTTGAAAAATAAAATTTACAAAATTTCAAAAAGTGGTTATTACTATTCATAACGGCTAGTT
The DNA here is from genome assembly GCA_963277665.1 of Viscum album. NCBI lineage: Eukaryota > Viridiplantae > Streptophyta > Magnoliopsida > Santalales > Viscaceae > Viscum > Viscum album. Next base: position 867,293,673 of record OY728158.1, read on the forward strand.
TTAATAATATCTTAATAGCATATCGTTGTTTAGCGAAACTCGGTGTTGCGTACAACACACGCTATCGTGGAAGGTCGCGATTGCGTGTAATTCAAGCCAGGTCAGAGATGTGTGTTATGAAATCTCCTTTTGGTGTAGCATATAATACAAGACATTAATGAAATTAAAAAGAATATTTTTCATAAAATCTCGGGGTGTTACAGGTTATGTTTGGTATAAAAATTGAGAGAAATAAGTCTCAATATATTCATGATTAAAATGAAAGGATTGGATTGAAGAATTTGATATTTGAATGGTTTCCATTTATCCATACTCATGAGAAATTAAATATAACATAGAAAGAATACAATGTAATGATTATACATGATACAACTGGTTAAAATACTGATGTTTAGAGAGTAGAAAAATGATGGATGATGCAAGGAATATTTTATATCATGCATGTGGTAAAATAAATGATTTATAAATTTTAATGTGACTGTATCATAGGAAAAACATATATATAATTTATAGTATTTGCATAAATTATATTATTACATTTATGAAAGTTATTCTTATTATTACACAAGTGTTTCTTACCTTTACACAAGTGTTTCTTACCTCTACGCAAGTGATAATATACCATTAACCAGCATGAAAAAAATGTAAGTTACCCTTGTATAGTGAACTAGTAAACTTTAAATAGTGTATGGAATTTAGTTTTTTCCTTTACACATGATTTAGAAAATTCTTATTACCCTTATGTAACTTCTGAGTTCCTTTATACATCCTTTATACTTTCCTTTACCTGACTAGTTTATGTAAAAGCTTACCATTACACAACTTTACTAGTTACCCTTATACAATGTTTATAATTTGTTCTTACCCTTACATAGCATTATAATTTACCTACATATAGCATGTGTAAAATTAATCTTATCTTTATGTGAGATGTATATTTTAATGGTTACCTTAACAAAAATTATTAAAATTATGAGGTACCCTTATACATCCTATGAAAAAATTATTTTACCCTTACGTTGGCTATATAGGTATAAAATTTCTCTATTATATTTAAGTATTAGCATATCTCATCTGTTTGAATGGTAGAAAGCCTCTGTCACTGGAAAAATATACCAGGACTGAAATACATTGTATATTTTTGAATTTGAGCATGGTACTTTAAACATTAATATGTTCCTATTTTAATTTCTAAGTTTTGGGTTTTAAATTTATGATGAAGAATTAAGAAACACCAATGTTTAGAAGATTCAATGGATTTATAAAGAATGTTATCCATTTGTTTTTTGTCTATAAATAGAAGATAAAGAAATAGGATTTGGAAACATAGAATAGCAGCATATTTACATTTTTTGAAGTGGAATACTATGGAAAATTGACTGATATTATCAAATTAAACCACCATGAACATTTTTTTGTTGTTTTATTCAAATGAAATTGGGTGGATATTATCATGGGTGTTAAAAGATATTCCATGCAATTTACTTCTATGAACTTTTCTCTCTTAATGGATGTTGGTGAACGTGAACTACATGATCTGCATATCTTATCATCGCAATTAAAAATGGTATATTATGTGAAATATTTTTTGGATTAAGGGTGGAGTGTAGTTTCCCACATAAAACAAAGAGACTTTTATGATATGGGTGATGAAGGGGAATATTTTACCTATGACATTGAATCCCATCAACAATAAGAAGCAGACTTATTTTTCCATCATGATATTGAAAATATTAGTCTTTCAAGAGTGGATGAAGTAGATAAAGTAATGATGGATCTAGAAACATACATGATTGAAGGAGAAAATGGTTGTATGTGTAGTTATCCCTTAATTTATCAACCACTTATGTTATTTATACAATCAGTCATTATCATTGTTATGTATATTTTGTTTTTTAGTATTGTGCATCTATTATTAGTACTATTTTTTATCTACATGAATTTTTTGAAATATATGTTATGAACATAATTTTATTTGATTAAATGTTAGGAAGGCTGAGGAAGCGTTATACTCACACTACGGGGTCAAAGAGTATTTCAAGAATTCGATAGACATTGGTAATATTTTGATTAGTTTATATATTTATTATAAAATTTTATCTATTTAATATATTTTATTACTGGTTTATCATTGTTTAATGTAGTCACCGAGTTTAGGCCACTAATTATCTCGAATAGAAGTGTGGTAGAATGTTCATAAAAAATTTGATGGGAGTTTTGTTAATGAGATTTCCAAATAAGTTGGGGTATGAATTCATTTTCACATTATAATATCATATTATCAGTTTTCACTATGTTAATATATATTTCATCTAATATGACTGATATTTTATTTATAGGTAAAAATTAAAGAACTATGGGATGTCAATCCCACACAGTCCTACTTAGTCTCCCAGGATGACCCAGTTGGTAAAGTCCATGGGAAGGAGCATCATGGTCAAGTGCATGAATGGTTTTGGGAATATTACCATATGAGGTCTTTGGCAGAAAAATGGGGATTGAAAGTGATGACTGGTGGTGAGAAGGTAAATCACACAACTTCAAAATCATTTATTTCACAACCTTTTGTTTATTTTATGTTTAAATATAAAAATAAAAAATAGTTTAATTTTAAATATAATATAGGTGCTAGTAGTAGAAAGTAGAGATGGATATCGATATGGTGACAAGAAAATTTTATCATTGGTAAATGATAAGTGAAGGGTGTTTGTTCATGTATCAGTATGTCTAATGTGGGTATTTTTATCTTTTTCTTATATTTTATATGGGATTGGGACAATAAGTGCCTTATGTATGTGTTGTATAACCATATGTCTATATGTTATGTTTTAACTGGAAATATAGATTCAAATTTCTATATGATCATGTATGATTTTTAGTTTCCTGTTTCTCTTTTACATATAGGTTTATTCTCTTAATGTGTTTTATTTTGTTTGATTCTTTCAATGTATTGAGAAATTTATTATTTCTTTCAATGTGTTGTTTTCCTTGGTCAATGTGACAATTATATATGTTTTGGTGTGAATTAGTGTACATTGATTATTTAATTTTAACATGTTGTTTTACTTATAATTTTATGATATATTTGATGATCTGGTAAAAAAAATAGTGTCACTGTTTTGTTATTCTGGCTGACGGTTCTGGGGTTGCGGAACCTACATCCTTTTTTAATTCATGATATAGCAGCAGTTTAAATCACCACAATAGATAGTTTTTTTTTTCACGGTGGTTTAAACCACTATAATATCATGGTAATGTTTTAGGGGTGGCAGTAAAAAATTCCACTAAATAAGAAAAAATTTTACTTTGCGGTGGTTTTAACCGTATCAGTGGCAGTTTTTTCGGTAAAAGGCCAAACTTTAGAAGTGGTTGAAAATGACTTCTAGATCCCAGTTATTTTTTTAAGATAAATCTTCTAATAAAACAAGGAAAACCAACGAAAAATATGTCTTCTACAACACATTCTAGAAACCACTTCTAAATGGAAGAAACATCTGCATGTTGATTTATGACACCAATTTTAGCAGCGTTTTTTTGAAACTATCGCAAAACAATATAGAGGTGTTTTAAAAGTCTACTAGATAAAAAATAATGCTACACGGTCAATTTTTTTGTAGTGACCCCTTGTCATCATTGCAATTAATAGCACTTTTTAGTGGTGTTAAAATCCATTTTGCGTACTGTTAAAGGGAATAAGTGTAGCAGTGGATAGATTTATGGGATCAAATAAAAAAATTATAAACCACCAAGGAACTCCACAATTCCTCATCAAAACATTTTTATAATAGTCACCCCCTTAGCACCAAACATTTGTAGACCAATATTCTGGTGGGATTTTTAGTGATAAAGTTTTTAAGGAACTGAATCAATACATTGGCACAAAACTCACAAAAAAATGAACTAGGAGAAAACCATTTTGAGGAATGAACCCTTTCCTTCTCCACAAGATAAGGCACAAGATGTTGGAATTTTGAATGAAAATAAACAAAATACTCTTCATAAATTTTAAGTATTATTCTAAAAAAATTTACCTGCCTACCAAATCTCATTATAATTCCAAAATTTCTAGATATGGTCTTAGGATTTTACCTTTTGGTGACCCATTTCAAAACACTTATAATAAAGGGTATAGAGACCAGTTAATCTTTGTTGGATATAATAGGGAGTTCTAAGAGCAACTCTGAACCCTGCTTTTTAGAAAACACCTAGTCAACATTTTCCACCCCAATAAAAATATGAACCATCTAACTCATAAGATTAATAAAGGGGTATTTTTCAATAGTTGATAGGTAGTTTTTATGAACAAAACCCTAAAATGATTTTAATAAAGCTAAAAAGGATTTTGGGATGAAAAATATAGAAATTGAAATAGGGAAGTTAGCTAGAGTTTTTGGTAGTAGAGACATGGTAAGCTTCCAAGAACCACTAAAGTGAACTATAGGGAAACTTCCAGGGTTGTGAAAAATAGATATGTTCTCCAGACCTACTGAGAATCTAGGAGAGTACCCCCAAAACATCTAAAAAAGTAAAATTATATGAATCTGGAAACTCAAATATAGAAAATTTTATATCTATAAATTTAGAGAGCAACACTGGAAACACTATTAATCCCACTTTTCTACATGAAAACTACTAGAAAATGGATTGGAAAACAAAGAAAATAATGTAAAGAAAAATCTTGAAGAATAATTTCAATGGTTGCCTAAAATTTTTAAGAACATTGGTCTGAAAATTCCATTTTTTCATAGAATTAAAAAAATAAAAACTATGATTCTGAATCTTTGAAATTTCTCAAAGTTATCAAAAAACTGAAAATTGAAATTCCCTTACTTTAATCCATAATTTAAAGGTCATATTACCTAAAATCCCTCAAAAAAATCTATTTAAACATAAAATCACTGGATGGATTTTCCACTTACAATCTCATAGAGGAGTGCAGTTCTATGTAGAATAATAGAATACCTCCCAATCTACAATACCTGTGGAGGTCTGTCATTCCCCTCACCATTGGTGATATGGGTGGAAAGTTGAATTTTTAGTGTGATCTTAGATCTAGAATTAATTTTATTCCACTATATTGGTTTCAATGGTTGAGATTAGTAGTTTCTTATTCACTACTACTATTTTATAACATTCTGATTGATCTATTAATCACATAGTTTGAGGGTTTTTTGATTTTCTAATGGGAGTATAATGACTCATTTTGCCTTATTATTTTCTAAAACTGGATATAGAGTGTTACCATATGGTACTTATCATACTTTGTTAGAACTTTCAAGCCATAAGGGAAGTAGAAATCGATGTCTCAAAGGGAAAATTAATTTTGAACCAGGGTAAACCAAATAAGGAATTCCTTTTTTTCAAAAAAATTAAAGAAACCACCCAAGATCCAATATTTCCTAAAGATGAGATTTCAGGAGATGAAGAATATGCTGATGAGAAAAAAGTTTATTTTTTTAGGATTCAAGATAAAATTAATGGTGCACTTGAGTTCCAAACTAAAACCTCATTGGTAATTACTTCTACTAAGAAGAAGGAACCTTTAGATGATTATGAGGGTGGGATTATTGAAACACCTAGATGAGTTTTCATTAGAATACACCATAACCCCAAAAAATAACATGGATGTGAGGAATACTTATTTTTATTTAATAGTGATAAAGAGGAAGATTTATTCCCTACCTTATTTAAGAGGCTTCATGAGGACCATGGTCCACCCAGTCCCAAGTGTCTTCCCTCAATCCAAGAACCACCCAATCTAGAGCTCATACCCCTTCCATATCATTTGAAATATTCTTTTTAGGTGATAGATCTACACTTCATGTAATTATCTCATATAAACTAGAGTAAAGTCAAGAAGACAACAAGGTGGCTATCTTGAGGAAGTGAAAATATATTATTAGGTGGTCAATTACTAATATCAGGTATATATGTCAAAAAATTTCATGTATAAAATCCCCATGGAGATTACGTGTAATCCAAGATTGGAATCCCATGTAAGGCTTAAACCAAACTTGAAATAAGTTTTCCAGGAAAAATTGATCAAGTTTTTGATGCTCAAATAATATTTCATATTTCTATCAATCCTTTGGAATGTTCTATCTAGATAGTCCCTAAAAAGAGTGGATTTAATATGATAAAAAATGAAAGGAAAAAAGAAAATTAAAAAAAGAACTATGAAAAAATTGATGCTCTATATAGATTATAGAAAACTCAATACTGCCACAAGGAATGATAATTTCCTTATTCCATTTTGGACCAATTACTATAGATTTTGGCTGGAAATGAGAATTTCTATTTTCTTGATGGATACTCTGGTTACAACCAAATTTTTTCCACTACAATCGATCAGTCAAAGACCATATTCACTTTAATTTGATAGATTTTCCAACTAGGGAATTCTCTTTTTCTGGTGTAGTTCTCTAGCCACTATTTAGAGATACATGATTGGAATATTATCATATATGATTTATAGGATTATTAAATTGTTCATAGATAATTTTTAGGTTTTGGGAAGTGATTTTGAAAACTACCTTGAGCATTTGGAAACTATTTTGGAATGATTCTAAGAAAAAACCATACTCTAAATTAGGAAAAGTGATAGTTAATGGATATTGAGGGGATTTGGTTGGGTCAAATTTATTCTAGGAAGGGTCTAGAGGTTGATAATTTTAAAATATTGGTAATCCAAGAGATTCCACCACATGAAAATTTCTAGGTGGTTATATTTTTTTCCCCATGCTGGATTTTATAAGAGGTTCATAAATTATTTTCCCAAGATCACTAGGCCACTATTCTCTCTTCTTGTTATATAAAATCCTTTTTTATTTTATAATAAATGTGTAGTTTTATTTAACATGATTAAGGAGAATATCATGTATTCACCAGTTATCACAATCTTAGACTGGATGTTCCTATTTAATGTGATGTGTGATGCTAGTGATCTAGTTGTAGGTGCTATTTTGATACAGAGGAAGGATAAGAGGCTACATGTCATTTATTATGCAATTATACTATTGGATGATTCCCAACATAATTATTAGACCACTGAAAATGTGTTTCCAACTGAGATTTTTAATCTTGAAAAATTGAGATAACACTTGATAGGGTACAAGGAGAATATTTTCACTCACCATTAATCCCTCAAGTACATGTGGGGTAAGGACTCAAAGACAAGGCACATGAGGTGGAATCATTATTTACATGATTATGATATGGAAATCATGGATTTAAAAAGGGCTAAAATGTGGTTGCAACCCATTTATCTTGGCTTCTAAACACCCAAATTGAGTAACCAAGGGAGATGAAAAAATATATCACAGATTAAAAATTATTTTATACTTATGTGAAGAAACTTATTAGTTTGTAAATTTTACTAATTTCATAGTTATTGGTGTTATTCACAAGGACCATTCACAAAACCAAAGGAAGTTTTTTATATCTGATTTGAAATAATACTTATAGGATGATAATCTTTTTTTAGAATATGTGATGAAGGTATTTTTAAGAGGTGTGTGGATGAGGAGGGAATTTTTCCCATCCCTGAGAGCTTCCATTCATCACCTTGGGGTGGACACCATGGAGTTTAATGAACTAAATATAATGATTTAACGGTTATTTTCTACTTTCCAACACTTTTCAATGATTATATGGCTTAGGTGATTGGTTTTGACAAGTGTAAAATGTATGGAAATATAGGTAAAATGTAGGAGATACCAAAAAAGGATTACTAAATATTGATGTTTTCCATGTATTGGGTTTGGATTTCATGGTACCCTTCCATTACTCTTTTTGAAATGAATATATTCTTGTAGTTGTGTACTATGTGTCAATGTGGGGTGAGGATTTGTCTTTATACAACAACCTCGCTACTAGTGTGGTTAAATTAATTAAAAAACATATATTATATGGTTGGAGTTCATAGAGAATTCATTAAAAATAATGAAAATCATTTCAATAATTATAATTTCAATAATTTAATGGAGAATTATTTATTTTCTCATAGAACTAATACTACCTACCACCCAAACTCTAGTGGGAAGGCTGAGGTGTATAATGGAGGGATCAAATAAATTTTGGATAAGATAGTTTGTAGCTCAATAATGGATTGTTATATGAATTTTGATAAAGAACTATGTCCTAATATACTTTCTTACAAGAATCCCATAGGGATTTCCCCATATGGGCTCCTCTTTGGAAAGAATTCCCTACCACCTGTGGAACTACATCAAAAGTATTTTGGGGATGTGAAGGCCCTAAACATTGACTTCAAGTATACTTGTGAGAGGAGACTATTGGAGCTAAGTGAACTAGAGGTAATAAGTATGTAATGATAAGAAAATGATGATATTTATAAAGGGAAAATAAAATCCTTTCATGACTCAATAATTCAGAATAGGGATTTCATGGTTGGTCAAAGATTCATACTATTCAATTTTATGGTGCAACTTTTCCTTGGAAAATTGAAAACCAAGTGGTTAGGACCCTTCACCATTCTATGAGTTCTCGTTAATGGATTTGTGGAGCTAGATGGAGAGGAAAAAAGAACATTCATGGTCAATTTCATGATAATCCTAAACTTATTTATAGGGAATAGAAAGGTCTTGGCTACAATTTCTTTTCCCGAAGGCTGAATCTATCTAAAGTCTAACTGAGTGATGTAAACTCAGTGTTTCATGGGTACTAACACATAGAAATTTTCTATTTTATTTTTATTTCTCTTTTACAATAAAATAAACTCCTTTTTAACTATCCATTCTATTACCCCTCTTTTCTATTGGTTTCACATGACATCTAACCGCTAGAGTGTTACTGCTACCAGAAAATAGGGAAGGGAAATCCAATTGTTTAATATAGTGGATCATATTTATAAATCCTCCTTAACTTGATCATTGGTTTAAATTTTCATTGAAATTTAATGTATGTGTTTTTATTTCCTTTTTATCAACCTTTTTAGAAATTGAATGTACCAACCTTTGAAATTCACTCAGGGCTAAAATGGAGAGTATTTTGAATAAACCTAACTGAACAGAGCTTCTACATTCAGGGATGTTTTGTTGTTATTTTTACCATTTTAGTTCTATATTTTTATTTTACCACTTGATGCTTTGAACTAAGTGTGTGGGAATACCCCATACTCCTATAAAAATTGTGAACCTGATTTCTTTACATGGTTGTTAACTTGTTGGTTTATTGGAAATTGAAAATAAATTTGAGATGAATTGTAAACTCTATCAAGATTCCCCAAATTGTATTTGGATTTAAAATTCTATTTTTACTACCTAATTTTTTATAACAATTAATTGTGTGAAATTTTCAAAAATTAAGGAATGGTTCTTGATTTTCTGGATGTGTTCAATAGGGAACTTTTTTACATAATTTTATTTGGAATGATTTATTGGTTTTATGGAAAAAGTTATTTTCAAACATTTATGTAAACCCCTTAAAATTGTTTTTACTTCTGAATTTAAGACTTGTTTTGAATGAATCATTATTCCACCTTAGGATTAAAATTTGGGTAAAACGTTGGGGTTTGAGTGTGGGGAGATGGGATGCTAATTTTTTATTCTATTTTAAATAAATCAAAATCCCCCTTAATTTATTGTAAAAAAATGGTCTAATTTTTTTTAACTTCATTCACAACCTAAGAGTATTAGGATTAAAATTAAACTAAATTCTATCCTTCCTAGTGGATAATAACTTATTGTTTTTTTAGTCTTGTATTTATTCTTTAATTTTTGGATTTGTATGATTGTTAAGTGGTGTTAAATCCTATTTTTATTGATGTTCTATTTTGTAACTGATAAAGACAGAGTGATAGGATAGTTCTTTGTGGAATTATGATCATAACATGAGGGAAATGGAAATTTAAACTTGAACCAAGGAGAGTGACCTTTTGAAAATAAATCAACATTGGGAGAAAACTCAATTGATAATCATATAAGTCCTTTTCATCTATATTAAAATGATAAATTTGGATTTCATGGTGAATCTTTGAGATAAGGCCACTCAATGTGTTTCTATAAATAAATAAAATTAAAACTCAATAAGTACCTTGGATAGTGCTATGCACAAACCTTTGACTATGAAAAATAATAAAATATAGGGCCTTATTTAAAATTAGATCATCAATGTGAGAGGAATATTGATCCCAAATGTAGAAGGAATAAATTGACATATATGAATATCATATAATTTTTATCAATGAAGTGATAAAAATGAACATTGGATTTTTAGAACCTAGGAGAAATTGATAATTAGAATTTCCTCCTATTAATATTTTATTTCCACTGAAATCTAATAATTCATCACTATTATAATAGTAAAATGAGTTAGAATTGAAGTAGGGAAGTGACTGACTTCATATATGAGGCATGGAATCTTCATTAATGGATGAATCTATGATCCTTTCATTTCCTAGTGTGAATTTTAACTTAGTAATGACCTCATGTGGCCATTATTTGAATAGAATGACTCTCATATTTTTTTTCCTCTATAAATAATATTTTAACATTCTTAATTTTGAGCATACTATGAAATTTATTTTTATAAATTTTACAAAGATGGAAATAATGAAATTGGTTGAATAAAAACAAACATTTATGTTCAGGGTAATTTAAGGTGGATCTTTATAGAATCATGGCTTTGTTTCCACACACCGGTTCCCTAATCCAATTGGTCACATGACCTCAAGCATGCCTCTCTGTACGCTAGAGGCTACCGACTAGAAGTGAGGGTCTGATAAGTTTATCATGGGGAGACTATAACCTCTTTTATTAGAGTAATAAAACATTATAAATAATAAACAATGGTGGAATAATATATAACTACAAATAGAATAGTAATAAGATCACAAGATGTCCAAAAAGTAGAGATACAATATCAAACCTGAACTATCAAACATGAAATTCTAATGTACATTTCAGGTGTCTAATGTGAAAACTGAAAATAAAGACACCAATGACTCCTAAGTTGGTCCCAAACCTTGATTGGTTCCCTCATCCATGGCCCATCCTAACTCAGCCATCTAAAAAAGATCCCTTTCCCTTAACTTATCCAATGAAAATAAACTCTATTCAGATACTAATCATGTAGCCCAAGTAGGGTGTGTGTACAACTCAATAGGCCACCACCAATGGAGTCTAAAACAATACACAATCAAACAATGTATGTAGTTTTATAAATAAATATGTACAATTCATAAGTAAAAAGTTATCACATTATCTTTTATTATTTACTTAACCACATTAACTCCATGGTTTTGTAGGACACCCACACCTCAATACCTACTTCAACTCATAAGGGAGCCCAAAGTGTTCCATGGTAATATAAAATCTTAATACCTAATTCGGATCATACCAGAGTATGATTTATTCCAAGGTGATATCATATATCAATACCTACTTTGACTCATACCGGAGCCTGGCGTATTCTCAAGTGAGTTCATATCTCAGGGTTCCTTTATTACCGTTCGTTAGTTCATTCTTCAATACCCATGTTACCATTCATACTACACATGATAGTATGATCATGTTCCCTTTCACTAATTCATACTTTAATGACCATGTTGCCATATATACCTTACACATTAGTATGAACATGTTCCCATTCTATAATTCATACTTGAACGACCATGTTACCATTCACACATCACATATTAGAATGATTAAATTTACATTCTTTAATTAATACATGAATGGCCTTGTTACCATTCATCAACACATAATTAATTCATTATTAATTATCCACGTCAATTCTATTCTAAATTCAATAATTATTTAAACTCAACAATTCCATTACTTAATCTAATAATTAACTAATCACATCAATAATATTAATTAATTAAACAAGTAATTAATAACTCCAATTTCATTACTAATTCAACAATTAATTTTTCACTTATTTCCCCTTAATTAATTCTCTAATTAATTAAGTATGTCAATCCCATTAATTAATTTAACAATTACTTAATCAATAATCACAAGACAAAATCCCATAATTAATTCCAAAATGTTTTATCTAATTCTCAATCTTAATTCATTATAATCAATCCCACCACTAATTACCTAAATATTTGATATCAATATCATTTAATTAATTCCAAAATTAGTTATCTCAATTCAAAAAATTCAATATCTGATAATTAATTCCTCAATTAATTATCTAAAATAAAATCCCTAAATCTCATAGTCAATCCCACAATTCATTATCTAATTCTGAATCCCTTTAGTATCATAATTAATTCCCAAATTAATTATCTATTTCAACAAGATTTCAATTAATCAATTATCAACATTAATTAACCCAATTTAGGAATTCCAATTGCTAAAGAATGCTATCAATTCTATAATTTGAATACAAGTATCAAACTCAAAACTATAAGAATTGAATATTAGACCACCTACCTCAAATATTTGAAGAATAATACCCTAATATAAATCCCCATAAATTTAGCTGCACAATGATGTAGATCTAGATCTGAATCTTAAAACCCTAAATCAAGATTAAATAAAACAATATCTCTTAATTCTAAGTATAGTTCCACAATCCTAGATCAAGATTCACCAAATCTAGATCTAGATATAGTAGAACAGAATATTAATTCTCATGTCTCATCCTATACACTCCCATGTTGACACGATACATAAACTATCAGCACATTCTTTCCCCACAACACTTTCTCACTACGATCCAACACACATATTGGATGCTCCTCAAAGGATGAATCTATGTCAAGATCAACTTCATCCACACCGATCACATAAGAAGTGTTATATTGATACTATTTATGTTTTGATACATGGAAAAAATCACAGATAGTGCTGTATTTTTTTGGAAGATCCAATCGGTATGCCACTGACCTGATTCTCTCCACAACCTCAAATGGTCCGACGAACTTGGGTTCCATGTTTACCTATCTCAATATCATGTGATGACCTAATCTAGATGAAACCAAAAGTAATACACAATCACCCTCTGTAAACTATAGGGGTCATCGACATCTATCAGCATATGACTTCTATCTACTCTATTTCATAGCCATATGTTTCCGAATTAGCTGCACCTATTCTGACGTCTCCTAAACGATACTCAGTCTCATTAATTCTTAATCACATGCCTCCATCTAGAATAGTAGGGATCATCATAGCCTAACATAAATATCCTTGTATGGTTTCATCATTATAGTTACCTGATAAATATAGTTATGGTCAAAATCTAATAAATCCAAGTGTTTCTACCAAGAACCATCGAAGTCAAGAACACATGCCCACAACATATCCTCAAGCACTTGTATAGTATGATCCAACTTCCCATATTTACGTGGGTGAAAATGCATACTCAATAATACCTATGTACTGAGCACCTTATGCAAGCCCTTATAGAACTATAAAGTGAAATGTGAATCAAGATCTGAAACTATAGTTTGTGGCACCCCATGTAGACAGACTATATCTCGAACATAAAAATTCCCCAATTGGACAATATAGAAAGTCTCATGTATATCCATGAAATTTTATACTTTCAATATTCAATCCACAGTAACCTAGAAATAGTCATTCTTCCTTGTCATCTTCGAGAGACCCACCATAATGTCCATTTTCATGTCATCCCATTTCCATTCTGGAATGGAAAATGGGTACAACAAACCTCTAGGTAATTGATTCTCTTCTTTCACCTATTGACAGGTGTAGCATCATTTCCTGAACCTTGATATCTCCTTTTTCATTCTTTTCCACTAAAACTAACCTCTTAGGTCATGGTACATTTTGGTTACACCTGGACGTATCACCCACTTCAAGGCATGAAATTTCCACATCAACTCCTCCCACATACTCGTTGGCACAACAACCCCATTCCTGAAATAGATGATATCATCCTCATCTATGCTCCAATGGTAATGGTACTCCCCTCCTTCAAGTCTTTCCTTTAAGGTAAAAAATTATGGATCCTTAGAATGCCTATCTCTAATCTGGATTAAAAATTTCAGTCTCCACTAAAACCAATATAAAATTCATCTGGTCCTAACTCTCCTGGACCACCACATGCACCTCAGCCAATAAGGTTATCAACTTCCACTCAGCACTACACTCCTTATCCATATGAGTCTAGGTTTTCCTACTCAAATCGTCAGCTGCACTGTTCTATTTTCATGGTGTATATGCCAACTAAAAAAATAATGTATATAATCAACCCATCATCACAGTTAAATATTTAGATCTCGTTGCGAAAATATATACTTCAACCTCTTGTGTTCTGTATAAAAAGTAAAATTTTACCCCAATAGATAATGTCGCCAACACCTCAAAGAATAGATCATAGCTGGAATATCAAGGTTGTGTGTAGGGTAGTTTTGTTCATGTGGTTTTAGCTATCAAGACCCATATGCCACAACTCAATCTCACTACATTAACATAGCTCCATGTCTTACCCTAGAAGGGTCACAATACACCATGTACGCCTCACCTAGATTGGGTTGGATCAAGATTAGTGCTGATTTCAAATGCCTCTTCAACTCCTACAAGGACTTCTCACATGCTTCTAACCAATCAATCTTTATCCCCTTTTGGTCAAGCCTGAAAGAGGTTCTTCTCAATAGGAAATTTCTTGGCTGAATCTCCAATAATATCTATATAATCTTATAAAGATACAAATATCAAATACGTTCTTGGGATATTCCAAGAAACCACTACTTGTAGTTTTTCCAATTCCACTGAAACACCTTCCTCTGAGATGATCTGTTCCAAGTAGTATACATGATCAATAAAAACTGACACATAGCTAGCTTGGTGTATACCCGATACTCTCTTAGTTTACTCAAGATGATGTCAAGGAGTTGGTAATGTTCTTCATGAGTCTTGTATTACACAAATATTTCATCCACAAATGCTGCAAAAAACTAATCTAGGTAGTGTTGGAAGATTCTATTCATCAATTTCATAAACAGTGCTGGTGCATTTGTTAGCCCAAATGGAATTACAAAGAAATCATATTGTCCATACCTGCTTCTACTATACCTCCCCAGTATATTAGAATTCCAAAATATCATTTTATGATACCCCTATCTCATGTCGATCTTCAAGAACACACAAGAACCTCTCAACTTGTCAAATAGAGGATTGATAAATGGAAGAGGATAATAGTTCTTCATAATCATCTAGTTCGGATTCTGGTAATCAACACTCGAGTGTAGAGTCCCATAAAACTTCATTAAAAACAACACCGATCGACCCCATGGAGACATAATCAGATAGATAAATCCATTATCCTCCAATTCCTCCAGATGAGTTTTGAGTTATTGAAGCTCTGTTAGTTCCATTCTGAAGAGTGGAATAGAAACTGACTTAGCTCCTAGCATGAGCTCAATAATGAATTCCACATCTCTCTATTCTGGAAACCCTAAAACGTCTTCAAAAAACATCTAGAAAACTATCCACTATGGTTATAAGGATATCATGCTTTACTCCTCCATATTCTAGCAATAAAATTGAAACTTGTTCTGTGAGATCTTGCAATTTCTATGTAATTGAACTTGCTCGGTCTTCCTAAATATCTCAATCTCCACGATAAATATATTTTTGAAAATTAGGAGACGTAAATGTCACTCTCATATGGTAACAATCAATTTGGGATCAGTATGTGACTAGCCAATCCATACCCATAATTAGGTCAAATCCTGACATGTCAAGTATATAAAGATCCCATAGAAATCAATACTCCCCAATCTCTAGAGAACATCCTCTATACAAATAGATGTCACTAAACCATACTCCCAATAATGTATCTGTCTTCATTTTTATACTCGTAAAATCCACCACTAGGCTCAAACCATTAAAATGCTTTATATATATAAGTTAAAGTGAGACACCATTATCAAATAATGCACTAGATAGTGTAGAATCTACAAGAATAGTACCTCTTACTGTTAAAGATCCATCCTCTCTATCCACAGGAATAGGTTGTATTGTATGTAGTTTTCCTTCCCCTCTTCCCCGTGATGTAATCTAACTACCTTGAGTTTCACCACTCTGATGATATGGGTGTACTTTCTTAGAAACACCACATCCACTGCCTTTACAGGATCAGTGATTAGAACATCTTCTACTGGGATAATATAGTGAAAAATATCCCCTTCCTGCACACTGGTTCTTTCTAGATCCTTCATCACTGGCCACTAGTCATTGTGTCCTACAGAACTTCTATAGATGTCTCATCTTTCCGTATGATCTGTACTCTACTGGTGGTTGGGAACAGTATCCATCATGGTGGTTTTTCCTACCACATTAGTGGAATATCACTCCAGTAAGGTCATGTGCAACTGATTCCTATGTCTACACACCTCTCTTCCCACTACCCTAGTTAAAGTTATGATAACGACACTTCCTTCTATCGGAAGTCGAACCTCATGATCATCCACTAGAAATTATCTATCCAACATTAGAATCCTATTTCAGGTTCACCTTATCTATGAGATCCTAATCCACCACCTCGGCAAACTTCTTTAACTGAATGAGGTTAACATGGGACTTAATCTCACACTTAATTCCATCCTGAAAGAGTCTCTCCATAACTACCTCGTATCCTTTAAATGCTGGAGAAAATTTTTATAGGTATGTAAAAAATCAATTATAATCCATCATGGACATGATCCCCTGAGTCAGCTGCATGAACTCCGCTTCTCTCTCCTACCTAAACATCTATAGATAGAGGTTCTCTAAGAACCACTCTAAGAAGTCCTTCCATAACATAATTTTAGTCTTTCTAGTATGCGCCTGAACATCCTTCTAGTTCTTTTATGATCCTCATAGGATATAATCATCCACATTGACCCTCCTCATGGAAGGAGTCTCCAAATCGTCAAGTATTATCTTGATGGACTCAGACCAGAATATAACTCTCTCAGGTCCACATGCTCCAATAAAAGTTGGAGGGTGCTGCAAATGAAACTATTTCTTCAGACCATACATGCTTTTCATAACCTGCCTTGGGTTTCTTTCCTTTAATTTCATGAGGTGATAAAATTTATCTTATATCTTCTCCCCTTTTTCCTCACCCGGCACTATCGGTGCCTTAGGTTTCACTACTGGTAGAGAATTACTAGCCATATCCTCTTATCATCCTCTCAATAATAGTCATCATGAAGGCATATCTCTATAATTACAAACACACATCTTATGAATTATAACACAACTTTAACACATTTTTCTAAAAGTAAAATGATAACAAGTCACAACAATTCATTTCCCCAAGTCTCACCACACAGTCAAAACTGATGTGCTAACACTACCCTTAACCATCCTACACCTAGGTCTTGGTTATCAAAGGTTATTCACATTATAATTATTAAAACTCCATTAGACACCCATTTATTTACATTTTATATTATTTTACCATTTTCAATTCTTATTAGACACCATTTTTAGTTCAATTTCATATGCATGGGAAAATAGTGTAATTTCAAAAACAGACCCAAAACTCATTTTCTTGTGCTCTCTTAAAATGATTCATGCCAAAAAAATAATCCTAAGTTCCTAGAATGATTCATATAGACTCAGTTATTATTCAATTCCAGTCCATGAGTCAATTATCAAAAAATCTCAAAAACAACTTTCACATCATACAACAAGTGCCTCACCCAATGGGAAATAATATTCATCTATAACAACAAAAATAAATAACAACAATCCAAACCTGAGCACTTGGATTTCCCCTAGTAAATATGTTTGAAACTCCCATGAATGAGATCGGGACCAAGTCTTGACTCTTCCAAGTCTCTTATATACCTTTCCCAAACAGTAATACAAAATAAAAATAAAATAAAACTGCTCTGATGTCACTTTGTAACATCCCGACCTGGGTACCACACACTGGTGCCCTAAGATGGTTGGCCACACAGCCTCAAGAATGCCTCCCCATATGCTAAAGGATTAGGACTAATCATGAGGGTCTGATAAGCCGACCATGGGGAGACTATACCCTATTTTTTCAATGTAATACCCCCGTGGAAATAATAAACAATAGTAGAGGAATAAATAACCATAAATAGAATAGTACCAAGATGAAAATATGACCCAAAAGTGGATATACAATATCAAAATAGAACTATAAAACATACAATTCTAATATACGTGTCAAGTGTATAAAGTGAAAAATTAAAAAAAACACTGACGACACCTTAGTGGTTCTTGAACCACATATGGCTACCTCATCTATGTTATATCCCAACTCAGCCATCTAACACAGGGCTCTCAATAATGTCTATTCAAGTACCAATCAGGTATTCTTAGTAGGGTGTAAGTACAACTAAGTAGTCCACAACCAATGGTGTCTAAAACAGTTTCCATTAAAATAGTGTAAACAGTTGTATAAAGAAATAAGTACAATTCATAAGCTAACAATTATCACATTATTGTTTATTCTTTACTTAACCACATTAACTCCCAGGTTCCCAAGTACACCTATACCTCAATGCCTGCTTCATCTCATGCTGGATCCGGAAGTGTTCCCAAGTAATATCATATCTTAATACCTGTTTCATCTCATGCTAAAATCTGAATAATTCCAATGTGATATTATATCTCAATACATGCTTTGGCTCATGTCAGATCCAGAAGTATTCTCATGTGAGGTCATATCTCAGAGTACCTTTTTTACCATACTTTAGTTCATACTTGAATTCCTGTGTTACCATTCATACTACACACAATAGAATAAACATGTTCCTATTATTTAATTTATACTTTAATGACCATGTTACCATCTATATATCACACATTGTGATGACCATGTTATCATTATATAATTCATACTTTAATGACCATGATACCATTCACACATTACATTTTAGAACGACCATGTTCCCATTCATTAATTCATACTTGAATTCCCATGTTACCCTTCATCAACACATAATTAATTTATAATTATTTATCCATATTAATTCCATTCCTAATTCAGCAATTAGTTAAACTCAACAAATCCATTAGTAAATCTAACAACTAACTAATCACATAAATATTATTAATTAATTAAACAATTAATTAATCAATATAATTTCATTACTAATTCAACAATTAGTTTATCACTTATTTTACATTAATTAATTCCCCAATTAATTAAGTATTTCAATCCCAATAATTAATTTAACAATTAATTAATCAATACTCATAACTCAAAATCCCATAATTATTTCTAAAATTAATTATCTCAAACTTTATATCAACTCTTCATAATTAATTCCACCATTAATTACCTCAATCTATGATATCTATATCACTTAATTAATTTTATAATTAATTATCTCAATTAAAAAAAATCAATATATCATAATCAATTCCCCCAATTAATTATCTAAATCACAATCCCTAAATCTCATAATTAATCCCTCAATTAATTATCAAATTCTATAGCCCCTAAAACTCAAAATTAATTCCAAAATTAATTATCTATTTCAACAAGACTTAAATTAATTAACTGGAAACATTAATTAACCCAATTTTGGTATTAAAATTTCTAAAGTACTCTAGAAATTCTTCAATTTTCACACACCTATCAAAATTACGACTATGGGAACTAAATATTAGACCACCTACCTAAAATCGTCAAAGAATAATCACCCAACGGAAATCCCAAAAAAATGATCGGTACAATGATCAATGCTACAAGAATTCCCTTTAACAACGCACAAAGAGGATTTTTACAGTGCTAAAAAAGCACTGTTAAACATAGCTCTAATAAAGAGGGTCCTTTATTAGTACTCAAAATAGCCTTGATAAAGGCCTAGCTTGATGTAGTGTTCTATTTCTGAATAAACAAACCCAAGAAAACCTATATCCTATTAATGAAAAATATATAATTTAATTGAAATAAATTTGATATCATGAATACAAAAAACACTAATATATACATTTCAAATAATGTTTTATATAATTAAATTAACAATTTTCCAACCAACATTTAAGAACATTAGTGTTTCATCTTCTGATGCTCATGATCCCATCTCAAAAATGTATGCCTATGGTATCAGTTGCCGAAAAACTCATCTCAAACCAAGAAAAATAATACACCTATATTAGAAAACAAATATTATGTTAGTAATACTATCAATAAATAAATTAAACCTTAATATTAAATATTACATTAATAAAATGACAATTTTTAATAAAAAAGATGCATTTGGAGTTATAACGTTGACATTGTGCATTAGGTTGAGGTGAGGTTGACTCCTATATTTCAAAAATTAATCATGGATCATTTTCCAAAATTATCAAAATAGTATGAATGTGTTTTATTATTTTTAAGCGTTTCACTTGTTGTTTTACTAAAATTAATGTCAATTTTAAATAATGACACACTTAGATTTATGCCGGTCAAACCATGCATTGGGTTGAGGTGAGGCTGACTCCTAAGAATGAAAAATTACTTATGGATCATTTTCATAAAGTATAAAAACAATATGAATTATTTTTCTTATTTTTCAGTTCTTCATTTGTGTTTTTTTTTACTAAAATATAATTTCAAATTGGAAACGCACATTTTTAGTTATACTGGTCACATTGTGCATCTGTTTGACTTGAGAATACTTCATACACATTAAAAATGACTTATAAATCACTATCCTAAATTATCAATACAATCAGAGTGAATTTTCATGGATTTCAGTGAGTGGCATATTTTGAACTAAAATCTCAATTTTAAACTGATAATGGACACTTTTAGTCATACTCATCACACCGTGTATTGGATTGATATGTGACTTATTCCTACAAGTCACTAATGACCCATGTATCATTTTACTAAAGTATCAAAACAATATAAATGTTCTTGGTTTTCAGTATGTCAGTTGTTCTTTTTTACTTAAATTGATGTTAATTTTAAATTAAAAGACACGCATTGAGTCATAGCAGTCACACTGTGTGTCATATTGTGGTTCATTTGACTCCTAAATGTTGTAAATTACCTATGGATCATTGTACTAAATTATCAAAAACAATATAAATTTTTTTATCTATTTTTATTATGTAACCTTTTCTTTTTACTAAAATTAATGTCAATTTTAAATAAAAAGATACACTTTGAGTTATTCCAGTCAAACCATGAATCATATTGAGGTGTGGTTTAATATTACCCATCAAAAATTACTTATAGATTATTTTCATAAAGTATCAAAGAAATATGAAACCATTTTCTTAGTTATCAATATGTCACTTGTTCATTTTACTAAAATTAATGTCAATTTTAAATAAGAAGACACACTTAGAGTTATAGTGGACACACCATGCATCTAATTGAGGTTTAGTTGATTTCTAAATGTCAAAAATGACTTATGGATTATTTTCCTAAAGTAACAAAACAATTTGAATGCATTTCCTCATTTTTTATTATGTTACTTGTTCTTTTTACTAAAATTAATGTAAATTTTAAATAAATAGAAACACATGGAATTATACCAGTCACACCGTGCATCATATTGAGGTGTTATTGATACCCACACATCAAAAATTACTTATGAATCATTTTCCTAAAGTATCAAAACAATTAAAATTTATTTTCTCGGTTTTCAATATGTCACTTGTTCTTTTTATTAAAATTAATTTCATTTTTAAATAAAAATAAACACTTAGAGTTATAGTGGTAACACCATGAATCTGATTGAGGTGAGGTTGATTCCTACACATCAAAAATTATATATGGATCACTATCCTAAATTATCAGAATAATCCAAAATCATTTTCTCAGTTTTTAGTACTTCACTCATTCTTTTTACCAAAATTAATGTCAATTTTAAATAAATAGACACACTTTTAGTCATACCAGCCACACCGTGCATCATATTGAGTTTTGGTTGACTCCTACACATCAAAAATGACTTATAGATATTTTTACTAAATTATAGAAATAATCCAAATATGTTTTCTCAGTTTTCAGTATGCTAGTTGTTCTCTTTAATAAGATTAATGTTAATTTTAAATAAAACGAGACACTTTTAGTTATACTGGGAACATCATGTATCAGAATGAGGTGTGACTGATTATTACATGTCACAAATGAATTTTTGACCATTTTATTAATTAATAAAAACAATCTTATTGTATTTTCTTGGTTTTGAGTATACTGGCTACCTTTTTTACTAAAATTTATCTCATTTTTAAATAAAAAGAAGCACTTGAAGTCATTATTGTCACACTGTGTGTTAGATTGAGATGTGGATGATTATTAAACATCCAAAAGTCTTGAAACAAACCTTAACTACCAATTTTATCATGATTTTCATTGTCTTTCTTTATCAATATTTCAACACTACATATTGACTGCATGTTCTTAGATGAAAAACTATTCTCATTATTGTAATAAATGAGAGTAGAGAAAGTTCATGTGCCCATTATGTCAGGATAATTCACTTTAATTAGAACATTATATTCATCCACTCTTCTAGATTTCAATGAGAAATGTTTTTCAGCTAAATAAAATTGACTCTATATAGTGTTGGCATCTCGATAAAGAGAAGAAATAGAAAGCATAAAGATCTGTGAAAAAACTAAATAAGTGTTAGATAAAAATGGTAAGGAAATTAACATACCAAAATTAGATAAAATGATTGAAAATTTAATTAAATAAGTTTTATTAATTCAACTTTTCATGATGTTTTTATACATTCTTGACTCATTTCTTTGTTGTTGTTATCTCAGTTGCATCCTTGAAGCCCAATCTCTCACGAGCATGAGAAGCTTCGAACAAACCACCCTAACTCTAACAAAGGAATACACCTATATTAGAAAACAATTCTTAGGTGAGAAATAATAAAAATAAATAAATTAAATATAAATATGAAACTATCCATTAATTTTATGTAAGTCACATATTCTTGTTATTTTTTTACATTCTATCATCAGGTATGCTACCTATTAATTTCTAAGAAAATCTATATCACCTTGTGAATAGGAGTATTTTCGATTGTCATAGTAGTATGGGAAAAATATTTATACACAAAGGATTAAAATATATTTTAAATGAAATAGTAATTATTTATGAAAATACCTCTTTACGGATTCTAGTTTGTTGATGGAATATGATCTCTCTCATAAATTTACAAAAATAATAATCATAATCATTTCCATTTGTTTGTTTCAGATACTGTAGAAACATTGAAAAAATATGTAATTTATTTTGATTTTTGTTTTTATAGTGAAATATTATTATATATACCCTGTTACATTTATAGTCATAAAACTTTTCAGTATCCTTATGATTAGCCCCTGACCTCATTCCTTGTTTTTCATGATATTGATGTACCACCCTTTAATAATAGAATCCTCACTAAAATATAATCTAAATTATATCATTTGATGTTTAGTTTTAAAATTTTTGATATAGTGTATTAAAAATTAAAAAATCCATCATGTGTGGTCGGTTTGATGGGTAACCATGCAATAAATCCAAGAGATAAATCTTTGGAGTATCCAAATTAACCACAATGATCATCCAATGTTTCCTAAAACACAAAAAGGAATAAGTAGTGAAAAAATAAAAATATATTTAATATGATTAAATTATATAATTTTACCCCTGAATTTTTTGTTTTAAGAAGTGCCTATCATCTGTAAGTGTTCTTTCAAATGATTTGACCAGGTCTGGAACTATTTCATCCTTTTCTAGGAATCTATTGTGGTTTGTTCTATAGAGGTTCTGTGAGGACTAATGAGTCTTAAAAAATTCATGGGTAAATCCCTCTAATTGGTATTGATATATACATATTCCAAAACTGTGAACTGTATTTATTCATAATTGAAATAGTATATAATCTTTTGGGAAATCAAATCAAAAAACATACCTCATGTATACATTTAAAACTAAGGCACCTAACCATTCATAGTTGAGGATTTATTTTACATTATAAACACCAATTTTGTCTGTACCTTCCTCTCCACACATATTTTCTTCAAAATCAACTATGTGACAACTACCATTTTGTAACTTTGTATCTATATAAACTTTCAATGTTAGTAAATGAGGCTATGAAACAGGCAAGGTAAAGGTGATTTCAAAATATCTTTTCAATCATTTAGTTGATCCTTTTTATGGTTTTGAGTCGTTATTTTGTATCACCCCTTCCCTTTGTCCATCTAGAATAAAATTCATCATTTCATACCTTTTTTCATTAATTGTGAAAGGTTTAGCTTGAAAAATAAATTGGAAACAAATACCTATTTATTGAAATGTTTTTTTATAAGATCTAATGGAAATATGGTGAATTTTATAACAGGTTGGTCGAATGTATGAATATCATCGTGATCAAGTGGAACATGTATCTTGGTGATCGAATCATGAGATATGCTAATCACCACTCTCACATGATCTG
Organism: Viscum album; assembly: GCA_963277665.1. Classification (NCBI taxonomy): domain Eukaryota; kingdom Viridiplantae; phylum Streptophyta; class Magnoliopsida; order Santalales; family Viscaceae; genus Viscum; species Viscum album. The sequence continues at coordinate 867,318,028 of OY728158.1, forward strand.
TTGGAAGTGGTATGTTGTGGTTAATTTTATCTTGGATGTTGAACATCATATCCCTCACTACAAGGTGATAGTGGGTCTTGATAGATATAAATCACAGTCATTTTCACCCTATAGAATATCAGTACAGGAAAGGTATCAGTGTCTGTCTGGTTCACATTTCACGTAAAAAATTATTAGAATGTTTATTACCTCGACTAAGACCGCTCTTTGAGAGGAATGAATCACCTCAATGCTAGTGGAGGTGGGGGGATCTTCATGCAATGGTTGTTCTTGAGTTGTTTCTTCTATTTTCTCCCCCAGACCCCATAATAGTTTCTTTTAACTCTCTATACCATTTTAATTTTTCTTCAATGGTAGATATTCTTTATTTCATCTATTTCATTTCTTTATTTTTATCCTCCTCTTTTTTTCCTCAAAATATATTCGAGGTGTCACCTCAAAACCCGCACCTCTAATGTGGTCATACTATTCTAGCCACTTCAATAACACCAATAGTAGGTGCTCATATGGTACGGGTGTTGATGGTTCCTATAACTAAGTTGGATAGAAAATATAAGAAAATAAGTAATCATTTTTATATTATATAAATTTAAAGAAAAATTATTTTTTATTGTGAAATACTTATACATGTTTCCCACACCTTGTGTTTGTTTTCATACACTAGCGTCCCTTCTTTATTTACATGTTCCACCTTCCATAGTATATAGAATAGGATGAAAGTATCTTTGGATTTAGTTTCATCAATATTCATATAAACATAGGAACATAATTATGTTGTTGTTTTATGTCACATAAAATTATTACGGTATATTTAAAATATGTACCAATTTTTTTTCAATTGAAACACACCCCATCCTTGATTTACAGTAGGGGTACATTGGTTTTCCTGACTATTCCTTATTTTTAGGACTCAGTTGTAGTTTCATAAATAAAAAAATTTCAATAAAAGTGATAAATAAATGTATTTTTGAACAATGTATTACTAGACACAATGTACATTAAAAGACACATTTGTACAACATATAATAAACAAATCCCACATTTCTTGGTTTATTAGGTGTGCACACATAAGTGGTGGGTGTGGTTTTTTTTCCCTTCAACATCTTTAAGATGAAATCTCATTAGAATTGTGAAAAATCCTATGTGAATCATTCTATCAAGAAATAACACATATTTCTTATGGGAGTCATCTATTATAAATGAACTCTATAAGAGATGATGAAGAGTAATTAAATGTTTCATAATTTTATTTTTAGTAAAATAATGAAATGATATCATAATGTTACCATAATATATTCCAAGATCAGTATCTTAAGTTTAGTCACAACATCGTGCCACAAATATACATTAATTGTCACGCATTTCCAAGTGACAATTCCAATGTAACTATTGAACATGGTCTTATTGGGATTAACATGATGGCCCTGTGCATTCCATCTGACCTTGTATTTAATGTCTTTTCTTTTCACGTTAATTATTTTTTCTAACAACATAAATCTACGGTGATCCTATTTTTTCATCATCATCAGTCTTTCATTTCCTGCCATTTACTCATATTTAACATCCTAAATATGTTTTTCCTCTAGAGTGGTATCATTATTATGTTCATAAGTCAGTTGTAACTCTACCCTGGGAGAACAAACAGGTTGAGAAACCTATTATTACTCAGGATTGGGAGTAACATCATGTGCAGAAGGTGGTTGTTCCTCTATACTACTAGTAGTAGAAGGTTGAGAGACCTATTGTTTTTTAGGATTCGGAGTACCATCATGTGAAAAAGTCATTATCTGTACAAGTTTTTTAACATTTAATTTTCATTAAATAAATAAAACAGCAAACATATGATACAAATTGGTAACATAGTTTATATTAAAAAATATATAACATGATTATTGAACTCTTTTTTTAATATTGAATAGATTTGAATGCTCTATCGAGTAACCATATCCCTTAATTTTGGTGTCCTCTGACATAAAAAAACCCATCTACATTGGGACCATTGAGAAATTATTGCGATGTCCCAACTAAAGGGTCATCCTATGTTCAATTTTCATAAGACCCTTCAGTGGTTTTGGTCGATAAAAGAACAATTGAACACTTTCAGTTTGAGGGATATGGAATTTAAAATACTTGTACTGCCTATGATTCCATTATAAATGGTTCATCTTTGTACCATTCCTTATTGAAATACACTTTCATGAATCCAAATTTATCTATTTTAATAGAATTACTATTATCAACCCACTTGCATTGAAAAATTAGCACTTTGAATGTTGTATAATCCAACTCCCGTATTTTTTTGATGATACAAATGTATTATATATTCATGTAAATTTGATTTCTTTTCTTAGTACTAAAAACATGCATCACCTCATGCACAAGTGTAACTCCACTACTTTTCATGGTATTGTCTTCATCATGTTCATTTGTATAGAATATATAACCATTATTTACATAACCATTGTAAGATAACAGATACAAACTTGGTCCTCTGTATAGCCATCAAAGTCATTCTGAAATTAAAATCGGATTTTCATATGACTACTTAAAAATATAATCTCAAAACCATCCTATAAACTATTGATTATTTTTATTTGATATCCATATTTCATCCCTTAATAGATTCAAATTCCTAAGAATTTCTTTGTTAGTTTCAACATATGGGTAAACCACTAAACTATTATGAAAAACATAAAGGTGGGATTGCTCCCAATCTATAATATTGAATGTGACAACCGCTCTTCTAGAAATTACTTCACCCTTAATCCACCCAGTGTGATTTTATTTTGGTTGACCAATGCTTTCCACACAATACAGGAAGTCGGTATATAATTAAACGGCTTCCGCAACAATATATCGCTCCATAATACAAACCTTTTAAAGACTTTGATTTTTGACATAACCTTTCAAAATATTAATATACTATTCAATGGGGGTACATCCATATATAGTGTATAGGACCACATAGTTGAATCTATCTCACCAAGTGAACTATCAACTGAACCATCGAATCAAAGAATACTGGTAAGAAGAACATTTCCAATTCACATAATATGACAACAATATCCCTTTACAAAGTTGAAAATTTCATTGAGTCTATAAATTTTCTACATATAGCTTTGAAAAAGAAACAGAGCTTGTTTAATGTATGACAAACATTCTTAGGTAGAATGCAATGTAAATCCATAGAAATTAGATCTTATATGAAAACATGGCAGTCGTATTATTTCAGACCCTTTAACATTAAATCAGTTATGGAAATGATATTCTTGATATTCAATTAATACCTTTATGGAACCTTGAAATCATTAAATAAGTTACAAAACTGATATCTCTACTTTCTAGAAAGAGGGTAATAAGTTTGAGGAATAAATGTTCATTTTTCACCCTTCAATAGTTCCAGCACTTTTCATATTCCCATGTCAACCATGTTCAACTTAGCCTTAATTCCATCCTTTGTTTTCCTTGTGTATTTAGAAATGTTTTGATGACACTATCACATACATTTTTTCAACATGCATGACATCAAGAAAATGTATGTTGTACAAACAATTCTTGTATGGTAATTCAAAAAATACTTATCTCTTTTTCCAATCGGTTTTTTTAAGTTTTTTTAAAAATGTTTTACCAAAATCATTGTAAACCTTTTTTACATTCTCAAGTTATTTATCACCTGTTAGTGGAGGTGGGGTGGTATGTTCTTCTTAACTTCCATCGAATGATGTCGTCCAAGATTAGTACTTATGCCGTCAGTGTATAAATATGTGATATCCTAGAAACATGGTGTTCAATGAACATTTCAACCTAATTGAATATGTACCTTATTCGTAAATGGGACACCCTTGAGTTCCTTTAATGCTATATCCTGAAATATTTCTATAAGAAGGAAACTCATTTATCATCCCATACAACATGTCACTTAACATGAAGTCTTCATTTTTTTATGAATCATACAATGTAACACCAGAATCCCATGATAATTTCAAATCCTTGATTAATGGATCCAAATAAACATAAATATCATTAACCGGTTGTTTTCTCTTGATATATTCATATATAACAAGATGTATTTTTCTTTAAAGTTCCACAAGTTATAGGGGGATGAAGAGTTTGGGTGTGAGAGAGCTTTTTGGCCATGGAATTCATATTTTCTAGGGTTCATGATGTGTGTTCTCCACTTTCATGGATCTATACTTGTTGCTGGTGAAGGAGGATCCGCTGGGAATGAAGGTCCATGGCGGCTTGGTGCTTATGCTTTATGGTAGGTCTGCTGACATCTTGGTCCGATGCTATTCAGAATGAAGATGTCTGGTCTACTTCCTGGAATGAAGATGTGTTGAGTCCCATAAATTTTGCTCACCCAGTGGATAAAGCTTCACGGGTGTGCTCTGTCCACGGTAGTCTTGTCAATGGTAGCTTGTAGGATCGCATTTCTTCCCAGGAGGATGCTAGTGTTGACTTAAGATCTAGGACCTTGGCTACTACTCACAGTTATTTAGACGTAGGAGGCATGCGAGGTTGGGATGTAACACCCCAAGCTTCCACGATACGCTTCTAATTCAATAATGCAATAGCTTGCATTGTACGCAACTTTGAGTTCTAAAACACCGCGACTAATCAAAGTAGCCGTTATGAATAGTAATAACCACTTTTTAAAATTATAGAAATTTTATATTTCAAAATGGACTTCATTTTTGGATTCGGAATATCGAAATTAGCCTATGTTGAATTTTTGGTATTTTTCTGAGAACTTCTAATTTTTTATGAATAGTGAAAAATACTTAAAACAACTTTTTTAATAAAAATAATTTATAGTGATAAATTATACTATTTAGTGGTTTTAAAGTATATTTATAATATATTTTTACCATTTTATCCAATGTTGGTCATTATAATTAATTTAACATTGAAATTGGACATAAACAATTGTCAATCTTTTGATATAAATTGTTTCTTAAAAACACGCTATTTTTTCTAACAGCGGGAATTAATTATAAAATTAATTAATGAAAATTATATGTTTGGAATTTTGTAGAATAGACATCATTTTTGAAATCGTAATATCAAATATAGCTTAGGGTGAATTTTTGGGATTTTTCTGAAAAACTTCAATTTTTGATGAATAGTGAAACCACTAAGTGGTACTTATAAAAACTGATTTTTCGTTTAAATGAAATTTTACCACTTCTGTGTTTTGAATTTTCAAAAATCCGACATACATGGTTGTCATTAAGAAGTAAAATGTGGTTCAATGAGATTAAAATAATTTTTGGTGAATAGTAACTTTTAAGTTCTTAATCGCGATTAGAGGTAATTAGTGTAGTTTAAGGTAAAAATAATGTTTTAATAATATGAGATGACCTTTACACTTGTCCTACCCCTATTGGATGTGTCATGGCCGACCAAGACAATCCATGGGTCAACTTGGGGACCCCATGGAGCCACTTTGGTAGGAAAATGACATAAATAACTTTTTATTTAATGTTAAAATAAAAAGGTCACAAACAAGAGTTGTTTTACTAAAAAAAAATTTAAATGGGGTTATACAAGTCATATTTTTGACTATAAATATTTATTAGAAAGATAAAAATATTTCATACATCATGATATTTTTTTTAAATTTTTAGACATTAAATAAATTAAATTATTTATGACACCATGATGATGCAGCGATTACCTCATTAATTAACAATTTAAATAAAATGAAAGGATAATGTAAAATATAAGGCTTACACTTGTCAAAAACCTATTGTATGAGGATATTTAGAACCCTTATCACTTTATCCTCGAATTATATAATTTTGGGACCTTTAGAATCCGAAAATCATTGTATAATAATGTAAAATTCCCTTACTTTCCAAGAGTGCCCCTCCTCTCCTCTTATAAAAGGCCCCCACCTCTACCACCTCATTCACACTTTCAAGCCATTTTGCTCGGCCAAACTCTGCCCGAATACCCTCCCAACTTCCCTCCCTTACTCCTAGAAGCCTCACTTTGGGCAGAATTCTTCCCAAGGAAGCCTTTGGCTCAAATCAAAAAGAGTTACCCGATTTTTAGGTAATGTCTTCTCTAATGTTGTTTTGTTTTATTTAGCTTCTCCAACCCCTTAAACTCGTTTTATTCATTTATTTTGTAACAACACCAGTATCCTAAATATACTATAATGTTTTTATAAGAAGGATTCTAGCTACACTTACACACACCTACATCTAATGGTTAAAGAACATACTGTTTCTGTGGATGGCGAATTTCTGCCTCACGAAACGATGATTGTTCAACACTCATATAACACCTTCAAAGGTGGCCATTAAGATGTAACTATATTTATATATGATATATAATATGTTTATTTTTTACTTATGCTTCTTTATTTCTCATTTATGGCATACTTTATGATTTCCATTATGGGTAAACGCGATAATTTCATTTTAGGAAGTGCGGACTACCGCCCCCTCAAAGTGATTTGAATCGTTAATGCCATATGTGGGATGTATAAAGGATGGAGTAAATGGTATTATACACTATATTATACTGGAATTATATTATACATTTATATCATTATGATTTCATTCCATTAAATACGAAATAGAAATGAAAGTAGTGTTCATGCGTACGTACGGCTTACCGTCTCCATGAACGGTGCATTTCATTTCTTACCTCTAAATGTTACGTAATATTATAAATGAATGTATATACTGTATATATATGATATATATGATATCTAAATTATGAATATAATTCTGGATATAATGGATATTTCACCACATGAACAACTTGTAATTATAAGAAGTTTATTTTTGACTCAAGTACCAAAGATCGACAAAACGACCGTTATTAACATAAATAATTACATAATGTTAATAACATGGTAATAAGTGATATAAAAGGAATAATGAACATGAAAAAGGTTATTAAGTAAATATAAATTAACTCTAGATAATTATTCAGGAGGTTAAAGAAAGGTCGAGTCAGGACAAGACGCAAGGTAAGGGAATTTCTTAACCCAACTTCCATTCATTGGGTTAATCTCCTACTTTAAAATTATGTCATGATATTATTATGTCCTATTTTGTATTTTTACTTTCTTTATGTGTACCTATAGTGAATACACATAATAGATCTATTTTATTTTAAAAATTATCTTTTTAAGTACTTCGTCTCAATCTCCTTTCATTGAGGCATATTTGGTTTTATACACAAATTTCTTTTATACAGTGTATAAACCCCTTTGACTTCTACGTTTATTCAAAAGGAATCTTTTTTATACGAAGCCTTTACTAAACGAAAAAAGGGAATGTTTTTGTCGTATGTATGCGGCGACAGTGACTTCTCCGCCGCCGTGACCACTATTTGAGTTTCGTCTTCCTCTACAATCCATACCTTTTTTTAATGAAAAATAAATACCATGTTATACTTTTCTTTTATTTTGGTATTGAAAATGGTTTTGAAAGAGTTTTTATTATATCAATGTGTTGTATTGATATCTTGTGATTGAAATGTGGAAATGTTATGTTTCCTTTATGCATGTTTTATGTGATACGATTATGTTATGGTTTATGATATGTTTAAACCTATTCATATGAGGAATGCATTGGACTTAATAAGTGACGGGTGGAGCCTGCTATAGCTCCTCGATGCATCAGTACATCTCATGAGACAAACTAGTGTCTTGGCACGAGGCCTTGACAAAATCTTATTTGTGGTCTTGGCATGAGGCCTTGGCTATGTGGTTATGATAGTCGGGCATTATGCATTCCATCATTATGAAAGTGGTTATTGATATTGCATGTGATTATTCGACCAGTAGAATATCCATGTGAAGAAGTGAATGACATTATCTCATTTTACTTTTTTCCATATTATGTTGAAGTTGAAGTTTAAAAGGCTTTTGTTTTAGTTATACATTGCCTTAAATTTTTATGTTTATTGATGAAAGCTTCCGCTATATTTTTATCCTTACTGAGCATCTGAGCTCACCCCTTTCAATGTTTTAATATTTTCCAGGATGTGAAGAAGTATTTTATGAATGACCTGCAAGGATAGTTAGAAGAGGATATGAGTGTGGACTATGAAGACCATGTTATTATAGTTTTTTTTTACTTTATTATGTAATGTAATACTTATGAATGTATCTAGTGTTTCCAAGGCTAATAAACTAATCGGTCTTTCGAGACTTGATCTTTTGTGATCATGCCAATGTTACGAAGTAATGAACCGACTCTGGGTAGCTGGGGTTGGGGCATTACAGTTGGTATCAGAGGTAGTTTAGTACTAACCTTGGAAGTTAGATTTAGATAAACTCTGATTAGAGAACATAGCCCGAAGATAGACTTTAAGGGTTAGTATAGAATAACTTCCTAGAATTTTGGTATTATAGAGATTTTGTGAGTTTTCTGAGCAATACATCCCTGTCTGGATACGAGCAGGTAGAGGAGGCTCTGGCACAGATGTACCTAGGGGTAAAACCCAAAAACACCGCTTTGAGCTAGACTCGAACGGGAACTGGTGAACGACAACGGGCCTTGCTGCACTCTTGGTTACGACACTCCTGGGGGATATGATTAGGATAATTATAATTTTCTTTACAAACCATTATGAAGGTCTTATGAGTACATACTCCCTCAAAGAAAACATTTTTATGATTATGGATTATATCCATAAAAAGTTCAATTAGTGTTAAGTGTTTTACAAGTATGGAATTATATATTTTAATTCATAAACTAATCTAGTTTATGCCATTGTTTAGAAATGGCGCCTAGTGGAAGGAATGGAAACCGTATAAATGCACGCACTCCATGTAGGGATTTCCCTCCTACTCAAGATAATTATTGTGGATTTGGAGATACAACTGGTGCTGATCAACTTATTACCATATTGGGACAACTCACTCAGGTTATGAATAATAACCTTACTCGTATGGAGCACCCTGATCCACAACGTGGAGGATCAATGTTAGACCACTTCATGAGGCAACAACCACCAACATTTAATGGGGGTACAAATCCATTAGTAGCTGAGCAATGGATAAACTCCTTAGAGAAAATATTCCACGCCTTGGGGAGTAGTGAAAGGGAAAAGGTCATCATGGCAGTTTACCGCCTCACTGGAGATGCTGATCAATGGTGGTCATTGATTCAAAACACAAAGGAAGATGATGACATATCGAATATGGAATGGAGGGAGTTCAAAGATCTTTTCTTAGAAAAATACTTTCCTCATGACCATAGAGCAGATATGGAAAGGCAATTTCTGAGTCTGAAACAAAAGGAGGATGAGAATGTCACAAAGTATGAGGCCAACTTTACAAGGTTAGCGAGGTATACTGCAGATTATATATATAACCCAAGAGGTAATATTGATCGTTTCTTTGATGGGTTAAAACCATTTCTCCGTCGAGCTTTAGTATCACAATCGTTCTCAACATACGAAGATATTGTCTCATGTGCTATCAAGACAGAAAAGGAATTATCTAAGTCTTATGAAAAAAAGTAAAGCAAGAGAAGAAGAGAACGGTGGAACAAGAGACAGATAAAGGGAAAAAGGGAAAGAAGGATTTTCCATTATGTGATAATTGTGGGAAGAATCACCCTAGTACTTGCCTAAAAGGAATGAGAGTTTGTTATAAATGTGGAGAAAAAGGTCACCAGGCGCGTGATTGTAAGGGAAAGAAAGAGGCTATCAATGTTGAATGCTACAATTGTAGGGAAATGGGGCATTATGCAAATGAATGTCCTAAGCGTCAGGGAAACTTACCTTAGAAAAGGCCAAGGGATCAAGGAAAATCTTATGTTGTTACTACAGTTGAAGCAGAATAATTAATGTATTGGTGCTTTTGGACTCATGGATTATATTCTGGTTATTAGAATAATGTGATATATATATATATAAGGATTGTACTGCAGTACTTGTTGATTTTAGTAAGGTTTTAATATGATTAAGGTAATTATATTTGTAGTATGTGACAAAAAGAGAAACTTTAATTTGTTTGGGGAATCTGATAAATTGATTTTGGAATTAAGAGACCTTTTAGAGAAAGTCTGGACAAAGGTATTTTGGATAACTATAAAGGTTGGAGTGGATTAAGTTGATCTTTTGATAGTATTGTTTAAGGTTAAAAAATTTATGAAGATTATTTTTGGAATATTATAATACTATAGTTTTAGGAAAAGGACAACCTGCAGGGTGGGGAATAACCCGTCGCGTCGGAAAAAGCTGCAGGAATCGAACCCACAATCATAGTGCGACAGGCCTTTATTTCCTACCACTAGCCTACAGGAAGTCCCTGGTTATTACAAAATAATTTTACTAATCTAAATGGTATGTGTTAACATTTGGAACCTTATACAATTAGGATAAGTATAATATTTTTGAGTTCTATTATCTTTTTGAGTGAAAGATGAGCTGAAGGTTGAAACTCTAATTGTCAAGCATAAATATATATATACCTATCTCTTATTCAATGAATAAATTAATTCTTAAACTTTAGTAAAGGGATATTAAAACAAAAAAATGTGTTATCCTAATACCTTATGTCTTGTTGAACTGATGATATTTTAAATCAACATAGATTGAAGGCTTTGAGGCCCTCAATTTGACAGTTGATTGTAATTGATGACCTCAATAACTCCCTACAAATATTTATGTTTTTCCTCCAATTATATGTCTCTAATTGCCACCAATGTTCTCCTAATCGAGATCATAATTGGGTGGTGACTTTTTCATTTCCCTTTCCCTCTTATTAAGGCTAAATTTTATTAATCTTATTTCCGGTGTGGGTTTTCCACAAAGGTATTTTCTCTTTTCAACCTTTTATTTTCAAAGAAAAATTTCAAATTGCAAGGAAGCAATTTATTGAAGGAGGGGAGAATGTAACACCCCGAGCTTCCACGATACGCTTCTCATTCAATAATGCAATAGCTTGCATTGTACGCAACTTCGAGTTCTAAAACACCGCGACTAATCAAAGTAGCCGTTATGAATAGTAATAACCACTTTTTAAAATTATAGAAATTTTATATTTCAAAATGGACTTCATTTTTGGATTCGGAATATCGAAATTAGCCTATGTTGAATTTTTGGTATTTTTCTGAGAACTTATAATTTTTTATGAATAGTGAAAAATACTTAAAACAACTTTTTTAATCAAAATAATTTATAGTGAAAATTATACTATTTAGTGGTTTTAAAGTATAATTATAATATATTTTTACAATTTTATCCAATGGTGGTCATTAGAATTAATTTAACATTGAAATTGGACATAAACAATTGTCAATCTTTTGATATAAATTGTTTCTTAAAAACACGCTATTTGTTCTGACAGCGGGAATTAATTATAAAATTAATTAATGCAACTTATATGTTTGTAATTTTTTATAATAGACATCATTTTTGAAATCGGAATATCAAATATAGCTTAGGGTGAATTTTTGGGATTTTTCTGAAAAACTTCAATTTTTGATGAATAGTGAAACCACTAAGTGGTACTTATAAAAACTGATTTTTCGTTTAAATGAAATTTTACCACTTCTGTGTTTTGAATTTCAAAAATCCGACATACATGGTTTTCATTAAGAAGTAAAATTTGGTTCAATGAGATTAAAATAATTTTTGGTGAATAGTAACTTTTAAGTTCTTAATCGCGATTAGAGGTAATTAGTGTAGTTTAAGGTAAAAATAATGTTTTAATAATATGAGATGACCTTTACACTTTTCCTACCCCTATTGGATGTGTCATGGCCGACCAAGAAAATCCATGGGTCAACTTGGGGACCCCATGGAGCCACTTTGGTAGGAAAAGGACATAAATAACTTTTTATTTAATGTTAAAATAAAAAGGTCACAAACAAGAGTTGTTTTACTAAAATAATTTTTAAATGGGGTTATACAAGTCATATTTTTGACTATAAATATTCATTATAAATATAAAAAGATTTCCTACATCATGATATTTTTTTTATAATTTTAGACATTAAATAAATTAAATTATTTATGACACCATGATGATGAAGCGATTACCTCATTAATTAACAATTTAAATAAAATGAAAGGATAATGTAAAATCTAAGGCTTACACTTGTCAAAAACCTATTGGATGAATATATTTCGAACCCTTATCACCTTAGCCTCGGATTACATAAGTATGTGACCTTTAGAATCCGAAAAGCATTGTATAATAATGTAAAATTCCCTTACTTTCCAAGAGTTCCCTTCCTCTCCTCTTATAAAAGGCCCCCACCTCTACCACCTCATTCACACTTTCAAGCCATTTGGCTCGTCCAACATCTACCCAAATACCCTCCCAACTTCCCTCACTTACTCCTAGAAGCCTCACTTTGGGCATAATTCTTCCCAAGGAAGCCTTTGGCTCAAATCAAAAAGAGTTACCCGATTTTTAGGTAATGTCTACTCTAATGTTGTTTTGTTTTATTTAGCTTCTCCAACCCCTTAAACTCTTTTTATTCATTTCTTTTATAAAAACACCAGTATCTTCAATATAATAGGATGTTGTTATAAGAAGGATTCGAGATACACTTACACACACCTACATCTAATGGTTAAAGAACATACTGTTTCTGTGGATGGCGAATTTCTGCCTCACGAAATGATGATTGTTCAACACTCATATAACACCTTCAAAGGTGGCCATTAAGATGTCACTATATTTATATATGATATATAATATGTTTATGTTTTACTTATGCTTCTGTATTTCTCATTTATGGCATACTTTATGATTTCCATTATGGGTAAACGCGATAATTTCATTTTAGGAAGTGCGGACTACCGCCCCCTCAAAGTGATTTGAATCGTTAATGCCATATGTGGGATGTATAAAGGATGGAGTAAATGGTATTATACACTATATTATACTGGAATTATATTATACATTTATATCATTATGATTTCATTCCATTAAATACGAAATAGAAATGAAAGTAGCGTTCATGCGTACGTACGGCTTACCGTCTCCATGAACGGTGCATTTCATTTCTTACCTCTAAATGTTACGTAATATTATAAATGAATGTATATACTGTATATATATGATATCTATGATATCTACATCATGAATATAATTCTGGATATAATGGATATTTTACCACATGAACAACTTGTAATTATAAGAAGTTTATTTTTGACTCAAGTACCAAAGATCGACAAAACGACCGTTATTAACTTAAATAATTACATAATGTTAATAACATGGTAATAAGTAATATAAAAGGAATAATGAACATGAAAAAGGTTCTTAAGTAAATATAAATTAACTCTAGTTTATTATTCAGGAGGTTAAAGAACGGTCGAGTCAGGACAAGACGCAAGGTAAGGGAATTTCTTAACCCAACTTCCATTCATTGGGTTAATCTCCTACTTTCAAATTATGTCATGATATTATTATGTCCTATTTTGTATTTTTACTTTCTTTATGTGTACCTATAGTGAATACACATAATAGATCTATTTTATTTTAAAAATTATCTTTTTAAGGACTTCGTCTCAATCTCCTTTCATTGAGGCATATTTGGTTTTATACACAAATTTCTTTTATACTGTGTATAAACCCCTTTGACTTCTACGTTTATTCAAAAGGAATCTTTTTTATACTAAGCGTTTACTAAACGACAAAAGGGAATGTTTTTGTTGTATGTATGTGGCGACAACGACTTCTACTCCGCCGTGACCACTATTTGAGTTTCGGCTTCCTCTACAAGCCATACCTTTTTTTAATGAAAAATAAATACCATGTTATACTTTTCTTTTATTTTGGTATTGAAAATGGTTTTGAAAGCGTTTTTATTATATCAATGTTTTGTATTGATATCTTGTGATTGAAATGTGGAAATGTTATGTTTCCTTTATGCATGTTTTATGTGATACGATTATGTTATGGTTTATGATATGTTTAAACCTATTCATATGAGGAATGAATTGGACTTAATAAGTGACGGGTGGAGTGCGCTATAGCTCCTCGATGCATCGGTAGGTCTCATGAGACAAACTAGTGTCTTGGCACGAGGCCTTGACAAAATCTTATTTGTGGTCTTGGCACGAGGCCTTGGCTACGTGGTTATGATAGTCTAGCATTATGCATTCCGTCATTATGAAAGTGGTTATTGATATTGCATGTGATTATTCGACCAGTAGAATATCCATGTGAAGAAGTTAATGACATTATCTCATTTTACTTTTGCCATATTATGTTGAAGTTCAAGTTTAAAAGGCTTTTGTTTTAGTTATACATTGCCTTAAATGTTTATGTTTATTGATGAAAGCTTCCGCTATATTGTTATCCTTATTGAGCATCTGAGCTCACCCCTTTCAATGTTTTAATATTTTCCAGGATGTGAAGAAGTATTTTATGAATGAACTGCAGGGATAGTTAGAAGAGGATATGAGTGTGGACTATGAAGACCATGTTATTATAGTTTTTTTTACTTTATGATGTAATGTAAGACTTATGAATGTATCTAGTGTTTCCAAGGCTACTAAACTAATCGGTCTTTCGAGACTTGATCTTTTGTGATCATGCTAATGTTACGAAGTAATGCACCAACTCTGGGTAGCTGGGGTTGGGGAATTACATGGGATTCCAAGTTTGATCCGTAGCTTCTGTCGAAGAAATTTTTTTCTTCTGATGTTTGTGATTTCTCTAGAAAATCGACCACTACAGTGTTGCCTTCTGCCTATTTTTTTCCTACTTCGCAAAGGATAAACCAAATTGATGTTTTGAAGCCAGTTTTTACATCTTACACTGACTCGTGTTCTAGAATAATTCTTCTAAAAGGTTCACCATCCCATGTTGAGGCCAATCTTGATGCCTTTTCTGAATAAAATTCCATCAAAAAAACCACCTCGATTGCATGGCTTGTTTTACACAAGGGTCATAAATCCTGTAGGATCGATGAATTGGTCTGATAGATCTCATTTTTGCAGGTTTTCTCTGATTTTAGGTGAGTATCTCATGTATGTGTCTTCTTTCATTGTATTTTTCCTTCAGATACTTCTAAAATTCATGCATGGAGCACTGGATCTCTTTCCTTGAATCCTAGATGGCTTCACCTTCATGAATTGTCTCTGGAATTTAATTCTTCGCGTGCAAGGAATGATTTTTAGTAGGTATGGGTTTATCTTCATAGTATTAATTGGGTCCTTTTTCATCCAATTATTTTGTGTGATATTGGCATGGAAATTGGGACCCCAATACGACTTGACAAGGAGACTGAGAATTTTTGGTTTAGAAACTTTTCTAGGATGTTAGTATAGATTGATCTTAGCTCC